>OX596236.1:30578471-31778471 GCA_951394345.1 Salicornia ramosissima | reverse complement strand
ACCTAGGATGTGGTGACCCTTCCTCATGGAAAAAGGGCCATAGGCACCAAATGGTTGTATAAAACCAAATATCACTCAGATGGGACAAAAGAAAGAGAAAAAGCCAGGTTGGTTGTGTTAGGGTGCAGGCAAAGGGAAGGCATAGACTTTGACCAGACCTTTGCCCCTGTAGCTAAGATGACAACAGTGAGGGCCCTTCTAGCTTTGGCATCCATTGAAGGATGGCATATTTCCCAAATGGATGTGAAGAATGCCTTCCTCCATGGTGACCTCATGGAGGATGTTTATATCAAACTGCCAGCAGGGTATGCAGGTCCTGGACAACTCATGAAAGTTGGACAGGGGGAGACTGATTAGAGACATCAAGAATCACAACTGGTGTGCAAACTAAGAAAATCCTTGTATGGACTCAAACAGGCTCCTAGACAATGGTT
Organism: Salicornia ramosissima; assembly: GCA_951394345.1. Taxonomy (NCBI): domain Eukaryota; kingdom Viridiplantae; phylum Streptophyta; class Magnoliopsida; order Caryophyllales; family Amaranthaceae; genus Salicornia; species Salicornia ramosissima. Next base: position 31,778,037 of record OX596236.1, on the reverse strand, counting down.
CACAAAATTGTCTAGTGCCCTTCTTGAAAATGGTTTCAGTCAGTCCAAAGCAGACTACTCGTTATTTGTGAAGAGAAAAGAAGCTAATTTTGTCATCATACTTGTATATGTTGATGACCTGCTTGTAGCTGGAAATGACAACAAGATGATCACACAAGCTAAACAGTTCCTGAGCTCAAAATTCCACATGAAGGATTTGGGAAATATTAGCTATTTTCTTGGAATTGAGGTTCAGAGAAATGAAGATGGCATATTCATTTCCCAAAGAAAATACACTCAAGACCTTCTTCAAGAATTCAAGATGCAACAAGCCAAACCACTGAAACTTCCCCTAGACACACAGATCAAACTCACTCATGAGAGTGGGACACCTCTGGAGAATAATACCCAATATCAACATTTGATAGGCAAACTGATATATCTGACCATCACCAGGGCAGACATCAGCTTTATTGTTCATACACTGAGCCAATTTATGCAAAGACCATCCTCAACCCATTGGCAAGCAGCTAGAAGAATTCTTAGATACCTGGCTGGTACTCAAGACCAGGGCATCCTATTTGTTTCCTCCTCAGCTGCCAAATTGACTGCATACTCTGACAGTGATTGGGCAAGTTGCCCAATCACCAAAAGGTCCACAAATGGGTTCTGCATACTCCTAGGAAAGTCCTTGATATCCTTGAAGACCAAAAAGCAGCCCACATTAGCTCGCTCTACAGCAAAAGCAGAGTATAGAGCCATGGCTCTGGCTTCATGTGAAGTCACCTGGATCACTCAACTGTTGAAAGACTTAAGCTGGAAAGCTTTACATCCAGTGATACTCAAGTGTGGCAACCAGGCTGCATTGTCTATTACAGCTAATCCTGTTCACCATGAGAGGACAAAACATGTAAAGATCGATTGTCACTACATAAGGGATCAAGTTAACAAAGGGAAACTTCAACCTTCCTATGTTCCAACCCAGCTCCAATTGGCAGATGTCCTTACCAAACACTTGTCAGTCTCCAAGCATCAGTCTATTCTCTCCAAACTGGGAGTTCAAAGTCCCACCACCAGTTTGAGGGGGAGTGTAGAAGATAGGAATGTAAAGTAAAGCTATAATATGTATTATTTGTGTAGTAATGTGGGCCAATAAGCTTTGCTTTTATTACTTGTATTGGGCTATCAAGTCAGTCCATTTTATTGCTAGTACTAAGGTGATATTGCCAGCTGTCCTAAGGTTCAAAAACCTAGGTATAAATACTTGTAAAAGGCTGATGAAGCAGCCATCTAGAAATACTTGAAGTCAATACAACGTATTCATCAATGGTTTCTTCTTTGAGCTATGAGCTGATGTATGAATGTGACATTTCATTCACTTAAAATTACTTTACATATATATATATATATATATATATATATATATATATATATATATATACAAGTTAAGTAAACCCTAAGAGCTTTACAATAGGAAGCCCAAGAAGGCGTTAGCCTAACATTACCACAATTTAGTACCAACAACGGAACGTTAAAAGAATAAATGGTCGATTTTGCTAATGAGTAAATTCTCCGGATAAAAGTAAATTATCCTCCAAAGATCTACCATCGATTAACATTTTCACTTTTTATAAATATTTTCTCTAAAAACAACATTAAAACATTTGTATGATTCAATAACATGAATATTATGCCTTTTTTTTATACTAATCCATTAATATTATATATTGTTCTAAAATCAAACGTTGTTGAGTATTACTTAATTTTACCTAAGAAAATTTTGAATGCCGCCACAAAATAAAGACGTCATATATATTTTAATTTGATAATATTGAAAATTAATCAAGAAAACCAAGTTTAAAACCGACTTGGTTAATGTTGTACATGTTAAAGTACGTACATGCACAACATTTATATTTCTATGTCAAAGTACATACCCACAAAATGAACAATAAAGTGAATTGCACTGAAAATACGTCCAATAGAACAGGGCTTAAATAAAAATATGATTTCTCATTGTAATGACGGTATGTTATAATTTTAAACTAAAAAACTGTAACTCTATATTTTAAATATTTAACTTTTTACAAAAATAGTTAAGCTTCATGTTAAAATTATAGTTTTATATGCAAAAGTTATATTTTTTTAGCAAAAAGTTATCAAATAACGGTTGGACAAGAAACTTGCTTAAATACTAATTAAACCTACATAAGTAAAAATAATAACCTCTTATATAATCTTGAAATCTTGTTCTTTCTTATTATTAAAATCATGTTCAAAATCTCATACAATACACAAAGAAGTGCTAATAAAAATAAATAATTTCTTTTGGAATTTATGAATTTATTATTTTGAATTTATATTGAATTTATATTAAATTGCCTAATGGAGTTGTTGAATGTAGTTGGACGTGCGGCAAATTGAAGATAAAGAATATTATGTGAAGGTGGTGACTAACAAAGGTCAAGGTGTAGCAGCCTCCCTTTATAAGGCGCTTGATTCTTTGACTAGCTTTATCATTCGAAATTCCAGCCTAAGCACTCTTTACGAGCAGTTTATATTCACATTTACCCTAAATGTAATTTTCTTATTTACTTATTCACTTTATCTTTACCATTACATATATACATTCTTATATACTCCGTCCGCAACATATTAATGGTAATGATTTGACATTTTTTCTCTCTACTTTATGTCAAATTGTGGTCATCAATTTGGTATATTTGGTGTATTGTAATTTAGTGTAAACTTTTCGTATTTTTAGAGAAACTTTTATTTGGTGTATTGTAATTTAGTGTATATTTAATCTGCACAAGTCTCTTTAAAAGAACATAAAATTAAATTATGTTGAAAGACATAACACTTCCTCAATTGAATTGAAGAATTTCTAAAAATTTTGGGAAAATAGTTTTTCTTTCTTTTCCTTTTATTTCTTTTATTTTCAAGCATTTTTCTTACGGTATATTAAACAATAGAAAACTTATTTTATTTTGAATGAAAATCATTTTACATTAAAATTGTTTTACATACATTGTACCTTATCTTACAAAGTGACAAATTATTTTTTTTAAACAGGTTGCAAAATGTAAGGAGGAATTTAACTTGCCCAACATGAAAGTATGGATAAGTGGAGCTTTACTGAACCAGGGATTTGAATTTCAAGCTTTTTAGTTGGTGATTTAGCCATCCATGCATGAAGTTTAAATTTATTGTTATTAGGTTGACACATACAGATTAGATACATCTTTCTCATTAAGAAGTTGAATCTGTAAGTACTTAGTTATCCCCTTTAGGTAAGTAAGCCTTGTAATAATAAATATTATATCTGCTTTAAAATAATAATAATAATAATAATAATAATAATAATAATAATAATAATAATAATAATAATAATAATAATAATAATAATAATAATAATAATAATAAATATTATGTCTCGTTGTTAATCAAGCAATTATTTTTTAGCATTAAGCATTGTAATAATAAATCTTATATCTTGTTGTTAATCAAGCAAGTGATTTTTAGCATTTTTCTACAAATAAATCTCTATAGGAATTACAGCCGCTTCATGATAAATGATTGTATTATTCATGTTTAAACGTTAACATCTTATACAAAACTTTATAAAAAAATATATAAAATAGGAATATTTGATTTTAATAATCCAACCTTTTAGCCATTCGCAAATAATAAACCAACCTTTTGATTATTCCTGAATAATCCAACCTTTGTACTAAATTTCATAGAGTGAACCAAAACCAAATTTTAGGTGTGATATTGGGGCTAATTTAAGTGTTGTTTGTGTCTTTAGGTAAGTGGTCAACAACGTTAGCGTTAAACTACCCAAACACTACTTAAACCAACCCCAAAACGACACCTAAAATTTGGTTTTGGTTCACTCTATGAAATTTGGTACAAAGGTTGGATTATTTAAGAATAATCAAAAGGTTGGTTTATTATTTGCGAATGGCTAAAAGGTTAGATTATTAAAATCAAATATTCCTATAAAATAATATATATTAAAAAATGACACATTTAAAAGAATTAAACAAGATCCTATATGAATATGATATTTCTTATGTATAATGAATATTTTTTATTTTTTATCTCGCTCCATGTATCATAAAAACAACCATAAAGAATAAATTGAAATGAAAGGAGTAGTTAGCACATAGTACTCTCTTTTCATAATGCTGGTTATATTAGATACAAGAAAAGAAACTTTTATTAATTAACTTTGAAGAATTTTATTATATATAAGAATTGTATTTTGTTAGATTCTTCTCGAGGCAAAGTTTCAACATCAAATTTTATAAGAAAATTTTCAACAAATTAAAGACATTTTATAGTCAATATTTTCTAAAAAAACAACCCCTTTTTTCTTTTGCAAATTAAGACCTGACCTAAAACCAATTTTGGTCACTTATTACAACCTTTGACAATTTTTTGACGTTTGTTTTTACTTGCAACAATTTATTTTGCACGTATTTTGAGTAATAAATTTTAAGGTGTCATTGAACAAATTAATTAACATAATTTCAACACAAGCCAAAGAGTTATTAGAGGTTACTGACTTACCGGTGTTAAATTTTAAAAAAATAACATGTCCATTAAGATGGTAGAAATAGAACTGATATTCTATAACTATAACTAAATTAACTAAAACTAAATCTAATTAAAATTAAGTATAAAGATAAAGTAGCGGAATTCTTTTTATAAGAATGTTTTATCAATTCCTTTCCTTTTGTATCTGTTGCATTGGCATGACTACATACACTCGGCGGGTAATCTACCCACCACTAATAGAAGCTAGCATTGTAAATTCAGGTCAACAGTTCAGTTTTGGTTTTAACCAATCAGTTTGGGTCGTTTCAGTTCAGTTAATTTCAGATAATTTTTTTCCAGTCAGTTCAGTTCAGTTAATTTTGATTTCAGTTCAGTTTTTGTACGGACATATTTCAGTTCATTTCAGTTTCAGTTAATTGTTCAGTTTAACCAATCAGTTAAAAATTCGAACGGATGCAATTCAGTTCAATTCAAAAATGTCGACAGTTCAGTTCATTTTTGGTTACAGTTTTTTTGGTTCGGTTAGCTTTAGTTCAGGTCATTTGAGATTATAATTTTGTAACTCCAAACCAGCCTTAAGATAGACATTCAGTAGAAAATTTCTTACCGCTAGTCGGTCGCATGCAAATGTGTAAAATTGGTCGCAAATCACGTACCCATATTTCCAGTAGGAAATTACCTACCGCATTTTCGGTCGGAAATGTTGAGAACTCTGGTAGCAAATCACCTACCAATATTTTTTATTTTTCGGTAGGAAATTACCTACCGCTAAAAGTCGATAGGAAATGTTGTAAAATGCAGTAAGTAATTTTTCCGACCGAAATTCGGTCGGAAATGTACAATTAGCAACCAACGTACTTCCTACCGCTCAATACCGATCGAAAATCGGTCGGAAACCTGATTTCCGACCGATTTTTCTACATTTCCTACTGCTTATGGCGGTAGGTAATTTAGCATTTCTTGTAGTGTTCAAAACAGTTCATTCGGATAATATTGTATAATTTTTTATTCAGTTTAGTAATATTCAAATTAAATTAGTTTCAAGTCATTTTTAGTTTCAGTTAGATCCAGTTATCATCTTTTCAGTTCAGTTTCAGGTAGCTTCAGTTATCCTCTTTTCAGTTCAGTTTCAGTTCAGTTCAATTATTTTCAGATACTCGATTTTCAGTTCAGTTTCAGTTCAGTTCAGTTATTTTCATATATTCAGCAGTTAACTTCAGTTTCAGTTGGTTTCAGATTCAGTTCAGTTCAGTTTCATGTTTTTCATGTTTTTATGGCAACACCACTTAAAGCAACAGTATTTTATGTGTTGCTATAGGTATGTTTTGGTAGCAGTTTTTAAGTTTGATTTTTTTGTTTGGGAAACTGTTTCCATATTAAAACTATTGCAACACTTTTTTGATAATTGGTAAAAGCCAAATCTTTAACAACAATTATAACTCTATTAAAAATTGCTGCAAAACAAATGATGTGCTTTTTTTTATAAAAAACCACTCACGGGTCTTTACACTTCAATAAAAAAAAAACTCACTACTGCAACAAAACGAAGCCACACACCAAAACAGAAAACCCTCACCAAAACCCTCGAACAAACCCCAACCACCACAGTCTGCGGGCCGTTCTGCGAAGGCCAACCACCAAAGTCTACCGGCCATCGTGCGAAGGCCAACAACCACAGTCTGCCGGCCGTTCTGCGAAGGCCTGCTGCGGACTCGAACGAAGGCTTGCTGCGAACTAGAACGAAGGCCTTTTGCGAACTCGAACCACGAAGTCCTGCTGCCGTGAACTCGAACCACGAAGTCCTGCTGCCGCGAACTCGAACCATGAAGTCCTGCTGCCGCGAACTCGAACGACGCTCCGCTACTGCCGGCCACCACCACGCCCAAGGTAACCCTCTTCCTTTTCAGAATTTTTTTTAGCCCTAGATAAATAAGTATATGAATGTGGTCTTTGCCTTGTTATTCTAACTCATCTTTTCTATTCTTTATGTCTAAATCCTTGTTTTTAATTTTTTTAGTTGATTGTTTCAACCCTTTCTTTATTAATTTGATTTTTGTTAACATTAGGGTTCATGAGTTTTTAAACAAAATTGGGGCTTTTGAGTTTTTTGCTTGATTAGATGAAATAAGAATGTTTTAAGTTTAGTTTTGGTGACTACATTTGATTTACTTTGACATCATACATACCTAGATCTATTATATATATGTTGTGTACAAATGCACTTTCATTAAAAACATATGAAATGGCTAGTTTTGTTAAGTAGTACATTAATATGTTAGTTTTTATACATCTGCTTTTGGTTCTTTTTTTTAATTGAGTAATTGATATATTAGTATGTTATAACCATGATCTTTAAGAAACTTACATCTGATTTTGAGTTGTTTGCTTGATTAGATGAAATAATTAGAATGTTTTTAAGCTAAATTTGGTGATGAAAGTGGGTTATGAGATTGAGCCTTATTCTGTTAGCTAGTGGAAACCTCCTCATTGTTTGATTGAAAAAGATGGAGCATTATGAGATTGTTAAAGATATTGGGTCTGGTAATTTTGTGGTTGCTTAACTTATTAGAGATAAATGATCTAATGCATGAGCTGCTTGCTGTTAAGTTTATTAAAAGAGGTCAAAAGGTGAGCCTCTGCTTTACTTTGATCTTTAACTGAAATAACTTTGTAGCTTAATTTCATGTTTGAGTTGTATATTTTATGCTTGATTTAATTTGATTTGGGTTTTTTATTTTGCTTTTCAGGGTAGGAGGTTTTTTTAAATTTTTTTGGGGGGTTTGAAAAGTGAAACTTTTGCTGTTATTTATGATGTAGGTTGATGAGCATGTGCAGAGGGAAATAATGAATCACAACTCTTTAACATAGTATGAAAAGAGAGTTGGTAAGTTATCAAAAATTATTGGGTCTGAAAATTTTCAACATAGTATAGTGCTGCTGCAAGAAACTGAAATCTCTCATGTGATTTTTTTTTTTTTTGACTCACTCTCATGTGATTTTGGAACATTCTTTCCAACCAATAAAAAAATGACATAGAATATTTACTCGAATGTTATAGGACGTGCATGAACCTTAAAAACATGAGCTAGGTTGATTAGAGCGAAAATGGGATTAAAAACACCCAAAACGAGCCAAAAATATAATGACATATTTGGCTCGTGTTTGTTCCTAAACTCTCTAACTTTAATCGAAATCATGCAAGTAGTCCGGCAGCCACCACCAGGCGAGGCAGCCACCACCAAGCTGTTGTCCGGCAGCAAGAGGCAGCAGCCCAGACCTAGCAGTAGCAGCCGGCTGGCCTCTGTGCGGCAGCAGCAGCAGTTCGCCAGCTGCGGCTGGGCGATTCTGACAGCCCCGGCAGAGGCGGCAGCAGGTGGCTAGCCTATGTCCCAGGGTTCTGTTCAGCCTTCAACTAGGACCTGATTTAGTTTAACAATTTTATGCAACCTCCATATTCAACTCACTACAACACAAGTAGCTTCCTATTTGAATTAAAAATTTTAAACAAAAATTTATATACTAACTCAAACCAACAATAAAACTCATCTACTTTTCTAACCTCATTTTACATGAATCCTTATTTTGAGAAGCCCTTACTATAAGCTCTAATTCATTCTCCTGTGAACAATCACCTTATCATCTTTCTGGACTTTTCTTTGGATTTTTCTCTTGGTGATTGATGAAGGTGAGGGCAGACATGCTTTTTTTTCAGAGTTGCTAAACAGTTTGCGGAGTTGCTTTATCTTAGTAGTATTTTTTACCAATAAATAATAATATCCATTTCTTTAACTCTTTTTTTTTTTTCTTTTTTTCATTTCAAGCAATTTCCTTAGTTTATATTTTAATCAGTTTTGTTTTGTTTCATTACAGGATGAAGAGAAGATCAACTATTACAAGATTCAAATATGAGAAATTCTATTGGAATTGGGTTGTGTAAATAATTATTTAGGTTTTGATGATATGACTTTCAGTCATTTTTTGGAATTATATCTAGGTTATTTTAGATTTGAAACTTTGCCATTAACTAGTTAATGGATGTAATGGATGAAAATATTATCATTCTTTATATAAAGCTTGTTTGATTATCTATGAGCGCATTTGAAATAAATTGGTTTATTTTATTTTATTATAGTATTTTTTAAAAATTATACTTGGGATTGGATTTATCTTAATAGCTTGTAAGCAATGCAAAGGTATTTAAATGTTGTTACTATATCCGTTACCAAAATACTAACCATTACCACAAAAATTATTTCAACCGTTACGATAACGATATGTTACAAAAAGTGTTGCCTTAACTTGGAGTAAAGTTGTTGCATAAACATTGATCTGTTGCAAAAAATTTAAATATAAACGTTGCTATAAATTGAAAAATTGTAGCCATAGTTTGGTAATTAACTGTTGTCTAAAGCTTCCAAGTGTTGCCTTAACTTCAGATATAAATGTTTCTTAAAGTCAAAAGCGTTGCTAAATAAAAGTATTGCTAAAGATATTTATGGCAACAATATTTCTAAAAGTGTAGCCTTATGCAAAAAAAAATGTTGCAAGAAGGTTTTAGCAACGGCACCTATTGGTAGCGGTTTTTAAACCGTTGCCATAGGGCTTTAGTAACAAAAAGCAAGGCTATAGCAACACTTTTTGGCTGTTGCTATAAGGCTTCTACCTTGTAGGATCAGTTCACTCAGTTCAGTTCACTTTCAGTTTCAGGTAATTTCAGATCGACCCAACACAGTTCAGTTTCAGTTAGTTCAGTTCAGTTAAATCAGTTTTGACCCAATCTGACAGCACTAATAGAAGCATTAAAAAATTATTAACCATGCAAGTTGCATCCCACTATTATTACTCTCTATTAGTGGTGGGTATATTATCCGGTGGGTCAACAAAGTTTTTTCCGTCCATTAACACCATTAAATTTATTCCTCAAAAAAGCGTGCAAAACACTTTCTTGCAAATTAAAAAAACCTGGAGTTAGTCTAATAAATATTTGGCACATTCATGGAAAACTATAAATATATTTAATGCAGATACATACTAATGGGAAAGTAGAAAACACCGCAAACGGTCTAAAACGAACTGAAGCAAAATTTAGGGTGTGTTTGCAGATTCGTCTAAAATTTTCTGATCTGATCTGATCTGGTCTGATCTTTTCTGATCTGATCTAAAATTTTCTGATCTGGTCTGATCTGATCTGAAAATTTCTGATCTGGTCTGATCTGATCTTTGGTGAAATTTAATTGTACCTTATTATAAATGTAAACTATTATTAATATTGTTTAAAATAGAAATACAAAAATAATAATAATAATAAAAAATAAAAATAATAATAGAAATAAAAAATAATAATAATAGAAATAAAAAAAATAATAATAGAAATAAAATAAAAAAGAAAAAAAATATCAAAAAATAAAAAAATATAAATAAAGTTAAAAAAAATGGAAATACATGTAAAAATAAAATTAAAAAAAAAGTGAAAATAAAAATGAAAATACATATAAAAATAAAAATAAAAATAAAAATAAAAATAAAGATAAAAATAAAAAAATACAAATAAAAAATAAAAAAATAAAAAATAAAAAATAAAAAAATAAAATAAAAAAAGATAAAAATATAAATAAAAACTAAAAAATAAATTAAAAGCAAAAAAAAATTAAAAAAAAATAAAAATAAAAATAAAAATAAAAATAAAAATAAAAATAAAAATAAAAATAAAAATAAAGATAAAAATAAAGATAAAAATAAAAAAATAATAAAAATAAAGATTAAAATATAAATAAACTAAAAAATAAAAAATAAATTAAAAGCAAAAAAATTAAAAAAAAAAACTTAAAAAATAAGGATAAAAATAAAATAAAATAAAAATATTTGCTTCACATGCCTTCCATATATATAATGGTAACTTACATATATATGGGACATTTGTTTGTGTATTATGTATATAATTTTCTTTCAAATAAAAAATTATGTAAATAATTAATAATTAATATTATGCTTCAAAATTGGCAGTAATTATTTATTTATTTATTTATGGCTATAGTATTAATTCCAAAATATAAGCTAAAATATCACAACAATTCAATTTTTTTATCAATAAATATAATTAATCATTAGTATGCATAATATTATAATTATATAACACTATTCATTATTATTTGTTAAGAGAAATAATATTAATTGAGTTATAAGGAACAAATAACAAAATGCTGATCTGGTCTGATCTGATATTTTCTGATCTGATCTGAATTTTTCTAATCTGGTCTGATCTGATCTAAATTTTCTGAAAATAAGCACAGGAGTGCTTATATAAGTTGAATCAAACGCACCCTTAGTCCTACAAGACACTAAAACTAGCAACAGTTCGAAATGACGTTAAATCTACTTTATGCCCACAAACGACACTTAAAACTTAGCATTAGGAATGACAATGGGTCAAGTCTGGTCGGGTCCACCTTGACCCAGAAATGTTTATTTTATATAGATCAAAACCCGACCCAAATACGTTGGGTCTAAGATTTTTAGACTCAGACCCAAATACACTGGGTAGCGGGTCCACGAGTTCGATCTTAATTGGTCTTGGATGGGTCTTATTTATTTTAGGACTTTAATTGTCGTTTTGTATTTACTAAATTGTTCCGTCTTATTTTAGTTACATACAATCAATGTAACTCATTATTTCAACCAAAATAATAATAATAATAATAAATAATGCATAAAAATGCGTAAAATAAGTCAAATAAAAGATAAATTGTAAAATACTTTTAAAAATTAGTATAAAGTTAGAGATTAGAAATAGAAAAAAAATAAGATCTAAGATTTAAACAAATGTTTTTTCACACATTTTGAGGAATCGATTTGGGGGTGTAAATGACCAAATTAATCAAAATAATTTTGACATTAGTAACTTATAATCACATACTTGCTTGTATTAAAACCATTTGATTAATTTCTTCAATTACACCCTTAAATCGCTTCATCAAAATGCGTGAAAAAAAATGTTGAAATCTTTATATTTCAGACGCAGTATATTAATTTATATAAATGGGTCCATAAATAAGGTCTGGGCCTCACATATCTAGACCTAGACCCGACCCGACATTGACCCATTGGGTTGGGTCTAAAAAACTCAGACCTAGAGCCTTAAAATTGGGCCGGATCTTAATGGGTCTGTGTCGGGTCTAAAACCCATTGTCATCGTTACTTAGCATAGCCAATATCTATCTGTAACAACTATTAAAAGGTGCGCAAAGCACCATGAATGCGACACATAGGATGACACACAAGCATCAACTTTCACCATTGCTGCGACACATAGGATTGTCGCACAAACATTATTTAAAAAATATGATTGCGTTAAGATTCGAACTCAGCACTTAGCTATCAAATCCATACACAATTACCACCTCAACCAACTCTAATTATTGTTTCAATAATCACTCTTTTTAAGAATATTGTTCTATTGTTAAGGCTCCCTTAAAAACAATCATATGTTGCACGGCCTTTGACAAAAGTGTTAGATTTGACACACTAATCTATACGAAATATAAATTTTATTAAGGTTTTGTGATACATAAATAAAAGAGGATATCATTATTTTTCATCAATAAGTTATTGAATCTTACAATTTTTTAACTTCTTCCATAACAAAATAAATGTTATACTTTGATAATAAACGTAAATGAAATATTATTAAAGTGTAACATTTATTTTATTATGGAGGAAGTAGCTAGATTTTGACCCGGACGATGTCCCGGGTCACTGAATGAACTTTTAATTTAAATATTCTTATTTTGCAAAACTAAAAATTAAACTCCTTTATTGGTGCATTCTTTTCATCAGATTTTATTTTAATGTAATCTTATAAGATCTGAATTTTTCTAATGTTAGATTGACAATAAATTTGTTTAAGATATATTGGTTTGATGAATTGATGATGAAAGAAGGTATGTGGATATGATTGATGGAAAATCGTTAATTTACACTTATTCGATTGGATGATTCTTTAATAAAAATTTAAACTTGTTTTTTTTTTCAAACATGATATTATACATTTTGATATGTCAATTTGAATAATAAATTAAAATGGTGTAGATGAGATGGTAGAGTTACGGTATTATAGGGATGGTGAGTTTAAATCTTAGTAAGCGCATTTTTTTTCTAAAAGATATTATGGTGAGTTCAAATCTTAGTAAATAGTAAATGCATTTTTATTTTTATTTTTTTAAAATTATTTTTATGAAAAATAATGGTGACACATGACAAAATATGACATGTGGTGTCATGTGGTGACATATTTAAAGATGACTTGTCCCGACACATGTTAGATTGCGAAAAAGCTCAACACGTTTTAGAAAAAGAGTATTGATATTTGATTGTATATAGTGAAGGGAATGAATAATATTGATAATAAGTGAGAGTGTAGAGTAGTGGTTATGTAGCTTTAGTTATTTCTCATGGTCACGGGAATGAATACATGTGGCGCATCTTAGGGTGTCTTTGTCTAAGTGGCAGCGAAATGAGAGCTTACATGTTGTGACACTTGAATGAGAGCTTACGTGTCGTGACACTTGTCGCAAAGAGAGCAGGGAGACACTTTTTAGAAGAAGAGATAGAATAGATTTTAAAGTGTGCACTTTTTAAAAAAATTAAAATATGTTATGATCACCTATCTTATAATGTTAAATTCATCAACTATGTCAAATCATTTAATAATTAAGAAATATAGTTAGAGAAATGTTGAATCCAACTTTATCCTACCGGATAACATACACTTACAAACTTAACTAACTTTGATTTTGTTTTATATATCCCTTTTTATTAAAACATATTGATTTATTGTTAAATCATCTTTTTCATTTATAATTCTTATTACACGTATTCAAAATTAAATATTAAATGTAATTTTTTTAATCTCATAGTCAAACTTAATTAAATCATTTTTTAAAGTTGGGTCAATTACTGAAATAATACAACTCATTTTTTTAAACCAACTTACCATTTTTTTATTAAAAAAAATTAAATTTCTTAATTAGTGTATTAACTTTTAAGACTTTCTTCACAAATACTATTAGGATATTTCTGTTTTGTTTTATGTTTCAAAACATGCATAACTATCTTTATAACCACGATTTCATTATATTGCTTTCTATAAATCACACACATGTATATATATAAAAACGATAGAATCCAACAGACATAATAGAACCGTATGGCCTGGGGCAAGGCCCGGGCTACGATACTAATTAGGCTCTAAAAATCGTCACTATCAAGATCTATTGTCCAGGATGACAAAGAACTACTCCCAAGTCCCACAAACCCACCCACCCTCCCCCCCCCCCCCCCCCCGCCCCAAGATTAAATTTTAACCTCATTCAGTGACAAAAGGCCAAATTTGGCCAAAATTGTCATCATAAATAAATAAAATAATCCTTCGATTATTAGAGCATAAAATAAGGCATTTTTTAAAAAAAACCGTTACGGCATTTGGCTGTTGGTAATAAATCGTGGTAATGGTAATTAATTTATAGTGTAATTTTGTTAGGAGGAACCTTATAATCTCTATGGAAAACAAATTTTCATTCCCAAGCTTCAATTTTCTTCTCATTTTTCATTCCCATCCATTACCATTGGGGAGGGTAGCATTTGATGGGAATGGATATTTGTGAAGAAAATTAGATAAATTGGAGCTAAGGTAGCACCACCATGGGAATAAATTTTGATTTCCATTTCAAATTTAGTTATAAATTCATTCACATTACCATGATTTATAACCGGCTACCAAACGGGTCGTTAATGACATAAAAACTACTTTCTCAGCCACTCTATATAAACTTTGTGACACAAAATTCTCTCGAATTTTGTACAGTCAGCAATAAAAACATAATTCATTTAATTTTTTTTTTAAAAAGGCAAAAATTAGGAAAATTTATTAGAAAAAAAATTAAAAAAATTTTGTGAAAAGACCTTTAATCTCTATTATATAAGTGAGAAGGGAGCAATGGTGTCCCCCTTAAAAAGACTAAAATACACCTAAAATTTTGTAAATATCAAAATACATCAATATTCAATATTATCTAAAAAGGAAAGTTTTTTTTTTTTTTTTTTTTTTTTTTTTTTTTGTATTTTTAATGTGAAAATATTATAAAATTAAAAAATTCAAAAAAATAAAATAAAAACACCAAAATTTATATTTTTGAATTCTCTACAAATAGACATCCATATTGATACGAAGTATAATTTTTTACACAAATTTTTACTTTTTTTTTATTGTAGTATAAATTTGATAAGAGAAGGAGTATAATGGATGAACTTTTTATTTTGTTTATAATTATGTAGACGGGTAAGAATTTGACGAATAATAAGTGCTTCTTATTATCTTCCCAGGTTATTTGTTACGTTGTTTATTTTCAATTATGTTCCGGGCCCACCCAGGTGGTCAACCCGATATGGATGGGCCCAATTCTGATAATGTTAGGGGCACATCAGATATTCTACAACAAATAGTATGACACCACGTGTTATGGGCCAGGCCCATACATCAGCCCGACTGACTCAGTAAAAACCTTAATCAGGTGACCTACGCCTATATAAGGATCAGTCCAGTCATTCTTTCAAGTACGCAATTCATAATTCGCTAACTCACAATACACTGACTCCTTACTCCCAATATCTAACTTAAGCATCGGAGGGGCGTTCCCGGGTTCTACCCCCGGGTTAGCAACCTTTGACTGTTTTGTAGGTCAAAATCCTAGCGAGGAGCGTACGGAGTCCACATCAAACACACCAAAGATCGTTGACTATTCAGAAGAGGTTCCAGAACAGGAACAGATTGACGCCGTCTGTGGGGACAGTAACAAAAAACATGGCTAACACCAGAGCAAGGACGACTCGATCTAATCAACCTAGTGAAAATCCCCGTGAATCGCCTAACTGACAAGAGGTACACGTCACTGATGACAATTCCTCAAATCGAGCGAGTGACCGTCATCAACGAGCCAACGCAGATCAGGTGGTCACTCGAAAAGACTTTGAGGACATCGTAACAGCACTGAATGACAAGTTTCAAAAGAGTCTGTAGGAGTTAAAATACAGCATACCCACGATGGTTGGGCAATAGAGGCCTCCTGCCCAGGCTACTACTCCACCAAGGGGCCCCATCCCTAGCCGGGAGAATTGGGCACGTTCGCAGAGAGGATCCCAACCTGGGGATGCCCGAGAAGTTATCAACTCCAGGCGCGACGACGCTCGAAATATCATTGAGACACGTCGAGCAAGAACTGTTTCGGATGCGAGAGAGATCATTGAAAGTAGAAGGCAAGAAACACAAGGCCAGCCCTGGAGGTCGCCAGAGAGGTCTCATCGCACCACTGCTAGAAATCAAAGGTCGGTTATTGTCCCTAACCGGGAAGAAGGAGGGGGCATAAGACGATCCCCAGTGGTCGAGCGAGAGCGACCAACAGGGACACTCACTTACAAGACACCTTTCAGCCAAAAGATTTTGCATAAACCGACCCAAAGAAGGTGAAAGCCCCCCACATCGAGCCTTTCTCAGGTACTACTGATCCTGCTGATCACATCACTGCCTACAAGGCGCAAATGGCAGTAAAAACTGGTTGTGAGGCAAGTTGGTGTCGCTATTTCCCTACCACATTGAAAGGTCTGGCCCTGACATGGTTCATAGAACTCCCATCAGTCCTCATTAGTAGCTTCGCTATTTTAGAGGCTATGTTCCTCAGCCATTTTGTGGCTGGGAAGAAGCAGAGAAAGACGAGCATTCATCTCATGGCTTGCCAGCAGGGAGAGCATAAACTATTGGGGGATTACATCAAACGCTTCAATGCAAAACTCCTCGAGATACCCAATGTCGAGGATTCAGTAGCCTACGCTGCATTCATGTCTGGTCTAAAGCGTAGCAAGCTTAAATTCTCTTTGCTAGAAAATGGGATATCTTCGTACACTGAAGCCATGGACAGAGCACGTAGGTATGTGCAAGCATCAGACATCAACAACTCTGTTGAGAAGTCTGAGAAGAAAAATGGGAAAAGAAAAGAGTCCCATCGAGGTGAAGGTCCTAGCCGGACGTCCAACTCGAGGAAAGATGATCGTGATAGTGGTATGGATCCTAGATACAACACTAATAGGAGAGAGATCTTCTTGGACATTAAAGACTAGGATATTCTTCCCAGGCCATCGCCTGTTCGCACATCCGTCGGAAGGAAGAATCGCAAGCTTTGGTGCGAATATCATCAGGAATGTGGTCACACCACAAAGGGCTGTAGAGAATTGAAGAAAGCCCTCGACAAGCTAGCAGACCAAGGAAAGCTAAACTCTTATCTCTCGAATGATGGAGGAGGAAAAAGGAAAAAGCGTAGTCATAGCGCCGAGGCTGATGAAATTATTAATGTCATATCTTAACCCCCGACCGAAGTTAGTGTTTGCAATAAGGACCCTAACAGGGTCGAGTTTCTTTTATTATCCTCACCGGAGTCAATTCTTTCATTTGTAATAAAAAGAGCCAAACATGGTCGAGTTTCTTTTAGTTATCATGGAAATAACGTTTGCCATAATAAAGCCCTAACATGGTCGAGTTTTTTAGCATGAGGCGAGCATATCAGGGAAATAGAACAAAAACAATAGTTCAAAAAGCCAAAAACATGAAGATGCCAACAACTGGGACATGGACGATATAGTTGGGATAATATCCTCATGCATTTGTATGTTCCAAAATTACAATCAATGTAGTTGGGGGCAAGTTATGATGATCATACTAAAATACATGCTTAATTAGAACAAACCCTAACTAGGGTGATAAGCCCTACTCAATTTAGGCACCCGTCGAGGAGTATGGGGAAGGCCGGACAGGTACCTCATCAAGTAGCTGGGGCTCATTAGCCCCAGGGTCCTTGATAGCGTCACCTTAAGCTAACACCAAGCCCTACTCAACGTAGGCACCCATCAAGGAGTATAGGGAGGCTGGGCAGGTACCTCATCAAGTAGCTGGGGCTCATTAGCCCCAGGGTCCTTGATAGCATCACCTTCGGCTAACACCAAGCCCTACTCAACGAAGGCACCCATCGAGGAGTATGGGGAGACTGGACAGGTGCCTCCTCAAGTAGCTGGGGCTCATTAGCCCCAGGGTCCTTGATAGCGTCAGCTTAGGCTAACACCAAGCCCTACTCAACGTAGACACCCATCGAGGAGTATGGGGAGGCTGGACAGGTGCCTCATCAAGTAGTTGGGGCTCATTAGCCCCAAGGTCCTTGATAGAATTACCTTAGGCTTACACCAAGCCCTACTCAACGTAGGCACCCATCGAGGAATATGGGGAGGCTGGACAGGTACCTCATCAAGTAGCTGGGGCTCATTAGCCCCAAGGTCCTTGATAGCGTCACCTTAGGCTAACACAAGCCCTATTCAACATAGGCATCCATCGAGGGAGATGGAATGGCTGGACAGGCATTCAAAGTACATGGGACTCATTAACCCTTAGGTTTTGATGAAAGCTCCTTAGGCCAACGTTTTATGCCTTATTCAACATAGGCACCCATCAAGGCAGATGGGAGGCTGGATGGGTATCAACCATGTCATGGGGCTCATTAGCCCCTACGCTTCAGTTGATCGCCTTACGCCAAAGCCCCACTCAATGTGGACAATCAAATCATGTCTTCCACCAATGTACCTCCATCAAATTCGAGGTAGAGGGAGGACCCTCGAGGTCAACGAGGCAGCCTTGCCCCCTACCTCTATCACAGTTGAGGTAAGAGGAAGACCCTCGAGGTTATTAGGGAAATCCTTTCCTTGTACCTCTATCATGGTCGAGGTAGGGACGACCCTCGAGGTCACTAGAAAGGCTTTGTCCCACAAGGTGTATCATGCTCGCCTTCGAGGTAGAAAGGACCCTGAAGGTAAAAAGTATCAACCCATGGGGCTCATTAGCCCCTAAGACCTAGTTGATCATCTCAAGCCAAAGCCCCATTCAACATGGGCACCTACTACGGAAAGTGGAATAAATCAAAGCATTTGCTTCTCAAGGTACATCCCTCACAGTCGAGGTAAGGGAAGACCCTCGAGGTACAAGGAAGCCTTGAAAAGATCAACACTTAGACAAATTTCATGGAAGTTCATGTAAAGAAGTTCCTAACGGTGGCGGAAAGTATGATCACAGTCGAGGTAAGAGGACACTCGAGCTCATAAAGGAGTTCCCTAACTTTTACCCTCACTGCGACCCAGGTGACCATGGTCGCGGAAGGTTACCATGTTCTGCTTGATATCCAACGTCGAAAGTTACCCGTTCCACACCAAGCGTGGGGCTAATAGACCAACAATCGCGGAGGGAACGCATCACACTCGAGGTAGAAGAAAGATCCTCGAGGTCATTAGGGCAACCTTTCCCTCCTATCTCTATCACAGTCTAGGTAAAGGAAGACCTTGAAAAGAACCCCACACTTAGAAAAATTTCTTTATAAAAACTTACATGCAAGGGCGTTTTCATCATTACATGCAAAATAGCCATGTTATCATTATTTTGAGAAGTATAGCAACAATCTCGAAGGTACAACAACAAATGATTACTACAAAGTCAAAGACCATTAAAAATATCTATCTATGGGGTAATATGCAATAACACCTCAACGAGGTAAGATAGCAAAGTGCACTCCTAATATGGCTCATTAAAGTACATACTCCCATGGTAGGCCTCTATGATCGAGGTTGGCCTTCCAGAAGACATCTTTGAGGTAAATCATACCAACAAGACCTCGTGGTCGAGGTGCTCACTCTTGAGGTAAGGCCACTTTTGCTCCAAGCAACCTAAAGTCTCGCATGGTCGAGGTAGCTCCCAAGTGGTCAAGGGGATAGTATTGGTCGAGGTCACAAAATGTCCAGCCAATGAAGATTACCACGATCGAGGTCAAGAGAGAGGTAGCCGAAGAAAGGCCATAACGATCGAAGTGCGGATACTCCCACTCGAGGGTCATCTCGATCGAGGCTCACTCATCATTGAGAGCTCACCCACACTCGAGGTGAATGGCCCTCGAGGCCACTTTAGCACCCTCACGCAAGATATGGTCCTACTGTCGAGGTATCCTTGCCATGGTCGAGGGAGCTACATTGATCGAGGAAAACACTTTTTGAGGCTGGTCCAGAGGCATTTGGTATGCCCTTAGGGTCAAGGGAGGTCCTCATAGTCGAGGTAACCTCACCCTCAAGGGAACAACGACAACCAAACAAGTCACAACAATTGAGTCGAGATACCCCCATCTCGGTCGAGGCCCCATGGTCAAAAGGAGTGGGGGCGCGGTCAAGGTTAGGCCCCCATGGTCGAGGCTCCACCCTTGAGTCGGCCCCAAAACACCTACCTTGAAGATACTTCCAACAGGACAACCCCATGGTCGAGGGAACAGGGTCACGGTCGAGGGTAAAGCCCCAAGATCGAGATGCAATCATCGAGTTGGTCCCAATACATCTACCAAGAGAAGGCCTATGAAAAGAAGCCCCATGATCGAGGTGTTGTGATCATGGTCGAAGAACGGCGACCCCGATCGAGGAAAGGTCCATAGGGTCGAGGCTGTACCGGGGTCTGATTTGATGCACCAACTTCGAATGCCTATAACTCCTTCGTTTCAAGTCGGAATAGAGCTTATGACCCACCGTTGGAAGCTCTTTGAATCTAGTTTCCAATGCCGCTGGAATCGCTTGAATCCGATATTCATACCTCGCATTATGTCTAAAATAGTTAGAGGTGGTCATCCTACCTCAGGATAGCCCCAAGACACTCGACATGGTCGAGAAGGGAAACCCTCGAGGTTTTTTGAAGGAATAAGCATAGGCAGGCCATGGTATAGCAATACGCACATAATAGAGGTTGGGTCCCTATTTTCGAAATTCGTATCCTCAAGGTGAGTTTATTTATGGCTAACAACACCCAACCCTCACAGTCGGGGTAGCAACAACAAGCACCGAGTGTGGTACATTTTTCTTCGAGTCTGGATGAGGCAAAGCAGAGAGGGCATGGTCGAGGTAGCCATGTCTAGGTGCTGCCCTTGGGTCGAGTCGAGGTGGCAGCTCGAGGCAATAATGCCTGTCCCTCGATCGTGTCTAGGTCAGGGGGCATGGATGAGGGTGATTCTCTCAAGGCAACACATGATCAACGAAGTCTAGCCTTGAGGTAAGGGTCTCAAAGGTCGAGATACCCACCCTCGAGGTGAGACCTGGGCTGCTCAGAATGGCCCATCGTTCAACATGATCGATGAGGATGATACGCGGTCTAGGTATATGCCACGATTGAGGCAAACAGAAGTATCCCACCAGGATCCGCCTCACGGTCAAGGTGCCCCATTGATCAAGGTACCCTCACGGTCGAGGTTGTCCTTATGGTTGAGGACACCTGCTGTCGAGGTAGCCATCAAGTAGCCCAAGGGGGCATGACGATTGAGGGGGCTCACCACACGATTGAGGTCTCTCATTATTGTCGAGGTTGGCCCCGATGGTCGAGGACTGCCACCCGGACGAGGACCTCATATGGTCGAGGTGAGGGATCATGTTGGTCGAGATGACCATACCATGGGCAAGGAATAGCTTCGATTCAAAGGATTTTGAGTACATCTCACTAATTTGGACATAACTTTAGCTAGACATATCATATTGATGCAATTCTTGAGTCATTGTAAAGTAGATTGAAAGATCTTTCCAACGGCAGGTCATACATCCTATTTGAACTTGGAACGAAAAGGTTACAGTCATTTGAAGTTGCTGCTCAATCATAGGCCTTAAATAACTTCGGAAGGCCATAACTTTGCGATCGGATGTCAAAACGGGGCAAATCATATGTCGAAATTGATTAATTTTTCGAGACGAAAGCTATGGAAAAGGAAGACCAAGGGTTTGGCCACGGGAAAAGGCAAAACGAGGCTTCTAAAGGCCTTAAAATGCCAAAAAACCCTGATGAAGTAGCCACCCTCGAGTAACCCCCTCGAGCTTCAACAAAAAAAAGTCTTTACGAGCAAGATAGGGTCCTCACCCTCAAGCTACACGCCCTCGAAGTGAGGATAAATCCAGCAAGGTCAGCCTCTAGAGGACAACAAAGGGGACAACAAAGGCAAGTCATCAAAATGGGGGCTCATATGGTTGAAGTCAAAGTCCCACCCTCGAGGTCTGACCAGGGCCAGTAAGATTTTCCTCTATGGTCGAGGTAAGGGCCTCATGCTCGAGGTACCTACCCTTGAGGTTGGGCCATGGCCAGAAAACCTCCACGGTCGCGGTACCTTTGAGGCACGCACCCTCAAGGTCAGGCCAAAGCCAACAAAACGGCCATCCCGACCGAGGCTCACCCATCATGGTAAGCTCACTCACACTCGAGGTGAATGTACCTCGTGTAACGACTCGTATTTTATCAGCTTTGTTTTTGGAGAAAACAACAATACGAATCAAAATTTAATAAAAAGTTTAAGTTCCAAAATTCAATATTAACAGCGGAAGCTCTAAACTACTTCAATTTATTCAAGTAAAAATAAAATAAGTCCAAAACCAATTATAATGTCCAAAGTCCAATAAAAACAAAGCTACGAAAAGTCCATAAATTATTTATTACAAGGCTAGAATCATAATAGATTAACTATATAACTAATCTCGCCGCTCAAATCCCAGCCCATGCGTTACTCACTTATTCTTCATCAGTACCTGAAAAGGGAATTTTGGGGGTCCACAGTCAGTGGGGAGTAATTAGATTGTTCTACTTAATCAGTAGAACACAATTAAAATATAATAATTAAAATAAATTCACAGAACAATCAAACAACATAAGAAGAAAAGTTATAATATACAATTTCAAGTACGCAGCAGAAGATAATTCACAAGAGGAAGCTACAACGAGACTTATCAAGCTAGGCATTTCCAACTCTAGACTTCTAGACTCTAATTATTACCTATCAAGTTCTAGTTCATTTCAAGGTGCTAATTCATGACACGGTCATATGCTCGTAAGGGCTCAACCACGAAGGATATACTTCCCCCAACTTTCCTTGTCTCATGCCGGGTCAACCACAAAGGATCTACTTCCCGAGCATTGGGATCCAGAACTGTCCCAAAATCGCAGAAGGGACAGTGGCTTCGACTATACCCGTGTTCATGGCTCTTTAGCCACTAGACAGGCGGTCACTTCATAGATTAATTATCTTTTAAGTTCACTTTTCCAGTTCACACTTTGACTTTCTTTGACACAACTTGACTTTTAATCAATTCTAGTTCAACATTATTGACCCAAAACTCTAGTTCAAGACTCATCCTACACGAATTCTAGACAAGATACACACGAAAATTCCTCATGCAACATAGCTATTCAAACCAACAAGTTCATACGTAAAGGCAAGCACTAATAATAATTCAACAACATAAATCATAAATAAGTGTTTAGTAGTCGAAATTTTACCAGCAACTTACCATATGTACACGCCTCACGTTTAACAGCAACACAATAATACATCACCAATAATTCACAATTCAATTCAATCATTAATATAAAAATACAAGTTTTAACTAGCTAGAATAATTTCAAGAACGTAATTAAATTCTAGTCTTTTATCTAATTGAATCATAAAAATTCAGTCTTTTATTCCTTATTTTCACACGGCAATTTCGAATACTAATAACAAGAAATCAAGTTTTAATATACTTAAATTACAAGCTTTGATTAATTAATTTAGAAATAATTTCAAGAACAAGTTCATAATCTATTCTTTTATCATAAAAACATGAAAAAATCCATTCTTTTTATTCATAAACTCACTCGAAACTTTTAGACTAAAATTCAAGATTAAATATCCATATTTCAAGAACTCAGTTAGATTAATTATTAATTTAAGAAATTCATCAAAGATTGTTACAAGATCAAGATTATAGTTAAAAGATCATATTTTGAATCAAGAAAACTTCGAACATGGTCCTATGGTTCATGACACTTACATGAATAACATTCATATAATACAACAATAATTTATTCAACAATTTAAACTAGCAAGAATCATAGATAAAACATAAAATATAGATTTAAACATGTAATTAGGTTCGAAAATCATCATGAATACTTGTTCATCACTCGATACACATAGTTTAACCACAACATATGATTCGAAATTAATCAATAATATTCTAAGCAATTCTACATAGTTCTAAACCTATTCTAAGATTATATTATTAATCTATCCTATTGATTAAGTACAGCAACTAATTACCTAGCAAAGATAGAACAAAATCAAGGGGTGTCGAATGGCCTATGGCACGAATGCTCACGGTTGTTGGATGCTTCTTGGCTTCTTGCTTCAATTTTTTTGAGTAAAATCTAAGAAAAAGGTTTTTAGATAATTTGTTGTGAATTGTTTGGTGTGAAAAGATGATACCTTAATTGTTGAATTCTCCTCTTTTAAAAAAATAAGGGGCCGTGAGGTTTGAGGTAGAATAGGTGTAGTTGTTCCCTAAAATTTAGTATGGAGTTAGGATTAAAAGGTATGACTTTTTGGGAGAGGGTCAAAAATAGATATATAGACTAGTATTATTGATAATTAAATTAAATCAATTAAATAAAATAATAGGGGCCGTGATGTGCGTGTGGATTAAGGGGTTTGGGCTAAGTTTTAAGTGGAGTAAACAATTGGATTGGGTCCAGATTAAATAATTAGGCTCACTTCTATGTTAAAATGATATTTAATTTGATAATAACATAATCGTTAATTAATTAATTAAATAATTAATTAATTTAATAAAATTTAAAATAGCCCAAAATTTTGGGGTATTACACCTCGAAGCAACAACAACATCCACGTGCAAGTCATGGTCCCATGGTCGAGGATCTCATAGGGTCGAGGTGACCCATAAACAGGCCGTGGGGTATGCTGGTCGAGTGAGCCCTGTCACGGTCGAGGGTCACGATCGAGGTAGCAAATGAGCAAGAAAGGAAGGCTTGTTGGTCGAGGGAACACCCTCACGGTCGAGGGACCCCTCGATCGAGGTGATTACTATCGAGGCACAACCTAGCCTAGGGTCTAGTTGTGTTTTGTCTTTTCCGGAGAATTCCGCTCGGCATCCAACGTCCAAAGATTCCCGTTCCACACCGAGCGTGGGGCTAATTGTTCCGGACCCACCCAGGTGGTCAACCCATAATGGATGGGTGATTGCCTCAGTTTATTTATTTTGCGAAGATGTTTTGCTTCAGTTCGGCCCTTGGGGGCGAAATTGTGTTCCTTGTGCCTTCATTTATGAGGTAAAGGTGATTTCCACTCTTGGACTAAGGGAGGGACCCTTGATAGTCGGTGGGTCAGGAGAGTGGTCTCTGTTTCTTTTTAGCCGAGGGGTGAGCCCCTGGCGATTATTGCTCGGACGGAGGATGATCCTTGTCCTTTGACCGAGGAGGGAAGCCCCTAGTACTCGGTGTTTTGGATGGAGGGTGATCCTCGGCCTTCGGCCGAGGGGGAAAGCCCCTGGCACTCGGTGTTTTGGACGGAGGGTGATCCTCGTCCTTTGGCCGAGGGGGAAAGCCCCTAGCACTCAGTGTTTAGGACAGAGGGTGATCCTGGTCCTTAGGTGTTTTCTACAATATTGTAGAAAGGCAATGTAGGAAATACTCTTTATTATTGAATTATATCAAATACAAGTATTTACATTTTATATTACTAGAAATCCTGATCTATGTTGTCGGCTCAGTGTGTTGTTGTTGTTGTCTGGTTGTAGATGATTCTCGGTGTTGTCTTTTTTCTCTACAATAATGCCCTCTTTTTTGGGAATTTCTGCTGAATGCCAAGGACAGTTGCAGTGGTTCGGCCTCAAGAATAGGGGGAGCTAAAACCCTCTTCAGCTTCAGCTGAGTTTGGCTCAAACCCTTTCTTGACTTTGAGGTATCCCCATATTCGACTTAGGGGATCCTCGTCCTTTGACCGAGGAGGGAAGCCCCTGGTACTCA
Source organism: Salicornia ramosissima (assembly GCA_951394345.1). Lineage (NCBI taxonomy): Eukaryota > Viridiplantae > Streptophyta > Magnoliopsida > Caryophyllales > Amaranthaceae > Salicornia > Salicornia ramosissima. The sequence continues at coordinate 31,752,551 of OX596236.1, read as the reverse complement.
GTGTTTTGGACGGAGGGTGATCATCGTCCTTTGGCCGAGGGGGAAAGCCCCTAGCACTAAGTGTTTAGGATAGAGGGTGATCCTCATCCTTAGGTGTTTGCTACAATATTGTAGAAAGAGAATGTAGGAAATACTCTTTATTATTGAATTATTTCAAATAAAAGTATTTTACATTTTATATTGCTAAAACTCTTGATCTATGTTGTCGGCTCAGCGTGTTGTTGTTGTTGGCTAGTTGCAGATGATTCTTGGCCTTATCACTTGTCTCTACAGTAATGCCCTCTTTTTTTGGAAATGTCTGCTGAATGCCAAGGACAGTTGCAGTGGCTCGGCCTCAAGAATGGGGGGAGCTCAAACCCTCTTCAGCTTCAGCTGAGTTTTCCTCAAACCCTTTCCTGACTTTGAGGTATCCCCATATTCGACTCAGGGGGTCCTCTTCCGTTGGTCAGATCCTCGGTTACCCATTGATGTGTTCAGTTTGTATTAATCAATTAACTCATTTTGATGTATAGTTTGTAATAGTTTAGAACGTGTTTTGTGATATTAATGAACTTTGATCTTAAACGGAAGTTTATGTCTCGAAACTTAATTTAATATTGCATTTCATAATTTAATTGCTTTTTAGGACTTAGTTTATTTTTGTTGTTATAGGCTCGTGTTTCTTTCCATATTTTGTTTGTATTTGGGAAGACCGAGACTTATTCGGGACTTGGAAAATATGTGATAGAGTCTTGATGAAGGTAGGGCGCCCCCAGCGCCCTAAACGCGCTGCCAGCGCCTGTCTGATCAAGGAAGATAATGGAGCAAGTGACCAAGGAAGAAGGCACTCCCAACGCCCATGTCACAGTATCATTCCAATGTGGGGCGCTCCTCGCGCCTATGGGGCGCTGCCAGCACCATTTTCATAGAATCATTGCAAAGAGAGGCGCGCCCCGCGCCTATGTTACAGTAGGAATTCCATGAAGGGGCGCACCCATCTGCTCTGTTCTGTACGCGGCTTCATCCACTTGTTTTCTAGGTTATAATAATTTAGTTTAGTATAAATATAAAAGTTGATTCTCATTGTATTTATCCTAGGTTTTCATGTTCAATAACTTTCTTAGCTTAATTTCTCTCTAGTTTCTCCTTAGATTACATTAAAACTCTTTAATCTTTAGTTTGTAATTTTGATCTTTTATTATTCAATCAATGAAGAATCTTTGTTCATCAATGGAATTGGTAGCTTAAACTTGTTCCTGGGATTGGTTTCAATGATTCTACAAAGCTCCTTGTGAGGATTCTCTAACTCTAAACTATTTCACTACTTCAATTATTTATTTGCTCTTATATGAATTGTTATTGGTTTTGTTGAATGTTTTAGCTTGATCTTTGTCTTATTATTATATTTTACAAAATCATTACTAGGGTTTGAACAAAATTGATTATTATGTTCAACCTTGAGTAGCAACTATCTTGTTCATGCTTAAGCGTATTCTTATTATGAACAATTTAGTAGAGCTTGTTTAAACTTTAATTGTTTATTGCGTATTCTTTAAACAATTGCGTTCTTATTGTGTCTCCGTTTTTAAAGCTTTTGTTCACTGCGTGTTCTTTGAACATTAAGGGTTTTAGGCAATTTACGATTTATCTTGTCTAGCTAATTAAGGGGACTACAAGAGTTAACTCTTGTCAATAATTAATTGAGTACTGAAGTGGTTTGGTAATTGAGAGTCTAATTCAATTAGCCAAGTAAGAGTCGTTGTAACCGAATACTTAGATTCTTTAGAACTAGAATATTCCCGTAATCACTTAGTTGTTAGTTTCTTTTGTTACTAAAATCTCCAATCCCCCCCCCTCTTGTTACCAATATCACTAAGGAATTAGTGAATCCTCCTTTAATAATCCAAATACATTTTAACACAATTAAATCGACATAAATCCGTTCTCTATGGATACGAACCTTACTTGCCCTTTACACTAGTTGTAATTGGAGAGTAGGAGAAAATTACTTTTGATAAGTCTTTTATTTTTAACGACATAAAAGGCCTACCAAATTTTGGCGCCGTTGCCGGGGAACGGTGTTGTTTTGATTTGTGTTTAAGTTTTTAAATTAACTCTACCTTAGGACTTTTATTGTTTTGATTGGTTGTTTATGGTAGCAACTCGCTCCACGAACAGCGAACCACTACAATACAATCCCGAGTTAGAACTAACCCTACTTAGATCCAGAAGGGAGATACGTGACTAGTTCCGTGTTCTACCTTTCGATCTTGATTTAGAAGTAAGCATTATGCCACTGGTTCCTGAAAAAACCTTGAAGGAGCTACGATTTGCCCGATTTGCCCGAATTGCCTCAAGGTACAAACGTTGAGTTGAAATCCAGTCTAATCCATGCACTGCCAAGTTTTCACGGTTTAGGGGGTGAAGACCCTAACCGACATCTTTCGGAATTTCATGTGGTGAGCGCAAGCATGAAACCAAGTGGAGTTACGGAAGAACAAATTAAATTGCGTGCATTCCATTTCTATTTGAAGGATGCCGCAAGTGATTGGTTATATTATTTGCCTCCAGGTTGTATTACACCCTGGAATGAATTAAAAAGTCGGTTCTTGGAAAAATATTTTCCAGCCTCAAAGTCTAGTACTATGAGGAAGGAAATTTCCACCATTGAACAGGGCCTAGATGAGAACCTTTATGAGTATTGGGAGAGGTTCAAGCAACTTTGCGCCCGATGTCCCTACCATGGATATTCGGAGCAAGACTTAATAATTTACATATATAATGGTATGCAAGATGACGATAAGCGCATGATCAATGCGGCTAGTGAAGGTTCTATGTTCAATAAAACCCCCTCGGCCGCAAGAGCGCTTATCGAAGAATCTGCAGAGGGTACTCGTCAGTTCAGTAGAAGGGCTAGTGCTCAAATGTCCAATTTTGAAAATTCGAGTGCCGGATCTTCTAGAACTGATGGAAAACTCGAGGCTCTCACCTCTATGAAGAGGGACTTCATGGTGAAAAATAATAGATCACATGAAGTAAAATCTTGTAGGATTTGTGCCAATGAAAACCCTACCGAGTTTTGCCCTCAATCCAATGAGGAGCAAGACGAGGAGGCTAAGGCCATGGGTTTCCCCAATCAAGGCAATGCTAGAAGGTATGATCCATACTCTTCTACGTATAACCCGGGTTGGATAGATCACCCCAACTTTAAATATGGCAACCCACAAGCACCTCAACAACAACCCTATCAAAATACAAATAACCAACCCTACCAACATCCAAATAGCCAAAATAACCAATATTATAGACCACCCCAACAACAGTACCAAAGGCCCCAAAACCAATGGTCACAAGGTCAAATTTCTAATTCGACCAACTCCTCTACGGAGGAGATGTTAAATATGTTGACAAAAAATGTGATGGGGATGCAAAGTAACATGGTCCAATTCCAAGATGAAACTAGATCGAGTATTAAGAACTTGGAAAGAAAAATGGGCCAAGTGTCGGGTGTTGTGTCTAGGTTAGAGGGTAAGTTAGATTCAAGGAAGCTTCCATCCCAAACAGAGCTTAACCCCAAGTCTAATGCTAGTGCTATCACTCTAAGGAGTGAGAAGGAGCTCCAAGTGAGCGCGAGAGAGCTTGAGGGTGAGGTGGTAGTAAACGAAGAACAAAGAAATTTACCTTCTCTTACACCACCATCACCTCAAGTGGAGACACCTTGTCCGTCTTCATCTCCGTACTTACCGGAACCCCCATTCCCAAAATCAATGATAGACACTCGCACCAAGGAGTGTGATAAGGATATTTATGAGACTTTTCATAAATGTGAAGTGAATATCCCCCTTTTCGATGCAATTAAACAAATCCCCCGCTATGCAAAGTTTTTAAAAGAAAATTGCACTAGTAGAAGGAAAAATAAGCTTAAAGGGCACCAAAAAGTGAAGGTGAGTGAACATATCTCGGCCATTTTCCAAAAAAAGTTACCTCCCAAGTGTGGTGACCCGGGCATGTTCACTATACCTTGCACTATTGGTGATATCATTTTTAGTAACGCCATGCTAGATTCAGGGGCATCAATTAATGTGATTCCCTTTTCATTGTTTAAAGCTTTAAAGCTTGGCGATCTAAAGCCAATGAGTGTCGTGATCCAACTGGCCGATAGGTCCAACGCTTATCCAAAGGGTATAGTGGAGGATGTATTGGTCAAGGTTGGGCAAATGATTTTTCCCGCTGATTTTTACGTCCTAGATATGGACTTTAGTACCACTTTTACATGCCCTTTCGGTACGTTTGCTTATAGGCGCATGCCATTCGGGCTTTGCAATGCCCCGACCACATTCCAAAGATGCATGATGAGCATCTTTTCTGAATATGTGGAAAAGTTTGTAGAGGTTTTCATGGATGATTTCACAATCCATGGGGACTCTTTTGACACTTGTTTGGCACATCTTATTCTGGTTTTAAAACGTTGCATTGATAAGAATTTAGTGTTAAACTATGAAAATTGTCATTTCATGGTCCAACAAGGCATAGTGTTAGGCCACGTTGTTTCGAATGAGGGTTTGAAGGTTGATAAGGCAAAGATTGATATCATTCAATCCTTAACCTTTCCAACCAACATTCGAGACATCCGGTCTTTCCTGGGTCATGCCAGATTCTATAGAAGGTTCATCAAAGATTTTTCAAAAATCACATCCCACTTTGTAAACTTCTTCAAAAAGATGTGGATTTTGACTTTGATAATGAATTTAAAAGGGCATTCAACACCTTGAAGGAGCAACATGTTTCGGGTCCCATTATTCGACCCCCTGACTAGTCTCTTGATGTGTCCAGTTTGTACGAGTTATTTAACTTCTTTTTAGTTCCTTTATGTAATTAGTTTAGCATAAGATTGCACATTTTGTTACTTTTGAGTTTAAACGAGAGTTTGGCTTGAAATGTAAAGTTGTAGTGTAATTTACAGTTTTTAATGCTTTTTAGGATAAGTGTAGTTTGTAGTTGCGGTTTGGTTTTATGTGTTCTTGTAGTCTTGAGCTACGAAACATCATTAGGAGCATTTTTGGAGTCATTGATCATGCGCCAAGCACACTTAAAGAAATCATTAAGCATTAGAGGGAAAGAAAAGCCTTATTGTGAACCTCCAAATGCAGTAAGTCCAACTTCAAATAGAAATATCTCCCTATCTACTCATTGGATTTATGTGATTCAAATCGGAGGTTGTAGCTCTCTTCAAGAGATTTCCAACGGTAGGTCATAAGCCTTATTTCGTTAAGGAACAAGAGAGTTATGGCTATTTTAGTCCGAGCTGCGCAGACAGTCTACAGGGGCGCGCCCCGCGCCTCAGAGGGCGCTGCCAGCGCCCCCATTGCAGTGAGCATCAAGAAGAAAGCGCGCCCAGCGCCCTTTGGGGCGCGCCCAGCGCCCCCATCACAGTATCCCTCCAAGGAATGGCGCGCCCCGCGCCTATGGGGCGCTGCCAGCGCCCATGTTACAATAGTACTTCCAAGGAGGGGCGGGCCCCGCGCCTTTGAGGGCGCTGCCAGCGCCCATCTGCTCTGTTCTGCACGCGGCTTCATCCACTTGATTTCTAGGTTATAATTTAGTTTAGTATAAATAGAAAAGTGATTTTTCATTGTATGAAATCTAGTTTTTCATGTTCAAATAGTTCCTTAGCTTAAATTCTCTCTAGTTTCTCCTTAGATTACATCAAAACTATTAAATCTTTAGTTTGTAATTTTGATATTTAATCATGGAATCAATGAAGAATCTTTCTTCATCAATGGAAATGGTAGCTTAAACTTGTTCTTGGGATTGGTTTCAATGATTCCAAAAGGCTCCTTGTGAGGATTCTCTAACTCTAAACTATTTCCTTACTTCAATTATTTACTTGCTCTTATATGAATTGTTATTGGTTTTGTTGAATGTTTTAGCTTGATCTTTGTCTTGTTATTATATTTTACAAAATCATTTCTAGGGTTTGAACACAATCGATTATTGTGTTCAACCTCGAGTAGCAACTATCTTGTTCATGCTTAAGCGTATTCTTATTGTGAACAATTTAGTAGAGCTTGTTTAAACGTTAATTGTTTATTGCGTATTCTCTAAACAATTGCGTTCTTATTGTGTCTCTGTTCTTAAGGCTTTTGTTCACTGCGTGTTCTTTGAACATTAAGGGTTTTAGGCAATTTACGATTTATCTTGTTTAGCTAATTAAGGGGACTACAAGAGTTTACTCTTGTCAATAATTAATTGAATATTGAAGTGGTTTGGTAATTGAGAGTTTAATTCAATTAGCTGAGTCAGAGTCGTTGTAACCGAATCCTAAGATTCTTTAAAACTAGAATTTTCCCGTAATCAATTAGTTGTTAGTTTCTTTTATCACTAAAATCTCCAATTCCCCCCCCCCCTTTGTTACCAATATCACTAAGGAATTAGTGATTCTCCCCTTTAATAATCCAAATATAAATTAACACAATTAAATCAACATAAATCCGTTCTCTGTGGATACGAACCTTACTTGCCCTTTACACTAGTTGTAATTGGAGAGTAGGAGAAATTTACTTTTGATAAGTCTTTTATTTTTAACGACATAAAAGGCCTACTATCTCTACCCTTTGAGATCACGTGTAATGCCAACGACTATTCCGTCGGGGCAGTTTTAGGTCAAAGGGTAGGATGGGTACCTCGCTATTTATTATGCGTCCATGACCCTTAATGAGGCACAACGGAACTACACCACCACTGAAAAAGAATTTTTAGCCGTGGTGTTCTCTGTAGAAAAATTCAGATCTTATTTACTCGGTACTAAAGTCATTATTTATACCGATCATGCGGCTCTTCGTCACTTAATGGCGAAGAAGGAGGCCAAACCGAGGTTAATAAGGTGGATTCTGTTGCTAAGTGAGTTTGACTTAGAGGTGCGGGATAAAAAGGGGACTGAAAATGTGGTAGCTGACCATCTAAGTCGAATAGTCCCACCAATAGAGAGTGAGTGTGCTACGGAGAGATCACTGGTTGAGCGTATTCGGGGGGAATTTCCTGATGAGTGTTTGTATGCCCTCAAGGAATTCTTGCCTTGGTATGCTTATATAGTGAATTATTTGGTCACTAACAAGTTTCCTCCGCAGTTCACACGGGCTCAACAAAACAGGTTGAGAAATGACGCCAAACACTATGTTTGGGATGATCCCTACTTATGGAAACATTGTGCGGATTTGTTAATCCGAAGGTGTATTCCGGAAAATGAGGTTATTCCAATTTTACAATTATGTCAGTCTTCACCATTAGGTGGACACTTTGGTCCAAAAAGGACCGCACGAAAGGTTTTGGACTTCGATTTATATTGGCGAAGTATAAATCGGGATGCATACCATTTCGTGCAATCATGTGACAAGTGCCAAAGAGTTGGTAATATGTCCCAATGGAATGAAATGCTTCAGCATCCGACCAGTTTTTGTGAACTTTCGATGTTTGGGGTATCGATTTCATGGGACCATTTCCCACCTCATTTGGTTACTTGTACATTCTAGTTGCGGTGGATTAAGTGTCGAAGTGGATTGAGGCAAAACCCACTCGAACCGATGATTCAAAAGTGGTTTCCGATTTCCTAAAATCGAACATCTTTTCAAGGTTTGGCGTTCCCCGGGCCTTGATAAGTGACAAAGTATGGTGTTACTCATCGGACCTCCACTGCTTATCACCCTCAAACAAATGGGCAGGCCGAGGTTTCCAATCGTGAAATAAAATCCATTCTGGAGAAAACGGTGAACCCCCATCGGAAAGATTAGAGTGTAAGGCTGGACGATGCCTTATGGGCATATCGTACGGCCTATAAGACACCAATTGGCATGTCTCCTTTCCGTTTGGTTTATGGTAAGGCATGCCACTTACCGGTTGAAGTAGAGCATAAGGCATATTGGGCTGTCAAGAGCTTCAATATGAACTTAGATGAATTGGGGTTGCACCGTAAACTCCAATTAAATGAACTCGAGGAAATTCGGAACGATTCCTACGAGAATGCCATGATTTACAAAGCTAAAACTAAAGCTTGGCATGACAAGTCCATTTCCCGGAAGGAATTTGAGGCAGGTCAGAAGGTGCTTCTGTACCAATCTCGACTTAAGTTGTTCCCGGAAGGTTTTTCCTGTGGAGATCCAATCCACCGACACCTCCAAAATTTTCAAAGTTAATGGCCAAAGGCTCAAACCTTATTTTAAAGCCTTTGTCCAAACTAGGGGGAGGAGGTTGATTTGGATGAGCCGGTGTATGAATAAGCCGGTTGTCGGGTCGTGCCAATGACGTTAAATAAATGGAGCTTTCGGGAGACACCCCGACTTTATTGCTTTTTATTCTCTATTTAAAAAAAAAAGAAAATTGTGTATATTTTTTTTTTATTATAATAAAATTCATTAATTAATTAGAGTAGTTTTCCTTTGGCTTAGAGGGAACGATTCAATCTAATGAGTTATTTTCCTCGATACCAAAGTATTTTGATTGTTCTTGTTAACCCTTTTTTGAGCCTGTGTTAAGTTCCCAAAGGAGTTGAACAAGAACAAGAGGCTTAGTGAGTGTCTTGTAAATACAAAAGGGATTCTGCTGAACTGCTAAGGTAACAGGTATAGCGCGCCCCGCGCCTCTGTGGGCGCTGCCAGCGCCTGCAGATTAGTGGCCTCTGTGCATATGGCGCTCCCCGCGCCCATAAAGGCACTACCCACGCCTCTTTTGAGGAATGCTACTGACTTGAGAGCGCTCCCAGCGCCTTTTATGGCGCTACCCGCGTCTTTTGTGTGAAAGTTACTAACTGTGCTGCGCTCCCGGCACCAAGATAGCGCGCCCCGCGCCTTGTGAACTAAAAAAAAAGAGGGATTAGGCTTCCGGTAGGGCGCGCCCCGCGCCATCGTGGGCGCTGCCAGCGCCCTACCCTCAGTACGTGTTGTTTTATGGGTTAATTTCCATTTCAGTTTTCATTTCTTTTCTTTTGTTCACTATGGCGCAACACTCTCTCTCCCTGTAACCAACCCTAACCTCAACAAAGACCTCCATTTTTACTCATTTCTCCTCTCAAATCTTCTCCATTTTCACCAAATTCGAAAATCTTTCACATCTCATTCGAGTTTTCTCTCTCTTTCGTCCGTGGTGTGCATTTTAGGGTTTTGTTTTCTCTCCTTTTGGCTGTATTAGGGCGCGCGTGTGGTATGTTCCTTACTTCTTTTTATTTCATTTTTTTTGCTTGAAATTTGTGAGTCTTGTTTTATACTTTAATTCATGAATTTGTGATGATTTGAGGTTTATTTTGAAGTAGAAATCTCTTTACTTGAGTGTTTTGAACACACACCTTTGCAAGTTGATACTTGGTTTTGTTGATGAAGTGTGTTCTTGTTCTTGAGTTCGGTATTACTATGTTGAAGTGTGAATATTTTGTTGAGTTTGAGGTTGAATTTTTAATTTTGTGCTTGCCATGGTTGAAGTAATCTTTGCCAAGCTAGTTTATTCTAAAGTGGTTTGATTCAATGAAAGTTGTTTTCAAGAGTGGCGATGTTGTTCCCTAAATGAATTTAGTGTAAGAATTTGTTTTCAAACAATTTTTCTTGGTTGAATTGCATTAGTGTTGTTGTGAAGTATGATAACATTCGAAGTTCACTTCTTGTGTTGTTACTCAAATCACAATTTCATCAATGAAATTTTTCACTCACACTAATGGTTTTGTGTTATGGTTGTGTTTAGGTATTTCGGCAGTGCTTTGGCTTAGTCTAAGCAAGCTCTCCCCAGCCACTCTCTAAGACAAAACTACTTTTCTCAACAACAAACCCCCTTATCCACCACAAAAAAAAAAAAATTCACTCGAAATGGCTTCAACTTCCGGTTCAAGAAAAAGGAAGACTGTAGCCTCTTCTTCCACATATTTCTTCAACCTAAAAACACTCACGCCCCCACAAAAACCATTTTTGTCCGGCTAAGAAAACGCTGCGTCTAAGCCACTGTTTACGCTTATCATAGAACTCTCAAAAGGCTCGGGATTCTCCGACCTGTGACAAGGTTGCTAGGAAGAGTTGGTTTGGACGGCTTCCTAAATGAACATGCCCACACATACTACTCCTTCACGTATGAATTCCTCGCCACCCTGAAAAAGGGTAACGACCCCAGCAAGCCCAGGGGCAGGAGTCCTGCTACATAACCTTCAACCTCAATGATGAAACTCATACAATGTTCTATGATGAACTTGAGGAGGTTTTTGGGTGGGAGTCCTCTGCTATTGGTAAATTTTCAAGCCCTACGGGTTTCAATGCTCAAGAGTTCTATAGAGGGATTACTCATTTCTTTAAGTTTGATCGAAATGCCCTCATCAGCTCCATACCTCATCCGACTCTCTGCTTTGTCACATTCTTTATAGCAATGCCCATCTTTTGTCGGGCGTAGGCCAACAAGCTCCCTTTAACCACCCTTAAGGCCCTTTGGGCCATGACATCCGAGGGAAATGATCACCCGCATTGGGTGGCATTGTGGGTTGATGCTTGCCTCGATTTGGTAGACGAGAGCAAGAAGGGATCAATAGCTGTGGAAGGTTTGGTGACCTTGATATATGAGTATCTTGAGAAAAAGAAGGGGAAGAGTAAAAAGGAAATCGAATACCCTGATGGACGGGTCGAGAGTGACCCGGAGGATTTGCTTACCTATTGGGTTCTGCAAACCCGGAGTTTCATTTATATCTCCGATCAGCGTGAGACTCCTCGGTCGTTCGTCTGGCGTTTTGGACCGGGACACGAGGCCTACATGAATTTGCTTCAACCGCAGCGTACTTCCATCAGGGGATTTACTCGGGCGGCACATTTTTTTTGCCCCCCCGATCTAGCCTACAAACAAAACTTGGAAAATGTGTTCGGGCTTGAATTTTCGGATCCTTCACCTTCTAACCCGGAGTGGCAGGAGAGTGACAGTGAGGAGGAGTATGATGAGGGAGATGAAGAGGGAGATGATGAGGATAATGATGATGATGATGAAAATGAAAATGATGGTGATGGTGATGATGATGATGATGGTGATGTAACCATGGTTCGACTCTTTGCAAGTCGAAGTAGGTGACCTTCGGCACGAGGTACGCCGGATGGAGGACGTGATGTACCCCATGTCTTCCATGATTACAGCAATGCACACCATGCATCTTTACGGTACCCCTTATGTTGACCCGACCGCAGATATTGAGCGGGAAAGGCAACAAAGGGAGGAGAGGAGGAGGAGGCCTCCGGGACCCACTTTTCCGGGGCGGTCCTCCAATGCTTGATAAGATGGTGAATGTAAACCCACAATGAGGACATTGTGTCGCTCAAATGTGGGGGTACGTTCAGTTGTATATAATTTTGGTTTCTTTAAAAAAAAAAAGAAAGAAAAAAAAGAAAAAGAAAGCTCGATAGTTTGAAAACCCGAAAGGGCAACCTATGAAAAACAAGAGCTAAATAAAAAAAAAAGAAAAAGAAAAAAAAAAGAATGAGAAAGCTAGGATGAAAACCTGAAAGGGCTCCTAGGAAAAATTATAGAACAAGAAAAGAGAGGAGTTCGTTTGCTTTTTGATTCAAGACCGGATAATCTCATCTTCTGGAGTGCTTTGGTAAGAACACCTTCTTTTGTTCTTTCTTTCCCCATTTTTGATTTTTGTAAATAGTGTGAATCGTGCTAAATTTTTTTGAAATCATTAGTTCGCTTTTGGTTTGTTTTTCCTTCTCATAAATTGTTTTAGCTCAAATCATAATTTTATTCTATTTTGATTTTAGAACAAGTTCATTAGGGATTTTTGTTAGAGTTTAGTTGTTTTTGCGAACTTTTGGACTTCTTTGTCTTTTTGTCCGAGTGTCACTGCTTTTGGACTTCTTTGTCTTTTTGTCCGAGTCATTTTGCAAGTAGCGATTGATCTTCCCTTCGTCAGCCAGTTGATCTAATGCCTTTTTCAACTCATTGAATTACTGAGTGTTGTGGCCACATTACCTGTGGTATTCGCACCATTGTTTCTTGTCCCTACGAGTGCTGGACGTCTTTATCGGACTAGGCTTTGGGAAGTTAGTCTTTCCTTTCATCTCGAGGAATATCTCATGCAACGACGTGTATTTTAGCAACATTGTTTTCGAAGAAAACAACAATACGAATCATTAATAAACGAAATTATAATAAATAAATCTAAAAACAAAAGCGGAAGCTCTAAAACTTAGCCATTTATTAATAAAAAATTATCCAATCAAAACTAGAAATATCCCAAAGTTTTCTTTAAACTGCTAAAATACTATTACAAGCTAGAGATATTAAACATTAGGCTAGGAATACTAATAAATTGGGTAGCTAAATTGCTACGCTTGCAAGCTCACGAATCCCAACCCTCGATAACACCCGACTTATTCTTCTTCATCACCTGAAAGGGGAATGGGGGGTCCACATTCACTGGGGAGTAATTAGAATGTTCTAGTTAATAGTAGAACGCGATTAAATATATAATAGTCAGAATACGAAACAACCAATCAACTCAAATAAGTCAACATAATCAATTAAATTCAAATATAGTAAACAATCAGTCAGCGCAGCGGAATAACATACAACTAAACCATAACCATTCTATAAACTTCTGCTAGGGTCACCTCAAGACTCTAGACTTCTTAAACTCTTAATTATCAACTTCCCAATTCATTCTATCAATCTAAACCATGATCATTCTATACACTTGCTAGACTTCTTAGATTCTTAATTATTCATCTTCCAAATTCATTCCTTCATTCTAATCCGTGATCAGTCATATGCTTGTAAGGAAACTTATTCCCCAACTTTCCTTATCTCGCGCCGGGTCAACCACGATAGATCTAATTCCTGGATGTTGGGATCAAGAACTGACACCATCCCGCAGTGGCGCAGTGGCTTCAACTATACCCGTGTTCGTGGCTCTAATGTCACTAAACGGGCGGTCACTTCATAGTTAATCAACTCATCATCTTTCATTATCTTATCATCATTATCATCTTATCTTATTACTTGTTATGTATTTTATAATGGTGCTCATACCGGCCGTCAATTCTTTAATTATTGGCATAAACTATCCGTCAATTCCCAATTTATCAGTATATGTCGGCCGTTAATTCTTTAAACCCGGTAGAGTATACCATAATCGAGAGTACTAGGTGCCGTAATCGGAATTGAGATGCTCGAAATCCCAGGAAAGGGAGGTGCGACACGTATGTTGGCCACCTTAAATACCAAGCCTTTCCTAGCCAGAGATCGAAGCAAAACAATATCCTCTTACTCTGTTTCCGTTCCTTCGTTGTTTATATTATTATTATTTTATTCAAACTTAAATATTTAACTATAAAACAACCCAACTTATCACTTAGTCAACTCTAGGTCAAACATCTAACTTTGACTTTTAGACTCGATAACAACATAAACAATAATATTACTTCATCAATTTATAATTCGAAACATTAATTAAATAAAGCAAACAATTGACAATGCATAATCTAACAAAGGCTTTAATTGATTAATAATTAAACATAATTCAATTTTATTTAATTCAAAATACACAACATTTATAAATAAACATAATATAAGAATTTAATTAATTAAATTTTTTTTAAAAAAGTTGTAAATTAAATTATTTAAATTAAATTGATTTTTTTTAAAAAAAAATCCAAACTTTAATTTGAAGAATTAATTTTCGAAATAGTTTCCTTAATTCATACGATTAAAATTCGAATGTTTTTAATCAAAATTAAATTTCAGGATTTTAATTTAATTAAATCAGAAGATTAATAATTAAGCTAAGCCAAATTTATAAAAATCCATGCTTTAATAATTGATCAGTCTATTTTAGGACCGATTTTCCCGGCTCTTTTCGCTTGTTTTCCGTGCATTTTAGGCTTAGTTTTCCAAGTTTTAAGCCTTTTTAGCTTAGTTTTAGTTTATTTAGTGTTTTCATTGAATAATGTCGTTTTATAGTTGTTTTCGTCAATAATTGAACTATTTTGTGTTACTTATGCCTTTTGTTCTTTAATGCAGGTGTTTTGCGGGTTTCCAAGCGATTCTCGAAAGCCGTCAAGGGTCGTGAGAGGTCCCAAGAAGCTTAGAGAAGCATGCCGCAAAGCCAAGACCACAAGACAAGGCAAATTGCACCCAAAGGGCATTTTTGTAATTTTTAAGGCTTGTCAGGCCCGAGGCCCGATGTCTCGGGAGGCGTGCCAACCCGCCCCGAGAAGCCCGAGAAAAAGTTGGAAGCATTTGGATCAAGTGATGGTCGCGAACAGAGCCAAGCACGCGCCCACGCTAAATTACCATCACCCGCGACAGCCCCTAAAGAAAGCAACGCCTAGGCCAACTCGAGCCCTCACTCGTGGCCACGCCACCTCCAACGTCGCGACCGCGCCACCAGCTACGCGGCCGCGCCGGTCCCTCTGCGCGTGCGCGCCTGAGCTGGGAGTAACAGCTCTGTTTTTGGGCCGTGTTTGCTGCTGGCTCGTGTTGTTCTCAGCTTCGACTCATGCCTCTTCTATGCTTGGCCCCCTTGTTTTCCCACTTGTATATATGTACCTTCTAAGGTCCCTAAACATGGGAACAACACTTTATATTAGTTTTAAGTTCCAAAACAATCAGATTTAAGTTAGGGTTTGAGGAGAGAGAGAACCTCTCTTCCTCTTCCCATAGTTAGGGTTTATGTTTACTTCTTACTTCCATAGCTTTAGATGTAGTTTTAGCTTTAGATTTCAATAGTTTATTGAAGATGATGAATGGATTTGAAGGTTTGCTCAAGTGACATGGCTATTCCAATGAATTTGTACATCAAATTTCAATAAGTTCTCTATCCCTTCTCTTTGCTTGTTCTTGCTATTTTCTATGCTTTCGATCTTGTTTATTTCATGCTTTTCTAGTAGATTAATTTATAAATTATGCAATTTCAAGTTTTCTTGGTTTATTTTCTTGCTTGTTGGTAGATTTAGTGTTTAATTTCATGTTTTTATGCTTGTTTATTAGTGTAATGCTCTTGTTCATGATTTTTGAGTGGTTAATTTTCTAGGGTTTGAAGGTGATGGGTTCATGACTTGAAATTGGGGGTTTTCATATAGTTTTTGGTTGAATTGTGTTCATGGTTGGTTAATGTTGGTGTCAATGAGCTTAGAGATTAGCTAAAGGCCAAAGTTGATTTCTTGGTATTTTCGAAGTATAATAGGGCTTTGTCTATGAGTTAATTATGCTTTGATTTTCCTTGCCCAATGTTGCTAGTGAGGCCATTACAATGGGAGTCGGTGGTCAAGCTAGGAATCCACTTTAGGTACGTTGTTAGTGAGACTATTACAACGGGAGTCGGTAGTCGAACTAGGAATTTACTTCTAGTGAAACCTTGGTGTAATTGTGATCATTGAATGTATTGATAACGTCCATTCGGGAGAAGTCGTTATTGTTATATTCATGCGTCAACTCCTAAATCACTCCGGGAGGAGGTTTAGGTAACTTATTATAGTTTAATTCCCCTTCCTTGATTTACTTCGTTCTTTAGACTTTTTGAAGTAATTCCCCCGAAATCAATTGAACCCGGATCCGACAACCCTAGATTTTAGTTTATTATCTTTCGCATTTGTTTTCCATGATAGTTTTAGCTTCCGTTTCAAAAAACAAATCCAAGATCCTCAATCGACATAAATCGCACAACACGATTCACGACTTGTTCCCCGTGTTCGACACCCCCACTCATACTACAACGGGGGTTTTATTTGTTTGGTGAAAGAGCCCCAAAAAAACCCCTTCATCAATAATTTAATCAAAATTTCGAACCAAAAGTCATTCAAAATCTTCTTTGCCATTCAACATTCTCAATCATCAATCCAAGGTTCATGTTTTAATTCAAGAACTAAAATAATTTAATGGGTTAATTCAAGAAAACCTAAGAATTAAAGATAGAACAGGATTACAATAAAAAGGTTGATCATTTAAACCTTAAACCACTCGAAAATTCAAGTGAAATATAAGCAAGGTTCGGTTTTACATGCATAACAATTCATCAAATTTATTCATCAAGAATCATGGCAAGAATCATAGAACATACATAGAATCATGTTGAAACACAAAATAACACTATGAAATCATCATATATGGTTCGGCATTCATAAGGATCATTCAACATAACAATTCAACCCATTCAAAAGTAATTCCAAACAATTCTAAGCAATCCTAGGTATATAACATACCTAATCTATTCTAGAATTAAATAAAACATCTAATTACCTTAAATTGATGGATAAGGTTTCGAACTCTTATTTGGCCCATTAACTTTCGAATACAAGGCTTAGTCTTGCTTGGGTTTCTTGCTTCAATCTTTAGCTTGCTTGATCATAGAATTGGGTTGAAGGTCTATAGAAGTTTTTGTGTTTAGTTGTTTTTGAGAGAGAGGGAGAAAGCCGTGAGGAACAATAGGGGGAGAGAAGCATAGTAATTTTCTTTTCTAGTTTGTTATGAGAGAGGTCTTTTTTATAGGTTTTAAAAAGGATAAAAGGGTGGCCTTTTATTTTAGGGAGGATAATAGATGTGGTTTAAATAAAATAAGTTAGTATTGAGATAAATAGAAGGAGGGCCGGCTAGAGTAAAAATAGGGGAAAAAAAGAAATAGATTTATTGCAAATAATTAGAAAAGGGTCTAACAACCTCTTGAGAAAATAATGGGATAAGAGGTTACAAGGAATATTTTTGTTACAGCAAAATAACCAACAATATAATTAAAATAAAAGAAAGGGATAATCGGTTGGGGTTTGATGAAAAAGAGTACATATAAGTAACAAACTAAAGGGAAAGAAGGAATAAAGATAAAGATAGTATAATTAGTTTGTTACTTAAGTTTGATGAAGTAAAATATAAATCCTTAATAAAAAAAATATATAGAATCTAAAAGAAAGGGAGAGAGATAGTGCGGGACGGAGGAAAAGGATGAACAAAGTGATTAGGGACGAGCTGTAATTTTTAGTGAAAAGATATAACAGCTTTAGAGGGAAAATATAGATAAGTATAAATAAAGATATAAAAGAAATTAAAAGAAATATTTAGAATCAATAAAAATAAGTAAATGGAACATGATAAAAGAATTAAAGGAAAATGAAGGTGATGGAGAAATAAGATGATCCTGGTCAAATTACTTATAAGGAGGAAAAGGGTAACAACTTAGAGAAAAATAGGGAAGGATATGATTAAAAGATATTATTGGGTTAAAAAATAAAGAAATAATAGGATAAATGTGTAACCACCTTTAGGAGAAATATGGGATTACATCCATTAGAAGATATAATAGAATGAAATAGAAAATAAGATAATTAAAGAGATAGAAAAACTGATCGAATGGGAAGGGGGAAAAGAAGTGGACTTGAATTATTTTTGGCCAAGATAAGAAATATGGTCCAAACAGTAAAATAGTTTTTGGGCTTGAAATGAATTCCTGAACTGGATTATTAATCCAATGGCTAACATTTAACTTGGGCCAGAAATCATATAGAAAGACTATTCAAGTCCGGTTACCAACAAAGGGACTAAAATTACTTCTAACCCCTACTTAGCCAACTAGTCATTAATTCAACATTAAATTTGAGTCGGTCCACAACCTTGTATTTCTTTAAGGTGAAGATTTAGCAACTTAATGGGTTGAGGCCAAATGAAAGAATATAAGATAAACATCATAAAGAAAAGTAGTTTGACACATTATAAAATATTAATAACATAAATTCCCGGAAAATAATTTTTAAAATTTTTCTAATTATAAAACAGGGAATTCATTAATAGTTTTCGAAATAAATTTTTAAGACAACAGGAAAGACAAACTAATTACTTAAAATTCTAACCCCAAAAATACGGGGTGTTACATCTCACGTCTAGAAGTATTGAATCGTGAGTCATCCCTCGGGCCTCTATCTTTTGTGCCTGAGTAAGATTTGCCTCTCGGGACTTCCTTGCGTTTCTCTTTCTTAGAGCCCTACTTCGGGTGGTTGATGTCAGAGACATTGATGTACTTCTGTGCCGAGCCATAGCCTCGAAAAAAAATAGACTTCGTCGTTCAGGATGTCGAATCTAAGTCAACTCGGATGAAGCCCTGACATTAATGCCGCGAAAACCGTAGAGTCCTTCAGATTGGGAATCTCTAACAACTCAGAGTTGAACCTTTTGATGTATTTGGCCAACCCTCGCTTTTGATGCTTGCCCGCTTGTGTATCTTAGCTGCCATGAAGTGCTGAATGAATAATGACTCCAGGACTGAGAAGCTAGTAATGATGCCCAAAGGCAGATCATTGAACCAGCTGAGCGTTGTCCCCTTGAGGGTAGTTAGGAAGAATTTGCATCATGATGCCTCGTACCCAGTTTGCACTGGCATGTGGGCTTTGTAGGCCGCTAAATAGTCAGTGGGGTCTGTATAGTCCCTTGGAAAGATTCAATGGGATGTACCTTAACCTTACTCAGGTCAGATACCTCGACGATCTCCCGACTAAATGGGGTTTAGCAAGAAAGAACAACTGAGGGTTCTGTTCGAGGGACATTCCTCCGAGATGTGTCGACTTCGTCCCGAATGGACGAGTTTGCCCTTTGGTCGCGAGAGGACCCATGATGGGAGCGCCCTCGGATCCTTGGCTCGGGGAGTTGGCCGGTTCCAAGACGGTCTCGGTACCTTTGGTTATCCAACTGAGCGCTTTCGGATGGAAGCTCCCTTCTTTGATCTATTATCTGCCGAGCGTCCTAATGACGTCTCTGATCTATGATTTCCCGAGCGTCCATAGATCCATTATGAAGTCTTATGTTGTTAAGGAGAGTTCTTGCATCTCTTACCCCTTCAACTTTCTGACCAAGGGGGAAAAATGATACGGTCATTCTTTAGCTCGGCTAACCTCTCCCAGCAGGATGGCCGGAACTCAGGAGGTTAGGATTTTTCGGCCTTCTTCCCACGGACATCCTGCGGTTCTTCTAAGTCGATTACAGGCCGTGGCTGAGCACTCCTTATGATGGGATTGTGACTTTGGGCCGTCCGAGCTGAGTAGCTTCGGTGAGTTTCTTCTGGAGGGGGCCGGGAAGGCCCGCCCCTCAGCATGACTGTCGGTTTTTCCTGAGGAGCCTTTCCTTTGGAAGGAGCCTTGCTCTTGGATGGTGCTGAGGGTAAGGTCTCGTCACTTAGTGGGTATGAGAATATAGCATGGATATTTGCCTGAAGTGCCCTTGAAAGCCGAGTGACGACCTGGTCAAGGTCCCTTCTTGTAACTAATTGTTGTTTAGGAAAATTCTTAGCTGGTACCCTTTGTTCTGGCTCAGCTTCTGTGGCGCGTGGGTTTTGTTGGACGTAAGTCGTCCCTGCTGCCCCCGTGGGCTCCTGGTCATTTGCTTGAGGATGACCAGGGGAAGTGCCTGAGCGACGGGCAGCGTGAGATCTAGTGTTAGCCATTGTTTGTCGACTGACCCATGTGCTACATCCCCACAGATGGAGCCAATCTGTTTCTGTTCTCATGAAACTAAAATACAAAGAGGTAGAATAGGATGAGTTGGGGAGTGTCTCAATGTATGCTGACTATATCTTTAGATGGTGACTTGGTTGTAGATGAGCTGATCTTTTTGTGCTGACTGGACTCCCTCAAACGGGCTCGGGCCTAGCTGAGTGAGTCTTGTAAAATGAACAAGGGTGACTGACCTGGGGGATGGACCCGGGAATTCCCCTCCGATGCTTAAGTCAACAAAGTATTTAATGTGGAAATGTAGAGAGAGAGAGAGAGAGCTTCCCTTTTTAGGAAAAGGTAGATGTATAGGGAATTGTGTTTGCCCAAAATGCTTGTTTGTGTAAAAAGCTGTGAAAAAGTTGTTCTTTCACCTGCCATAAATGTGGGTATTTATAGGTGAGGTTTTTGGGGGCTGGTTGACATGTAAATGGGGGTTGTCAATCAACTGACATGGGGGGATTTGTGACATGTGTCTTCGGATGTCCAGATTGCGACACCTGTCTAAGGGTATTTTGCTCATTGTGACTTTTATTGGGCTCAGGGCCCAAACAATGATAATAATATTAATTTCAATTAGAAATTGAGAAACAATTTGCGAGTGAGAAAAAGGGTTGTGCACTTGTGAGATATATTTTGGGCCCAAAAGTGAAATCTCATATTGAGAAGGGTTGTACACATGTGAGAAACAGAGAAAGTTTTTGTTTATGGGGCTAAAATATATTTTTTTTCAATTTTTTTTTTAAAATCACAATTTTTACTTTAAAATTATTAATTCAAATATTAATCCAAAAGTGAGAAATCATTATTTTTACTTTAAAATCATTAATTCAAAAGTTAGATATTTATTTAATAAATTATGTAAAAAAAATTACAAAAATTAAGGAGAGAATTAAAATAACAAATTATTCATTATTTAAAATCATTAATTCAAAAGTTAAATGTTTTTAATTCAGTTCTGTTCAGTTCAGTTTAACACAATTCAGTTCAGCTGTATTCAGCTAAAGTAAACAAGCCATAAGTCTTCTAGGCACATTACCTCTCACAAATGCAGATGCATAACTGGAAAAGTACACTTTTGAAATTTCTCAATTAATCCTCCATTTTTGGAGACATTTTTCTCAGAACTTCAAATTTTAACCACTCATTCCTGAGATATACAGTCATATCATTTACATTTCGAGAAAGTATTTATCAATATCTGGTAGATATATACCATGGCAAAAGCTGTAAATTAATGAACTTTGGCTTCTATACCCACATGGCCACATGTCAAAGAGAAATTATTAATCTCTCACCCACTACAAGACAAAATATCACTTTTTTCTTTTTATTTTTTTAAAAAAATTCTCCCTAAACTCAAAACTCTCATTTCTCACTCGCAATTTAAGATATGATAAAATTTGGTAAGGATATGATAACACTTTGCCAAGATATGATACCCTGAACATACGTAACACAAACCACTTGAAAATGAGAGTGGAACAAAGAGGTAGGGGTGCATACCACATTTGTTTATCATATCTCAGCAAAGTTTTATCATATGTCAGCAAAAGTTTATCATATCTTAGCAAAGTTTTATCATATCCTCATAAAATTTTATCATATCCTATATTGCGCCACCATCACACACCACTAAACGACAAAATTTGTTTTCACAAATTTGTCGTTTATTGGTTTGAGATGGTGGCGCAATATAGGATATGATAAAATTTTTTGACGATATGATTACACCTTTTTAAGATGTGATCATATCTTCAAGTAATTACGCATATTCAGCCATCAAACGAGCTTTGATCAGCCGCCATCTCACACCACTCATCTTCATGTGATTAAGCATATTCAAGTTATCATATCTTAAAAAGGTGTTCTCATATCTTAGCAAAGTGTTATCATATCCTTACCAAATTTTATCATAACCTATATTGTGAGTGAGAAATGAGAGTTTTGAATTTAGAATGAATAAAAAAATTAAAAATTAAAATAATATTTTTTGTCGTGGGAGAAAAAAGAGCAGAATTTGGTGAGAGAAGAAACAAAGAGCAGTAAATTTTGGGCAACATCTTTTATTACTCCCTCCCACTTATTGAATTACCATTTTGCCCTTGTTTTGTCTGCAAAATTAGGTGATGTGCCATGGTATTTGGGGGCTAAAAAATATCAGATATGGGTGTATCATGGCTCTTAAATTTCACCCAAATCTAGGTTTGGGGGCACGACCAACCAATTGCCCAAAGCAGAGATTTTCAAGCAAAGCCATCAATATGCCAAATCTATAACTATTCAAAAGTGTATGGAATTTTACTGTTCATAGATGAACGGTGAAATTGCTGACTGAGCAAGGCTACTCCACATCATGTTCCAGTTGTCACTTTCCTCTCCCCAACTAATTCTTGCTGAGACATGTGTGCTTGCTTCATCAGATCTAGGGTTTTTACATTTCTCTCCATCATCTACAAGCCGCCACTCTCTCAAATCTTTGTTTCTCTTTCGCTCTGCTCCATATCACCCCTCCCCCTCTGTTTCGTTTTCACAATCTAGGGTTCCTTCTCCAATTGCCTCTTTGCACTGTTATCATTCATTCACTCTCGCTCTCTCTGTCTACAGTTGAAGGTCTACGGCTGAAGGTTTGATGAATGACGAAGAAATGAACTTTGGCAATGGTCCAGCCATGAACGCCGGTGGCCAAAAAAGAGATCCATCGACATGAGCTTCGTGCTTCATCGGATTACCTTCGTGTAAACTAACTTCATTTTGAGGTAACTTTTCCAGTCTTCAAGATCTAGGGTTTTGATTTTTTTTAGCAAAACATTTATGTCCTTTCGATTTTTATTATTTCATTTTTATTATGGTTTATATCGGAGTATTATTGTTTCGATTTTTTTCCCAATTTTCACGGTTTCGAGTTGATTTAAGGGTTTGAGGTTGATTTAGAAATGGGCTTCGTGCTTCATCAATCATCTTCATTTTGAGGTAACTTTTCCATTTTAAATGATCTAGGGTTTTGATTTTTTTTAGCAAACCATTTATGCCGTTTATACGAGGTTATTTTTTATAATTTTCATGGTTTCGAGTTGATTTTAGGGTTTGAGGTTGCTTTAATTTCCATGTCGAATTGGTGACTTTTGTGCTTCATCTACAAATAAGTCTCAATTTCACCTTCCAATTTTGTGGTAATGTTTTCTTTTGGAGTTCTTTATTGATTTTTGGGTTGTTGCGATTAGGATCTTTGATTATTAATTTATTTGGTTGATTCTGTTTGTGTTTGGTATATCGCCATCTAGGGTTCCTTCTCCAACTGCCTCTTTGCATTGTTATCATTCATTCACTCTCACTCTCTCTATCTGCAGTTGCAGGTCTACGGCTGAAGGTTTGATGAATGATGAAGAAATGGACTTTGGCAATGGTCCAGCCATGAACGTCGATGGCGAAAAAGAGATCCATCGACATAGGCTTCGTGCTTCATTGAATTACCTTCGTGTAAACCAGCTTCATTTTGAAGTAACTTTTCCAGTCTTCATGATCAGGGGTTTTGAATTTTTTTGTTTAGCAAAACATTTTTTTTTTTTTTTTTTTCTACAAACCATTTATGCCATTTATACGAGGTTATTTTTTCTAATTTTCATGGTTTCGAGTCGATTTTAGGGTTTGAGGTTGATTTAATTTCCGTGTTCAATTGGTCACTTTTGTGCTTCTTCTACAACTAAGTCTCAATTTTCACCTTCCAATTTTGTGGTAATGTTTTCTTTTGGAGTTCTTTATTGATTTTTAGGTTTTTGCGATTAGGATCTTTGTTTCTTAATTTATTTTGTAACGACCCGACTTTTATGGACTGTCGATTTACGAAGGAAATCGACAAATGGATCATTACCAACATCAAATCTAACAATAATATTATAATTAAAGTCTAAAATCTTTTTTATTAGTTAATAACTGAAATATTAATCCTAAAAGTATAAAAATAAATACTTAAAATACTTAACAATAATGTTCTATCCCAACAGGCTGGGAACAGCTAACTAATGAATAAAAGAAATAACTCCAAATAAACTATGGTTATTCTAATCAACTCTAAAACACACATCCCGAGCCATCGCAAGCCCATTCTAATTCTCTGCATCGTCACCTGAAACCGGGGGGGGGTCCACCGTCAGTGGCGACTAACTAGGTTGTCCCGCTTAAATGAGGGACCGTTAACCATATAATAGCATAGAATCAAACGAGGAAAACATACCAAAATACATATGAAATACGTACAAAAAATACATCCGAAAAACATAAGAAAAACGTACAAAATACGTAGAAAAATACGTATAAAAATACGTATAAAAATACGTATACAAATACGTATAAAATACGTATGAAATACCTGCGAAATACGGTTAGAAATACATACAATATACGTATAAAATACGAGTACAATACGTATAAAATACCTGCAGAATACGGTTAGAAATACATACCAAATACGTATACAATACAGATAGAAATACGTACAACATACGAATACAGATACGTACAACATACAAATACAAATACGTACAACATACATATACTCAGAAATACACTAATAATATACAGACTTACCAGACGTATGCAACGGAAGACTTAATATTACATAAACTATACATATATACACGAAATTTCACATATACACATAACCCTTCCCATGGATTACATATTTATCATATTTTACCCTTAAACCCTCTTCTAACCTTCTTATCGGACCGGTCAACCCGTGCACCACAACTTTCCTAAAACATGCCGGGGTAAACTCGTGTATTCAACCCGTAGCCCTCCTTTGCAAGAACTAAGCCTAAGCTATGGCCATAATGATAGGAGGGATTTTCTTACCAAATAAAAAAAAACCCGTCGTAGTATGAGTGGGGGCGTCGAACACGGGGAAGGTACTTCGCACTAGCCTAGGCGTGAGCGTCGAACAAGCTAGGTCAAATAATGGTCGCGAGAGGCGAAGGGAACTAACTAAAACTACACTAAGGAAACAAAAAAAAAGGGACTAGGGTAAGAGATCCACAACTCATACCACCATGAATTATGAATTAATCGAAACTTAGACTTAGGTCGTGGATAAGGGGAGGTCGTTCTAAGATCGTACCACTCTTTCGAGCTAGTACGATGACCAGAAAGACATATACAACTCACTTTCGTGCAGCGACACATCTAACAAGTACTAAGCACAAAATCACGAAGACCGGTAACTTTCCCTTGATCGAAGGCCCAACTTTCGTGGTGCTTCCATCAATCGGGCAAAGGAAGTCATCACCCACGTTCACCTTTCGGTCCTTCGGTGGGGATTCTTCAATGAATCCTATGTTAGCTAGACACAAGACTCAACATAACCGAATCCTAAGGTACCGACATCATCACAACCAAAAGCCAAGAAACAACTAAACCACAATCATGGAGGATTTGAGAAGTTTCACTCAAACCCTAGAAATTAACTACTCAAAATTAATTAATAAAAACATAATTAAAACTAAAACTAAATACACAAATTAAACTAAAACTATGAACAACAAAACTAACAATTAAAACCTAGAAAAACATGAACATTACATAAACACCAAAAACTACCAACTAAACAATATAAACAACTAAATCAACAACAAAATCAAGCATAAACAACTAAATTAAAACAACATAAACATGAGAATCTAAAGCATTACTAACAAAAAACAATGAAGAACTAAGTACGTAAAGCAAATAAAAGCAAGTGAAGGAAGAAAATAAAAATACCTTGAAGAGATTGAAGAACAAGAAGAAGAAGAAGAAGAAGAAGAAGAACAAACTAATCTACTAGCATAAATTGAAGAATACAAGAGTTTACATGAGAAATTGAAGAGAAAACTAAGAAAACTAAACCTAAACCCTAAATTGAACTTCTAACCTCAGCTGTCTAAGAAATAGGAAGAGGGGGGTATTTATACAACCCCCCAAAAATGCGAGCAAAAACAGACCAAAATCGCAAAATAAAACATGCAGTAGCACGTCAGCGGGCGCTGAAATGGGATCAGCGGCCGCTGAGGCCTACTTTCACGTGCCTCAGCCTGCTAGGGAAAATGGTCAGCGGGCGCTGAATTGGGGTCAGCGGCCGCTACCAATACTTGGAGAGTTACTGCCTCAAAGAAGGGGAGGGGGACAGCGGGCGCTGAAAAATGGTCAGCGGCCGCTGTCTTCTCTTTGTGCTCAACATATGCCCATCAGCTCCATAATCAGCGGGCGCTGAAGGTCAATCAGCGGGCGCTGAAGCGCCATCAAATGCTACTGCCTCATTTCACCAAAGTCCAAAATTCATCCCAGCGGGCGCTGAGGGATTTCTAGCGCCCGCTGAGGTCTTTTTTCATTGCTACTGACTTCAGCCCTAAAATGCTCATGCCCAAATACATCTCAGCGGGCGCTGAGGAATTCCCAGCGCTCGCTGAGGCCTTCTTTTCATATGCCATGGCATAAAGGACTCTGTGGCTTCCTCGAGGTTCCCGGCTCGCTTCCTCAGGTTCCGAAATTGACTCGGGACCTGCAAAAGGGGAAGAAAACGCAGAAACAAGGCAAAATAGAGGAAATCACATAGAAAAAGGGGAAGGGGACTACAAAAGCAAAACTAAGCTAAAAAGCCTAAAAACGCTAACGGAAGTTAAATAAAATAAGAAAATAAACTAATAAAAACTAAGAAAATAACTACCAAAATACCACTTATCACATAACCCCTAAATAGCAGCTCGTGTACTACTACTTAGACGACTACATATCTTAAGATCCAGAACTGCCCAGAGACCGCAGTAGGGCAGTGGCTTCGACTTAACCCGATCTGATGACTCATGTATCATCAAAAGGGGCGTCCTTACGTATCTTGTCTTTTCTAAAGGCCATCGTGAGACCACTAATTAACAAGCAAAAACTAAAGGCCATCTTGAGACCCCTAATTCATATCATATCTTATTTCTTTCTTTCTTATTCATATTGTTACTTTCCTTCTTATTCCTTCATATTACAACTTATCCCTATTAATTCCTTTTAATTCCTTTAAATTATACTAATCCCTAAAATTACCTTCTAATATT
Organism: Salicornia ramosissima; assembly: GCA_951394345.1. NCBI lineage: Eukaryota > Viridiplantae > Streptophyta > Magnoliopsida > Caryophyllales > Amaranthaceae > Salicornia > Salicornia ramosissima. The sequence continues at coordinate 31,726,024 of OX596236.1, read as the reverse complement.
GTTATAAGTCAGAAATTAAACTAAAATTTATTAAAATTATAAAGGGACCATTCGACATTTTGGGAATTAGCATAATAATTAAATAAATTCATATAATTATCATATAACACTTTAATAAATCACATAAAAATAACAATTATCAACATAAATTACCTAAAACATGATAAAAATCCTATTTTTCTTAGGTTGTACCACTCGACATTTTGGGAATAATTTACCAAAATTTACACATTAAATTAATTAAGTACAATTATCAATAATTAATCATAAAATTTAATAATAACAATTTAAAATCATGCCTCAATCATCAAATCATCAAACATGGACTAAAACAAGATTAAAATCAATCTTTTTGGGACATATAAGCACACGGCTTTCATGATCAAAAATAACATCAAGAACAATTTCAAGGAAATATAATAACATGATCAAATTCAAGATTAATTAAAGATTAATACTACTAATTCAGGAATTATCAAGATTCAATAATAAAAGTTATATTTTTAAATTCCTCTATTATATCATGACACTCGAAAATCTTAGAAACATATACAAGATTTTTATTTTAATTCAAGACTTAAATCATACATATAAATAAATCATGAACATGCTTTTAATTCAAGAAAATCATCACAAAATCATCATGGAATTGAGTCATCACACTCGAAATTCATACCAAAATTCAAAAATTATCATACAATTATTCAATAAAAGTACATGATTAAACAAATTAATACATGCATAAAAATCCATAAAACAATTAAAGATTCATGAATTATCAAGAAAAAATAACATAATAAATTATATTATATGGTCCGAAATTAAGCCCTAGAACATGATACTAATTCTTTTAATTTTTTCTAGTTTTAATCCTAATTAATTATACAGAAAACTAAACCCGATTCAAGGGGGTTAGTCTAGTTACCTGAATCGCAAGAAAATCCAAGAAAAATTTCCCCGTTTTGGAAAAGAAATTACACGGCCAACTTGAGGGAACTTTAGGGTTTTTTTTTCTTTTGAGAGCTTTTGAAATTAGGGTAAAAATTTAGGAGAGTTGTAACATGAAATGTTTTTAATTAGATAAATAAAATAAAAAAAACAACAATCAACAATTAAGGAGAGGGAAGCCGTGTAGGGGGAGTGAGAGTAGGGTAGTTGAGAGACAAAATAGGGTGACTTAGCTTAATGTTGGACTAAGTTTAAAATTCAATTATTAATTAATTAATATATTATTAATCAAATAATTAACTAAATTACCTAATTAACCATAAATTAAAAAGAAAGTAATTGTTGGCCATACAAGAGAGGGCCGGCCGTGAGAAGAGTATGAGTCATGGGACCCGGTTCTCGGATAATATTTGACGAAATAAAAATACACAGTCCAAATATACGGGCCTTTTGGACTTAGAATAATAAAATAACATTAATAACCGCGAAATTTTATGGCCCTAATTTTCGGGTTATTACAGTCACCCCTCCTTAAATAAATTTCGACCTCGAAATTTACTTAACGGAGCTCAAAACATACACGGAAGCACACAAACAATAAATAAAACAAAACAAAAACCAAAAACGACAACTTCATACCTGCTTCGAAAAGCTCGGGATACTTATCCCTCATCGAAGCTTCTGTCTCCCACGTAGCCTCCTCGAACTTCTGGCTACGCCAGAGTACCTTAACTAAAGGCACCACCTTACGACGCAAAATCCGATCCTGGCGGTCCAAAATCTGCACTGGTCTTTCTTCAAACGTCAAGTTCGGCTCAATCGCTGACGATTCTACCGGAATAATATGAGAAGGATCATTCACGTATTTCCGTAGCTGAGACACATGGAATACATCGTGAACCCTCGATAGATCCGGAGGCAACGCCAACCGATAAGCAACCTCACCAACTCGTTCCAGAATTTCATATGGCCCGACATACTTAGGTCTGAGCTTACCCTTCTGGCCAAATCGAGCCACACCCTTCATCGGAGACGCCTTCAGCAACACCTTATCCCCAACCTGGAACTCCAACGGCTTCCGGCGACGATCGGCATAAGACTTTTGCCGACTCTGAGCTGCTTGCCATCTTGCCCTGATGATTTTCACCTGCTCAACTGTGTCTCTGATATGATCAGGACCAATCACCAAAGCATCACTGATGTCGCTCCAACACGTAGGGCTGTGACACTTGCGCCCATATAACGCCTCATAAGGAGCCATCTTAATACTGGCGTGATAGTTGTTGTTGTACGAAAATTCCACCAAGCTCAAAGATTTAACCCAAGTCTGCTGGAAATCCAACGCACAAGCCCGTAGCATATCCTCTAGTGTCTGGATGGTCCGTTCTGTCTGCCCATCCGTAGCTGTGTGAAAAGTTGTACTCAAATTAAGCTTAGATCCAAAAGCCTCTTGTAACGACTTCCAGAACCGTGAAAAAAATCGGGGATCTCGGTCAGACACGATATCCTTGGGCACACCATGTAACCGTGTAATCTCCCTCGAGTACGCTTCCGCCATCTTCTCCATCGACCAAGTTATCTTCATCGGAATGAACCGGGCAACCTTAGTCAAACGATCCACAATAACCCAAACAGTATCCAAACCCGTAGATGTCGTAGGTAAGCCTACCACGAAATCCATAGATATGGAATCAAACTTCCACGTGGGTATCGGCAACGGCTTCAACAGTCCACCTGGTCTTTGGTGCTCGATCTTAACTTTCTGGCAGGTAAGACATCGTGCAACAAAGTCTGCGACTTCTTGCTTCATCCTCGGCCACCAAAAATATTCCCTCAGGTCCTTGTAGAGTTTCCCACCACCTGGATGCACCGAATAAGGAGTATTGTGAGCTTCTTCCATGATCCGGTTCCTCAGATTCAAATTCCGGGGCACACACCACCTGTTACAGAGCAAAAATTAGTTTCCATTAGGTGAAAACAGTTTACTACAACATTTAACTCCATTACCTGTCATGGAACTTCATACTACCGTCTGAATCAATCATGAAGTCTTCTGCTTTGCCTTGAAATTTGGCTTCACGAATTTTCTCGAGTTGCGGGTCTTCTCTCTGAAACTCCCGTATCTCCTGGTAAAAACTGGGCTCAGAACTCATAGCACTAAGATAGACTCGTGTGCTACCTGGCATAACCATCTCAATCTCCATCCTGCGAAGATCAGCACAGATCTCCTTAGGTAAAACCGCCACCCTGTTAAGTGAATGGTGATCTTTACGACTAAGGGCATCCGCTACTTTGTTGGCTTTCCCTTCACAATAATCAACTGAGAGGTCATAGTCCTTGATTAACTCGAGCCACCGTCGCTGTCTCATATTGAGCTCCTTCTGAGTGAAGATGTACCTTAAGCTCTTATGATCGGTGAACAATTTGCATGTAGCTCCATAGAGATAGTGTCGCTAAATCTTCAGAGCGAACACTACAGCAGCCATCTCTAAGTCGTGAGTAGGATAGTTCTGCTCATGAACCTTGAGTTGCCTCGAAGCATACGCAATCACCCTGCCTTCTTGCATCAGATCACAGCCTAGACCTTTTCCTAGACGCATCACTGTAGACTTCATAACCCATACCTCATTCGGCAATGCAAGAACTGGTGCATACACAAGACTTTTCTTGAGGGCCTGGAAAGCTTCTTCACACTGATCGGTCCACACATACTTGCAATCCTTGTGCAACAATTTGGTCATAGGTGCTGCTACCTTGGAGAAATCTTTCACAAATCTCCATAGTAACCTGATACAGAAAATTTCACAGGTAAGTATTCATGCATAGACAATACAATAGCTATATTAAATACTTCAAGTTACCTGCTAGGCCAAGAAAGCTTCGAACTTCGGCCACATTCTTAGGACTGTGCCATTCCACAACTGCCTTAACCTTGGCTGGATCTACCTTGACACCGTCCGCATTAATCACATGCCCTAGAAAGGCTACTTCCTTGAGCCAAAACTCGCACTTAGACAGCTTTGCGAACCACTTCTGAGCCCGTAAGACATCTAGCACAAGACGTAAATGTTGCGTGTGCTCTTGTTCACTCTTCAAATAGATAAGAATGTCATCGATGAACACCACCACACACACATCCAAGAGATGATGAAAAGTCCGGTTCATCTGATCCATGAAAACAGCAGGAGCATTGGTCAAACCGAACGACATCACCTCAAACTCATAGTGCCCGTATCTAGTGCGAAATGCGGTCTTCGGTATATCTTCCGGCTTCACTGGAATCTGATGATACCCCGACCTGAGATCAATCTTGGAAAACACACTGGCTCCCTTCAGCTGATCAAATAAATCTTCAATCCTGGGCAAAGGATACTTGTTCTTGATGGTCACCTTGTTAAGTTCCCGGTAATCTATACATAGACACATGCTGCCATCCTTCTTCTTGACGAACAATACCGGAGCACCCCAAGGAGACACACTAGGTCTTATGAAATCCTTGTCGATCAGATCCTGCAACTGAATCTTCAACTCCTTCAACTCTGCAGGAGCCATACGATATGGAGCCTTCGAGATCGGAGCAGTTCCGGGCACCAAATCGATAGTAAACTCCACCTCTCGTTCCTGTGGTATCCCTGGCAACTCTTCTGGGAACACATCGGGATAGTCACGGACCATCGGAATGGTCTCCAACTGTTCTTCCTCAGTCACATCCTTGACCTGACACAGGTACAACGTCTCACCCTTGCGCTACATACAGCGCATCTTCATCGCGGAGACTATCTTCACACCCTTTCCCATGGGCTTCCCGACATGGGTCACTCTCTTCGCGTTAGGACCACGCAACGTGACAGCCTGATCTTGACATCGGAAAGTCGCTTGATACTTCGCTAACTAATCCATCCCCAAGATCACATCGAACTCGATCATGGGAAACTCCTTCAAGTCGGCTTCAAACTGTACCCCCGAGATCACAATAGGAACACTTCTGTATTCCCGAAGACAAGCAAAGTCCTCTCCCGAAGGAAGAGTTATTACAGATTTGACGGGAGACTCTCCCATCAGGTTAGCTTTCACAATAAACGAACTAGAAACAAAAGACACAGTAGCACCAGTATCAAATAGAACATAGGCATCAAAATCATGAACAAGAAAAGTACCCGTGACCACATCTGGCTGAGCATCTGCCTCTTCCTGAGTCATGCAGAAGATCCTGTTTCGAACTGGTGCTTGACTAGCTGTTACTGCTGAACGCTTCTTAGGACAGAATATTGACTTATGATCTGCTTCACCGCAATCGAAGCACACAATCGGAGTCCCATCACACTTCTTACCTGGGTGAAACTCTTTCTTGCAGCCCTGACAGATTCTCGGGCCCTGACTCGAAGCTGGTCGAGCACTCTGCTGAGGTTTTGGAGTAGACTCAAACCGGGTCTTCTTAGCTGGTGCTGGAGTAGGAACCGAAGCAACCCTCTTCTTAGTCGTGTCATCATCAGAAACCGAGGACTGGACCTCCAGAGCTACCTCGTAAGCTTCCTGGAAAATTTTCACCCTGCTACTGATCACATGAACCCGGATGCGGGAATTCATCTTCTTGATGTACCTCTTGACCCGCTCGGCTTCAGAAGGTATGACTGCTGATGCGAACCGAGAGAGCTCTGTGAACTTGTCCGTGTAGGCTTAGACGGACATGCTACCCTGGGTGAAAGAGAGGAACTCTTCTTGCTTCTGCCATTTTAGTTCCTCAGGATAGAACCAGTCTTGAACTTTCTTGGTGAAGTCCTCCCAACTCAGATTCAGGTCCGTCTCGGGGTCAGCCCGCAGTGTACTCCACCAATTGTTAGCCTTGCCCTTTAGATAAAAGGTCGCAATTGGAACTCTTTCCCGCTCAGAACATGATAAGGCATCAAACATCTTCCGCATCTCTCGAATCCAGTTCTCGAGAACGGTCGGGTCTGCTGTCCCATCTTAAACCGGCGGACGAAGACGTGCAACCCGATCAAAGGACGACTGGTTGTTCTGGGGTGGAACACTATTCTGTGCTAAAGTGAGGATAGCATCTTCCAGATTACGGCGTCGAAGACGAAAATTGGGTCTTGGAGTCGACATTTTGAAAGCAACAATCAAGTTAATAAAAGCAAACACAAGCACGCAAAGTCGCAAAAGAACGCAGAAAGCAATAAAATGGCTTATCCTGGGCTTCTACCCATGGCTTCACTCACTTAGGTTTTTCATTTTAGGCTAAGTTTCTCTCGTGATTCATAAAGCGCTCATCTTTCCAAGTTACTTATGGAGAAGTAACTTTAGGGTCTTAACCTATGCTCTGATACCAACTGTAACGACCCGACTTTTATGGACTGTCGATTTACGAAGGAAATCGACAAATGGATCATTACCAACATCAAATCTAACAATAATATTATAATTAAAGTCTAAAATCTTTTTCATTAGTTAATAACTGAAATATTAATCCCAAAAGTATAAAAATAAATACTTAAAATACTTAACAATAATGTTCTATCCCAACAGGCTGGGAACAGCTAACTAATGAATAAAATAAATAACTCCAAATAAACTATGGTTATTCTAATCAACTCTAAAACAAACATCCCGAGCCATCGCAAGCCCATTCTAATTCTCTGCATCGTCACCTGAAACCGGGGGGGGTCCACCGTTAGTGGCGAGTAACTAGGCTGTCCCGCTTAAATGAGGGACCGTTAACCATATAATAGCATAGAATCAAACGAGGAAAACATACCAAAATACATATGAAATACGTACAAAAAAATACATACGAAAAACATACGAAAAACGTACAAAATACGTAGAACAATACTGGTAGAAAATACGTAGAAAAATACGTATAAAAATACGTAGAAAATACATATACAAATACGCATAAAATACATATGAAATACCTGCGAAATACGGTTAGAAATATATACAATATACGTATGAAATGAGTAGAATACGTATAAAATACCTGCAGAATACGGTTAGAAATACATACCAAATACGTAAACAATATAGATACAAATACGTACAGCATACGAAAACAGAAACGTACAACATACAAATACAAATACGTACAACATACATATACTCAAAAATAAACTAATAATTTACAGACTTACCAGACGTATGCAGCGGAAGACTTAATATTACATAAACTATACATATATACACGAAATTTCACATATACACATAACCCTTTCCATGGATTACTTATTTATCATATTTTACCCTTAAACCCTCTTTTAACCTTCTTATTGGACCGGTCATAATGCTCGTTGTGGATCCCGTGTGCACCACAACTGTCCTAAAACATGCCGGGGTGAACTCGTGTATTCAACCCGTAGCCCTCCTTTGCAAGAACTAAGCCTAAGCTATGGCCATAACCCCTAAATAGCAGCTCGTGTACTACTACTTAGACGACTAAATATCTTAAGATCCAGAACTGCCCAGAGACCGCAGTAGGGCAGTGGCTTCAACTTAAGCCGATCTGATGATTCGTGTATCATCAAAAGGGGCGTCCTTACGTATCCTGTCTTTTCTAAAGGCCATAGTGAGACCACTAATTAACAAGCAAAAACTAAAGGCCATCTTGAGACCCCTAATTCATATCATATCTTATTTCTTTCTTTCTTATTCATATTGTTACTTTCCTTCTTATTCCTTCATATTACAACTTATCCCTATTAATTCCTTTTAATTCCTTTAAATTATACTAATCCCTAAAATTACCTTCTAATATTATTATAAGTTAGAAATTAAACTAAAATTTATTAAAATTATAAAGGGGCCATTCGACATTTTTGGAATTAGCATAATAATTAAATAAATTCATATAATTATCATATAACACTTTAATAAATCACATAAAAATAACAATTATCAACATAAATTACCTAAAACATGATAAAAATCCTATTTTTCTTAGGTTGTACCACTCGACATTTTGGGAATAATTTACCAAAATTTACACTTTAAATTAATTAAGTACAATTATCAATAATTAATCATAAAATTTAATAATAACAATTTAAAATAATGCCTCAATCATCAAATCATCAAACATGGACTAAAACAAGATTAAAATCAATCTTTTTGGGACATATAAGCACACGGCTTTCATGATCAAAAATAACATCAAGAACAATTTCAAGGAAATATAATAACATGATCAAATTCAAGATTAATACTACTAATTCAGGAATTATCAAGATTCAATAATAAAAGTTATATTTTTAAATTCCTCTATTATATCATGACACTCGAAAATCTTAGAAACATATACAAGATTTTTATTTTAATTCAAGACTTAAATCATACATATAAATAAATCATGAACATGCTTTTAATTCAAGAAAATCATCACAAAATCATCATGGAATTGAGTCATCACACTCGACATTCATACCAAAATTCAAGGACAAAATTCAAAAATTATCATACAATTATTCAATAAAAGTACATGATTAAACAAATTAATACATGCATAAAAATCCATAAAACAATTAAAGATTCATGAATTATCAAGAAAAAATAACATAATAAATTATATTATATGGTCCGAAATTAAGCCCTAGAACATGATACTAATTCTTTTAATTTTTCCTAGTTTTAATCCTAATCAATTATACAGAAAACTAAACCAAATTCAAGGGGGTTAGTCTAGTTACCTGAATCGCAAGAAAATCCAAGAAAAATTTCCCCTTTTTGGAAAAGAATGTACACGGCCAACTTGAGGGAACTTTAGGGTTTTTTTTTCTTTTGAGAGCTTTTGAAATTAGGGTAAAAATTTAGGAGAGTTATAACATGAAATGTTTTTAATTAGATAAATAAAAAAAAAAAAAAAAACAATCAACAATTAAGCAGGGGGAAGCCGTGTAGGGGGAGTGAGAGTAGGGTAGTTGAGAGACAAAATAGGGTGACTTAGCTTAATGTTGGACTAACTTTAAAATTTAATTATTAATTAATTAATATATTATTAATCAAATAATTAACTAAATTACCTAATTAAACATAAATTAAAAAGAAAGTAATTGTTGGCCACACAAGAGAGGGTCGGCCGTGAGATGAGTATGGGTCATGGGACCCGGTTCTCGGATAATATTTTCTGGCCCTAAATTTTCTGGCCTTTTGGACTTAGAATAATAAAATAACATTAATAACCGCGAAATTTTCTGGCCCTAAATTTCGGGTTATTACAATTTGGTTGATTCTGTTTGTGTTTGGTATATCACCATCTAGGGTTCCTTCTCCAACTGCCTCTTTGCACAGTTATCATTCATTCATTCTCGCTCTCTTTGTTTGTAGTTGAAGGTCTAGGGCTGAAGGTTTGATGAATGACGACGTAATGGACTTTGGCAATGGTCCAGCCATGAACGTTGGTGGCGAAAAAGAGATCCATCGACATGGGCATCCTTCTTCATCGGATTACCTTCGTGTAAACCAACTTCATTTTTAGGTAACTTTTCCAGTCTTCATGATGTGGGGTTTTGAATTTTTTTGTTTAGCAAATCATTTATGTCGTTTCAATTTTTACAATTTCATTATCATTTTGGTTTTTACCGGAGTTTTATTATTTTTATTTTGTTTTTTCCAATTTTCATGGTTTCAAATCGATTTAAGGGTTTGAGGTTGATTTCGACATCGGCTTCGTGCTTCATTAATCAGCTTCATTTTGAGGTAACTTTTCCAATTTAAATGATCTAGGGATTTAATTTTTTTTAGCAAACCATTTATGCCGTTTATACGAGGTTATTTTTTCTAATTTTCATGGTTTCGAGTCGATTTTAGGCTTTGAGGTTCGTTTCATTTCCATGTTGAATTGGTGACTTTTGTGCTTCTTCTACAACTAAATCTCAATTTTCACCTTCCAATTTTGTGGTAATGTTTTCTTTTGGAGTTCTTTATAAATTTTTAGGTTGTTGCAATTAGGATCTTTGTTTCCTAATTTTTTTGGCTGATTCTGTTTGTGTTTGGTATATCACCATCTAAGGTTCCTTCTACAACTGCCTCTTTGCACTGTTATCATTCATTCACTCTCACTCTTTCTCAGTCTGTAGTTGAAGGTCTACGGCTGAAGGTTTGATGTATGATGAAGAAATGGACTTTGGCAATGGTCCAGCCATGAACGTCGATGGCGAAAAAGAGATCCATCGACATGGGCTTCGTCCTTCATCGGATTACCTTCATGTAAACCAGCTTCATTTTGAGGTAACTTTTCCAGTCTTCATGATCTGGGGTTTTGAATTTTTTTTTAGCAAGACATTTATGTCGTTTTGATTTTTATTATTTCATTTTCATTATGGTTTTTACCGGAGTTTTTTTATTTTTATTTTTTTTTTGAATTTTCATGGTTTCGAGTCGATAGAAGGGTTTGAGGTTGATTTCGACATGGGCTTCGTGCTTCATCAATCAGCTTCATTTTGAGGTAAGTAACTTTTCTAGTTTAAATGATCTAGGGTTTTGTTTTTTTTTAGCATTTATGCCGTTTATACAAGGTTATTTTTTCTAATTTTCATGGTTTCGAGTCGATTTTAGGGTTTGAGGTTGACTTAATTTCCATGTTGAATTGGTCACTTTTGTGCTTCTTCTACAACTAAGTCTCAATTTTCACCTTCCAATTTTGTGGTAATGTTTTCTTTTGGAGTTCTTTATTGATTTTTAGGTTGTTGCGATTAGGATCTTTGTTTCTTAATTTATTTGGCTGATTCTGTTTGTATTTGGTATATCACCATCTAGGGTTCCTTCTCCAACTGCCTCTTTGCACTGTTATCATTCATTCACTCTCGCTCTCTCTGTTTGCAGTTGAAGGTCTACGGCTGAAGGTTTGATGAATGACGACGTAATGGACTTTGGCAACGGTCCAACCATGAACGTCGGTGGCGAAAAAGAGATCCATCGACATGGGCTTCCTACTTCATCGGATTACCTTCGTGTAAACCAGCTTCATTTTGAGGTAACTTTTCCAGTCTTCATGGTCTGGGGTTTTGAATTTTTTTGTTTAGCAAAACATTTATGTCGTTTCAATTTTTACAATTTCATTTTCATTTTGGTTTTTACTAGAGTTCTATTATTTTGATTTTGTTTTTTCCAATTTTCATGGTTTCGAGTCGATTTAAGGGTTTGAGGTTGATTTCGACATGGGCTTCGTGCTTCATTAATCAGCTTCATTTTGAGGTAACTTTTCCAATTTAAATGATCTAGGGTTTGATTTTTTTTTAGCAAACCATTTATGCCGTTTATACGAGGTTATTTTTTCTGACTTTCATGGTTTCGAGTCGATTTTAGGGTTTGAGGTCGGTTTCATTTCCATGTTGAATTGGTGACTTTTGTACTTCTTCTATAACTAAGTCTCAATTTTCACATTCCAATTTTGTGGTAATGTTTTCTTTTGGAGTTCTTTATAGATTTTTAGGTTGTTGCAATTAGGATCTTTGTTTTTAATTTATTTAGCTGATTCTGATAGTGTTTCGTATATCACCATCTAGGGTTCCTTTTCCAACTGCCTCTTTGCACTGTTATCATTCATTCACACTCGCTCTCTCTGTTTGCAATTAAAGGTCTACGGCTGAAGGTTTGATGAATGACGAAGAAATGGAATTTGGCAATGGTCCAGCCATGAACATCGATGGCGAAAAAGAGATCTATCGACATGGGCTTCGTGCTTCATCGGATTACCTTCGTGTAAACCAGCTTCATTTTGAGGTAACTTTTCCAGTCTTCATGATCTGAGGATTTTGAATTTTTTGTTTAGGAAAACATTTATGTCGTTTCGGTTTTTATTATTTCATTTTTATTATGGTTTTTACCGAAGTTTTATTATTTCGATTTTTTTTCCAATTTTCATGGTTTCGAGTCAATATAAGTGTTTTAGGTTGATTTCGACATGGTCTTTGTGCTTCATCAATCAGCTTCATTTGGAGGTAACTTTTCAAGTTTAAATGATCTATGGTTTTGTTTTTTTTTAGCAAACAATTTATGCCGTTTATACGAGGTTATGTTTTCTGATTTTCATGGTTTCGAGTCCATTTTAGGGTTTGAGGTTGATTTAATTTCAATGTTCAATTTGTGACTTTTGTGCTTCTTCTACAACTATGTCTCAATTTTCACCTTTAATTTTGTGGTAATGATTTCTTTTAGAGTTCTTTATTGATTTTTGGTTGTTGCGATTAGGATCTTTGTTTCTTAATTTATTTGGCTGATTCTGTTTGTGTTTGGTATATCACCATCTAGGGTTCCTTCTGCAACTGCCTCTTTGCACTGTTATCATTCATTCACTCTCACTCTCTGTCTGTCTGCAGTTGAAGGTCTACGGCTGAAGGTTTGATGTATGACGAAGAAATGGACTTTGGCAAGGGTCCAGCCGTGAAGGTCGTTGGCGAAAAAGAGATCCATCCACATGGGCTTCGTGCTTCATCGGATTACCTTCATGTAAACCAGCTTCAATTTGATGTAACTTTTCCAGTCTTCATGATCTGGGTATTGAATTGTTTTTTTTAGCAAAACATTTATGTCGTTTCGATTTTTCTTATTTCATTTTCATTATGGTTTTTAACGGAGTTTTATTATTTTGATATTTTTTTCGAATTTTCATGGTTTCGATTCGATTGAAGGGTTTGAGGTTGATTTCGACATGGGCTTCGTGCTTCATCAATCAGCTTCATTTTGAGGTAACTAACTTTTCCAGTTTAAATGATCTAGGGTTTTTGTTTTTTTTAGCAAACCATTTATGTCGTTTATACAAGGTTATTTTTTCTAATTTTCATGGTTTCGAGTCGATTTTAGGGCTTGAGGTTGATTTAATTTCCATGTTGAATTGGTCACTTTTGTGCTTCTTCTACAACTAAGTCTCAATTTTCACCTTCCAATTTTGTGGTAATGTTTTCTTTTGGAGTTCTTTATTGATTGTTAGGTTGTTGCGATTAGGATCTTTTTTTTTTAATTTATTTGGTTGATTCTGTTTGTGTTTGGTATATCACCATCTAGGGTTCCTTCTCCAACTGCCTATTTGCACTGTTATCATTCATTCACTCTCGCTCTCTCCATTTGCGGTTGAAGATCTACGACTGAAGGTTTGATGAATGACGACGTAATGGACTTTGGCAATGGTCCAGCTATGAACGTCGGTGGCGAAAAAGAGATCCATCGACATGGGCTTCCTACTTCATCGGATTACCTTCGTGTAAACCAGCTTCATGTTGAGGTAACTTTTTCCAGTCTTCATGATCTGGGGTTTTGAATTTTTTTGTTTAGCTAAACATTTATGTCGTTTCAATTTTTACAATTTCATTTTCATTTTGGTTTTTACCGGAGTTTTATTATTTTGATTTTGTTTTTTCCAATTTTCATGGTTTCGAGTCGATTTAAGGGTTTGAGGTTGATTTCGATATGGGCTTCGTGCTTCATTAATCAGCTTCATTTTGTGGTAACTTTTCCAATTTAAATGATCTAGGGTTTTGATTTTTTTTTTTAGCAAAGCATTTATGCCGTTTATACAAGGTTTTTTTTTTCTAATTTTCATGGTTTCGAGTCGATTTTAGGGTTTGAGGTTGGTTTCATTTCCATGTTGAATTGGCGACTTTTGTGCTACTTCTACAACTAAGTCTCAATTTTCACCTTCCAATTTTGTGGTAATGTTTTCTTTTGGAGTTCTGTATATATTTTTAGGTTGTTGCAATTAGGATCTTTGTTTCTTAATTTATTTGGATGATTCTGTTTGTGTTTCGTATATTACCATCTAGGGTTCCTTCTCCAACAACCTCTCTGCACTGTTATCATTCATTCACTCTCGCTCTCTCTGTTTGCAGTTGAAGGTTTACGGCTGAAGGTTTGATGAATGACGAACAAATGGAATTTGGCAATGGTCCAACCATGGATGTCGGTGGCGAAAAACAGATCCATCGACATGGGCTTCGTGCTTCATCGGATTACCTTCGTGTAAACCAGCTTCATTTTGAGGTAACTTTTCCAGTCTTCATGATCCGAGGGTTTTGAATTTTTTGTTTAGCAAATCATTTATGTCGTTTCGATTTTTATTATTTCATTTTTATTATGGTTTTTACCGGAGTTTTATTATTTCGATTTTTTTTTCAATTTTCATGGTTTCGAGTCGATTTAAGTGTTTTAGGTTGATTTCGACATGGGGGGTTCGTGCTTCATCAATCAGCTTCATTTTGAGGTAACTTTTCAAGTTTAAATGATCTATGGTTTTGTTTTTTTTTAGCAAACAATTTATGCCATTTATACGAGGTTATTTTTTCTAATTTTCATGGTTTCGAGTCGATTTTAGGGTTTGAGGTTGATTTAATTTCAATGTTCAATTTGTGACTTTTGTGCTTCTTCTACAACTAAGTCTCAATTTTCACCTTTAATTTTGTGGTAATGATTTCTTTTGGAGTTCTTTATTGATTTTTGGGTTGGTTCGATTAGGATCTTTGTTTATTAATTTATTTGGCTGATTTTGTTTGTGTTTGGTATATCGCCATCTAGGGTTCCTTCTACAACTGCCTCTTTGCACTGTTATCATTCATTCACTCTCACTCTCTCTCTATCTGCAGTTGAAGGTCTACGGCTGAAGGTTTGATGTATGACGAAGAATTGGACTTTGGCAATGGTCCAGCCATGAACGTCGGTGGCGAAAAAGAGATCCATCGACATGGGCTTCGTGCTTCATCGGATTACCTTCATGTAAACCAGCTTCATTTTGATGTAACTTTTCCAGTCTTCATGATTGATCGGGGCTTAGGGGTCGTTAGTTCCTAATCCGGTCAAAAATAATTACCCTAGGCTAACCTAACAAATAGTATAGGAAAGTAAGGGGTCGAACCACAAGAAACTAGCGGATTACTTAGTCAAGTTATTGAGTGAAAAGGGGGTTTTTAATAAAGAGGAAAGGTGATTAAACTACTTTAACGAACTAAATCTAATTAAATAAATTAAATTAAAACCAAGTAAAATCAACGATTAAAGGCACTAGGGAAATGGGGGAAAACACGATATTCCAAAAATTAAGCACGAAGCAACCACATAACAAGCATAAAATCAATTGTTTCAAGCAAGGAGATTAGTTAATGCAAGTGGGCTTAGATTTCTCAGCCGACCCACTTACATAACATCTCAATCTAGACCAAACCAAACACCATGGATCGAATCGCTCGGTAGACTAGATCTCTCATTCTCTACCTCGCTCACAATCCGGTTCGAAATACCCTAGACCTTTCCTAACATATTGTCTCTAACCTCATGCTTAGATTTCTCAACCACACTTGGTTAGTCCAATATTCTATCCTAGAAGTTGGCCAAACTCCTAATCTAGCATTTTAATCCATGTTAGAAAACAAGCATCAACAAATAATTTCACACCAAACTAACAATTACTCCATGTTCAATAATCAAAATACCATCATTTTCCCCCTCCCCTAGCTAGAAATCTAGCCTAGGAGAGGGATGTTCATACTAACAAAAGCCATAAATAGAGCAAACATAATAGAAGAAGTAGAGAAACTAATAAACATGGAAAATAACAACTAGACTTGCAAATACTACTTCAAAGATTTAAACTTAAAATCACAAAACAATGAACAAGAAATTATAGCTAATGACAAATAATAACTCAACAAATAATGACATAAAAATGATGAACAAATAACAAAGAAAGAAAGATTGAGAAATGTTACCAAACTAGAAGATTGAATAAATAGATTGATTGCAAAATGAAGAAGAGATTGTTGAAGATTACAAGCTAAAACTATTAAAACTCTTGTGTTTCTCTCTCTAAAAATACTGAAAAATATGCTAAGTGTAATGGTAATTTCGTGCCCACTAAACCTAGAAGAGTTGGGGTATTTATATATTACATGAGAGAGAAGGGGAATATTCAGAATAAATGAGCCATTGCAGGTGGGAGCGGACGCTCTGAGGGTTGAGAGCGGACGCTCCACTAATACAACAAATGGACGTGCTGAGGCTGGGCAAGGGGAGCGGACGCTCCAAGGGTTGGAGCGGACGCTCCATGAATGGGCGAGCGGACGCTCCATGGGTTGGAGCGGACGCTCTGGCACCTCCCAGCAGCTAATGCCTTCTGATCATGGGCCGAGCGTCCGCTCTAAATTAGAGAGCGTCCGCTCTGACATGTCAGAGCGGCCGCTCACATATTTAGAGCGTCCGCTCTGAGAAGACTGCGCAAAGAGCTGATCTTGTAAGGCTCATAACTTTTGATGTAGATCTTTGATTGGAGCGTGTAATATACCGTTGGAAAGCTCTTGAACTCTAGTTTCCAACACAATAGGCCCCGCATCCAAAAGATTTCCAGAAAAGAATTTATGCCCAAAATAGTGGAGGGTGGTCAAAACCGGCTTCGAATCCTTTGGCGTGGACCTAAAACAACTCATGTTAAATATCAAAACACTTGTATTCCCATTTCCTCTCAAAAATGCATAGAAAATACCCAAAAATGAAACGAGACCCAAATCTTGGTAACATGTAACGAGCGGAGGAAAGACCAATTAAAAATGCACAAATATGGGCAAAACAAAGAATAAAAAGGATGAAAAATGACCTATAAGATGGTGCACAAATACACCGATCAATGATCTGGGGTTTTGAATTGTTTTTTTTAGCAAAACATTTATGTCGTTTCGATTTTTCTTATTTCATTTTCATTATGGTTTTTACCGGAGTTTTATTATTTTGATTTTTTTTTTTGAATTTTCATGGTTTCGAGTCGATTGAAGGGTTTGAGGTTGATTTCGACATGGGCTTCGTGCTTCATCAATCAGCTTCATTTTGAGGTGGACTATAATGGACCTCAAACCATAATAATCAGAAATAATTGCTTGAAAGATTATAGATTTCACTCTCACAAATCACTCAAAACAACAACAATATGGATATTTTAGTGAATAGATTAAATATTACACTCAAATCTATGGACTAAATTGAATATAAAGCTAAGAGAATCACTCTCAAATCTGAATATTCGGTTGGTTAGCTTCAATTAAGAGGGTCAATCTCCTAATCTATTAACCTAGACAATGAAACTAAGAGGGTCAATCTCCTAATTCAATTAATCTAATTGGTGAAATCTTGTAGTTAGACAACTATCCAAGAATTTCGAACAAGTCTTAAACACACAATTTAAAATACTAGAGAAAAAACAAAGTTTTCAATTCAATTTTCATTCAAGTCTGATTTTCTTAGTACATACTACAAGTTATTTATAGCAAAATAGAGCTACGTATAATTATACGTATAAAATAAGTATATTCGTACAATACGCTCAAAATACTTACAAGCTACTATACGTATCTAGTACAATACAAGTATTATACAACCTAAGGATAAACTCAAAGCAATAAACAAAGCTTTAAAACAACCAAAATATCAAGCAAAATCAGCCACCATAGTCTACTTGCACCACTTGCACAAGTTGAATCAAATGAGCACCACTCAAGCTTGTTGTAGCTTCCATGACTCACCTAAGCTATGTCAAGCTCCAAGCAAGTTGTATGACACCAAGCTAGGCTAGTAGATGATGCAGCAAGGCTACTCACTCAACTTGCAAGACCACACTCAAAGCCCACAAGCCAACTTACAACAACGCAAATACGTAGAACAAGGGCAGTGGTGACTCCCGACTCGCGAGAATGGGTCGCGACTCGCGACCTTAAGGGTCCCCTGGGCTCGCACCTCGCGAATTGCCACTGGATCATTTGTGCACTTTTGCTCCGTAGTTCCCCTACTTGCATATTGAGCTTTTAAACCAAAAGAGCTTTACTAACTATTACAAACTACATTGAAAAGTACCTAAAACTACTCATCTAAAGTACTAATTAAGCTATTACAAAAACAAACATAATTGAAACTACTTAGTTAATACAAAACAAGCACCAATTAGAACTATTAGTTACCAAACTTGTTCATAGTAGATTAACTGTCAAAATGAACTAACAATGACCAAGATATGAGCCAAATCCATCGGATGTTGGTTAAGAAAATTAGTGTTCTTAAAACCGATACAAGAAAAGTTTGATTCACCATACATATCATTCTTTGTACCGTGACTTCATAGTTCATGAGGTAACTAACTTTTCCAGTTTAAATGATCTAGGGTTTTGGTTTTTTTTTAGCAAACCATTTATGCCGTTTATACAAGGTTATTTTTTCTAATTTTCATGGTTTCGAGTCGATTTTAGGGTTTGAGGTTGACTTAATTTCCATGTTGAATTGGTCACTTTTGTGCTTCTTCTACAACTAAGTCTCAATTTTCTCCTTCCAATTTTGTGGTAATGTTTTCTTTTGGAGCTCTTTATTGATTGTTAGGTTGTTGCGATTAGGATCTTTGTTTCTTAATTTATTTGGTTGATTCCGTTTGTGTTTGGTATATCACCATCTAAGGTTCCTTCTCCAACTGCCTCTTTGCACTATTCTCATTCATTCACTCTCGCTCTCTCTGTTTGCAGTTGAAGGTCTGCGGCTGAAGGTTTGATGAATAACAACGTAATGAACTTTGGCAACGGTCCAGCCATGAACGCCGGTGGCGAAAAAGAGATCCATCGACATGGGCTTCCTACTTCATCGGATTACCTTCGTGTAAACCAGCTTCATTTTGAGGTAACTTTTCCAGTCTTCATGATCTGGGGTTTTGAATTTTTTTGTTTAGCAAAACATTTATGTCGTTTCAATTTTTACAATTTCATTTTCATTATGGTTTTTACCGGAGTTTTATTATTTTGATTTTGTTTTTTCCAATTTTCATGGTTTCGAGTCGATTTAAGGGTTTGAGGTTGATTTCGACGTGGGCTTCGTGCTTCATTAATCAGCTTCATTTTGAGGTAACTTTTCCAATTTAAATGATCTAGGGTTTTGATTTTTTTGTTAGCAAACCATTTATGTCGTTTATACAAGGTTATTTTTTCTAATTTTCATGGTTTCGAGTCGATTTTAGGGTTTGAGGTTGGATTCATTTCCATGTTGGATTGGCGACTTTTGTGCTACTTCTACAACTAAGTCTAAATTTTCACCTTCCAATTTTGTGGTAATGTTTTCTTTTGGAGTTCTGTATATATTTTTAGGTTGTTGCAATTAGGATCTTTGTTTCTTAATTTATTTGGCTGATTCTGTTTGTGTTTCGTATATCACCATCTAGGGTTCCTTCTCCAAC
This sequence comes from Salicornia ramosissima, assembly GCA_951394345.1. Classification (NCBI taxonomy): domain Eukaryota; kingdom Viridiplantae; phylum Streptophyta; class Magnoliopsida; order Caryophyllales; family Amaranthaceae; genus Salicornia; species Salicornia ramosissima. Next base: position 31,706,907 of record OX596236.1, on the reverse strand, counting down.
AGCCTCTTTGCACTGTTATCATTCATTCACTCTCGCTCTCTCTGTTTGCAGTTGAAGGTTTACGGCTGAAGGTTTGATGAATGTCGAACAAATGGAATTTGGCAATGGTCCAGCCATGAACGTCGGTGGTGAAAAAGAGATCCATCGACATGTGCTTCGTGCTTCATCGGATTACCTTCGTGTAAACCAGCTTCATTTTGAGGTAACTTTTCCAGTCTTCATGATCCGAGGGTTTTGAATTTTTTGTTTAGCAAATCATTTATGGGGCGTTTCAATTTTTATTATTTCATTTTTATTATGGTTTTTACCAGAGTTTTATTATTTCGATTTTTTTTCGAATTTTCATGGTTTCGAGTCGATTGAAGGGTTTGAGGTTGATTTCGACATGGGCTTCGTGCTTCATCAATCAGCTTCATTTTGAGGTAAGTAACTTTTCCAGTTTAAATGATCTAAGGTTTTGGTTTTTTTTAGCAAACCATTTATGCCGTTTATACAAGGTTATTTTTTCTAATTTTCATGGTTTCGAGTCGATTTTAGGGTTTGAGGTTGATTTAATTTCCATGTTGAATTGGTCACTTTTGTGCTTCTTCTACAACTAAGTCTCAATTTTCACCTTTCAATTTTGTGGTAATGTTTTCTTTTTGAGTTCTTTATTGATTTTTAGGTTGTTGCGATTAGGATCTTTGTTTCTTAATTTATTTGGCTGATTCTGTTTGTGTTTGGTATATCACCATCTAGGGTTCCTTCTCCAATTGCCTCTTTGCACTGTTATCATTCATTCACTCTCGCTCTCTCTGTTTGCAGTTGAAGGTCTACGGCTGAAGGTTTGATGAATGACGACGTAATGGACTTTGGCAATGGTCCAGCCATGAACGTCAGTGGCGAAAAAGAGATCCATCGACATGGGCTTCGTGCTTCATCGGATTACCTTCGTGTAAACCAGCTTCATTTTGAGGTAACTTTTCTAGTCTTCATGATCTGAGGGTTTTGAATTTTTTTTGTTTAGCAAAACATTTATGTCGTTTCGATTTTTATTATTTCATTTTCATTATGGTTTTTACCGGAGGTTTGTTATTTTGATTTTTTTTCCAATTTTCATGGTTTCGAGTCAATTTAAGGGTTTGAGGTTGATTTCGACATGGGCTTCGTGCTTCATCAATCAGCTTCATTTTGAGGTAACTTTTCCAGTTTAAATGATCTAGGGTTTTGATTTTTTTTAGCAAACCATTTATTCCATTTATACGAGGTTATTTTTCTAATTTTCATGGTTTCAAATCGATTTTAGGGTTTGTGGTTTATTTAATTTCCATGTTGAATTGGTGACTTTTGTGATTCTTCTACAACTAAGTTTCAATTTTCACCTTCCAATTTTGTGGTAATGTTTTCTTTTGGAGTTCTTTATTGATTTTTGGGTTGTTGCGATTAGGATCTTTGTTTTTTAATTTATTTGGCTGATTCTGTTTGTGTTTGGTAAAAAAAAAATTTAACTTGGTTGATGCAGCTATTAACTTAATTTATTTGGCTGATTCTGTTTGTGTTTGGTAATATTTTTTTTTTAACTTTTGGTTGATGAAACTATTAAATTTGGTCTTCTGTTAGGATTTTGTGTTGGCTAGGATTTTTTAATTGAATACACATTACAAAAGCTCAAGCCATAACCTACTCATAAGAGCAAGGTTCCAAAGTTCAATATTCATTATACTAAGACAACATTCCCTCTTTTCTTTGTAAACTTCATGCCAGACAACACTTAAGGTCTTAGCATGGTACCAGGTATATTTATAGTATTCATTCTCTATCTTTCTAGGACCTCATTCTCCTTTTTTCCATTCTATTGCATTTTACATCTTAATACTCTTGTTTTCTTTTTTAATTTTTTTTTTAATTTTTGACTCTAAGTTGCTCCCTTTTTGCTTCTCTTTCTTCATGACCTTCTCCCCTTTTTTCATCTTTGTGCATTATAGTGGGTTTTGCATCTGAATACTCTTTCGTTTGGTCTCATTAATATGATGAATTGAGGAAACTGTTGGAACATTTATCAATAAATGGGCTAAGGCAATGGACAAAGTAGGCTAAGCAAAAGGACCCACGAGGCAGAGAGGGTCTCGCACCCCACGAGAAGTTTTTCGCACCCCGCGGAAAAGCTACTGCAAAATCTGGGCAAAAAGATTGCCCAGTGCTCGCACCCCGCGAGAGGTCGTCACACCCCGCGAAAAACTCTCTGAAAATTCGAACGGTTTGTTCGAATTCTTGGATTCTTTTCCTAGGATTCCTTTACGTGTTGAAGAGTGTTCTTTGACCTTCAATACTGATGTAAATGGTGATTGTACCAGATTAAATGAGGAGGTTAAGAGTTAGCATAGTTGATGGAATAATCTTTATTCCATTCCTCATTCTAAGCTAAACATAATTTCTGATTTTAATTGGGTTTAATGTGTGAATTGAACTCGGAATTTTTATGAATTCTTCACATGCTTATGTGCCTATAAATAGGCATATATTTGTTCATTACAAAGTACAAGAATCACAAGAAAATCTCGCAAATTCTAAGTGCTTATATACAGCTTGTTAAGATATAGATATCTCTAGCTAATTTATCTAAGTGTGATTCTAAACACAACAAACACAAGTCCTTTTGTTCTTATACTCTAGAGATCACTAGAGTATAAGGTTTTCGTTCTCCTTTGTATCTCACTAATCATTCGTGGTAACCCAGTGATCTAAATATTAGGGGAGAATTGAATTAGTAGGAAAGTGTATTTCCACGCCTTGGAGGGTCAACTGTTCATCACATCCTTGCTCATAACCAACAAGCTACTAATTCAATTTTCGAAAATGTCTACACTCAAAGACTTAACGATGAACATCCAAAAGTTGGCAAAATTTGAAGACGTGGGGTTCCGCCGGTGGCAAAAGAAGGTTACTTTTAACAACCTTGAATGTGGTATATGTTCTTACCACACCGATGCCTCATTATCCTAAGGAGGGTGAAGAGGAACCAACACCAACCACAAGGAAGCGGACAAAGTGGGAGAACGATGAATATATATGCTGGGGGCATATTTTGAACACTATATCCGACCCCCTATTCGATCTCTACCAAAATGTAGAGTGTGCAAAAGACTTATGGGGCGCTTTGGAGGCGAAGTACATCGCGAGGATGCATCAAGTAAGAAATTTCTTATTAGCAATTTTAATTCTTTTAAGATTACTAATGATCGTGCTGTCATGGAACAATTTCATGAGATTTACCACATTTTAAACCAAATCTGTGCTCATTGGTTGGCAATGGATGAATCCATTGCGGTAGCATCCATAATTGATAAATTACCACCCTCTTGGAAGGACACTAAAAATATCTTAAAACATAAAAAAGAGGACATAAATATGGAGCAATTGGCTAATCACCTCTTAGTTGAGGAGAATATCCGGGCTCAAGAAAATAAGGAAAAAGATAAAGAAAATGACTCGAACAATAATGGACAAAAATCTACTATCAACATGGTAGGGGTTGGTGGTTCCAATGGAACAAAGAAATCTAACAACAATTCTAAACCAAAGAATGCTACAAACAAGAAGCGAAATGCGGTGTCTTGTTGGATATGTAGCGGACCTCACTACAAGAGGGATTGCCCTTCAAGGAACAAGAAGGGGAAGAAGGATCAACCAAAGGTTGATGTTAACCAAGGTACGGTTGCACTTGTAGCTTTAAATGAACCAACTCATTTTGTTGCTATGATTTCTGAAATTAATATTGTGCAGGGTGATGAATCTTGGTGGATTGATTCGAGTGCCTCCAGACATGTGTGCAAGGACCGGAATTTGTTCAAAAATTTTCAAGATTTGAATGATTGGCCAATATTGTACATGGGGAATGATTGTACGGTAAAGGCCAAGGGAATTGGTCAAGTAGAATTGGAATTAACCTCGAGAAAAATACTTACTCTTAAGGATGTTATTTTTGTACCTGAAGTTAGGAAAAACCTTGTGTCAGGAGGTATTTTGAATAAATTCGGATTTAAAGTTGTTTTTGAGTCGGATAAATTTATCGTTTCCAAAGGTGGTATTTATGTTGGTCAGGGGTATTATTGTAATGGTATGTTTAAATTCCATGTTAATAATAAAAGTAGTGATTCTATTTACTTGCTTGATGTTTCTTCCCTATGGCACAATCGATTATGTCATGTGAATTATCGTCGTTTATATGATATGTCTAAAACGGGGTTAATCCCACATTTTGATTTAAATATAGAGAAGTGTAAAACATGTATGCTAAATAAAATCACAAGGACCCCTTTCCATAACGTGATAAGACAATCGGTATTGCTTGATTTGGTGCATAGTGACTTATGTGATTTTCATAGCTCACCATCTTTGGGTAATAAAAAATATGTTATAACTTTTATTGATGATTTTTCAAGATATTGTTATACATACTTGTTATCATCCAAAGATGAGGCAATTGAAATGCTTAAGATCTATAAAACCGAAGTGGAATTACAACTTAATTTGAAAATTAAAATACTTCGTACGGATAGAGGTGGAGAGTATTATGACCCAAATTATTTTAAATCAATTGGCATCATTCATGAAACAACCGCGCCGTATTCACCACAAAGTAATGGTGTTGCGGAAAGAAAAAATCGGACATTAAAAGAAATGGTTAATTCCATGTTATCTAACTCGGGTCTAAGTGACTGTTTTTGGGGTGAGGCAATGCTAACGACATGTTATGTCTTAAATCGGGTTCCTAATAAAAGGAACAAGGATACCCCATATGAACTTTGGTTTAAAAGGAAGTCTAATCTTACACATCTTAAAGTGTGGGGTTGTAGGGCGATCGTCAAATTGACAGAACCCAAACGTAAAACATTGGGTGAAAAGGGGATTAATTGCATATTTATAGGCTACGCTCAAAATAGCAATGCCTATAGGTTTTATGTTCTTGAACATAATGATTTTGTCTCTATTCACACTGTGATTGAGTCAAGGGATGCAATCTTTGATGAAACACGGTTTTCATCAATTCCTAGACCAAAGGGCATGGTACCTAGTACTAGTTCCGGGATTATGGATGATCCTAATAAGGATCATGATACTATAATTCCAGAAATTAGGAAAAGTAAACGAGCTAGAAAAGAAAAATCTTTTGGACCGGATTTTTAACTATACTTAGTTGAAGGGTCAAGGGAGTCCATTGTGACTCAAGTTCCATATGTTTATCATATGGAGGAGGATCCGAAAACGTTTAGTGAGGCTATGAAGTCTCATGATTCCACATTTTGGAAGGAAGCCGTGAATGATGAAATGGATTCAATAATGGGTAATAATACTTGGATTTTATCGGACTTACCTCCGGGTTGTAAACCTCTTGGTTGTAAATGGATCTTCGTTAAGAAGAAAAGGGTCGATGGAACCATACTAAAATATAAGGCCTGGTTAGTGGCCCAAGGTTTTAGGCAAAAATATGGTATTGACTACTTTGACATTTATGCTCCGGTAGGTAGAATAGCTACTATAAGACTTTTGATAGCCTTATCGGCGATTCATGGTCTTGAAATTCACCAAATGGACGTTAAAATGGCATTCCTATATGGTGAATTGGAGGAGGAAGTGTACATGAATCAATCGGAAGGCTTTGTTGTCAAAGGACAAGAAAACAAAGTGTGTAAACTAATTAGATCTTTGTATGGACTAAAACAAGCACCTAAGCAATGGCATCAAAAATTTGATAATATTGTCTTGGCTAACGGGTTTAAAATAAATCAATCAGATAAGTGTGTATATAGTAAATTCAACAACGGTAAAGATGTTATAATTTGCTTATATGTTGACGATATGCTTATCTTTGGGACAGATTTGGATGAGGTAAATAAAACCAAAGCGTTTCTCTCAAAGTGCTTCTCAATGAAAGATTTGGGTCAAGCGGATGTGATTCTTGGTATAAGAATTGTGAGAGGTAATGGAATGGTTTCTTTAACACAATCTCATTATATTGAGAAAGTCGTAAAGAAGTTCAATGAGTCGGTTTCAACTCATTTTGCTACTCCGATGGATCCAAGTATTAAATTGGTTCCGAGTAGTGGTACCCCAATTTCACAATTGGAGTATGCAAGCTTGGTCGGAAGCTTGATGTATGCTACGACTAGCACTAGACCGGATATAGCATTTGCTATTGGTCGGTTAAGCCGATTTACTAGTAATCCTAGTAAGGAACATGGAGAAAACCATGGATTATGGTTTGACATATACTGGTGAGCCTTCTATTTTAGAAGGAATTACGGATGCAAGTTGGATCTCCAATAAGGAGGATTTTTCATCCACAAGTGGATGGGTGTTTCTTCTTGGAGGAGGTGCCATTTCATGGGCCTCTAAGAAGCAAACATGTATTACCGATTCCACTATGGCTTCGGAGTTTATTGCTCTAGCTTCTTGTTGTCAAGAAGCGGAGTGGCTTAGGAATGTGTTGAGTGAGGTTGACTTATGGATGAAACCAATGTCACCTCTTGCTATCCATTGTGATAGTGCTTCAACAATTGTTAAGGCTTATAGTGAAGTCTACAATGGCAAGTCAAGGCACATTGGGGTTAGACATAGCTATGTACGGGAAATGATTAAAGATGGTAATGTGACCATTGATTTTGTTCGGTCTAATCTGAATTTGGTGGACACATTTACTAAACCATTGCCAAGGGATTCTTTGAACAAAATGAATAAAGGGATGGGTTTAAAGCCTATTGTACAAAGTCAATAAAATGAAACTCAATTTGACGTCCAATACAACGTTGGATCTCAAATTCAATGAGAAAATATTTTTATTTGAATTTGTGAGCACTTGAAAGTTTACATCCCGAGGTAAGTGCTAAGTCTACTGCAATGTTAAAGGAGGTTGAATTGGGTTTTCAATTCTTAATAGATCTTTTGTAATTGGCTCAATTGCAGGAGCATGTGCGTAAAGATCTACCTATGTGAGCAAGAAGTTTGGCCGCTTCATCAAGTCTAGGCTTTGCTTGAAACGTTCATGAATAGATATGTACACCATGGCGACATAGGTGTAGGAGGTTAAAGGATATTTGTTTGTGTTTATGTGTATTACATTTTCAATAATTGGTAGTGTTTGTGTAATTCAAAGCTTAGTCTATTATTACGAATGGAATTATTGTAAAATGTATATACTAAGTATAAATTCAATCCTTTCGATATTTTTATGCATGAACATGTAGTTGTGTTTTATGGTACAAGTTGTGGTTTTAGCTTGTCAACATTTATGTCATAAATGGGAGGAGGATTGTTGGAACATTTATGAATAAATGGGCTAAGGCAATGGACAAAGTAGGCTAGGCAAAAGGACCCACGAGGCAGAGAGGGTCTCGCACCCCCGCGAGAAGTTTTTCGCACCCCAAGGAAAAGCTACTGGAAAATTTGGGCAAAAAGATTGCCCAGTGCTCGCACCCCGCGTCGGGTATTTCGCACCCCGCGAAAAACTCTCTGGAAATTCGAACGGTTTGTTCGAATTCTTGGATTCTTTTCCTAGGATTCCTTTACGTATTGAAGAGTGTTCTTTGAGCTTCAATTCTGATGTAAATGGTGATTGGACCAGATTAAATGAGGAGGTTAAGAGTTAGCATAGTTGATGGAATAATCTTTATTCCATTCCTCATTCTAAGCTAAACATAATTTCTGATTTTAATTGGGTTTAATGTGTGAATTGAACGCAGAATTTTTCTGAATTCTTCACTTGCTTATGTGCCTATAAATAGGCATATATTATTTGTTCATTGCAAAGTACAAGAATCACAAGAAAATCTCTGAAATTCTAAGTGCTTATATACAACTTGTTAGCATATAGATATCTCTAGCTAATTTATCTAAGTGTGATTCTAAACACAACCAACAGAAGTCCTTTTGTTCTTATACTCTAGAGATCACTTGAGTATAAGGTTTTCGTTCTCCTTTGTATCTCACTAATCATTCATGGTAATCGGTGATCTAAATATTAGGGGCGAATTGAATTAGTAGGAAAGTGTATTTCCACGCCTTGGAGGGTCAATTATTCATCACATCCTTGCTCATAACCAACAGAAACTAGAGTTGTGCTTTCATGAAGAAACAAGGTGAATTTATTAATTCTAACTTAATCATTACCAATTTACTAATTTAGATATGCGAAAATGGAGTGATTTTTTTTTACCACTTTACTAATTCTAACTAAATTGGATTTTATTTCTAATAAATTAAAATTTGAATGTTTGATCTTGAGAAAAATAGTTTTTTGAATAGCTCATGAGCATAGGTACTCCAACTCATAGTCTATAAGAATTAAAATTTGTCATGGTGCATTGCTTGATAGCCATTTTTATTTTTGTGGTGCAGGGAAGCCTGGATGTGGGCAAAGTACTTGCAGTTGATGCATCTTTTCTTGTTGTCTTGACAACCACAATAAATGTGGAAATACAGTAAAATATAATGGTCCAATGAGAAGGGTGTCTTTGGGATAAGTTTATTATATATTTGCAGTTTTAAATTTGAAACTGATAGATTGGGTTATGAGAATTGACATCTTTAGGGTGAGTTGATTATTATCATTCTGTACTTACTGCTAAAACACTACGGGTAATTTTATGTTTTTCTTTTTTTGTCATGTTGATTGATGCTTTTGGGTAATCCTTTATATTTTTAAGTTTTCATACATAAAGAAATCTTTCACATTTGATTATGGTATCACAGAATGTGTCTTGTGGTGATGAGATATAAGGTAAATTGGACACTTCATGAACAAATTGATTCGGATTAAGAGGAAAAATTCATTTTGCTACTGTTGTTGTTGTTGTTTGCTACTGTTGTTGTGTCCTGCTGCTACTATGTACTACTATAATGTCATGTTGTGCTATGTTACTGTGTGTTGTATGCTTTTGTGGATTGGCTAGCCAACAACGCTATTGTGTTGCTGGTATTGTGAAATAGGCTCGAAGATCTTTTAATAGTTTTAATTAAGTTCAAATTGGGTCAAGTATATTTAAATTGGGAGAAATCAGCCCAAATATGTTATACAAGTTCAAATAAGCCAAGTAAGGCATTATGTAAACAGTGGAAATAAGAGAATGTTATGGCACTTGGATCAGATGATCTAGAAAGTAATGAAAGATATGCAAATTCACAAAATATTTCAATGACATTAGATTTAGTGACATGTAATGGGAATTTCCAAAAATCAAATTTCCAAGTAATCTCGGTTCCTAGATAGAATTTGGCGCAAAATTAAGGGTTAATTGAAAGTTACAACGAATTGCATATTTCTAAATGGGTTTTTCCCCTTTCTTGCTGGATTTCTCCTTTAGTTTGTACAAGCCTTTCTTTGCAATTATGAAGATTTAGGAATTTCTTTGAATCTCTTATGTAATTTCAGGGTCAGCTTGTCATGCTCATTTTAATTTTATTTTTGTTAGTGCCTCATAAAGAAAGAGTGGAAAGCAGAGAAGATAAAACCAAAAGCTTGTAATTTTATTTGATGGATCAGTTTAATAGTGGTTTATCAAGTATCGAGCCATTATTGGCACTTGACACTGGGCTAGGTGATTGTTTTAGATTCTAAACTTTTATATGCATTGCAGATTCTAAACTTTTATATTCTAAACAAGTAGCTTTCCTCTCGAATTTTGTGTTTTATCCTAGTGAGTAGTTTTTCACAAGCACGTGTAACTATCCTAAAACAAACAAACAAAAAGTGCACGACCTCAAGCATGCACAGCCAATTTCTTATAAAAAAAAAAAAAAAAACCACAACATTTCCAAGTGGATGTGTACCCAAAATCCAAAATTCAAAAAAAATAAATAAATAAAGGATAATTTGTCTAAAACCACCTTTTAAAATAGGTTTTTTGTCAAAAATCACCTTATAAAAAAATTTTGTTAAAAGAAACCAAAACCAAAATTTTTTTTCTCAAAGAAAACCAATGTACTAATCCAAGATTTGACTACAATTAAAGCCATTGACCTTCCAATTAGTAATAACCTAAGCTAATTTTAATTAAAACAATTATTCACAATATATTATGATTTTTTTTTTAAAAAAAAAAAGAAAAACTGAAAAAAAAAATCAAAAATCAAGAATGGGTAGTGGCAGTGATACAACAGGGGCGGGTGCGGTAAGGGGGTGGGGGGTTGGGTGGGGAGGCTCGTCGGAGGTGGTGGGGGTGGCTGAGGTGGGTGAGGGGAGGGTTTCGGGGGTTGGGGAAGGGGGCTTCGCCGGGGAAGGGGACTGCCGGGGAGGGACTGCGCCAGGGACAGGGCTGCCGGGGAGGGGGTTGGTGGGGATGGGGGAAGGATTTTTTTTTTAATTAAGGTATATTAAAGTTTAAGGTTTAATTATGCATAATAATTGTACATAATCAAAGTCAAAGTTAATTAATCTAAGGTCAAACCCTAATTAGTGCAATTTGGTTTTCTTTGACAAAAAATATTTTAGTTTTGGTTTCTTTCCGCAAAAAAAAAATTATAAGGTGATTTTTGACAAAAAAATTGTTTTATAAGGTGGTTTTGGACAAATTATCCATAAATAAATAAACTCAAACACCTCATTTACATAGTCGGTCATTAGCTCACCCTCAAAAAGTACTAAAAGGCGTTCCCAAAAATAATCGAACGAATTTAGAGCGTATGGATCGATACCAATAAAGACGATCTAAATCGGCCACAAAATTTCAAAAATAAAAACTATATATATATATATATATATATATATATATATATATATATATATATATATATATATATATATAGGAACAGGATCATGTAAAAATCTTATAAGAAGTTAAAAACCTAAAAACTAAATATCCTGGCCATTGATTTTTTTTATAGCCCATCATAACCGTTGATTTAATTTTACAAAAAATCAGAGAAAAAAAATCTGTTTTTTTTTAATTTACTCACTTCACTTTTCACACTTGCCAATGCAGAACTTTGAAGATTAATATCTTTAATTGTGTGTTTGTAAAAATTATAAAACCTAGATATTAAAAAACTACATGTTGAAACGAATCCAACGAGACCCCACATGACTATGTTTTATTTTATGTATAAATCACAAAAGATAGTCAAAGTAGACTTTGTGAATAGTAACAAAGTCAAACTGATAAACTTTAAAAAAACGGAGGTAGTAAAATTAAGGTATACATGTTAATATTATAGGGGTACATGTTAATTTAAGGATGTACATATTAATTTCCAGATTAATTTTAATCTTACATACTAAATTAAGGGGTACATGTTAATAATAAAGGGGTATATGCAATGATAGGGTACATACAAAATCAAACACCAAGAACTGCACTTTAAAAAAATTCGAACTTTACAAAAAAATGCACAAAAACATACTAAATGAAGGGGTACATGTTAATAATAAAGGGGTACATGCAAAGATACAAGGGTACATACAAAATCAAACACGAAAAACTGCACTTAAAAATAATTCGAACTTTCCAAAAAAAAATGCATAGAAACATACTAAAATAAGAGGGTACATGTTAATAATAAAGGGGTACATGCAAAGATACAAGGGTGCATACAAAATCAAACACGAAAAATTGCACTTTAAAAAAAAATTCGAACTTTATAAAAAAATGCACAAAAACATACTAAATTAAGGGGTACATGCAAATATACAATGGTACATACAAAATCAAACACGAAGAACTACACTAAAAAAAAAATCGAACTTTATAAAAAAAATGCACAAAAACATACCAAATTAAGGGGGTGCATGTAAATAATAAAGGGGTACATACAAAGATACAAGGGTACATACAAAATCAAATATGAAGAACTACACATTAAAAAAAAATCAAACTTTATTAAAAAAATGCACAAAAACCTAAATTGTTGCTTGAAATTTGCGTTAAATATGTGAAATTAGCGTGAATGAACTGGTTCAATCAAGTAGTTTTTATAAAAACCTGACCGAAACTTTTTTTTTAAAAAAAATGGTAACTTTGGGTGGTTAGTGTTTTTTACCCGAAAATTAATCACAACCCTTGATCTACATCTAACAGTCATAACTAAAAATTTTTAGTTTTCAACTTAACATAGGTTTTTAGCAGATCCTGACTCTATATATATATATATATACTCCCTCTGTCCCAATTTACTTGCCCCAGTTTGACTTTGGGCATTGTTCACATGTGAACTTTGACTTTATTTAATTTAATATACGGAAGAAAAAACATAGTCATAATGAATCTAGTTTAATTCGCCTCAACATGTATTTTTCAAATATATAATTTTTATTACTCCCTCCGTAATATAAAACTTTCAACAATTGGTTTTGCACGCATTTTGAGGAAGCGATTTAAGGGTGTAAACGAAAGAATTAGTCAATATAATTTTAATATTAGGAACTTATAATTACATTCTTGCTTGTATTAAAACCATTTTGACTAATTCCTTCGTTTACACCCTTAAATCGCTTCCTCAAAATGCGTGCAAAACCAATTGTTGAAAGTTTTATGTTACGGAGGGAGTATTTTTTATTATATATAGTTAAAGATATTTTTATTTAAAGTTGTGTCTCGGAAGATGTGAAAAATAGAATGTAGCAAGTAAATTGGGACGGAGGGAGTATATATTATAAGCCAAGGGGAGAACCATGGTGTCGCCCCTAAAAAAATCTAAACTACCCTTCAAAAAAATTCTAAATAATCAAACTATATAATATTAACTAAAAAGGAAAATTTTGTATTTTTTAAAATGAAATATTACAAAATATATAATTCAAAAAAATATAACACAAACACCAAAATTCATATTTTTAAATTCTCTACAATTAGATACCCATATTGGTATATTTTTCACACAAATTACATTAAAAATTTGATCAGATATAGTATAGTGGATGAAATTAACTTTTATTCAATTACGTAACCATAATCTTATTTTCAACAAACTCGTAAATAATGTATATAAACATTATATAAGATACTCATAAATTATTAAAGCACGCATAGCATAAATTATATATATACTACAACAACCCATTATAATAAGGGAGACATGTATCTCTTTCAAAGAGAGAGGGAGATGCTTTAGTGTGGATCTGAAACTCTACCAAGTAGAATTCAATCAATCCTAACCATTAGTTAATAAATCAATAGTTTTTTTTTTAATTAAAAATCCCTTTATCTTTTCCCCAAAAATCTTGAGCCCTTGATTTAAAAATCTATGACTAAGATTGAACTCTATATAGTTGAATTGTTATAAAACTACATCGGATTCAAACTCGAGATGTTTGAGTAGATTTACCATTCTCGATAGTTTATTCACTTTATGCATTGTGCGCAATTAATGCAATGTAATAGCAGTTTTAGATACAAGTAGCGGCCAGATCCAAAATCTTATGGAATAAAAGGAATAATCCTGTAAAAAAAATCATGATTTAAAAAAAAAAAAAATATTTTCATAGGAATAAAAATGATCTCAAATATTATAGATATACATCCACCTTCTAAAATAACATAAAATTTATTTTTTTTTAAAAATGAATCTCACTACCAAGAAAACTCTTCATCATAAGTTATTCACAGTAGAACCCATAAATTTCTAGAAAGCGGGTCTTATCCAACCTTTTTCTTTAAAGTTTTCATCTTGACCTCACATATTACAGATAATTAAATAAGGCCATTCACTCATCCAGGATTACAGCTCCAAGATTCTCAACTAACTAGTCATCAAAACAGGTTTACGAAATGAACTATACAAATCTTTTGTATTTGCGTGTGTAAGTATGCAAGCGTAACAACTCCATAAAAGATGAAATACTCTTCCCCCACAATGAACTTTGCAATAGGTTCCTGTGATGGAGATGTCATTAGAAGCAGCGAAAGTCCTATTCCGGAAAAACCTCGGATATTCTGCAGCAGAGAGTAGGCATCTCATTTCAAGCATGCTCTGCCGGACAGTCATCAAAGTCGTCCAAACTCCTGTGTCAATTACTGCAATTCTCCAGCGATCCAGCTCATCAGATATTTCTATCTATCTCCTATTTTTCCTACTGCAAATCACCAACAGTAATTCCTGCATATCCATCACTGATATTAATATGCAAGGAGCTCAAAGACTCAAGATCACTAGGCCAGCATCTTGGTTTTATATGGACCATAATATTCATACATGGAATGACATTCCATTGACGAAGTACAAAGGAGGACTCGAAATCCACTCAAACAAAATTAATAAATCAGAAAGAGATATTTCAAATGTGGTAGGGGGAGACCGAAAATGACTTGGTGGGAAGGAGTTAGGAAAAGATATGAAGCAGTTGGAAAATCTATGTGGACGACCTCTCGGAATAATCACTTTGGTTCATGTAGCCGACCCCACTTATGGGAATAAGGCTTTGATTGATTGAGAAAGAGATATTTCAGGAAATGTCCCATCATTATGAATCCAAGGAAAAGCTAGATGCACAAATTGATTTCATGAAGAAACTAAAAAACCTCTACGCACGAAAAATTCTGTCATTACTCTCCAACTAAACCACACATATAATACCAACACAGTAGCCATGCACACAATCGCAAAATCCAACCCCCTTCACACAATTTTTAATGAAATACACAAACAGATTATTCTGCCTACATGCTAGCAGTAGCAACTAGCAAGGCATAAAGAGAACATGAGGAGATAAAACCTTGTTTTGACAACAAATCTGATACTTACCACAGAAGTTGAGCTTGCGTAGAATAGCAACCAAAACTAAAGCTTTCACCTGCTTCTGAACCATCACCTTCAATATAAACATTGAAGAAAGAAAAACTGAGTTTCAAGCTTTAGCAACAAGTAATGGTACATGAAGAATCAACCAACATAATCTTTTTTTTTTTTTGACAGGAACCAACATAATCTTTTAGCAACTGTATTTTGACAATCTTGAGAAACCCATGTCCTTGAGCTAGCTCCCTAGGACCCTCACAAATTGGTAATTCCAAAGGAAAAAAAAAATGTCTAAAAGATTCCCTCCATTTCTAAACACTTCCATTTGTCTCAAAATTAAAAGATTCCCTCCATTTCTAAACGCTTCCATTTGTCTCAAAATTACTTGCTACACAATCCATTTTAAAATGCCAATAATCAATTGCAACACCTTTTCTTCTTGTCCTTGTGCCAACATAAACGCTTTATAATGTACCCTGACTTTTGTTACACATACTATTTTACCCTTATTATTGTCAAATTCTCATTTAATACTTTTTGGGAAATTCTATATGGTAACCCTGAACTCTTATTTTTTCTACATGGTAACCCTGTAACTTAAAACTTCTACAAAATAGACCTAAACTATTTAAATTGTTCACACCGTAATCCAATTGATTAATTCCGTTAGTTTGACCGTTAGTTTTTAATAAAAAAAAGAAAAAATAAAGGAAAAATTGAAAAAATAAATCAGAAAATTTGAAAAAAATCAGAAAATTGAAAAAAAAAAAAAAAAAAACCACCACCTCCCACCGGCCACCGCCCTCCCACCCCCCACACTAAACCCACACCCAGCCGCCCACCCCCACCCTACCCCTGCCGGAAATCACCTCCCCACCCCCGAAACCCTAGGCGCGACACCGCCACCACCCAAAACCTCCTCCCCTTCTCCCCCACCCTTCGAAGCCCCTCCCTTAGCCTTCGATACCCGCCGAAAACCCCTCCCCAGCCCCCAAAACCCGCCGAAACCCCGCCCCCCGCCCTCCCCCACCTCCAAAACCCCCTCCCCGATTCCCCCCACCCCCCAAAAGCCCTCCTTCAAAAATCCCAAATTCCGCCTCCCCTAGCCCCCGCCCTCCACGGCCATGCCCCCCACGGTGGTCGCCGGCCCATTGCGACTCCCCAACACCCTATCCCACCCCTTCCCCTCCCCGTCCCTTGTCCTTCCGCTCTCCCCCCGCCCTCCCCCGCCCCAGCAGCCACCCCCTCCCTTTTTTCATTTCTGAATTTTTTTTCTTTTTTTTTGTTTTTTTTTTCCTATTTTTTTGTTTGTTTTTTTTTCTCATTTTTTTAATTGTTACTAATCTTTATTTAACTGATGGATTACGGTGTAAACAATTCAAATAGTTTAGGTCTATTTTGTAGAAGTTTTAAGTTACAGGGTTACCATGTCGAAAAAACAAGAATTCAGGGTTACCATATAGAATTTCCCATACTGTTTTTTCTAAGCTGCTCAAACTCAGGTGCAGGCGAGGGAGTGAGGGACACTGGCATGGGTCTAAATGTTTGAAATTCAATTTTTGATATTAAAAGACTCGGGGATATGTTTTTAAAGGAACCAAATATAGGATA
The DNA here is from genome assembly GCA_951394345.1 of Salicornia ramosissima. Classification (NCBI taxonomy): domain Eukaryota; kingdom Viridiplantae; phylum Streptophyta; class Magnoliopsida; order Caryophyllales; family Amaranthaceae; genus Salicornia; species Salicornia ramosissima. Next base: position 31,690,593 of record OX596236.1, on the reverse strand, counting down.
TGGACTTGAGGACATGAGCTTTTATTATATTATTAATAATTTAAGAAGCATAAGTAAAAATTACATGTTATGAAAATTTGAAAATATTGTTTAAGGAAAAAAAAAATTAAATGAAAAAAACTTCAAAACTGAAAACCGTAGACAATAAATTTAAAAATGTTTTAAAAAGTAAGCAAATAGTCACTTACATTAAAAAGAGAGGAGAGTAAAAAGAAGAGAGAGAGAAAGTTAACTACTGTTTTCCCTATAATTAATTAGGACTAAAGAAAGGGAAAGTTAATTGATGTGTAACTAGCTAGTAGTTTATATTATTGTTTTTGGATGTAAAGTAGTTTTATTTTTATTCTAGGATTTATTTTAATTGATAGAATATTAGAAATAAAGAAAAAGGGGAAATAAATAATAATAGTAGGAGTTAGGATGTAATAGCTATATATGTCTTTTATATGGTGAATAGATATCAGATTTTGTTTTGGCATTAGAAAGAAATCGCATATTCACTCCTCTCCTATACTCCATCTCCATCATCACAAAACAACATTAAACCTCTCTATTCCACCCTCCCATCTTCCATCCTCCATCAAAATTCACCCAAACTCATCCATTACACCCATTTTCATTAAATCTTTGTACCCATAAATTCATCCATTCACCCAAATTTGTCCATAAATCATAACAAATTGTTCTTCCTTTTCAGTCCCATTTGCGTTCGCGGTCGAGTCTGATTGCGAACGGATCATTAATTTATTTTTCGATGTGAAAGCCTTCTCCCTTAATCTCTCATTAATGCATCAACAACTCCAAGGCAAACCAGCAAGTACATCAGTAGATTCGAAGCACTTAGGCGAACAAAAGCCCCATTTTTTTTCTTCTCTACTTCATTTTTGGTGCCTAATTTTTAAGAGAAGGTATTGTGTCAAACAAATCTGACACAATATTGCTATCAGACGAGTCTAACTGAAGAAAAATAAAATCACCTAAAAAATATAAACACTCACCTGGACAAAATAAACAATCACCTGGACAAAATAAACACTCACCTGGACAAAATAATCACTCACCTGGACAAAATAAACAAGCACCTGGACAAAATAAACACTCACTTGGACAAAATAAACACTCACCTGGAAAAAATAAACACCCACTTTGGAAAAAAAAACAATCACCTAGACAAAATAAACACCCACCTGGACAAAATAAACACACACCTGGACAAAATAGACACTCACCTGGACAACATAAACACTCACCTGGAAAAATAAGCACTCACCTGGACAAAATAAACACTCACCTAGAAAAGATTTTTTGCATATTAGCGGTTGTGTTTTCCAGGTGAGGCTTGATTTTTTCCAGATGTTTTTTCAGGTTGAATTTTGCAGCTCTCCTTCCCAATCTCATCAATGCCCCCAATCTATAGACATTAGTCACCAATAGAGAAAACTAAATCTTCTATCAACTACATATACTACACAACGAATCGAAAAAGTTCAGGTTGAATCGCTGACATTCCCAGCAAATCATACGATTTAGTTGGCCTTAACATTTCCATTCTGCTACTCCTTCCAAATGAACATCATTATCTGATGGTCATTGTTGATTCTGGATTCATCTCCAGAAAATTTGATTGCGATATGATGTCCATCTCCAGATAATTTGTTGATGGTCATTCATCATCGTTTGATATACATCTCCATAAAATTCAATTGCAATTTAATTTTCATCGAGATAATTCTAGAGATGTGAAATTTTGCGCGCCTTCTAAAGTTTAGGGCCTGAAATCGGTGACCCGAATAGAGGGGATGAGGTGGCCTGGAGGAGAAGCAAATGATGTGGAATATGGTGGTTTGTAACGGATTTTCAATTTACCGAAACGATATTTGCCGGTTTGTAACGGGTTACAAAGATACACCGCATTTTGCGACCGTATCGGCCGATTCAGCCGAGTTAACTACAATTCGCCTAAAATTTGGGCATTAAAGGGTAGAAAAGAGAGGAAGAGATGGCTGTTATGAGATAAAAACAAGAAAAAGACCAAAATTTCTTCAAAATTTAATCTTACCAAGTTACGAAGATACTATTTCGCAAAGAAACCTTCAATCAATTGCATGAACGAACTTCAATTTAACCCCAATTTACAAACATAACAATAAAAGTAAAAGAAAAAACCCTAATTTGTGAGTTAGCATGGCTAGAGGTTGCCGACAATGCATCGCCAGTGGTGGTTGAGGTTGTCGACGAAGTTGCTGCAGGTCTGTTCTCCTTTCCTTGTCTTCAGTCTGCTACTTTGCTTTCTCTTTCTTCATCTACTTTCTCGATCTTTTGAGATCTTCTCTCCCCTTTTCTTTTTTTCTTTTTTTTTTGTTTGTTTCTAGAGGCTTCCCTTATAAGCTTCTCTCTTCTCTTTTCCTTTTAGTTGAATATTTCTCACGTGACTCCCCCTTTCTTTTCTCACTCTTTTTTTTCCTTTTATATTTATATTTATCTCTATCTATCACAAACTAGCAGCACTGCAGCTGCACCAATGTACCATATGAAGTATAGTGGGCCTTCTAATAATAAAAAATAAAAAAAAAAAAAAATTAATAAATAAATAAAATAAATATTTTAAAAATTCGTGCGCGACAAACGCAACGCAGTCTGCGATAAGCGCATCAACTCCGTTACCGAAACATCGCAACCGTTTCCGCGATCACGACCGAAACCGCATTTTCGAACCATGATTCTTAGTTACAGAGAGCATCCTCGACAATTGTAGAAGTTAAGCAAGAAGACGAACCCGCACAAGAGAGTATACACTACTTCCACCAACAGATTTTTCATTAATTTTCATAATGATAATATGCATAATGATAATATGCATAATGATGATCATAAAGTGCTCAACGCATTTTAAATGGTTAAAGTACATCGTTAATCTAATAAATGATGATAACATGTATGCCATAAATTACCCCTAATTACTCAATTTACAAATACATTCATATAGTAATTTAGCATGCTAAAAATTAACATCACATGTAACAAAAAAATACATAGAATATGTCACAAATAATTCCATTGAAAACCAAATTGACAGAGATTATAAAATGAGAAAATGATCAAGCTTACCTCTATTTGAGGAATCCGCTAACCCCTTCCAAATACAAATGCCCACATCAACATTGGGGCCTACAAGTATAAAATTTATATAGTTAGTGTTTTTATATTTCAAACCACCCATAGACACCATTAATTAATTACACAAATAATTTTAACTTAAGAAAAAAGGGCTAGGTAGTTCTTTATTAGGAGATTAGTTTTCAAAAGTGCGCCTCGCTCTCAGGCTCTGGGAAATGCACTTTAGCTAAACGAGGCTCAGCAACCTCCAAAAGGCGCAGGCCTTGTGCACCTTTGAGTGCTTTTTGGTAAGGCGCACCTTTGCACCTTAAGAAAAAAAAGCTTAGATTTAAGTTACAAGTTGAAGAATGATTGATTTTTTATTTTATTTTCTCAAATTGAGACTATCTTAGCTTTACAGATATCAATATTTAAATTATTAGGGATCTTTTTAATAGATATTATTTACAATTAAAGTAAAAATTTTATTTAAATTAAGTATATAAATACATGCGCCTCGCCTACAAAAGGTGTGCACCTTCGCCTTGCGCCTCAAGCATAGGCTCTAGCGACTACTTGCACCTTGGTGCGCCTTGCGCATTTTAAGACTAAGATTAGGAGATTTAGGGAAACCGTAAAAAGCATAGCCTAACCTTCAATAACTCTTCTACAGTAACAACCTTGCCTATACATGCCTATAATGCATTTATAAGAAAGAGTGTATTGATGCCGAATGACACGATCAAATAAGCTTCATCAAAGGTCAAACAAGCTGCAGAATGAAAAGCTTCATGATAGATTGTTGACTAGGGAAAGGCTTTATGATTAGAAACATGTAGATGACCCTAATTGTGTGTTGTGTGGATTAGATGTTGAATCTGTTTCCCATTTATTTTTCAATTGCAGCTTTTCTATGTAGGTATGACGGAGATTGCTAGACTTAGTGAAGCCAAGGACTCAGCTCTTTTCTTTTTCAGAGTTAGTTACGTGGCGTACTTCCATCTCGAAGAGGAATCGTTGTAAGGCCAAGAATTTGGTCATGTTATTCACTGAGGTTGTTTATGTATTGTGGTTGTATAGGAATGTTGTCTTGTTTAAAGGGTATGTTAGATCTGTCAACAGTGTTTTGAGGGTGAGGGAGATTGTTTTCTTGACAGTTTGTCGCTGTGATGATGATTGTAGGAATCTCTTGCTATTTTGTGTTGTGTAGTTGTGGTTCTCCTAGATGTTGCCGATGATATGGTAAAGCCTTGGAAGTTGGAACCTTTCCTAGAAGGTGGTCTGGGTTTTACTGTGAGGCCTTTGCATTTGGGGTAGGTGCAGAGTGTGATGTATTGGTGGTGTACCTATGCTTTTTTGGTAATAAAATTTTTCTATTTACCAAAAAACGGTCAATGGCGTCAACTTTTCACCTCTAATTTACTTGAGTAGTTTTAGCTTTAGCTCTTATTTAGCTTTAATTTATGCATTTCAACTTGTAATAAGTAGTTTAAACTTGTTTGCTACACTTTGGGTAGTTGTTTGTAGTTGTTTAGAGCTTGTTTTGGTTGGTAGTAGGGTTAGTAGTAGTGCCTACATGCTTGTAGCGGTAGAGTCTTATGACTTTTAGCTTCAAATGGCGTAGAAGATGGAATGGACACATAACGCGGCCATGACACACACACTGATGTGGCCACGACTAAGGCATGTAGCCACGACACACACACTGACATCCGTGGCGCGACCAAGGCTTGCGGGCGCGACCTTATGTAGTTGAGCATTTGTTTTGTGTCGCAGGCAGACAACTTTGCGCGGCCGCGACATTTTCGTCACTGCCCGCGATAACTCCCAAGACCTGATGTTTATGAGTTTGCTCTTCTCTCTTTGCTTAGTGTTGCTTAAATCTTGGCCTTTTGTACTTAGGATTAATGGCTGGGATTTAACCCCTCATTAAGGCTACGCTTGGCTCTTTAAACCTTCCTTTGTGGTTGGCAAATCTTGCAAACTTTGTGATTGTAAGCCATTTTCTATTTATTGACTTAGTGTTTTAGTTGAGTATGTTTAGTTCTTCAAGATTAGTCCTTAGTGAATTTATTTTCAAGTCAACGTCCTCAGTTTATTGTTGTTTTCATGATGTTTATGTTGAGATATTCATTGTATATGAATTTTAGTGAATTTTGAGTAGTTTTTGCTTGATTCCACCATCCCATTCCATATCATGTATGGCCAAACAAGGAGAAGAAGAAGTAGGTTATCGAAACTGGGTGGGTAAACTATCACAACACAAACAAGGAGCTGCCAATAAAAAGGTTGACGCTTTCTCAAAGAGACAAAAGAAGAGGTCAATCGTGGAACTAGGAGTCTTGATATCTATTTATAGGGTGCAATTAATAGGAAGACATTCAAGTGGAGGTCCACCCCACCCCTCTCATCTACTGACAGTTCACTAGTCACATCACTAAAGCTGGAAAATTGCATATTTGCTAAACCATTAAGGATGAAATATTGTACTCCCTCTGTCCCTTTTTAAATGTTACATAGAGAAACTAGGTGATTTTTAAGGTTGTAGGTTGGTATAGATGGACCAAAATATCAAAAGTAGTAAGTGTGAATTTATAGTTGGGCCATAATATCAAAAGTAGTAAAAGTAGAATTAATTAAGGTTATGTTAAGGGTATAAGTATAATTTTATAGGTGGATCATAATATCAAAAGTAGTAAAAAGTAGTAATGTAGCATTTATTTTGGGACAAACAAAAAAGGAAAATGAAACATTTATTTTGGGACGGAGGGAGTATAACAAAAGGATAGAGGTCCTAGACTCCTAGGAATGAAACTCTTTTATCGCAGCCATACTCCATATCTTGCGTCATTTGCCAAAAATAAAAATAGTCTAAGGATTTTGCAACCTACTTTAGTCCCTACACCGACCATGAGTTTAGAGGGATGAGACCAAAAGATGATTGGGATGAGTTTAGAGGAGCATGATTGAGATTAAGACTTCCCATCGAAGAATATGACAACGTATATGGGACCAGCTACACAAACCATGTAATCTAAGTTTGTTGTCAAAGATCACAACCTTAATAAACGTATTAATTGTTATTTGTAATCATTAGCTTTATTTAGCTTTAACTTGTTTGGCACTAAAGAGAACCAACTAGCAAGCAACATATTCGGGTATCATTTACTTACTACTAAAGTAGTAACCGGAATTCACGTATGTCAATTTGACATTAAAAAAAATTTCCTCCAAAATTTTTTTTTTTTTGCTCTCTTTTATTTAAAAAAAAAAAAAAAAAAAAAAAACTTAGGCATCATGTTATCTTATAAACTAATTCCAGAACTAATTGTTACCTACTAACAAAATATCAACTAATCTTCCAAATTTTTGCAAGCATAAATTTTTTTAGTTGAATAAATCGTTTAAGCATGACTCCGGCTAAAGACTAGTTTTCAAACATAAGAAAACTATCTTCACCTAGTATGAACTCTAACATAGAGGCAGTTCAATAGCTGAAACATTGACAAAGATTGAAAAGGAAGGTAGGCAGCATCACCTACCTTAGATGGACACAAGTATTCTGACAGCTTCAGCATCATGTTCTCCTGAGTACTGATTTGATCAGATCAATGACCTTTCCCGGCAAATCACCTGTTTCTACAAAGAACTTAATCTGAACTAGTTCCCTGGGAAATGACCTTCAGAGCTGTACCTTCCATAATCCAAGCAGTCAGCTCAGGTTGATGCTCAAATGGATTAAGAGGACACAATCCCTTATCTTTGACCTTCAAGCCATAGACAAAGGGGAGCCTGATTGAGACAAAACTATCAGGAGGCAAGATAACTTCACATCCAAGGCTAAATTGCAGCTCTTGTTCATGGCTTGAAATGCCTTCAGGTTGATGGGAACCCTGCACAGGAGCAAGCACTAAATATCAAGAATAATTTCATTCAAATTATCAAGACAATGTGGTCATGATTCAAGCATAAATTGGCAAAACTAGCTACTGTATTCTGGCTTCTATGACATGACTGGAAAAAAGACCAGTTGAAGGGAAGCGAAAATGAAAAAAAAAAAAACAATGTGGTCATGATTCAAGCATAAATTGGCAAAACTAGCTACTGCATTCCAGCTTCTATGACTTGACTGGAAAATGGAAAAAAAATTACTGACTTCAGTAATCCAACTAGTTTTTATTGGATTTTTTTTAATTCGATCTACACATCCATACCAAAGGGTGCACGGGGCACTGCGCCTCTTGCCTTCACCTAGGCGCACAAGGTGAGCGCCTTCTAGACCTCGCCTAAGACCTTTGAGGCAATTTTATCGGCGCCTTGACTGGCACGCTTTTTAAACTAAGGATACTAGCACGAGTGTGAGCACTGGTCAAGAAAACACAAGAGTTCCCTATCACAATTGAGCTAAACCAAGGTTCCACACATAACCCTTCCCTGTTTTCCATAGTCATGGATGAATTGACAAGGTCAATTCTGTCAATTCAAGAGGACATACCATGATGTATGATTTTTGCAGATGATATTGTGCTAGATGATGCGACAAACGAAAGAGTGGAAAGTTGGAACTGTGGAGAAAGACTTTGGAATCTCATGTATTTAATTTAAGCAAACGTAAGACAAAGTATTTGGAATGTAAACTCGGTGGGATAGGAAGTACTAGGACAAGCTCGATCAAATTGAACGGAATGAGTGTCCAACGGTCTAACTCATTCCGGTATCTAGGATCTATTATCCATAAAGATGGTGAGTTCGATGAGGATGTTGGTCATAGGATCAAATTACCTGGTTATAGTGAAGGAGGAGCTTCAAGTTTTATTTGGGATTGGGGTATGCCAGATATGGCCAAAATATATGGATTGATTACGATGAATTTTCAATTTTAATTATTTTAGTTTTTATAAAATTAGTTTTTGTAATTATTAAATGTTGGTTTAAGAACATTTTGTAGTAAAGACTCTTAAAACCTCTGATTTATCGCATTTTTGTACATAGTATAATGTAAGAGATACAGTAATGATTTTGCGTACTCGGGGTGTGTTTGGTTGTGGGTATTAATCAAAGGGAATGTGAATCAACTTCCCCATTCCCTTTGATTGTGTTTGTTATGACACTTTTGTTATTCTCATACCCCTCCCCATTCTCTTATTCTAACACTTTCCCATACCCGCCCTCCTATCTTTTGCATTGCCTTTCCCCACCATCCACCCAAACACCCTGCCACCATCCTCGCGCAGCCAGCCACCCTCACCTCACCCCACCCTCGCCCACCCCCACCCCCGCCCACGAACCCCACCCTAAACCCAGCCCCCATGAAACCCTAACCACCAAAAAAACCCCACCCTCGCCCCACCTCTTCTCCACCCAAGCCCACACACAAAACCCACAACGACCCTAAACCCAACCCCACACAAACCCTAACCACCTAAAAACCCTAAACCCAGCCTCGCCAACCCTCGCCCCAACCTCGCCCAACCACCCTCGAACAAAAAAAATTAGTGGTTTTCGAATTGGGTTGTTAAGGATAGGGTTAGGGGCTGCTGGAGGGGGGTGGTGCAAGGGGGTGCTGGTGACGTCAGAGGTGGTTTCGGTGGTTGTGTGGTGGAGGCAAAACTCATTCCTTTTTAAAAAAACAACTAACTAAATCTAACACTTTGACTTTCCATTCTCCCTCATTCCTATTCCTAAAGTGATTCTCTTTCCCCTTTAACAGCCAAACGACCCCTCAAAGTGATCGAAAGGAAGCTTAAAAGAGTTCTAAAAGCATCAAGTACAAGAGCTTGGACAATAGCAAGAAGATTAGTACTTTCCCTCAAGATTACAAGTACAAAGCCAAAGCCCCAAGCCAAGAGGAATAAGCTGGGTAGACTCACTTGTTCGTACGAAACCGACTTACTTTTCTTTTGGAGTTTATATCTTATATCTTTCATACACATTAGAGGATGGTTTACATGTAGGTAGAAGTAGTATACATAGCAAGTAGGAGAGAGAGAAACAAAGGGGGGATTCATTAAATTAAATATTTAGCTTTTAGATTCAATCATCAAAATCAACTTCTCTTCTCCATCTTTTCCCTCCATTAAAAGCTAGGTCCTTCACCTTCTTCATCTTCTTTTGATACCTTTAATTTAGTCTTTTCCATAGTAGTTTGTAAGGGAAGCTTGGTCTTGCTCGGAAGGTTGGGTGCATCCTTGAGGATTGTTATTGGAGTTCCTTGGCCTTTTGTCATTCTCACTTTGATATATTATCAGACCCCCTTGGTATGGTTATGATTATAGTTTATATAATTGTTTTTAGTATTTCTATTGATTTATGATTTGTTATTACTTGTATCTTTTCTTATGGATTGATGTTTATATAGTAGATTTGACTAGTTAATCTTAGAAAGCAAATCTTTGCTAGAATTATAGTTTTAGTGCTTTCGGGAATCAAGACTATAATCGCTTTAGTAGCAACTTAGGTGTATTTGCGTGCTTTCGGAATCATTGTATTAAGTATCTACGTATGAGGTCTGTAGGTGTATAATAGCTTTCCTATTGTTCTCTTAGCTTAATGTTGCTAATTTGACATATATGCGTGCTTTCAGTATCTGTTGGTCTCTTATCATTGCGAAAGGGGATAGTTGTCGTCACGATAGGTGATTTTATTCGTAATCGAAATAGAATTATTAAGATGAATCTTTTTGGGTTTTTTTCAATCTTTTTTGGGTTTTTTTTTTCAAATCTTATATACAAGTACCATTATAAAGTAGAGTTTCTAAAATTTTATTGCTTATATTTTCATTCTTATCCATTGGATCAATTTCTTTGATACTAGTCTTTTTAATTTTTTTAGCTATATTAAGTCTTGCTCTTTTATAATTCATAGTTAACCATCTTACTAATATTATAATCTTTTTGGATAACGTTATTAGTTTATATTTAAATAATTAGCACATTCAATTGTTGTTTAAGTTCAAAGCTTAGTACCATTTTGCAAACTTTCCATTTTTGGTAAAAATAAACTCAACTTATTTACACAATTGCATTACTTAACTTTATAATCCAAACTTACAACTTAATCGAATATTTCATGGTGGTGGTTGTTCGTGGGTTCATGGGGGTTCGTCGGTTGATTTTGATGGTAGCGATGGTGTATCAGTGGGTTCGTGGGTTGATTTCGGTGGTGGCCATGGTGGGTTCGTGAGGGTTCGTAGGTTAATTTTGATGGAGGCGATGGTGGGGGTTCGTGGGTTCGTGGGGGTTCGTGGTGGCAATGGTGGCTTCGTGGGTTAAGTTCGATGGTGACGATGGTTCGTGGTTGAATGGGTGAGTGGTGGTGGTGAACGATGGTGGCTGGGTGCGTGAATGGTAACTGGTGATGGTGGTGTTTGCGGGCTGGGTAAATGACTGATGTTTTATTTTAAAATATATTAGTGTAGTGGTGTTTGATTAGTATGTCTCATGAATGTCTTAAACAACATACTTAACCCACTTAAGAGTTTTGCATTGGAGTCCGTAATTTTGCAAATGGTGAAATTTTTCCGTTACGGGGGGAGTAGTTCAAAATATTCCATCTATCCTATTATTTTATGTCATTTCACCAAAAAAAAAAGCTCTATCAAAAGTGGATCCGTTGGAAAATATAATAGAATATAGGAAGTATGATTTATATTTACATGAGCTAATCTTTTGTAGCCATCTAGATTATCTTTGTTTTAAATGTATTTCTTTTCAAAACAATAGCAACACAATAGATAAAACACTCATATCGATCTATATCAATTTTGGTTTCTAATATACTTTTTTTTTAATTGAATTATTAATGATATATGTTCCTTGTTGTTGTTGTTGGTATTATTATTATTATTGTAGTGTATTATTTATTTATATGTGAGCTTGATTTATATTGGGTTTTTCTAAGCTATGCCCTTAAGTTTTTCGCTTTTCTAAGTTGTGCCCATGCTTTTTGAAACTTCTAAGCTATGCCCCTCAACTTAGGTTTTTTAATTAACAGTGCCCACTCCGTTATCCCATCGTTAATGGATCTGTTAAAAGGAGTTGTATTTCGTACAAGGGAAATTTTCCCTCTAAATTTCAGTCCAAAGAAACAGGGCCTAATTCCCTAAATATTGTCAATTCAAAGTTTTTTAATTTTAATAAAATAAAGCTAAGGTCCCAAAGAAACTGTGGCAGACCAACATTTTGAACTTTCCCATTAGTTGTTAAAATCAAATAAAAAAAAAAACATCAATAAACTTTATAATAATGTCCCTTTACTAATTTAAGTCCAAAAACTAAGGGTGTGTTCTTCTATTTAACTTATTCTTTTCTCCTCTCCTCTCTTCCCAAAACCCTAACTAAAAAAAACCTAAAACAAATTAGGGGCTGCCATGGATGAAAATTTCCATGGTAAGCCCCAAATCTCCATCTTATTTTGTTGTTTATGCAATTTTTTAGTTGTTTTTTTGTCAATAAGTGAGTCTCTCTTCATGAGAGTTTTCAATCATTTTTTTAGGGTTTTGTGTGTTCCATCTTTATGGCAGTTTTATGTTATTGTTTTCATGTTTAGGTTTGAATCTGTTGGCAAGATGATGATGGTCCAAGAAGATATAATATATGGTAGAATTTCTCCATTCAAGACAATTATAGCACATGTTGTGAAGATCTCCGTCCGTAAAGATGCACAGACATCGAAATTAATAAGGTCTTTCATTATTGAATCCATCCTCCAGGAGTTGCGCTCGAGTATGCTCTTATTTAGTTGTATTGGATGTGAATTTTGTTTCCATATTTTAGATTTTCTTGAATTATGTATTCATATTCGATGTAGATGCCGTATGGCTATTTATGAATGAATATATCTTCCTATCAAAAAAAAAAAAAACTTATTAGACATGAATTTATCTTAAACGTATCTAAACTTATCAAACTGATTAGAACATAGGGGTTGTTTCGTTCCCGGTTAGAGATGGCAGTCAGACCCAGTCCGAATCCGCGGATCGAATCCTTGAAATTTAGACCCATGCGGATTCGGGTCGGGTCTGGGTCCATCCAAAAAAAATGGGTCTGGATCTCAAAGACCCAGACCCGTAGACCCATTATATATATATATATATATATATATATATATATATATATATACATATTTGAGGAGTAATTCATAATTCATAAGTTGTTGTCTAACATTCTTATGTCACAAGCCTAATCTCTTAAAAAAATATATATTTTTTAAAATTAATTTTATGTTGCTATTGTAACATTAAATTTGTAAGACATGTAATTTAGGAATTAATTCTTTTAAGATATGTAATTTATGAATTAATGGTTTTAAGACATGTAAGACATTTAGTTAATGTTATTTATATGCTTTAATTTTAAAAAACTTGTATTTATTAAAAGGAAATACGATGGACCCATATCGGACCCGGACCCGTTGGATCTAATGGATCTGGATCTGGATCCATGCATTCCAGACCCAACGGATCAGTTTCAAAACCTTAAGAACCCCAAACCACTTTCAAAACCTTAAGCACCCCAAACCAGTTTCAAAATCACCTCACTCACAACCACCCCATACTAGTTTCAAAACCACCTTACTCAAAACCACGAAACCCACCACAAACCCTAACCACCCCATTGAAGCCCCATTTGAGGAAAGAGAGGAGAGAGGAAAGAGGGTGGTGAAGGTGGTGATTGAGAGGAGAGAGGGAAACGGTGGTGATGGCAAAGAGGGGCAGCAAATGGCAATGTATAGTGGCCAAAGTAGATGAATCGTGATGGATGGTGATGGAAGCTAAGTCTAGAAGATGTGAAGTAGATGGTGATATTGAATGGAAACATTAACAATTAACAAAGGGTTTTTCATACCTTTCCTAACCCTTTGTTAATTTATTTCCTTTCCCTAGTGTTGAACCAAATAGCCCCTTATTGACCTAATTAGCCCTTATTGAAATTTATTCAGCTGATTAGACCTGATTGTAACTTATTTACAAGATTGGATCTTATTACATTTGATTGAACCTAATTGGAACTTCTTGACCTGATTGAAACTTATTACACCTGATTGAAACTTACTACACCTGATTGAACTTATTGAAACTTATTAGACCTAATTTAACTTAGGAAAAATTATCAAGAATAAGCCAACCTTTGTTCGATCGTCCACAATTAAGCCAACCTTCTGAAAATCCAGAATTAAGCTAACCTTGTTATCATTTAAGCCAAAAATAGGTTAAATAATTATTTAATCTATTAGTTACATGTTACAGGTTAGTGTTATCATTTAAAGCAAAAATTTCGTTGAATGATGGTAAAATAGTGATCTAAAACAAAAGAAAATAACAGGATAAATAATCATTTAACCTATTTTTGGCTTGAATGATAACAAAGTTAGCTTAATTCTGGATTTTCAAATGGTTGGCTTAATTGTGGAAGATCGGCCAATGGTTGGCTTATTTTTGGCAATTTTTCCTTTAACGTATTGGAACTTATTAAACCTGATTGAATTTATTACGCCTGAATTGAACTTATCTGAACTAATTACACCTGAATTGAACTAATCTAAACTTATTAAACATGATTTTTTTTTTTAAGTTGAAGAGAATGTACCCTAACATTCCGACCATAATTAGTTTCAATTCATAATCTACTTACATATCAAATAATCATAATATGAATTCGAAGGATTGTATTAACCATAAGACGTGAATATTTAACCAAGGAAATCATTAAGACACATATGAAACATAAGAGAGTAATTCCCAATAAGCTTCAACTCAATATGACACACACTCCAATATCATTATAATTGGGGAAATATATAGATATAAATATTAGTGCATACCTCAAATTGCACAACAGGGTTGGTTGCTAGTACAATAGGAAAAGGAGGTGTAACCTGCATCCATACAAAAATATTATGGACTTGTTTGCATGCAAACATGCAATAGAAACCAAAAAAAAAAATTAGGAAAATACATAAAATGCCCATATATTGCAATCAATATCTTATGTTATAATGATTGGTACATTGACTCAATCTGAATCCGGAGACTTTGAGTTATAAAAAAGCTAATACCAACTCGAAGCCGTTGTCACTTGACACTCAACCTATTACAACCAAAACTCAAAACTATTTTACCCCAACCCGACCTGACCCGATTGCCACTCAACCCATACGACCCAAATAAGCAACAAGAGGAAGAGGAAAACAAAAGGGAAATGAATTTAGACAAATAACAACCACATAATAATGAAGCAATGAAGCAAACCATATTAAGGGACTTGTCTAACCCAATACTAACTTTTTCTTTATAAAACAAGCAGCCAAAAGGAAGACAAATTAATATATAATAATCATAAATCATCATAGTAAGTCAGTAAATTCGATAGAAGTCCACCTACTCAGAATCAGAGAGTGCATATTTTTACCTTCCCTAAGACCTAGAGAGAAAACAGGAAAGCACTACTCAAAGTCTTTCTCCAATTTATCCATTCTAGCAATGGCATTCAACGGTTCAATGGCGGATGATTTTATAACAATATATTTTTGCAGCAGCATCGAAGGAAAGGTTATTAGGATTCAGAAGCTATGCAATCTCATTTTAAGGGTAATTGAGCACTCTTGCAAATAAATAGGTCATTCATATGCCTCTTTAACAATACATGAACGGATAGCCAATTTGAACAGTACGAAAATGGAATGCATCGGGAAATATCAGCTAGAGCAAAAGGTGCAGAAGTGCATATATGAAAAATTCAAGATTGTACATTGCCATCTTACAAAGTGCCAGCACAGTTATTGGATAACTTCCATCAGTAATCAAATAACTTTATGAAAACTATTGATAAAAGCAAGAAAACCAATGGACAAGATTTTCATACCACAAAAATCCTCTGTAGCTGAGATATTGTGCCAGCAAACTTAAAACTTTGCCCATCCTTCTTATTCTTTGATGCCTTGCAATGTGGGCAATTCATGTATAGTGGTATATTTCTGTTTAGCAAAGCAAAGGCGGGCCCATTATTCTCAACATTTAGCGAACAAAGACCCTGTTGAAGATCTGTGACAGAATCAGGCAGCATTGACATGAGATTCACAGAGCCATCACTGTCAACCACAGTTTCACTGGACCGTTCCAAAATGCCGAACTTGTGCCCAATTGTAGCATCAACAGTTGGGGATCGATGAGATTTACTGTGACCATCACTCTTACCCAATTTCAGGGTACTCCGATGCTTACGACTACCATTTTCCACAGGATGGGTTACTTGAGTTTCTTCTGGCAATGTATATAGTTGCCCAAGTTGGTTCAGAAATTCTGGAGATAATATAAAACGGTGGCCACGGGGACATTCATGTTCAAAACCAACATAAACTACAAAATGCCTGACAGAAGGATTAAACCAAGTCTTTTCCCCATTAACATTCTTATTCTCTGGAGTATTTTTACTATCATCAACTTTCAATGGAACTACAGTGCTACCTATATGCAAGAAAGGATTACCATTGTGACGGCCAAAAAGTTTCATCTCAGTCAAATTTTCTCCTCCAGAAGAGATCTCTTCAGATTTTTCAGATCGTTGCACATCACTAACAGAAATGTTAAGTTGCTCTACACTTGTGACTCTTACAGCATTCTTCTTAATACCTTTTACTAGACCAGATGGCAGTTGTATCTTTGGCTGTAAAGGGGGGAATGCAGAGCTAGATGTTGATCCAGCAACAACCTCAGAAAAAGCTTTCTTCATTGGGGTTGTTGGAAGACCTCTACCGAAACTAATTTTTTTAGCATCTGATATAGAAGCATTTGCATCTTTTCCTTGGCCTTCAACTCCACTTTGCACTTCATCTGGCTCCACCAATGCAGTGTTTTCCTTGTTGTTGTTGGCCGCAGTTGATTTAACTTTTAAGTCTGGTTTACTTTCGAAGGAACCATGCCGCAAAGCATTCGCAAATGAAACATTTGAGTTTGTATTTTTCTCAAGAACAATTGTCCATCTTAAAAGGAACTTTTGAGTGTAAGGAAACCCAGCTTGAAGCAACCCTTTAGAAGGATCATAATACTGCACACTTCCAAGGCGAACCACATTCCATGACGAAGGTTCAATAGGCCAACCGTCACCGACTTTTGGGAGTTGCAGCATAGGAAGAAGATTGTCACAATCAGAAAAAATATTGAATTTGCTATTAGCAGATACAAAATCAAAAGGGTCAGCTCGTAATTGTCGAGAGCGGCCACAAGCACAAGCATGAAGGAATACAAATCCACTATTGTGTTCCTTGCCCACGACATCTGATGGAAGGCCATCATTCTCAATATCATGCCTCTGGTGCATGCATGGTTTCCCAGTCAAACTAATAGCATCACATAATTGCCTTCCAGACTTCCAAATCAACACACACTCATCTTCCAATTTTTTCCTAAATTCTTGCACAGAAGGACCTTTTACCATCGAGTGGAAAGCATACAGAGCCTTCTCCAGTTGAGCATCATGCTTTAATGTTGGATAACAGGGAGGTAAGTCTTTCAAATACACTTCCATAGCAGCTGGTAGGGCTCTTTGGCACCATGAAGAAGAAAATTTTCTGTTGATCTCCTTCCCACTCTCTAACAGAGATACTGCAATGCTGGGTGAATCAGTACCTTTAGGTAAAGCCCCTTCAGCAAGAGGCGGAGCACCATTTCGCTGCCGGAATTTCTTTCTACCTGAATCAGGTTCAATGATAGAACCAGGTTTTGCAGACAAAATTCCTTTTAGAATAAGTTGGCTGGTACACAACCACATCTCTAAGGTTGGAAGCTCAGGAACACTAGTTGCCCTACCAGAAGAAGTGGATGCTGCAGCAGCTGCTGCTGCAGCAACAGCAACCATACCAACACCTGCCACTGAACCACTACTGGAATTCGTAACCAACCCTCCTTTACCTCTTAAAATGTCAGCCTGCCTAAAAATAAATTCCTTTAGAGTCATAACATCATCCTTGCTCCCACTCTGACTATGACTCTCAAGCAATAAAGCATCGGATGTTACCTTCCCACTCAAAACATCTTCTACCAGGCCTGTGGCAAAATCAAGAGACCCACCCCTCAAGATACCAGAGCTTTCTAAAAGCACGGCAGCTCTAGATGCATCAAGGGTCAGTAATGGAGTTGAATTAGATACAGCACCACTTCTTGACCCTACATGTGCACTACTTTCAGAACCACCAAGTGTACGGCATTTTTTAATCAAAAATCGAATCTGGGCTTCAATGGAGGATAGCAAGTTCTTAAGTAAACTACCTTCACATTTATTTGATGGACGAGAGAGCACAACAACTGAACTAGAACCCTTCACAGGAGGATTTGATTTAGCCAAGCTGCTCAAACCTGACTGACTAAAGGAGGATTCATTTGACTCCTCAGCTGCTGCACTGGAGTTCCCCATTTCTGAGAAATCATCAACAAAAGCAAAGAGTGTAACAGGAGTACACTGCCCAGGATATAGTGCAGTGTATGCACCTAAGCTTGACATGGAAGATGTAGAACTGTTTCGGTTTGAGACACCGCTGCCTCTTCTAGGGGAAGGACTCTTAGAGGATGCTGCTGGTGTAGGAAGACGAGAAGATAATGAAGGCCTAGCAACTGAAGGCAATATACTTTGAGATCTTAAAAATGGCATCAAAGCATTTTTTGATGATTGCAACACTCGTAAGATTTTCAAAATCTGGGTATCAAATCGTGAACCCTCTTGGACGTAAACAATCACATGACACACCTGCAGTAACATATGAGTTCCATTTTTTGCCTCAAGGTCTTGGAGAAAAATTCCCATAAAGAAAAAAGAAGGAACAGATAGCATTTTACTGAAATCTACCATAACATGCTAAGCATCAAAAGATGAAGCTTGTGGTTTAGAGATACTGAATTGTACCAGTCAAAATCACAAATGCTTTACTATAAGCATTTCGTTGTATACTTTATAAAATGGCAATCTTAGAAAGTGTTGAACCGCATGAAGTAGTCAATTGGATCACACAAACCATAAACATGCAAATTGGATCAGAATTTGCATGCATTCTAGTTTCCTATAGTCTGATTTATTACAAATATATATTCCCATTCAAGTTCTTCATAAAACTACTTCTAGCTTCATCCACATATTTGACCAAACACATGAAGTCCGTCCAAGTAATATAAATGTTAATTAGACTCTTCATATACCTACCTTTGTAACTTGTACAATAACTTTCTAGAACATCCATAAAAATTTCTCATGTAAGTGATGTAACACACTAACACCGGTATGATTTATTTTATATCACATCAGAAAAAATAAATTAAATCACAACAGAAAAAATTGAGTTCAAATTAGGCCGGATGTTTTTTTTTTACCATTGTAGATTTTTAATTCCATAATGAAACATATTATCAAGATAATATGTCAATATTATCTCTTAATTAGAATAAGTTAGGCAACTAAAATAAATTCTAAACTGAGCTGAATTTATCATAAGCGACCTGAAATTTCAGAAACTAAGTCCAAAATAATCGGGCCTTCATTATCAATTCCTATTGGGATACTGGTTTTATACTTATGTCAATTCGCTCACTCAAAAATTATGGAAAGATCCAAATTACAGATATAGTAATCTTCTGAAACATCAAACATAATATATATAACTTCCTTTCACTTCTGCAATACTTCAAAACTATAAATTTCCACAAGTGTTCCGATTATAATTTATTGTTAACATTATCGTGCAACTCTAACTAGTAAATATTCAACACAATAAAGTAAATCAAACTCATGCATGGCACATAATTTTGAATGCTTCAAGAAAGTATGCCGCATTCCGTGAACTGCAATTTATTCATAGGAGATAGTTGAAGTATATGTTCACATGATCTGCCCCTTAATTTCTTTTTATGGCCCGTTTGTTTGTTAGTAATAAATTGTGTTAATGGTAATGAATTTATAGTGTAATTTTGTTAAGGAGAAACCTTATGATCCCCATGTAAAACAAATTTTCATTCCCAACCTTCAATTTTCTTCACATTTTTTATTCTCATCCATTACCATTGGGAAGGATGGTATTTGATAGGAATTGATATTTGTGAAGAAAATTAGATAAATTGGAGCTAAGTTAGCACCACCATGGGAATGGATTTTTATTTCCTTTCCAAATTTAGTTATAAATCCATTCCCATTAGAGTATTTCTTGTCACTTTATTTTAAGTATATAATTTCAGATAAGTAAATGAAATTATGTAAATTGAAGTGTCACAAAACTTTAAAATAAGTGGGCATATATATCAATCAATATATGTATATCAATACACTGCAATTCCATAAAGCAGATTACATAAAGGGAACAACAAGCGCAAGAACATGATAAATCAAAACATTAAATAGATTAAACAACGCCTTTAAAGTGCAAAAGTATAAT
This sequence comes from Salicornia ramosissima, assembly GCA_951394345.1. Classification (NCBI taxonomy): domain Eukaryota; kingdom Viridiplantae; phylum Streptophyta; class Magnoliopsida; order Caryophyllales; family Amaranthaceae; genus Salicornia; species Salicornia ramosissima. The sequence continues at coordinate 31,671,087 of OX596236.1, read as the reverse complement.
TAAAACAAAAAAAAAAAATCAAGCAAAATTTAAAGAAAGAAAAGAACTTACAGTGAACATGAAGAGCATTCCTTGAAGATCCCCAAAATCATGGTATTCAACAACAGAATCAAAGGCAGAATTGGAAGACATAACAGGACAATTAAAAGAACTCATTTGAAGAAAAAGCAAACTGTGCTGTTCGTCATGATAATAGCTAATTCTGCGATTCTCCAACCAACGCTTAACCTCATCAGTAAGCTCCCCAATGTCAAAGGCCGTATCCCTACTACTCGAGCCGAATACATTGGAGTCGAGAATTCGATTGATGAGTTGAGAAACATCGGTGTGTCGTTGGCCAATGAATCCGACTACGACAATGCCGGAAGAGAGTTGCGGAGGAGGTGGTGGTGTTTGAGAGGAGTTTTTAGATGAAGTCGTAGAAGGTGGAGGACGAGGAGGTGGTGGTGGAGGTGAAGGAGAAGATGATGAAGGTGTTGATGATGGTGGTTGAAGAGATGAAGATGTTGGAGGAGGACGAATTAGGACCCGCATTGAACTGGGGTTTGGCCTGTTGGTGTCCATGCTTGTCTGCTTGAGAGTTGAGACTACAAAGGTTTTCAAATATGATATTCGGTTCAATATGGCTATATGGATACATATTGTAAAACCTTGTTACATATTTGTTAAATTTGGACACATATTATTACACATGTGCATATATTGATAAACCTTGACACATATTTGTAAATCTGGACACATATTTGTAAACCTGGTAAAAACTTGTTAAACCTGAAATGATATTGTTAAACCTTGACATATTTGTTAAACCTAGACACATATTATTAAACTTGGAAATATATTTGTAAATCTGGTGAAAACTTGTTAAACCTGGTGAAAACTTGTAACGACCCGTAATTTAGCAGCGTTGTTTTCGGAGGAAAACAACATTACAGATCTTTAACTTCTAAAAACCTTTAAGATCAAATTCATAAACTACAGCGGAAGCTCTAAACTTAATCATATTATTCATTAAATCTATTAAATAATCCAAAATAGTTAATAATCCCAAGTCCCTTATTAATACAAAATAAAGAATAGTCCACTAAGAACAATAAAACATGGGCTAGACTAAACATCAGGGTTAACTTCTAAGCTGGCTAGCTCACAATCTCAGCCCTTGCGTAGCCCAAATCAATCACCACATGTACCTGGAAAAGAATTTTGGGGTCCACAGTCAGTGGTGAGTAATTAGATTGTTCTACCTAATCAGTAGAACACAATTAGAAACATAATCATTAGAGCAGATTAACCAAACAGACAACATATCATCATGAAATCATACATAAGCATCATCAATCAAGTACGCAGCGGAAACAATCATAACAACCCCATAACCACAACCTTCTATACTAACTTACTTCGTTCTAGACTTCTTGACACCACTATTGACTCTTCTATTCTATTTAGTTCAGGTGTTAATCTGTGACCAGTCATATGCTCGTAAGGGGTCAACCACGAAGATCTACTCTGTGACGACCCGACTCGCTTAAATCGGCGCGGAAGAAACCGACGAGTCGAATAGTCATAACTAACAACTCAAATACTTAAAAATTAAAACAAAACCTCAAGATATTATTATTATAACCCAAAAGTACAAATACCCACAAGTTTGTACAATACTAAACCAAAAGTCAAACTATCAATACTAATAAAAGTAACTCCAACCACATGTCAGAGTCTAAACCAAAAGTATACAAGTTCACTACTATAGATCAATACTATCCAAAATCATAAAGTAACAACAATACAGCTAAATCAAAATAACGGCGCTCGCCCAACCCAAAGCTAAGCAAGAACCTCATCATCAGAATTACCTGAAAAATAAACAACAGTCCACCGTCAGTGGCGAGTAACATAACTGACTCACCCTAACGGCAATACACAAGAACATAGCACAAATCAAAAGATCCAAACCAAAACATCACATCATGCGACAATCATCCCAAAAATACAGACTCGACTCGACTAACTTATCCAAACTTATCTTTGGCGCAATCATCCATAAACTAGACCGGACTACGCTCGTACGAACGCCTCTTACGCGATCGAACTTTCCAACTATGCCAGGATTGAGAATCTTACTCTCGCCCTCATGAAACCAATCTTACTGGAAATCCATGTCAAAAGACGACATAGCGGTAATCACTATCCTAATACCGCGGTCAGGATAGGGGCAACGTCTTAACCCAAGCCTTAGAATCTTACTTTAAGGTTAGGCGTCTAGATACGAAATCAAGCTAATCTTACATCTTTATCTTTTAATCCGAAGTTTACTCACTTAGTTACTTCTTAAGTTGTATCTTACGCCTTGACTTAAAAAAATAACGCGTAAACCAAACATCTTACAACTTCTTATCGATTTCTTTAACTCTTTCTTTAACTTTCTTTACTTTCTTTAACTTAAAAGACTTAATTAAGAACTTATCAAGAACTCATCAAGAACTCAACCAAGATTCATAAAGAAATCATCCAAGATTCAAGAACTTCAATCAAGAACACAATCAAGATTCAAGAACTTCAACCAAGAACTCATCCAACATACATATTCCACACGCATAACTCAAAGTATAACCATGAAATTACCAACTTACTATCATCCAAAATTCATCAAACTTTAACATAATCAACATGAACTTAATAACAACATAATCAATCATAAAATTTACATATTCAATCACCAAAATCATCATTAAACCACATAAAAATCAGATTTACAACCATACATGAAAACATGATCAAACTTCAACATAAACTAATCTTAATCATTTAATTCATACTATGAATCATAGTACACCAATTAAGTTGAGCAAGCATGTTACCTTATTGAAGATATACACACAAAATCAACACAAACTCGTTGCCCGGAACGAGACACACACGGCCCTAACAACACGGACCAGCACGCACGGCACGACCTTGGCACGAACACCACCACGAACCACACGAGCACCACGGCTGCCCAGCACGACTGCCTAGCACGAACCACACGAGCACCACCGTCCCTTGCACGGTCCACACGACCCTTGCACGGCACCACACGACCACCACTCGAACACCCACATGAACAAGACCCAAAACCAAACCCGAACTATAGATCTTGAATGCAAATTAGGTGGTTTAGATTGTGTTTTGATACTTAAAGATCAATGGAAGTTGAGTCTTTAAGTTTGGAGTTTGAATGGATGATGAACAAATGTTCAACTTGGAAGCACCAAAAATGGCGTGTGGTTTGGGAGCAAATGAGAGGGAGTTTTGTGTTTGAACTTTTGATGGCAAGTGCATAAAATGGCAAGGATGGCAAAAATGAGCAAAAGCCTTACTAACTCCTCTATATATAGAGTTAGTTAAGGTGTGAACATGAGGCAAGTGGCAAAATTTGCCACCAAATACTAGGGCCAACCGGCCAAGCAAGAGAAAAGGGCCAATTTGGGCTTTCGTGATCAATTGGGCTAATTTACAAAAACCGCATGACTAAACATGCTTAATCCGTTTTAGCCCAAAAATATTAAATAATTAATTAGAAAATTAAATAATAAAATTCTAATTAATTAAATAATAATAAAATAAATAATAACTAATCAAAATAAAATATTTCGAATTAAATCGAAATTATTCACATAAAACAAAATAAATAGTTTAAAACTAAATTTGAACCATACATAGCAACACATAATTACACACAATCATACGGCAGAAATACCAATAAAATCAGGGTCGTTACAACTCCCCCCAACTTTCCTTGCTCATGCGGGGTCAACCACGAAGATCTACTCCCCAAGCACTGGGATCAAGAACTGTCCCGAATCCGAAGATAGGACAGTGGCTTCGACTATACCTATGTTCATGGCACTTGTGCCACTAGATAGGTGGTCACTTCATAGTTAATCATCTGTTCAATTCAATTCTGTTCTGTTCTTGATTCCTTTTCATAATTCAATTCCTTATTGACTCAACTTCACTTCTATTCAATTCTAGCTCATCTTAACTTGACCCAAAACTCGATTCCAACTCTTAAACCACTCGACAATTACTCTTCAAAATAATACTTAATTCAACTCCTTAAATAATCATATAAACTCATCAATAAATCAAAGAAATAATCAATTAAACAGATAAACTAATAATCATCGATTAATAATACTTAAACATGATAAAAATCCTCTTTTTTTCAACCATACCATTCGACATTCACCTTAAACAATTCCAAAATTGACACTTTCAAATAATTAGATACAATCATCATTAATTAATCATATAATCTTAATAATAAATTATAAAATCATTCTTTAAACCTTAAATCATCAAACATGGGCTAAAATAAGATCAAGATCAATTCTTTTTAGGTACATGTGATGTAACGACCCGACTCGCTTAAATCGGCGCGGAAGAAACCGACGAGTCGAATAGTTATAAACTACAACTTAAAATACTTAAGAAATTAAACTAATTCCTCGAAAATATTATTAATAAACCAAAAACGTACAAATACCCACAAGTTTGTACATACTAGTCCAAAAGTCAAATTAGAAACACTAAAATACGAGTAACTCCAACCACACCTCAGAGTCTAAAACAACGTACAAAGAGTCCAACGATAACGTATAAAGTCTATACAATATACCAACACTATCTATAAACGACAGAAATAGAAAATACATCAAATAACAGAAACATAAAACGTCGCTCGCCCAACCCAAAGCTAAGCAAGAGTATCGTCATCAGAAATACCTGAAAAAAAACAACAACAGTCCACCATCAGTGGCGAGTAACATAACTGACTCACCCTAATGGGAATACACATGCACATAGCATAAATCAAATAAACAACATCAATAAACAAAGTACGAGAACAACCCAAAACGTGAACTCGACTCAAACCAACTTAACCAACTATCTTTGGCGCAATCATTCATATTCTAGACCGGACTACGCTCGTACGAACGCATCTTACGCATTCGAACTTTCTACTATGTTAGGACCGGGAATCTTACTCCCAAAAAATCCCATGAAACCAATCTTACTGGAAATCCATGTCCCGTGAAACCAATCTTACTGGAAATTCAAAGGATAACATAGTAAGACTCCAACTATCCCAATACCGCGGATGGAATAGGGGCAACGTCTTAACCCAACACATAGAATCTTACTCTAGGTTTTAGGTGTCTAGAAATGAAATCAAGCTAACTTATTAATTATCATTTAATCATCTTAATATCTTAATCATAACTAAATTAAATTCAAGAATTGCCTTTGCGCCTTGATTCTCGAAAATAACTAGTTAAACATCGAAGTTATACTCAAGATTGCCTTTGCGCCTTGATCTTGAGTCTAACCAACCATAATCCATCATTCATTAACCATTCTTTAATCATCTTAGACACAATCTTTAACTTTCTTTAACTCTTAAACCTTTATCTTTAACTTTCAAGATTCGACCAAGAACTCATAAAGACTCATCAAGAACTCTTAAAGAACTCAATTAACCCAAAAAGAACTCATAAAGAAATCATTCAAGATTCAAGATCTTCAATCAAGAACTCAATCAAGATCCAAGAACTCAATCAAGAACTCATCCAAACCCATTCAATCCACACGCATATTCATCACCAATTCACACGAAAATTATCCTTCCAATTATCCAAAATTCACCAAACTTTAACACAATTATCATGATCATAAAACAACTTATAATCAATCATAAAATCATGGAAACCATTACCAAAACATCATATAAACCACATAAAAATTCAGAATATAAACCATACATAAAATCATGGATATTCATCATCAATCAACCCAAACATGCATTTAATCTATACTATAAACATAGTATACCAAGAAGGTTGAGAAAGTATGTTACCTTATTGAGGATTACACACAAAATCAACACAAAAAGTGCAGTCCGAAAAACACGTCTCACACGGCCACTAGCACACAGCACGGTCTCCACGAATTGCACCCACACGAGCACACACACGGCCTGCTCACACGGCACCACCTCGAGCACGACCACGAACACTGTAGCACGGCCTCTCACACGAACCACCACTGCACACACGGCTTCACACACGGCACCCACTCGAACAAGACCCCAAAACCAAACCGAACTAGTGAGCTTGAATGAAATGAATGTGTTTAGGATTGTATTTGAACACTTAAAGATCAATGAACTTTGAATCTTTAAGTTTTGGGCTAGGAAAAATGATGAACAATTGATGGGTTCAATTGTTCAAGAATGGCGTGTGAACTAGAGAGCAAATGGAAGAGATTTGTGCTTGAATTGATGGCAAAAGCTTATGATGGCAAAATGAGCAAAAGCCTTACTAACTCTCCTATTTATAGAGTTAGTCAAGGTGTGAACACAAGTGTTGACATATTCCTCTTTATGTTTTGATGATGACATAAACCACAAACTTAATCACTAATAAATGTCTTTTAGATCTTAGAGAATTTTAGGTGCTAAAAGATGAATAAGCTTTGGAGATTCAACCATGAAGATTCAAGCAAACAAAGAAGGAAGATGATGATTCAAGAGAAGATTCTAAAGAGTCAATCGAACCGTTATCAAGTTCCAACAAAGAAAAGAGAACAAGTTCCTAAAGGAGAATTCAGCAAGGAACCAGAGAATGACATCAAGGATTCCAACGAATCACTTGTTGAAGAGAAGAAGAAGAGTCCAAGAAGATTACAAGTGTAATCTTTAGGATTCATGTAAGTAAGTAAATGCATTCAATCATACTGGAACTGAGTCGTGTCTGTCAGTGGAACTGTGTGTCCAGTTCCTAGAGGAACTCACGGTGGTCTGGTTAGTTATTTTAGTCCACGTTTTTAGGGTAGTTGTAGCATCACTCCAACCACTTTTTAAATCAGTTTTAACTCAGTAAAATATTCAAAAATTAGATGAGTGATGGTCTCCTTAATTTTAGGCACTAGTACAAACTTGTTGAATTTATCTTGGTCAAGTTTGTTAGTTAGTTGAGTCTTTTCTTTTTATTTGTTTTTAATATATATTATTTTTATTTTAGTTTTAGGTTTAAATATTTAATATTATTTTATTTTATTTTTTAAATAAAAAAAAAAGAAAAATCGAAAAAAAAGAAAAAAACCGAAAAAAAGAAAAAGAAAAAATAGTTTTTTTTTTTATTTTTCAAGTTTTGTGTGTAAGTTTTATTTAGTCAATAGTAGTAGTATTAGTGTCCTAATATGTAGGGGTCAAGTGTTAGTGGGTGAAGTGTGTTAGTGGGTGTGTATAGAAGTTAGTGGGTAATGTGGCTTGTTTTCTAAGCTATTTCTAACACTAACTACTATTATAAATAACTCATTTATTCTGTCAAAATAGATACAACACTTAGAGCATAAAAGAGAAGAAAGTTTATAGAAAATTATACTAAGTGTGTGTCAAGTTCCATTGCAGTTCCAGTCTAGTTTTTTGTGTGCATTTGCTTACTAGAGTATTATTTTTGAGTTGTATTTGAGAAGAAGAAAAGAGAAGTGTGTGAGAACATAGAGAGAATTGGAAGAAAGAGACGTGATAAAGAGAAAAGAAAAAGAAAGAGAGAAAGAGAATAGAATCGTAAGTTCCTACAGGAACTCACGAGGTCCAGAGAGAAGTTTAGGATTGTAATAGTTTACAAGGCCTATATATAAAAGTGGAGTTTTTCTTCCTTGGGCCAGGAAGTTTTTCTCGTTGAAATTTGTCTCTTTATATTTCGTTTTTCTCAAAGTTCCTTTCGGTTTTATTTCTGACGAAAATTTGTACTACAGTTCCACACAGCAATTCACCCCCCCTCTTGCAGTGTTCCTACAGGAATAACAACAAGGCAAGTGGCAAGCCTTGCCATGCCTCCTAAAAACCGGCCATGAGGGGGCAATTGGGTCTAAAATGGGCTCTCGTGATCCATTGGGCTAATTTACATATTCTATATGACTAATCATGCAATAATCGATTTAGCCCAAAATATTAAATAATTAATTAGAAAATTAAATAATAAAAATTCTAATTAATTAAATAATATATAACATAAATAATAAAAACTGAAAATAAACATTTCGAATTAAATCGAAATTATTCACATAAAATAAAATAAAATAAATAGTTCAAAAATAAATTTGAACTAACACATAAATACACATAATTATCGACAAAAATACTAATAAAATCTGGGTCATTACATGTGATACACGGCTCTATGGCTAATCATCAACTTCAAGATTCGATTCAAGAAACTATAATAACATGCTTAATTTAAAGATTATATTCAAGATTAACATTAAAGTTCAATTAAAGATCAAGATCATAGCATAAAAATCATATTTTTCCATCAAGAAACATTTGGAGCAACCTAGTATTCACACGGCATTTATATAATCAACATTCAAAATAATTCAATAATTAATTCATCAATTTAAATTAGCAAGAATCATAAATTAATCATAAAACATGGCAAGAACATGATTTAAACTTGTCAAATAATCCTTGAATAATCTTTATGCCACTCGACATGTTATAACACTAAACAATAATTATTTCCAATTATATTCTACATAATTCTAAGCAATTCTAAACTTATTCCACACATGATTTAACCTATTCTAACAATTATATTGCTAACCTATCCTATTGAATAAGTAAAGCAAATCTAATTACCTTTGATTTGGAGTATGGTTCGAACTGTATAAGATGTCACACGGTTCTTTAAGTTTCTTGGATGATTGTTCCAATTTTGGTTGATGGATGAATGAAAGGAATTTTTAGGAGTTTCTTGTGATTGATTTTTGGAAAGATAAACAATAGAACTATTTGATGTTGGTTTTCCTCCCTCTAGCCGTGTGATATGATGAAAGAAGGGGGTGTATTGACCTCCTAAAATTTAGTAGTCAAAGTAGGGGAGGTTTGAATAAAAATAGAATTTTTAGGAGAGGTCAAAATAGATATATTACTTAATATTATTGGTTAAACAAATTAAATAAGTTAATTAAAAGAAAGGAGGTAGGGGGGCCGTGAGGTCTTTAGGAACAAAGGAGGTTAGTGCTCTCCTAAAATCTAGTAAGGAGAATAGGTAAATAAAGATTGGTTTTTTTTAGGCTTAGTCAAAAATAGATATGGGTTAGTATTTTTATTAAAGATAATATGAAACAATTAAATGAAAATAATAGGTAGGGCCGTGGGGTGAGGGAAAAGAAAGGAAGAAATTGGGCTTGGGTTTTGGCAAGATGAAATTAAAGTTCGGGCCAGGATAAAATAATTAGATTGCTACAATAAATTAATAATTAATTAAATAATAATCAATTAAATGATTAATTAATTAAATATTTAATTAATTATGAAAAATTTAAAATATCCCGAAATTTCGAGGTATTACAAATCTTGTTAAATCTGGACACATATTGTTAAACTTGGACACATATTTGTACACCTGGTGAAAACTTGTTAAATTTGGTGAAAATCTGTTAAACCTAGACACATATTGTTAAACATGGACACATATTTGTTTAATCTGGACACATATTGTTAAACCTAGACATATATTTGTAAACCTAATGAAAACGCTTTTAACCTGGATACATATTCTTTAACCTGCACAGTGCACACATATTTATTTAACTTGGACACATATTGTTAGACCTGAACACCTATTTGTTTAACCTGGACAAATATTTGTAAACCTAGTAAAAACGTGTTAAACCTGAAAACATATGTAAGTTCAAAGTATACTCAAGAAGGGGGGTTGAATTGAGTATATGTGTTTTTTTAATCGTTTTCAAGGTTTGTTTATATTTTGTGAGAACAACGACATGATAGTAAATAAAGAGTAAGGACACAAGGATTTAACGAGGTTCGTCTTCTAAACAAGCCTACGTCCTCCACTCTCTCACCAATATTATTAATCAACTCTGAATAATAACAAGGTTACACACTCAATTAAATGCTACAACTCTGTAACACTTAATTCCCCAATTGTTAACTCTAACAATTCACTCAGTGTTCACAGAACACTCCCCAACCACTTCCCTCTAAGTGGTTCAAAGATTACAATCTCAAATCTCCGTAAATTTTCTCTTAAAGATGGATATGGAGATAATTTTGCTCTATGGATAAACTAACTCTCAGAAAATATGGCTTGGTTTTCTTTTGGAGAGCAAAAGTCATATTAGGATTTTCCAAAAGATTGTTTTTATATGCAAATGAAAACCGTCCCCTAAAAGTGTGCTTGGAGACTTGCCTAAATTGTGCAAACAAACTCAGTTGACACAAGTGCAAAAGTACTTGTTGCAGACCTTTGTCTCCTTCCACTAAATGTAGTGGGAAAGTACACTAAAGTCCAACAAGTACATTGCAAAGCTGATTTTGTGTATCAATTTGGCAGATTTCCAAAACATAAGCGATCAATATTTTTCAAATAAATTTTCAAAAATAATTTTGAACACAAAAATCGATACTAATCACTTAAGTGCACGTGCGTAATACTGAGGTCTGTTCCCACAATGGTCTCAGTACTACAAAGTCTACATGTGGTAAAGAGAATTGTTCTAAGCTTGTTCTTTGTCTGTTCTTAGCTTGTTCTCTTTACTGGACATAAACTTTAACTCTTTTTGCTCTTTACTTAGAAACACAAGTTATATTTTCCAAAGTTTATTTTACAAGAAGATCCTAGAAAAACAGAAAATAAAAAGCTCCAAGCTCTTGGCTTCTGATCTTCAAGTATCTCAAGGCCTTCAAAGTTGCCTTGAAGAGTCCTCACTTGATTCAACCTGTTCAAACACAAACATGCATAGCAATCAAGTATAGAGAGCTGGTTTGTCATCAATCAAATCAAACATGGTTCAACAATATACTTGCTCAACCTGGACACATATTGTTAAACTTGGATACCTATTTGTAAACATGAACACCTATTTTTAAATTTGGACACCTATTTGTAAACCTGGACACATATTCTTAAAACTGGACACATATTTGTAAACCTGGTGAAAACTTGTTAAACTTGGTGAAAATTTGTTAAACATGGACACATATTGTTAAACCTAGACATCCATTTGTAAATCTGATGAAAACACTTTTAACCTGGATATGTATTGTTTAACCTGGACACATATTTGTTTCACTTGGACACCTATTTGTTAAACCTGGACACATATTTGTAAACCTAGACACATATTTGTAAACCTGATAAAACTTGTTAAACCTGGACACATATTTGTTCAACCTGGACACATATTGCTAAACTTGGATACCTATTTGTAAACTTAGACACATTTGTAAACCTGGACACATATTGTTTAACTTGGACACATATTCTTAAACATGGATACATTTTATAACTAACTTGGACAAAATATAATCTGGACACATTTTTTGGCATTTTTAGGCCTTTATAGGCCTCGTTCGGCATTTTCCCGTGGCCAAACCCCCTTTGGGCATTTGTAGTTGTATTCTTCTTGAAAATTTAATCAATTTCGACATATTGTATACCCTAATCGGACACCCGAGCGCACAGTTATGGCCTTCTGAAGTTTTTCATTATTATAATGGATATATTGGGTCAGCCGTCTGAGGGTCAGACGATTTGACCTAATACTTTCACTTAAAGTTAAAACTAGTTTGGAAAAATTAGTGACAAGAAAATATCTTGCTTCATAAGATTGCTTCCCATGCCTCTATCTCATAGTGATGGGAAATTCTAATGGAACTAAGACTGCTTTTTTAAAAAGGACCTGAGGTTGTTACTTGGAAATGGGAAGATGATGCATAAGGGCATTAGCAATAGAGAGGTTTGTGTTGAGGTTTGTGTTTATTTTTTGAGGTTTGTTCATAAACCTCTTTATTGCTAGTAGAAGTTACAACATTTAAGGTTTGTGCAAGTTACTAATTAGTAACCTAGGTTTGTCATCTTTTTTTTTTAATTTTTTGTGAGAGTTGCTTTCCTTTTTTTATTATATTGGGTCCCAACACAAACCTTAATAAAGGTTTGTCTATTGCTGGTAATAGGTTTGTTTCGGTTGAGTTTTATTAAACATGATGTGTCATGAGGACAAACCTCTAAGGTGCTAAAATATCTTGAAAAAATCTAGAAATTCGTATTCCTAACACCCCAAATAAGAACATAAAAACAAAAGATTTTTTGTCCAAAACCTCATGAACGTTTGGGCACTTTGTGAAAAACTATCTTACAAAAACGAAATTGTCTAAAACTACTTGAAGTATACAAAATCGTTGTTGACTCATACCCAAGTGGTTTGAAGGAAGTTTGACCCCGATTTTCTACCCCAAAAATGCACGCGCCGATCACGTGGGACAGTATTTCACCCAAAAAACACCGTTTTCTACCGCTCAAACCATCGCCCCTCCTCACAAAGGACTTGAAAACAACATTAAAGCATGGATATGAACTTGAAAACTAGCTTATTATGGGCTAATAATCAAGAGCTAAACATAATCTTAGTCAAACACTAAGTAAAGAAAATATTATGACTTACGAATCACTGTCTTGTAAAATTTTGGCTTCAACTAAGGAAGGGAGAGTACACTAAGGACTCGAAGAGAGAAAACCTCATTCATCATATCATCAAAAGTTTCTTACATTATAGGCCTAAAAGCCTATTTATATAACTAAGTAACACCTAATGGGAATAATGCTAATATAAGCCCTTGAATTAAATCAATGTACGGCCAAGATCAAAAGCTCATTAATGAGAAAATCGCAAAACCCGCGATTCTGATCTGCTAGCATGATACAAATGTGTAAGAGAAACTTATCGACATGATTATATTGTTGGAACATTTATGCATATATGGGCTTGAACTTGTGAACGTAGAAAAGTCCTAATAAGGGTCGAGACAGAGAGGATTCCATGCCACGTGAAAAACCTACCTCGCGGGATGCGAAAAGCTACTGGAACAAAATGCAAAAGACAGAAGCTCAGCACGCCACGCGACCGCCATTACGTTGCACGACCGTGGCTTGTGCCGTGTGGTGAAGCTTCTATCTTGTCTCCTTGTTTGACTTGTGTTTTCCTCAGATGCTTTGGATGATTAAGTCTGATGCTAAAACTTCTAAATACCATTAAACCCGGTATATTTTGGTTAATAAGTGGTGTTAATTATGTTTATCCATACCATATGTTGCACCAATTAACTTTAGGCAAAATTGACACCACCAGACCATACTATTTGTCATCTGCACATATCAGTCTGAACAGTTAATTATCCCAGAGTAGGCCCAACTATTACGCAAATTTGCCAAAAACAGTCCGGCTTACCTGTTAACATATTGTAGCCGGTAATCCACAACACAATACTAGCACATGACCTTTAGTGGGGGTTAATTACTAATCAAATTATTTTTAGAAAATAATTAATTGATAATCATTTTTAGAAAATAATTAATCCACAACACGTGACTAGCACATGAGTTTTAGTGGGGATTACCGGCTACAATACGTCAACAGGTAAGCCGGACTGTTTTTGGCAAGTTTGTATAATAGTTGGGCCTAGTATGGGATAATCAATTGTTGGGGCTGATATGGGCAGATGGGAAATAGTATGGACCGGTGGTGTCAATTTTGCCTTAACTTTATGATTAAAACAGAATTTTGAGATATAAACAAAGTAAAGCCTATAAATGGCCTAGCTTGTAACACCCCACTAATTCTCATTTATTTTTAAAAACTTATTTTCCTGGAAAACATATGGAAATTATTAAAGCATTACCGCCACGTGTAGAAACATTTTGGCTTATTCAGAATTTTGCAACGGAAACTACAGTCAACTCAAAACTAAAATAGAAACTAGTCAACTCATTGCAACTTGGAACCACGAAGGCCCAAACTCCAAAATCTAAAATAGTTTAAAATACATAATCAGTACTAAAATACTTCTTAAAATTTAAAACAACATTAAAATAGTTTTAGCAAAAGTAAAATACTCTCATCGCTCAAACCCATCGAAAGTCCTGATAACCTAAAGCATTACCTTTGGCCCTTAATGACTGCTCACCAAAAACATGGGTCATCATAGGTTCAAGGTAATAACCGACACCAAACACAGTACGAAATCAGCAAAAGCTGAGTACGAAAAATAATAAGACCCCTAGACCTAGCACAACAACAAGTACTACTGAGTATAGTAACATTAAGGAGCAACTAAACAAAAGATTGCTCAGAATTATTATCATCAACATTGTAGATTAAGTGGCCCTACTTGAGCCGAATGTTAGTGTAAGCACCGAACAAGTTGTCTAACTAAACATGACTGTGGGAGCTACTCACGCCATAATAAAAAGGAATAATCTCAGCCCCGATAATAGAACACGTGGATCATACGATTCCCTTTAAAGCCACAAGACATGTCGTGACCCCAACCCATATCTAGTTTATACTCAAGATGTGCACCAGTCTAGAGTTTTAATGTTTATCCGTTCTTTTACTTTACGTTGTTGGTAACTTAGAACTTGTGAGCAGCAACAATCATATCAAGCACTTAACACATCTTACTAGTTTTACTTGTCTTTAATTTACAAGTGATCAAGTAGCACTTAAACAATTCTCTTTCTTTTCATTATTTCTTTAATCTTTCTTTCTCAATAAGTGAAAATGTCCAAATGGGACCATGTCACAAACTACTACCTTTGGGATTACTAGCAAGACATCATATCTCAATTGGAATCACACATTTCTAAATCGGCATGTAATATTCAAAGAATCTATTCAGATCATACATTAACTTATTTTCTTTTAATTCGAATTGGGAACATGGAATAATTTTTAGGATTTTTTTGCTTTGAATAATACAACGTTTCAACGATTTGCAAAGAATAATACAATCTATCGTTTTTTCGTGAATAATACAACCTTGTCCTCAATTTTGCAACCAATGATACAGATGACCTTTAACCTGCTATTCAAGTTAAAACTATTAATTTTTTAATTTTTTATTTCTTTAAGTCAGAAAAATAAAAAATAAATAAAATCAAAATCAATTTTTTTTAAAAAAAAAAATTAAAAAAAAATTTACCCCCCTCCACCCCACTATCAAAATCAATTTTTTTTAAAAAAATCAAAATCAAAATTTTAAAAAAACTAATTTTTTTTTTTAATTTTTTATGTTTTTAAGTCAGAAAAATAAAAAAAAAATTAAAAAAGTTTTATTTTTTTTAATTTTATGATATTTTTAGTAATTTTTTTTTTTATTTTTTTGATTTTATTTTGCAATTTTCCTATTGTTTTCCTTTTTTAAAAAAAAATTACAAGGACCAATCATAACGTGACACGTGTCCCTTTAACCTGTTTTATAAGTCAAAAACCGGTTTTGTATCATTCGTTGCAAAAATGAAGCCAAGGTTGTATTATTTACGAATAAACAGAAGGTTGTATTATTCTTTGCAAATCATTGAAAGGTTGTATTATTCAAATAAAAAAATCCTTATTTTTGTTACTTTCTTCTTTAACAGGTTTGTGTTCATATGTTATACAAACAACTTGGATATTAACAATTCAATTCCACAAAATTAAAAAAAAATAAAAAAATCACTTAGCACATTTAGGAATACAGCAAAGCCCCTAAGCATGATTCTAGTCCATTTCTTTTGTCCTAGACATGTTACTACGCCAAGTTCTCATTACTTGCACATACCTTGTGAAAACAAACCGTTTCTCCACTTTTCTTTCTTAAAAGTCACTTTAGAAATATTTTTCCTCTATAGTTAAATAAGGGAAACAATTCATATGATTCTTACCTTGGGATTACGACAACCTATACTTAATGACCCGTCTAAAGCCCATAACTTTTATGCATTGTTCAATGTATGAACCCATACATATTCATACAATTAAAGTATTAAACCCTTAAAAATCTGTTCTTTCACTCAATAAAACATCTTCTAACACAACAAGAAAATCTGGTTCGCCGACCGACGTGTACCGACCTTTTCCGGTCGGTAAATATGTTTATCGACCGCTTCCGGTCGGAACACGTCGGTTGGTGGAATTTTAGTCGGTATTTTTTTTTACCGACTGGTAATAGGTCGGAAATTGTGTACCGACAGATTGCCGACCCAAAAAAAGGCAAAAAAATGGCCCTTTTTCCGACCGACATGCGGTCGGTATTACCGACCGTGTCCGTGGCGGTCGATAATACCGACCGCATGTCGCGGTCGGAAAAAGGGTTATGACGAAATAAAAAAAAGGGAAACCAACAGTGTAAATATGCACACTAGTTCCCTTTGGTTCCTAAAAAATACTCTCTTTTGCTTTAAACAAATCACAATATTGTGTACTTTAAAATTATAAAATTTCTATAAACAAATCACAATAAACTATTACATATAATAAAAGAAATGAATATTTTTACATAAACAATCAATCTACCTCTTTATTCAGAATAATTCATGAAATAAATGGGAAAAAAATCATAAACATAAAAAACTTGTTCTTGACCACACTTGAATCTTCAGATCTTCAAACCTACAAATAAGAGAATAAAAAATATGATAAATTAGAGATGTAAAAAAAAAAGAAAATTCGAAATTGAAAATAAAAAACGAAAAAACGAATTTATAGAAACAAAACGAAATTGAAACCCAGAAAAAAATGGAAAACCCTAGATCTAAAATACCCAGAAAAAAATGGGAAAACGTAGATCTAAAATGGAAAAAATGGAAAACCCAGAAAAAACGATGCAAAACCCTAGATCTAAAAAATGGAAACCCAAAAAAAACCAGGAAAGAAAAAAGAAAAAAAAAATGAATACCTTGCCTGAGTGGAAATGGCGTGAAGGCAGCGGCGCTAAGAGACGGCGGCGGCGCTAAGAGAAGTCGCCAATGGTCACCTTTTCGCTGAGCGTGGCTCGCCGAGGACAGAGGGGAGTAAGAGAGATGGGATGAGGAGAGAGAGGGGATGAGGAGAGAGTGAGGGGGATGAGGAGTGAGAGGGGATGAGGAGAGAATGAGTGGAAAGAAAGAAGAGTCGGGTTTGAGCCGACTTAATTTAAAAAGAATAGACGCTCGGCCGACCGACTTAGCGGTCGGTAGCGGTTGGTAAACACCGACTGACATAATAGGTCGGTGTTTACAGATCGCTAACGACCGCTAAGTAATAAAGGCAAAAAAATGGCACTTTTTCCGACCGACCGCCACGAATCCGGTCGGTAATACCGACCGCAACGTCGGTTGGTAAATTTTTTTCCGACTGTAATGACGGTCGGAAAATTTTAACGACTGTTTGCGGTTGGGAATGGTCGGTATTTGCCGACAATAATATTGTCGTTCGGTAAAATCGATCGGCCGAACCAGATTTTCTTGTTGTGAAAACATATTATTATAATTCTAAAGGGTGGTATACATATTTTTATACTCTAAAATATTTTTTTAGATATTTTATAATTTCTTAAAATACCTTTTAACTAAAAAAAAATGTAACATAAATTAAAACATGCCAAAAAAAGGGCGTAGAGGCTGAATTTAGCCGTGATAGGGTAGTGCTCACTAGTCACTATCAAGGTAGTGAGTCTTGTTTAGACACTCATTTCAAGTCAGAAAACACTACTTATTTGTCCAATTCTAGTCAGCATAGGCAAAAAGCGAAAATCTAATTTAATTAATAAATAACATATTTCAAAATTTATCTTTTGTAAATTAACACTTAACAATCCCTAATAACATTTGAAAAATATGTATTATAATTTTCGAGTTTAAAAGCATGTTGCTTTTAGACACTCATTTCAGATCATACAATAACAAATTTCATATAGATTAGCCCTAATATTCAAATGAAATAATTAAATTAATAGGTACCAACTATTGCACTTTTTATTTTATAGGTATCAACTTTTGAATATTCACCAGAAGCACAAACCATATTACATAAAGTTGCAATAATAGGTATGGATAACCTATAAAGTTGCAAGGATATTCAAGTTATATACTCCCTCCGTAACATAAAACTTTCAACAATTGATTTTGCAAGCATTTAAAGGAAGCGATTTAAGGTTGTAAACGAGGGAATTAGTAAAAATGGTTTTAATACAAGAAAGAATGTCATTATAAGTTCCAAATATTAAAATTATATTGTCATAATTCCTTCGTTTAATTACACCTTTAAATCGCTTCTTCAAAATGCGTGCAAATCCAATTGTAGAAAGTTTTATGTTACGGAGGAAGTACCTATGATTGCAACTTTATGTAATAGTTTGTGCTTCTAGTGAATATTCAAAAGTTGGTAACTATAAAATAAAAACTGCAATAGTTGGTACCTATTAATTTAATTATTCCTATTCAAAATCAAAACTTTTTTAAATTACTAATAATATACTTTTGAATCTGAAAAATTCGTTCTTTAAAAATTATTTAACATTGTTTTGTATCAAGTTTTAGGCTTAAAACTTCATAATAAAATAGTATGAAAATACTAATAATTTAAATCCCAAACAAAACAAAAATAAATAAATAAACGGAAGGACGGCGCCCCGCCGACTGACCTCACCGCTCCCGTCGCCGTCTGATGGTGGTAGTGGTGGTTGGATTTGGGTGAAGGTAAATGCGGTTTAAAAAGAGGGGTTTCGCCTAATCCTTTTCCTTTTCTTTTCTTTCTCCTCTCTTCCCCTCTCTTCCTTTCTTTCTTTTTGAGAGGCTGCAGCTAGAGCTGTCAAACATGACCTGAACTGCAAAATGACCCGAAATTAACCTGCGACCCGACCCGTTTTAACTTGAAAATCTAGGCACCATAACCAGACCCGACCCGATCCACATACACACGTGACCTGAATGTAACCCTTAATTAAGAAACCCTAACCCAAATCGCACCCGACCCACATTGACCCAAACCCGGATCACACCCGTATTCGAAACAACCAAACTCAAACCGCACCTAACCCGAAAAACACCCAAACCCATATACACTCGATTTAAACCTGCTTCAACCTGACCCGTTTCGCACCCGACATGATTCACACCCAACCCGATTTGCACCCGACCTGGTTCATACCCGACCCAATTCACACCTGATCTATTTTACACCCGACCCACATTGTACCCGACTCAGCCCACACCCGACCCACATTTTACCCATTTGCTAAGGAATTCGTGATTGTTGGTTAAGCCATTGAGAGCTTGAGGCGTTTGTTCTTTAACTGTTTTCAAGAAATGAGGAAATGAGAAATGGGTTTACATATGACATGTTATTCTATCAATGAGAAATAAAAATTTGTGAGTGTTATGAAGATGTATTTTGAGTTGCTCTTGAATTCTTGCAACAAAATACCTACTTTCCCTTATTTGGTAAGTTTTTACTTATTTCTCTCTCCTACTTTTACTAATCTACCAATAAAATACCAACTTTCCTTAAGGGGGCCACTTCATCTTATTTCTCACTCCTACTTTTACTAATCTACCAACAATGCTAGGATTCTTGTTAGGGATTTTAATTTTCTACTGAACTCTTGCTAGGGTTTAACTTAATAGAACCTTAGTATCTCAAAATTTATCTGTTTTGCTTATAAAAATTCCCCATTTCCGTTTATTTACTCAATTAACTTAAACCTTTCATTGTTTAAGGATTGGTGGGTGTGCGGACTGCGGTGGTCTACGGTGAGTTGTAGATGAACTGAAGTAGTAAACTTGGATTTGCGCAGACGAGCAGGGAATTCTAGATCATTGAAATTCTAAATTTATTATTTAGTTTCTTCGATGGAAGCTACTGGTAACTTGCAAAGATTTCATTTCTAATCAATTTAGCAGGTTTTATTTTGGAAGCCAACTCCTAAAATTCTTGCTGACAAGTTAAATAGTTTTCATTTGAGTTATGGTATGAGTTATTTGCCTTAAATTGTGTTACATAATGTGTTGAAAAATATTGTTTAATTTGTGTCTGATCAGAGAACTAGACAGGCCTAGCTACAGACTGCTTTTATTGTCTTGCAGTTGCTTTTGAAATGAAATCTAATGAGTAATGACTGGAAACTGATTATTATTATTTTTATTTCCTTATAAAACTAATATTATGCAATTTAAAGTTGAAGAACCCTTCATGTTGAGTGATTTGGTCAAATTAATTAATTAGTTCCTATTGTTTAGCATAGTGGGTGAGTTGTTAGATGCTTAGATAAATAATGTTTTCTTTTTGGTTTGTTATTGTACTAAGTTAGTGTCTTTGTATTAGGTTTAATTGTTGAACGTGCTCTTAGTTTATAGTAGTTGGTTAGCTCTCTGTTGTGTCTTTTGTTTTCTATATTTAAATTAGTTCATGTAATTTGTTTCTCTATTCAAGTGCAATATACATTCAGCATTGCACACTCTCTTTTTATTTCTACCCTATTCTCACTTCACTTCATAATGAAATGTTAGTCAGGTCTGTTCACTACAAAAAATAAAATCCATTTTTGCACAATTTGTTATTTTTTTGGGTGAAATTAAGTGTAATTTGCTAGCTGTTCCTCTTAAAACTTCAATTGGGGCTTGACAATTTGCCTCTTCTCTGATTGTGTATTCAGGATATTAAATTCAATTGAAGCTCTTTTAGTGCACTTTCCAATAGTTCAAATATTCATTGGTAAGTCATATTCCAATCCTCTTTGTAATGGTTAAACAAATATTGTTGATTTTGTTTCATTGCTTCTCCTCAAAATATTGTTCTAAAAATTGCAAAATCTTCATATATGTAATTCTAGAAACATAGACTTTTCTTAAAAACAATAGACATCATATTCAAGTGATCTATTTTAGCATATCCATGTTATGAAGAATAAAAAAAATCATATTGGTCTGTTCATTATTCGCTTGATTTAATGTTGTTAATATGTCCCAGCAACATAAGTTTTCGTTTTGCTGCCTCTACTTTGTAATTGGTTCTGGCTCTTACTGATCTGCCATTGCTGCTGCTGTTGTTTTCAGGTTAACGATCCCAAGGGTATTTGATGCTTACATAGTTACATGTTGCTGCTAGGCTGCCCCTATTAGATGTTGCTTCGGGGTTGTACCTATTGGGCTGTTGGTGGTCATTTGCTGTCTTTTTTTAGATAGACATTTGTTGTCCTCTTCTTAGCTTGTTGGTTATGTATGACTGTATTCCCATTTTGTTGGTTTTTCTCAATGAGATAATGCAAGTATATGATGAGCTACTTTGTTGATTAATAAAATTTTATCTTTAATTTATAATTTCTTTTCTCGATTTTATTATCTTTAGTTGCCGAAAAACATAATAATAATAATAACAACAACAATAATAACAACAACAACAACAACAATAATATAGCTAATGCAATAGTTAATTATTTTCTTATGAACCGTTGCATTAGGCTTAATAACAATTTTAAAAGAGCTAATGTAACGGTTTACATTTTCTTCGGAATTGTTGCATTAGCCTTCATAAACATTGCAAAAGACCTAACAAAACAGTTATATTTTTCTTTAGAAACCGTTGCATTAGGCTTAATAATCATTGCAAAAGACCTAGTGCAATGGTTAATATTTACTGTAGAAACCGTTGCATTAGGCTCATTTAACCATTGCAAAAGACCTTATGCAACAGTTTTTGCTTTTGTTTATAAACCGTTGCATTAGGCCTCCATAATCGTTGCATTAGACCTAATGTAACGGCAGCAAATGCAACGGTTTATAAAGCGTTGCATTAGGCCTTTTGCAACGGTTTAAGCAACTTAATGCAACGCTTTTTAGGCGTTGCATTAGGCTTTTTATTTTAAAAATTATAAAAAAATTCCTTTGTAGTTCATACTATGTAGTTTGAATGTTTAGAAAATAGTAAGGGGTATATTAGACTTTTAGAGGAGGGACACCATTGCTCCCCTTCACTTATATAATAGAGATTAAAACTCTTACCAGTTACCACTATTTATCTCCACCTTCTTTTTTTCCCTAATCTCACATATCTACTTTCTCTCTCTATTTAATACCATAATTAATACACTAATTGATAAATAAATAATATCCTAAATAAATATCTTTTTAAACTAAACTATATCCATCTATTTTATTTTATCTATCTTAACTTAACTATAACTAAAATAAAAACCACTGTACACATGGCACTTTGAGGTTTATTATTTTCCTGTCTTTATATAAACGATTTGGTGCCTTCTACTGATGTCATTTTCCCTTTTTTTTACAAGGATTTCATTGTTTTGACAACAACTTATTCATAATATTTTTACAATAACATACCTTCAGGCCCGGCCCTGAGCATGGACGAGAAGGGCAACCGCCCAGGGCCCACGATGAGAAAGCCCCTATTTTCCTTATTGTGTAGTGTATATAATGGTTATAATTAAAACTAATTGCAATATTCATAATTAATCAAGGGTGGCTCAGCGGTGGAATATCTGCACAAATCTCTTCATTGATTTGAGGTCCTGGTAACAGATACCATTTTTTTACCCACCATTTGGTTTTTGTTTTTTCTTTGTTGTGTTTGTCACTTTATTTTAAATTAATTATCACCTTCAATTGTTGTTTAACTTCAAAGCTTAGCAGTTAAAATATTCCCTCTATCTTATTATATTTATTTCATTTCATTAAAAAAAAACTCTTTCAAAAGTAGGTCTGCTAAGCAAATATAATGGATATATGAAGTATATGATTTATATATATATTTATCTAAGCTAATCTGTTCTAAAGCTAGTTTAAAAAAAAAAACTCTTTGAAGCTATGGCCTCTCGATTTTTTTTCTCTAAACAATAGCAACACAATAGATAAACGCTCATATCTATATCATTTTTTTGTTTTCTAATACACTTTTTTAATTGATTGATTAATAATTTACGTTGTTATTGTTGTTGTTCTTATTATAATTAAGAAGAGTGAAAAAAAAATAGATATTCAATACTCGAAACAAATTATGGGGCCCCTATATAATATTTTGCCCCGGGCCCTCAAATCGTCAGGAACGACCACTACAACATTCCGTGTTTTTAACGTCCAACATAAGCGGACGTTAAATTAGCGGATAGCAGACGTTAATATATTTAACGTCCGCCAATGGACGTTATATTTCTGGCGTCTTTTTTTTGGTCGCTAATGTGGTGTTTAACGTCCGCCAAGAAGACGTTATACCTATGACGTCTTTTTTTTGTCGTTAATGTGGTGTTTAAAGTCCGCCAAGCGGACGTTAAAAAATTAACATCCGTCTTATATTGGTTACGTCCGTTTATGGCAGACGTTATTGTTGCGTCCGCCATAAGCGAACGTTACTTTGCGATTAACGTCCGTTCAGATGGCGGACGTTAAAAGGCAGATGGCAGAAACGTGGAATCTTGTAGTGGGCCTTGCATACCTTTCATCAACTTTTTAAAACTAAGGATAATAAAATGTTATATCAATTCTGCTACAAAGCTAATATTTTACATTATAGGCAGGCACATACATACGCCCCCTCTAGAAAGATATAAAGGAAAAATTGTCAACAACTACCACTAACTTTTATCTTTTTTGATACAACTGCCACCTAAGTTTTCTATTTTATAAAACTACCACAAACGTTATTACTTCTTTGAAACCACTATCATTGAACACCCAAGGTTAACTCCGTTAACTGAGTCGTCAATTTTGGTTTCCCCACCCCTAATATTATTGCACGATTTCGCTCCGATTTTACAATTCCTCATCTATATAACCCTAATCCCTCTTCATTTCTCAATTATCTCCCAAAATTTCATCTTTCGAGGGTTTTCTTTCTATTCAAATGAAGCTTAGTCAGAATTTATGGGTGAAATCGAGCAATATTGTTCAATTGAAGGTAAATTAAGTTAATTTTTCCTTTTCATTGGAATAACTTCATGTTTTAAATACTTTTCACGTGGGACCTACTAACGCCTCTGTTAACCTTGGGTGTTAAGTGTTAGTGGTTTCAAAAAATTCATAACGTTTTTGGTGGTTTTATAAAATTAAAAAAATGGGTTCGTTCGGTATCGCTTTGTTTTCTGTTTTTTGGTTTTTGATTTTTCAAAACTATATATATGTCATGTGTTGAATCAAAAATTGGTTAATCTTATTAAAATCATATTTTTTTGTAAAAAAACTGACAACAGAAAAGTGGAAACACCTTTTTCTTGTTTCCTGTTTTTGGTTTTTAGTTTTCAAACAAATAGAAACTAAAAAAAATGATGCCAAACAATTAAGTGACAAGTTTTTTAGGGATACTAATTAGTGGTTGTTGTATCAAAAAAGATAAAAGTTAGTGATAGTTGTTGAGAATTTTTAAAAATATAAATAAAAAGAAGGTATGTATGCTTCATATAATGATTTTCTTATACTATTTCAAAATTTGAAGTTGGCAAAAGCTAATATTTATTTTATATAGTAGTAAATAGTTTAGTATAAGCATTACTAGAATTCCAATTAAATTATATTACCTATTAAGTGACAAGTTTTTTCGGGAAAAATTTATTCATATATGTTCTAAAACTTGAAAAAATTAAAAATTTTATATCCGTGCAACCGCATGGGTACTATATATCTAGTTCTATAATCTTCTATAATTAATACTAAAAACTTTATTCTATCATTTGCCACATGTCACCTTTTCATTAAAAATTTTCCCTCCAAACTTTCATTTAACTTTTTTTTAAAAAAACTTTTTCCTTATTTATTGATTTTTTTTTCAATATTTTCCTTTCCAAAGTTTTTTCTATGTATTATTGAAAAGTTGATACTTATAGTGCATTTGATTCGTCTGAAATTTTCTGTTCTGATCTGATCTGAACTTAACTATTCTAATCTTACCTTATTGTAGGGGTCGTTTTTACCGGCCACCTACGTCACGAGTTGTTTTGAATGCTCGTAAACGCCACAAGTGAATGTGGTATAGTAGGAGTCGCCACCGTGCGTTTATACGGCCCACGGACACCGAAGAAGTACCAATGCCAGGAGCAATTTGCCCCATATGGTCGTGCACCAGAGTATGGGTTCGGGGACAGGTTACGAGCAAATCGTGTATTGAGCTCACCCGCCTGTGAGCGGTCTCTACTAGGTCTCTTTTTGTGGTCGTATTATTATTAATCCCGAATACATAAATATAGTAGATTATATCCTAAAAGCGCATATTGCTAGGCTGATTATTTTATTTACAAATTATGGCTAATTCATTGTGACCACTTTGAATTTAGTCCATATTAAAATACCAAGAAAATAAATCAAATAAATCATGAATAAAAAAAATAATCAAGAAATATAAAAAAAAAACAAAAAACCAAATAAAAATAAATATGTGCAGATTCAAAGTGCGTTTTCCAAGAATATATGTTTTGATGTGATGTTGGGTTAGTAATATGATGATTATGACAATGGTTACGATAACAATTATAAAAAATATGTACGGATTTATACACAATTAATATAATTCAAAATGAATTCCAATGATTAAAATCGTTCATCATATTAATATTAATGACGTTAATTGTCAGTTTTATTACTCGTTGGGCCAGACTATACATTTGACTCGTCAATAATATGAATTAAACAAGATCTATTTATTTACGATAATTCAGGACTATTATATGAATATATTATTATTCACAATATGCGATTTAATTGATAAGTTAACATATTTAAAATATGTGAAATTATTATAGGTTTATTTACAATGAAATTAAAATAATATATATTTACAGATCTTTGAAAATGTAGCGATCATTTAGTAACATGGAATGAGAAAGACCGTCTTGTATAGATCGCATTATGAATTGAATGATAACCAAAATTAAATTATTTTTGTCCTGAATTATGAAAATAAATAAATATATATGAATCAAATTTTATGTATGATTATACAAGATACGTGGATGAATCAAACTCATTACACATTCAAATTGCAAAATCACAAATCATGGCCAATCGGGCTGTAAACGACAATTATGACATAAAAAACATTATTATGATAAATAATCATTAGAATTCACATGAATAATTCAGATTGCTTGTGATATTAACCATTATCATAAATCATGTCATTAATCATCATATATGAATGAATAAGAAACTAAGTAGAGACTTTAGAAAGACGTACCTAGTAATGCCTTGATGAAACAACCAAGGAAGGATCAACGATGATGAATGCAATATGCTTGCTTGAAGTTGATTGAGTTGGTGTTTTTTGATGTATGTGTTTAATGATGTTTTGAGAGATGTTTGATGTGGTATAAGTATTTGGGATTAAAGTATGCAATGTAAGAGAGGGATTGGTGGTGTTGGACTCTGTTAGAATGTTTGAAAGTGTATTTATAGGCCAGAAAGAGCAACGAAGGACCCGGGGTCGATTTTTGCATGATTTTGCGCATAATTTCCGGGATTATGGTCCAATTTTTATGCGATTACAGATATACTCTATAATCTTTTGATATTCCGGAATATTCCGGGGTGTCTCGGGATGCTCCGGGATGTCCCGAAATGTTCTAGACACCTCCAGAAGCTCTAAAAAATTACAGACAAATTATCAAAAAATTATGAAAAGTATGAAAAACCCTAATATGCTTTGCGGATCAATTTTCAAAATTCGGAAATGACAAAAATGTCCCTAAGCATGCAAAAATGCTAAAAACAATCTATAAAAAGCTCTAAAAATATGATAAAAAATACAGAAAAATATGAATAAATTATAAAATTATTTTTATGATTTTTAAAAATATTTTATGATGCAAAATGACATTTTTTTTTTATTTTTTAATGAATATAAAATATGGACTAATGCACAGAAAAAATATTAAAAATTCCTAAAAATGGAGGAAAAATATAGATAAATCTCGTAATCATCGCGAAACTTAACAATTGCTTCCAAGACATTTTAAACCCGGTTAAGGTAAATGTTTGAGGGGTATTATGCAATTTCATCGTCAATTCCACTTAGTTGTACCTTATGGCAATATGGTACGTTCATCATTAGTCTTTAAATTGGGGAGACACATTTATGTGTCTACAGAAGCCCCCACTTTGACTGAGTCTGGAGAGTAAGCATAAACTCGCAAGACGAAAGTCAAAGTATTCCTGTCGGGACGGAGGATAACTCAAGATGTTTTGCAACCTTGTGTCACCCTTTTTAACGCCGGTACCTGCAAAAAAATGTTAGTTTTACCTGTAATCGCGCCCATGCGGTTTAATCCCTTAGAAGCGCTTGGATCCTTGGGATGATGGTGAACGAAATGTCTGGTTCCTCCAGATGTGCTTGAATCCTTCGGAACTATTCCCTCGGGTAAGCATAAACCCTTGGGTAATGAAAAGTTGTATAGGTAGGATCGATCAAGAGTAAGCATAAACTCTACGAAAGGTGTGCACGAGTAAGCATAAATTCGCGAGAAAATATGTTTAAGGTGGACAAAAACCTGTTGTCCAAGAGTAAGCATAAACTCTTGGTAGAGAATGTGACGAGTCGAGAGCAAACATAAACTCTTGCTAAAAAGTATGATGTGTGTTTGGGTTAACATAAATCCATGAGAATGATAAAGTGCTAAGAGTAGGCATAAACTCTTAGAGGAAGAAACAAGAGTAAGAATAAACTCTTGGGGGATGAGGGTAAGCATAAACCCATGAGCAGAGATGATGTGTTAAGAGTAAGCATAAACTCTTAGGAGGGGAATCAAGAGTAAGTATAAACTGTTGAGATCAGATAAGGTATGAGGGTAAGCATAAACCCATAAGTAAAGTGAGTGGATCAAGGGTAAGCATAAATTCTTAGGAGGAGAATCAAGAGTAAGTATAAACTCTTGAGAGAATGTATGAGGGTAAGCATAAACCCTAAGCAAAGTGATGTGCTAAGAGTAAACATAAACTCTTAGGAGAAGAATCAAGAGTAAGTATAAACTCTTGAGAGATGAGGGTAAGCACAAACTGTAACGACCCGACTCGCTTAAATCGGCGCGGAAGAAACCGACGAGTCGAATAGTTATAACTACAACTCAAAACACTTAAGAATTAAAACTAATTCCTCGAAATATTATTATTAAACTTCAAAAGTACAAATACCCACAAGTCTGTACATAACTAGTCCAAAAGTCAAACTAAAAATACTAAAATACGAATAACTCCAACCACACGTCAGAGTCCAAAAATAACGTATGAAAGTCCATACAATAGTCTAAAACTACCTAAAAACAACAGGAATAGAAAATACATCCAACAACAACAATATACGCCGCTTGCCCAACCCAAAGCTAAGCAAGTACATCGTCATCAGAACTACCTGTAAAACAAACAACAGTCCACCATCAGTGGCGAGTAACATAACTGACTCACCCTAATGGGAATACACATGAACATAGCATAAATCAAATAATCAATACATCAAAACCAAAACATGCGAGAACAACCAAATATGAACTCGACTCAAACCAACCTAACCAACTATCTTTGGCGCAATCATTCATATACTAGACCGGACTATGCTCGTACGAACGCATCTTACGCGATCGAACTTTCTACTATGTTCGGATTTGAGAATCTTACTCCCAAACCCCATGAAACCAATCTTACTGGAAATCCATGTCCCGTGAAACCAATCTTACTGGAAATTCAAAGGATAACATAGTATGACTCCAACTATCCCAATATCGCGGATGGAATAGGGGCAACGTCTTAGCCCAAAAACAAAGAATCTTACTCTAAGTTTTAGGCGTCTAGAAATGAAATCAAGCTAATTATTAATTAAATCTTTAATCATTTTAACCAACTTATTCATAACATAATTATATTCAAGAATTGCCTTTGCGCCTTGATTCTCGAAAATAATCAGTTAAACAACAAAGTTATTCTCAAGATTGCCTTTGCGCCTTGATCTTGAGTCTAACCAACATTAATCCATTCTTTAACCAACTTAAACTCAATCTTTAACTTTCTTTAACACTTTAATCACTTTCTTTAACTTTCAAGATTCAACCAAGAACTCATCAAGAATTCAAAGAACGCAACAAGAACTCATAAAGAACTCATTCAAGATTCAAGATCTTCAATCAAGAACTCAATCAAGATTCAAGAACTTCGATCAAGAACTCATCCAAACAACCATACCATGCGTATAACCTCAATATACCACACGAAAATTCAACTAAAACTTATCCAAAATTCATCAAACTTTAACTTAATTATCATGATCGTAAAACAACATATATTCAATCATAAAATCATCAAAACCATCATCAAAATATCATGAAAACCACATAAAAATCAGATTAGAAGCAATACATAAAATCATGATTAAACATCACCAAACAACTCATACATGCATTTAATCTATACTATAATCATAGTATACCAACAAGGTTGAGTAAGTATGTTACCTTATTGAAGATATACACACAAATCAACACACAAATGCAATCCGAAAAATCGACCCACACGATCACACAACACGGCACCACACGCACGACCTTCACACGAGTTGCACCCACACGGCACACACACGGCCTGCACCACACGGCTGCACCACCACGAGCACGACCACCACGCACGTCCACCACGTGCACACGACCCCTGCAGCACGACTTCTCACACGAGCCACCACACGGACACCCACTCGGCCACAAACACGAACCCAAAACCAATCCCGAACTAGAGATCTTGAATGAAATGATTGTGTTTAAGATTGTGTTTGAACACTTAAAGATCAATAGACTTTGAATCGTTAAGGTTTGGGCTAGGAAAAATGATGAACAATTGATGGGTTCAATTGCTCCAAAATGGCGTGAAAGAGGAGAGCAAATGGAGTGAGTTTTGTGTTTGTAATTTGATGGCAAATGTGTTTAAGAAGGCAAAAGCAAATGATGGCAAAAATGAGCAAAGGCCTTACTAACTCCTCTATATATAGAGTTAGTTAAGGTGTGAACACAAGGCAAGTGGCAAGCCTTGCCATGCCATTAGAAAACCGGCCAAAGAGGGTAAATGGGCCTAAAAATGGGCTCTCGTGATCAATTGGGCTAATTTGCAAAAACCGCATGATTAATCATGCACAAATCGATTTAGCCTAAAATATTAAATAATTAATTAGAAAATTAAATAATAAAAATTCTAATTAATTAAATAATAAATAACATAAATAATAAAAACTGAAAATAAATAACTCGAATTAAATCAAAATTATTCACATAAAAATAAAATAAATAGTTCAAAAATAAATTTGAACTAACACATAAATACACATAACGCACATAAATTATCGGCAAAAATACCAATAAAATCAGGGTCATTACACAAACCCGTAAGCAAAAATGAATGGATTAAGGGTAGGCATACACACTTAGAGAAAAATATTTGTAAGCTTAGGGTAAGTATAAACCCGTAAGCAAAAATGAATGGATTAAGGGTAGGCATAAATCCTTAGAGAAAAATATTTGTAAGCTTAGGGTCAGTATAAACCCGTAAGCAAAGTAAGTGAATTAAGTGTAGACATAAACCCTTAGAGGTAAGATTTGTAAGATTAGGGTAAGCATAAACCCATTAGAGAAGTGCTTGTGATTGATGCCGTTGAGGCGAAAAACTGTTTAAGGAAGTATACGTTTGATGAGAAGCCCCCACTTTGACTGAGTTTGGAGAGACAAATGTTCTCGCAAGACGAAAGTCAAAGTATTCTGGCTGGGGAATTAAGGGTAAACCCCGAGAGGAATTAGGGAAAGCATAAACCCTTGAGAAAAGTAAGTAAATTAAGGGTAGGCACAAGCCCTTAGGGTGATATTTGTGAGCTTAGGGTAAGCATAAACGCGTGAGAAAAGTAAGTGACTAACGGTAGGCATAAACCCTTAGAGGAACTTTCGTAAGATCAGGGTAAGCATAAACCCTGTGAGAAATGTAATTGAGTTAAGGGAAAAGGAAGTGTGTGTCTGATGAGAAGCCCCCACTTTGACTGAGTCTGGAGAGACAAAAGCTCTAGCAAGGTGAAAGTCAAAGTATTATGGTTGGGGCGAGGCAAAAGCATGTATGGGCTACGTAAGCAAAGATATTAAGGGAAATATGTACATAGCCATATAGGCATACATGACTACGAATGTTACTCAAGACATCAATCACATATGACGATTCAAACATTCAAAAAAAGATGGGCTCTAGCCCTATGTGCTTTTTTCTTTGTGATGTGCATATGTACAATGTGTGTTATGCTTGTGCATGTATTTGAATGTTTGCATGAAATGATTATGATGTGCGATATGCTTGTGGTGTATGATGCATGATGTGATTGGTGTCCGTGAAGTGTAATGCATGTGGAATGATATATTATGCATGGAAAAGGAATGAATGACCAAGGGGATTAGCCAAGGGTATGGTAATTCCCTAAAATGGTGATGGAGCGGTCTTAAACCCCCAATCAATTAAAGACAGAGCTTTCGACCATAAGTAAGCCCCCAACCCATGAGGAAGGCTATATTTGTAGTGGAGTAAGTGAATCGGTATAGTATCCCGAATGAGGTGTGACGGATAAAGCTTTTTGTGTGGATCTCAAGTTTGTGATGGAGTTGATGGATAGGTAAGCCCCCAGCCTGTAGGGTAAGGATGGGTGAAGGATGATGGTTAAAAAAAAGTTGTTTTGTGGATTGCATGAACAGACAAAAGCATTGAGAAAAGAGGCTAGCTCAAGTCATGAACATGAGTTAGATTTCCCGTGAAGATAAAGATGAGATGTAAATTGCCCAATTGCGGAAGCTTTGCATGGAACATGTCGCACCCAAGAGTCAAATCAGGGTGATGACCTTAAGTAGAGTTAGACAAAGCCCCTAGGGTGTGTAAAAGAAAAAGGTTGTTGGTGCAAGAGAAAGAAAGGCTAAAAAATTAGTGGCTGAAGGGTGATGATGTAGGGAATTGATGTGGTTGGCTGAATTAATGTTGGTTCAAACTCGAGCCTATGTCGAGTGGTGAACTAGGAATTTGTGCTTAAAAATCCAAGTTAAGAGAAGGAGTGAACCTCAAAAATTCATATATTAATTAGGTCGAACCTCGAGAAGAGGCTTCCTATGTAGCCTCTGTTAGAATGCTTGAAAGGACGTGTATTTATAGGCTAGAAGGAGCAACGAAGGACCCGGGGAACCAGTGCATGACCTGCGCCTAGACGCAGGTCCTGTAACATGACCTGCGCTTAGACGCAAGTCAGTACAATATGTCCTGCGTCTAGACGCAGCAAGTCTGGTCTGATCTAGGGTCGATTTTTACTTGATTTTGCGCGTGATTTCCGGGATTATGATCCGATTTTTATGCGATTACGGATATATTATGTAATCTTTTGATATTCCAGAATATTCCAGGGTGTCCCGGGATGCTCCAGGATGTCCCAAAATGTTCTAGAATGTTACGGAATGCCTAGAACGTTCCGGAATATTCTAGACACCTCGAAAAGCTCTAAAAAATTATAGGAAAATTATTAAAAATTATGAAAAGTATGAAAAACCCTAATATGCTTTGCGAACAATTTTCAACATTCAAAAATGACAAAAATGCTAAAAAAAATCTATAAAAAGCTCTGAAACTATGATAAAAAAATAGAAAAATATGAATAAATTATAAAATTATTTTTATGATTTTTAAAAATATTTTATGATGCAAAATGACATTTTTTATTTTTTTATGAATACAAAATATTGAAAAATGCACAAAAAAATAATATGAAAAATTCCTAAAAATGGAGGAAAAATATAGATAAATCCCGTAATCATCGCAAAACCTAACAATTGCTTCCAAGACACTTTAAACACGGTTTAGGTAAATGTTTGAGGAGTGTTATGCATTTTTATCGTCAATTCCCCTTAATTGTACCTTTTGGCAATGTGGTATGTTCATCATTAGTCTCTAAATTGGGGAGACACATTTAGGTGTCTACACTTATCTGAACTTTTCTAATGTGATTTGAGTTTTTCTAATCTGATTTGAACTTTTCTAATTTGATCTAATCTTATCTGAATTTTTTTTATCTGGCTTTTTTTTTATAGTTATTTTAAGCTCTGTGATTTGAATTTTTCTGATTGATGTGATCCTAATCTGAATTTTTCGTTATATAAGTGTAATAAAAATGTTATATTCTTGTCAAGATTGTACAATAATATTATTTATCTATACATGTGGGCATTGTTGTTTATTTTCCTTGATTTTAACTTTTACTTGCACAATATAGATTATTATCATTATTAAAATAAATTTTAATAATTCTTTTTTAAAAACCCGTACATCAGCACGGGTGCTAATCTAGTTTATACTAAAGCAGAATATGCTGACATCACCTATTGCCACATGTCTTTCTCTCATGAAAAATTTTTCCTCCAAAAAAATGATGATGTCATCATTAATTACTCCTCTTAAGTTTAAAAAATCAAATAATAAATATTTTGTAGGAATTATAATTGCATTGTTTTCTAAAAAACTTTAAAAAGAAATAAAAAAGGGTCTATTGCTTACATATGATTGTTTTTCAATGTCTGTAATTGAAAATTGACTACTTTAATTTGTTGTAAATTGCAATAATGGTCCCTTTAAAAAAAACTACTCCGTATATATTAAAAAAGATATATAAATAGTGATGCATAGGGTTCATTCTATTTATTTATTTTATGGATTAATACTGCATTAATAGTAAATAAAGTAGTGAAATTAGAATCCAACTCTTGGCATCTTAGGGTATACAATTCATATAATATCAACCTAATTCGGTGTTTCCCGACATTTTTGTTATTATTGTCTCAATATTGATAAATTTTTAAAAAAATTTAGCAAAATACTCTTGACCTCTTGGAGTATAAGATTTTTTTGTTAGAATTAAAAAATGTGAAATTATAATTTCAATATATTTTTTTTATTTTAACAAAAAATAATATAAAAGAATAAAATAGTGTAAAATTAACATTGAATTATGATACATTTAAATAATAATAAACATTATCAATATAAATTAAATTTTACTAATTACTTTGTTAAAGTCGTGCATCACACGGGTGCTAACCTAGTTCATTTATATAATAGAGATTTTTTTTTTGTTTAGGATTAAGGAAAATTAAAACAAAGGGCTTGTAGTTTAATTAAGTCCCAATTGTGATACTAATTACGTTTTTGCTCATTTAAAAGGTATCTAAAAGTGAATAAAGTTTTGGGCATGGTATCCTTTCATAAAATTGATGCATTTCTAAAATATGTTGACTTTTATAAAAAACGGTCAATTCATTAAATAGAAATTTTATTTTCTAGTAAATATATTTTAAATACAATAAAATACATT
Source organism: Salicornia ramosissima (assembly GCA_951394345.1). Taxonomy (NCBI): domain Eukaryota; kingdom Viridiplantae; phylum Streptophyta; class Magnoliopsida; order Caryophyllales; family Amaranthaceae; genus Salicornia; species Salicornia ramosissima. Next base: position 31,636,872 of record OX596236.1, on the reverse strand, counting down.
TATTATTCCTCTTAAAATATGGGGATTACATAGCTTGTTTGCCTTGTTCACAAGTTTGGTGTGTGGAAAAAAAATTGAAGTTCTCTCATGCTTGTTCAACTTGCTTGCACTTCAAATTTTCTTGCATATTATTCTAAGTGTGTATAACATAAACTAAAAGTACAAAGCTTTTAGAATTTACTCTTAGGATCATATAAAGTGAATAATCTTCAATTCATTGTATCATGATTTCATTAGTTATTTCATGTTAACCCGACGATCCTTTATGGGGTGAAATTATATAATTAAACTAATAGAAAGGTGTAGTTTTCATGCCTTGGAGAGTTATATCCACATTCCCACACCACATATTTTCTAACAATGATCGTGTTATATACACGTTCCAACGACACTATCCTAGGAAAACTAGATTGTTGGAATAAAAGTTGTCGTCGTTTGATCGATTTCTTCGATTAGACGGATGCTAATGCATCAAAAGATAATTGAAATTTCCCATACTCCATATATTAGAAATAGCTAATGTCCCTAATTATAATCTTTACCACAAAGTAAGTGTAGACACCTAAAAGTGTACCCCCTAAGAGGGAGGAACAATTATGACCTAAGACCCCTGGTTCGGGCAGGTTAGTGAACGATTTACAAAACCTACTGAGCGATTAATGTATGGTCTGATGAACCTAAAATATGCAAAATATCTCTAATGACCAAATGTGTACCGATAAGTAACATACTCACATGTATCTCCCAATTTCAATTAAACTAACATCAAATCATGTTTTATTTCATCATGTTTCGAATTATTTCATTTTATTTGACTATAATATTTTTTTTATATTACTGCATTTTACACTTTTATTTCAAAATATGTTATTAAAAATGATTAATTGAACATATTTAGGATTTTCTAAGGTATGCCTCTTAAGTATTGATTTTTACAAGTTGTGCCCATGCATTTTGACAATTCTATGTTGTGCCCCTAAATTGCTAATCATTAATTAGCTATACCCCTCCCCCTAATCCTTTTGTTAACCTTACTAATTTTTGTCAATTTTTTTTAATAAAATAATCCACTCAAGACTCCCTCAACCCTCACTCCTCCCTCACAATCACCTAAACACCTACCCATCACCACTAAAACCACCCCAAGAGAGTAGAGGAGAGAGATAAAAAGGAGAACAATGGAATAAGGAGAATGAATTGGGGGAGGAGAGAAATTAAAAGGAAATCGAAGGTGGTTGAGATGGCTGTTAGTGACTTAGTGGTGGTTAGAATGTGGTGATGGATGGGTTGGTTTTATTTTGGGTTTAATGGTTTCTTTAAAAAAAAAAAAACAGTTAACATAAGTTAGTAGAGTTAGCGGCTTAGGGACACAACATATAATTTTCAAAAGGCTAGGCCACAACTTAGCTTGGAAAAGCCAACACTTGAGGGGCATTCATTAAAAAATCAATATATTTTAATAAACAATATGTTGAGGTGATTTTTGGTTCACAATAATGTTTTGGGCCGAGAGCTAGTCCAAATCCACGTAATGAGCTTGTCAATCTGCACAAGGAACAAACGTGAGCTATCCCCGGAGGTGTTCCGGGGAAAGATTCTCCGACAATCAAGTTAGTAAAGTGTAAGAATGTAGAGAGAGAAAGTGAGGAAGAAGTTTGAGGTGTGTTTGGTATTTTTCGATACCTTAAGCTTTGCATGGAAAGGAGTATATATAGTGCCATGAGAACGTGGGAGTAAACTACCCCTGGTAGGTTGGGCTGGACCTGGTCAATCACCCTGGACCTGGTAGGTGTTCCCAGGACCTGACATATATGATCTGGACCAGGTAGGTGCTTGAGCGTGGATTTAGTGGGACCAGACCTCATGTAAGGACCTTGTCTTGTATATTGGCCTGATGATGTCTGTGGGCCTTCCTTATAGCATGACTCTTTCATATGCTAATCTGTTGAACTGGGCCTTGCCTTTGAGTGTGGCTGGCCCAATGGCTAGTGGGTGAATTTTGCCCCATCAATTTTCCCCCCAAATTCATAAAAATTATGAAGGAATCTTTATGGATATTGATGAGTGGGCCCTGGCCCTGCTAGCAGGACTTTGAAACAATCTTCTTCTTCTTTTGAATTTGAAGATTTTTTTTTTTGGCAGTTGAGAAACTTGGAGCAGCAGTTATAGCAACCTTTATTGAGCCACTTACCTTCGTGCTTAGTGGCAGTGGAGTGCAAGAACTGTATTTAAGGAGGGAGTTGGAGAGATTTTAATATTCATTCACAAATTTTCTGACTCTCGTTGCTCTCTTTCTCTCTCTTAATTCCTTCAAGTTTTTTGCTTCCTCTTCCCTTTAATTCTTTCTCAAAAATTTCTTCTTTTCTCCAACAATGGCTGAAATCCCTAGTGCTTCTGACGTTTCCATCACCCTCAATGAACCTGGGGATGAAATCTCCGACGAGGGTCCTGATGTCACCTGTGACGCTGCCATCGCTGAGCAATTGCAGGAGATGGAAAGAGACGACCCTGGTCAGGATGAGCAAGAGGGGGCCCTAGTGGTTAGAGCTGAAGACCATAGGGCTCAAGTGAGGCGAGGAGGTCCGGTTGACAGGGACCACTATTTGGATGCCTCCGATAACTGGGTAACCGTGAGGTGGGAGGACTCTGAAGCCCTTTCTGGAGTTATTAACATCCGACCCTCAACATTATTTTTGGGGAAGATGTACCAGCTGAGCCTAGTGACCAGGGCAAACATCTTAACCCTGGCCCCAGGTCTGGATGGTTACTGCTTCTCTACTACAGACTCGAGGTCCTATGCATGGGACCCTGAGCCAGGCCATATTCCTGTATTCTTGGCCCATCTGAACTCTGGGATCAGGTTCCCCTTGCACCCCTTCATAGTGGAAGTGCTTGAGGTTTGGAACATCTGTCTTTCACTTTTGGTGCCCTACGCCATTCAATGGCTGGTTGGGTTTATCTGGGTGTGTGAGTTCAAGGGGCTGCCCCTGGGCTCTAGGGTGTTTAGGACCATATACAGGCTTAAGCCTTACAGGGGGTCCAATGTACCAAAGGGGTGGTGGACCGTGGAAGTGCTGAGGCAGGACAACCAGACATATGCCACCACTTACCCCAAGCCCCAGGAAACGGGTCACTGGTACGTACTACGAATTCCTCTGGCTGAGGGTTCCTTTGGGGAGTGGAGACCCCAATGTCTATATGCCTAGGACTGAATGGACCAGGCCTAGGCACACTGAATAGGTCGTTTTTGAGACCTTGACTGAATCAGAGCAGGCTGTGGTTTGTGAGTTTGCTGCTTACCCTTCCTCAAGCAGTACTAGGAGTGCTCTACCTGCTGTTTGGCTGCTTCATCTTGATCTGATTAGGAATGAGGCCTACTGGCCCTATGCAGCCTAAGCTGCAGGATGACTAGAGGTAACCTCCCTTCTTCACTTTTCTTGAATGTTTGATTTAGTTTTTCGATTCATCTTGATTGTCTTCCTTTGTTGTATGAGTCCTCGTCATTTTGAACTAGGTTTTTTCAATTATGATCCTGCTCTTATCATCTTTTGACTTGATTTAGCAGCTGAGGCTCGAGAGGCTGTCGATTATGATAGGTTGGGGGTAGATGAGGATGGAAAGCCTTCAAAGATCATTCCTGTGGACCCTCCGATGAGGATGAAGTACGTCCTTATAGAGAATGACAAGGGCATCCCTCTTCCTCCTACTCCCAGGGTGGTACCCAGTTAAGTTGAGGCTCCTGACAGTACTGCTAGGGTTGTTCCAAGTAGGTTGCCCCCCAGGCCTAGGACTGATACTGTTGTCTCCTGATCCTCTATTGCTGCCAGGTTAGTGACTGGACCTGGTAGGAGGTCTAGGAGGAGTGCTGGGTTAGCTCCCCCTGCCGCTGGATGTGTCAGGGCTGCTTTGACACCGAGGGCTGGCAAGAGGTCCAGGCTTCCTGTTGACACCGAGGAGGGAAGCAGGAAAGGCAAGGAGGTAGTAACGCTTGATGATTATGAGGATCATGATGATGATGAGGATCATGATGATGATGAGGAGGAGGAGCCTTTAAGGCTTAGGAGAAGGAGGAGAATCCAGGAGGAGGTTGACCGTCATACTGCTATGGCCATTTATGAGGAGGACCTGGCTTAGGCACTAGTAGAAAAATCCCCTATTAGTATTGTTTTTTTTAGCCTATTAGTATCGTTTTTCACACGATACTAATAGAGGCGTTAGTAATAGAGATTCTTATTAGTATCGTTTGTAAAAAACGATAGTAATAAGTTCTATTAGTATCGTTTGTTATAAAAAACGATGTAATATTAATCTTATTACTATCGTTTTTCAAGAAAAAACGATACTAATAGTAGCTATTACTATCGTTTTTTTACTACAAACGATAGTAATAGACTATCTATTACTATCGTTTCTTATTAAAAACGATAGTAATAGATAGTCTATTACTATCATTTTTAATAAGAAACGATACTAATACTATTTTTTTTATTTGAATTTATATTTGATTATTAGGCTATATATATATATATATACTATATATTTATAAATATGCACTCTTTCGGCATTATCTGCAGCCCTTTCGGCATTATCTGTAGCCCTGTTCAATTCTGTATAATGTACAATAATATAATATATTTATAATTAATTAAAATTTGTAAACGATACATATATAATACAAGTTCGATGTATTCATATAAAATATATATAGTTTACAAGAACGTTTGATACGATCGATGTTTACGAAGTAACTATAAATAAAATGTATAAATAATGTGCTACTAATACAAATTTTATTTAATTTGAATCGGACAATACGAAATTTAGCCTGAAGAACCTCGCCCATTGCTCGCGAACCTCATTCAACTCTCCTTTGGTATATGGGGCAGATCTTCGAATGTAGTCCTTCAAAATCAAAGATTGAAAAGAAAACATATAAGTAATGTTATAGACGCCATATTGCTTAGACTTTTAGGGCCACAATATTTGCAAACTAAAAAAAAAATGTTCTGTTATACACCTACCTAAGCTATGACGGGCAAATGAAAGATAATTTGCACTAAATTAAACTTGGAGTAATCTTAGCTTAAAACCTGATATACATTAAGTGTGCAAGCTCTCCCTCCATTACCTTTTTTGTTGGTTAAGTTTGAAATATTTTCAGTAGTAATATATAATAATTTTATTGATTCCCAATTGATAGCATTTGTAATTGTAATATCAGATCAAATGTACTTTTCTCCATTTGTGTTCTTTGCTTTCCATTTGTGCTTTTCGCCTTTTTGAACTTAGAAACTTTAGTGTTAACTTGCATTTGTTCTTTACTTTGTGTTTATTGATCCACAATATTATTTGCATTATTTGTGTCTTAAGTTGATTTTTGTGTTTTTATTCTGCTTCTCTTATTAATTTCTTGTGTAGAAATTAAGTGTGTGATTAAGTTCAATTCAATGGGTTGTTGGAAGGAGTGATATGGAAATGAGAATTTTCCACTAAATGCATGTTCATTCTATTTGGATCCTAACATAGAGTACATTACTATCCTAATATGGAAATGAGAATTTTCCACTAAATGAAGGTAGAAAGTAACAATTTAAGATGTCATAAATTACTTTATTAGAATAATTTGGTTTGACCCCAAGGCTTGGCTATTATTCATGAGATTATTTTCTGTTTTCGTTTCTTTTTCTGAAATAATAAAGATTTTATAATGTTCTTGGGCTGGTTGTTTTGGCTGTAACCACCACTCACGGAGGCCATGAGGAAGCACCCCTGCTGTAACCACCACTCACGGAGGCTCGTGATGGCCTGCTGCTGCTGCCGGTGGCCTGCTGCTGCTGCCGGTGAGCTGCTGTTGCAGCTGCCGGTGGCCTGCACCTGCTGCTGCCAGTGGCCTGCACCTGCTGCTGGTGGTGGTCTGCTGTGGCTGCCGGTGGTCAGTTGTTGCTGTCCGAACCACCGGTAGCTGCCAGCGTTCCCCATGGCTCATGTTCCACCCTTATGTGTGTTATTTTCTTCTTAAGAACTATTGAATATCAACTTAAAAACCTTATTTATGTTTTCATTTTTCTCTTCAGATTATATTTTCTTTATCTCTTTCGGATCCCCTTAGTTCTTTTCTAATTATCAATTTTTGTTTCAACTTTCTGTTCTAAGTCATTGGCATCACTTTTAACAAGTTATTACTGTATTCTAGTTCTAAAACAGATATGATCAGGCAAATTACAGTCATATTAATTGATCTAGGATTCATTTTTTTTATAGTAAACAATAGTAAAAGGAAGTGGTGTTCATAACCACTTCCTCTCCAAAACTTCACCAAAATCCCAAATAAACCTCCAAATATCGTCACTAAACTAACAAACCACCGCCTTCCAACACAATCAACTAAACAATAGTAAAAGGAAGTGGTGTTCATAACCACTTCCTCTCCAAAACTTCACCAAAATCCCAAATAAACCTCCAAATATCGTCACTAAACAAACCACCGCCTTCCAATACAATCAACTAAACAATAGTAAAAGGAAGTGGTGTTCATAACCACTTCCTCTCCAAAACTTCACCAAATTTCCAAAAAACCTCCAACTACGAGTACTAAAATAACAAATTTCACCAAATTCCCAAAACACAACAAATTAAGGCATGATACAACTTACCCTTATTTGCTTGACATCACCCTTACTTTCACCAACTTTCTTGACTATCTCATTCATGTACTTCATGACATAGTACCCACAATGCAAGATGCACTTTCTGTTGAAACCATTGGGCAAAAGTGCGATTGTGTTGTTGCGTTAAATCAAAGGGATTTAGATGACGGTGACGTGCACGCAATTCAGACATATGACTTTCCAAGTAAGGGTGAACCTCAGAAAGGTGTTGTAGAACGCAATGGTGAGCAACAGACAACCTCTCAGCGGGAGGTATAACGTCACGACGATTGATTCCATAACCCTGGAGTCTACCCTCATGACGAGACTTCGGACAACCTATTTCCTTAGCCTTTTCCAAGAAAACCGCACAAAAATTTGAAGCCTCCCCAGCCATGTACTTTGTTACCATGCTTGCATCAGGCCTTGCCCGATTTTTAACCAGTCGTTTCAAGAAACCCATGTATCTCTCAATAGGGTACATCCACCGTAGAAAAGCAGGCCCACACATTTTAATTTCACGAACAAGGTGTATCATCACGTGAACCATTATGTCAAAGAAAGAAGGTGGAAAATACATCTCGAATTTGCACAATGTCTCTACTAATTCTTCTTGCAAAGTGTCTAGCTCTTCTGGGTCAACTACCTTACTGCAAATCTTATTAAAAAACAAGCTCAACTTGATGATGGGCTCTCTTACATGCTTAGGCAACAATCCTCTTAGTGCAATTGGTAAAAACACTTGCATCATGACATGACAATCATGGGACTTCATACCATTCAACTTCTTATCAGCTAGAGATACAAAACGCTTTACATTCGAAGAGTAACCAGAAGGCACCTTGATGTCATGCAAACACTCACAAAAAGTCCTTTTCTCTTCCCTGGACAAAGTGTAGCCAGCATGTGGTAAATATGCTTTGTTGTTATCGTTATACTCTGGCCACAAGTTGGGTCTAACCTTTTCTTTTTGCATGTCTTGTCGCGCTTTGATACCGTCTTTTGTCTTTCCGTGCATGTTTAGCAGAGTCCCGACAATTGAGTCACACACATTTTTTTCGATATGCATGACATCAAGGCAATGCCTAACAGATAAGTACTTCCAGTAAGGAAGATCCCATAGGATTGATTTCTTTTTCCACGATGGACCCTTCGTTATGCCCTTAGCCTGACCCTTTTTTGGAACCTTATCTGATCTCTTCTTTCTAACCTTTTTTGGAGGCTCTTTACCATATACCGTACTCACATTCCACATTTTCTCAAACAATTCCAATCCCGACAATGGCTCATGAACTACCCTATTCTCAGTTTGGCCATTAAATCGTGATTTCATCCTTCGATATGGATGATGTCGAGGGAGCCATCTTCTGTGACTTCTATACACATTCTTACCCGAGAACTCAAGATAATCTTCATCTGCATCATCCTCACAAATCGGGCATGCATTTGCACCTTTGACTTTGTACCCCGACAAGTTTCCATAAGCCGGAAAATCATTTATAGTGCAAAAAATCATCGCGCGGAGTGTGAAATTTGTACCTGTATGTGCATCAAACATGGACACACCTTCATTCCACAACAAGATCAAATCCTCTACCAAGGGTGTCATGTATACATCTATATCATTTCCAGGTTGCTTTGGACCTGATATAAGAAGAGACAACATTATATACTTGCGCTTCATACAAAGCCATGGAGGCAAGTTGTATATAGTTAGCAAAACTGGCCATGAACTATGTTGGGTACTAAGTGTGCCATAAGGATTCATCCCATCTGCACTTAAACCAAGTCTAAGGTTCCTATGCTCATCACGAAAAACTGGGAATTCCTTATTTATGTCATCCCATTGTTTGGAATCGGCGGGATGCCTGATTAGCCCATCTTTCTTTCGACCCTCATGATGCCACACCAAGTTCTTTGCATCACCCGGAATTGAAAAAAGTCTCCTGAATCTTGGAATAATTGGAAGATACCATAACACCTTAGCTGGAGGTAACTTCTTATTGATACGGCTATCACCTTCCACTTTCTTATAGCGCGACAAATTGCACTTCGGACATGCATCCAAGTTCTCATACTCCTTTCGATAAAGCACACAATCATTAGGACACGCATCTATCTTAGTGTATCCTAACCCTAACGGGTTTATCAACTTCTTAGCATAGTAAGCAGACTTAGGCAGAACATTCTCGGGGTGCAACATGTCCTCAAAAGCTTCCAGAAAATCTGATAAGCCCACATCACTCAAACTGTGGTTCGCTTGTAAATTTGAGAATATTAAGACTGCTGAGAGCTTGGTATACTTAATACAACCCGGATACAAAGGCGTCTCAGCAGCATTTGACAAATCCTCAAACATGCGAGGTTTGTCATTGAGATGGTCTCCAAATGCATCCATCATATCATTCATTTCATTTTCCTCCATGACATCATTCCCATCCTCTATAGTGTCATTGACCTCATAAGGATTCTCCCCTAATTGCACATCGTTGTTGTTATCATCATCATCCCCAAAAGCCAATTCTTCACCATGCCAATACCAAACCTCATAATCAGCCTTAAATCCACGGCGATACAAGTGATTCTCTATGAAATCTATGTCCGCCCACCTCTTTACATTGCTACAATCACGACAAGGATAACATATCAATGGCTTATATTCTAACCTCCGTTCTTCGGCAGCTTGATGTTCTAACGCTGCATTACGGAATTCTGTAATCCCCTTTTGAAATGCTTTATCCCGTCGATCACCATACATCCAACTACGATTCATTTCTAAGAACAAAACAACGATCACTCTAATCACAACTATATAGCAGTAGACTTTTGTAACATTTCAAAACAACACATAAGCACACAAAAAAATCACATAACATGCTATACAAAATAATTGTTCATTTCATCAATCAGAAATTATATACAAGGCATATTCAAAAACGATTCTAGGCAATAATAGAGACTTACATATACAAAAAAAAACCCACTACTAATAAAATCTTTAATTCAACATAAAGGGACGAAAGTACCTCACCCATTGCTCCCGTACTTCATCCATCTCCACTTTTGTGTATGGATCATTTCTTCGAACAAACTCGTTTTAATTAAGAATTGAGTTCTTTTCAATTATTTTATCATTAAAAGGAAGAAAGGATTAAAAAAATATTTCTAAAAAAGAGATCACATGTAATAGGAGCTCATTTCTATGGTTTAATTTAAATTAATATATGGATGTAAATTATAGCTCTTTTATTGACATCATGTTAGGCAAATATTGACTTTTCATTATGCTCTCAATGAGGTAAAATCGGAAAACTAAAGTTGGCATAGAATATGTAAAAACAAACTAAGCTACACACTATAAAATAATTATTTACTAATTATCATTTTGACAAACACCTTGTGGGCATGAACTAGTAGTGTGATTTTTCATTTACTAATTATATAATTATTTCATTCAAACATTTACTAATCATCATTTACTAATTAGTAGTCATTATAATGCTTGAATGCTTGATAATTATAATTAGTAGTCATTATACTAGTTATATAATGTTAGTAGTCATTAACATTATATAATGACTACTAATATAATTACTACTACTTATAATTACTAATAACTACTAGTAATATTATACTAGTTATACTACTAATATTACTATTATACTACTAATATTATAATGTTTGATAATTATAATGACTACTAAATGATAGTTATTTACTAATTATCATTCAAGCATTTTGACAAACACCTTGTGGGCATGAACAAGTAGTGTGATTTTTCACATAAAGAAAATAATAAGAGTAAATCTAAAGCATTTCCCACTAAAATTCAACCACAAATCAACAATACCAACTTGTTTAAATGAAATAATAAAAAAAAAAGAACTAACCTCAAGCAGAACAGCACGCAGAACCCACGAACCTCAAGCAGGCCAGCACGAACAAAACCCAGCAGCAGACACCAAGCCAAGCAGCAGGCACCACGAACAAAACCCAGCAGCAGGCACCGCGAACAAAGCCAAGCAGCAGGCACCACGAACAAAGCCAAGCAGCAGGCACCACGAACAAAACCCAGCAGCAGGCAGCAAGCCAACACGCACGAGAAGATCGAACAGCCACGAATAGAGGTGCAGCAGCAGGTCGACGGCGGAAGTGTTAGTGTCGATCTGCTCAGTGGTGGTGGTGGTTAGTGTTGGGGTTTTGGTGATGAGAAGTATTTGGGGTTTTGATTTGGTGTTGAGAAGTATTTGGGGTTTTGATTTAGTGTTAGGTCCGTGTGGTATTGTATGGCTGTCTTTTTTTTTTTTAAATTTATATTAGTATCGTTTCTAATAGAAACGAAACTAATACCATATCTATTACTATCGTTTCTAATAGAAACGATACTAATATATAAGCTATTACTATCCTTTCTAATAGAAACGATACTAATATAACTCTATTACTATCGTTTCTAATAGAAACGATACTAATATATAAGCTATTACTATCCTTTCTAATAGAAACGATACTAATATATAAGTTATTACTATCCTTTCTAATAGAAACGATACTAATATAACTCTATTACTATCGTTTCTAATAGAAACGATACTAATAGGAATGATATTACTATCGTTTTTTTTAAAAACAATACTAATATCCAATATTAGTATCGTTTTTAATAAAAACGATAGTAATAGCTTCCCTATTACTATCCTTTTCACCAAAAACGATACAATTATAGCATTATTACTATCGTTTTTCAAATAAACGATACTATTGAGGCGATACTAATAGACAATTTTCTACTAGTGAGGGGGACCCTGGATCTCCTGTTGGTGGGGATGAGTTCCTTCTTGGGAGTCATCCATCTTATGGAGCAGGGCTATCTAGCATGCCCTCTTATTCCCAATTTTCTAGCTGGTGTGGGAGGTCTGCTGAGATACCTGGCCCCCATGGTTCCGTCACGCCTGCCCCTACTGTGGGGGCAGAGATGTTATTTCAGGAGGCACCTGGTGCCTCCACAGCTGATAATCAAACAACAACCACTATTGCAACAACAACAACAACAACAGCATCAGCAATAACAATTCCAACAACAGCAACAATACCAACAACAACAACAGTAACTGCAACAGCATCAACAACAACATCAATAGCAACAACAACAACAGAGTCAACACAACCACCACCAGTTAATGACACCCTTCCATCTTACATTCTGCTCCCAGAGTTGGCAGCTTTATTTAACTCAAGCCAGCCTGTTTCAAATGAGGGGAGGTTTGATGCTGCTCCTGGTGTGGCCTCTGATGGGTATATTAGGAGCATGCTGCATCGGGCTCTGGGTCCGCAGGACAAACCTTCTGGTTCTGTGGCTGACCCTGGGATCACTCTGAGATGGGTGATTGGGCTGGTATGGTTTTTTCTTGTCTCTTCTTTCTATTTTGGTAAATTTGCTATTTTCGATTTGTAACCTATTGCTTCTTTGTAGGTGGTAAAGTATGGGCTGGTGGCCAGTGATTTCTTAACCTTTGGCCTGCCCTATTTGACTCATATAGGGGAGAAAGTACGTGGTTTGCAAGAGGAACTGGCCACAACTAAGCAGAGCTACTTGACTGTCCTTAAAGAGCAAGATCAGGCCTTTGAGGAATTCCACTCCAAGATTGATGCTGCTGAGAAGGCCAGGGATGAGGCCCAGGAGTAGCTCAAGGAGGCTCAAGAACAACTCAAGAAGGTCAGGGAGTAGATGGAGCAGGCCAGGGTACAAGCTACTGAAGTGAAAGATAGTGCTGAACAAGCCAGGGAGAACCTTCAAGCCAGGGTTGAGGATCTGGAGGAGGTTGGGAGAAACAAAGATGAGCAGCTGACCCAGCTCGAGCAGAGCAACTAGACCAAGGTTGAGGAAATCCAGGCTCTTGGGGCCAGCAAAGAGGGACTGGCTGTTCAACTGAAGGAGCTCGAAGTGGAGCTGGAGTCCAGGGCACACCTGACCAGAACTAACCAAGAGCTTAATGACTATTTCTTTGATGTTTGGCTGTCTGCTTTCAGGTGTGTTAATGTGACGACCCGACTCTTATAAATCGGCCGCGGAAAGAACCGACGAGTCGAATTGTCATACTAACTACAAACATACTTAAAATAAAATAAAAACTTTTACTTCAAATTATACTTCTAAAATCCCAAATATACAATTACCACAAGATGTACATAACTAAACCTCCGAAAAGTCACTACTAATGGTTTAATTCCAAAAACTGTAATCAGAGTTAGAAAATACAAAATAAAAATAGTCCAAATCCTAATGACGAAATAACTACATAAAAGTAACTACATCAACGCTCGCCCAATCCCAAAGCTAAGCATCACCGTCACCATCAGAGTTACCTGAAAACATAAATCCACCATTAGTGGCGAGTAACATAACAGTCGCACCCTAAAGTGGATACATATGAACATACAACAGATCAGACAAACAAAACAGACAATCATACAAATAAACACGCAAAGCTTAAATAACAGTGCCAAGAAATACAACTAACGACTTACTTAAACTTTACTTAAACTTAACTACATCTTTGTCGCTATCATTTACATATCAGACCGGACAATGCTCGTACGAACACATCTTACGTGATCGAACTTCTTATTATGTTGGGAATGAGAATCTTACTCCCATACCCATGAACCCATCTTACGGACCCATATCATAAAGACGACACAACAAGTATGAACTACCCCAATACCGCGGTTAGGATAGCGGCAGCGTCTTAACCCAAGTCTTAGAATCTTACTCTAAGTTTAGGCATCTCATATGAAAATTCAAGCTAATCTTTATTAATTACTACATCTTGGTTATTCTCAAGCCTACATCTTACGTCTTAACTTGAGTATAACTATGTACACTACTTTCTTTGAACTTCTTTGATCATCCTTTAGACTTTCTTTAACTTTCTTTAATTATCTGTAACTATCTTTAAATATGACCACATAATCTATACTTAAAGAATACATTTCTTTAACTTAAATCATCAATTAACAATTCAAGATTCACATGAAACTCATCAAGATTAACATGAACACAATCATGAACAAACACCAAATACAAGCTTGAATCATGATACAAAACTTGATCCCGACTTCATCTTTTTAACACCAAATTCCATACATAGATACATAAACATGCCATAATACATAATTCATGATTTAAATCGTATAAAGATCAAATTATAATACCAAAAATCAGCCATTAATCACACGCATAACATGGGTTATTTTTACTCAAATTCATCAAACTTCTAGTCTAATTCGTTCACCAAATCTATCCTATGATCACGGTATTCAATCTAGGATGAAAAAGAATGTTACCTTAATGAAACTTGGTTGCCAAAAATCACAAAAACCTGCTGCCCAATTCTTCCTACACGGGTGCGACACACGGCTAGCCACCAACACGAACACGGTGCACCTCCACGAACACGGCCACCCCACACGGTTTCAATACATGGTTGGCCATACGAACAAGGCCTCTCTTCGAACCACACGAACATGGCCTCCCTTCGAACCACACGAACCAAACCCAAAACCCGAACTAAAGCTCGAATTCTTGCTTAATGTAAATGAAGGTTTACTTGTGTTTAATTACTTAAAGATCAATAAGAGATGAATCTTTAAGTTTTTGGGTTGAAAAAGTTGATGGACAAAATTTAGAGATTATTTAGCCAAAATGGCGTGTGGAAATGGAAGGAGTGTGTTTTAATTTGTTTTTATGAGCAAAAGATGATTAAATGAGCAAATGATCCTAAGGCCTTACTAACATCCCTATTTATAGAAGTTAGTTGGGTGTGAAAACAAAGTAAGTGACAATTGAGCCAAAACAAGGGGGACCGATTATGGGCACTAAAAATAGGCCATCAAGCTCACATGGGCTAATTGCACTCAAGCATGACTAATCATAATTAATTTTGGACTTAACCCAAAATCAATTAATTAGAAACTTAATAATTCTAAATAATTAAAATAACATAAAATCAAATCAAATCAAATAATATAAAATAAAATAATCACACTCAAGCAACAAAACAGCCCAAATAAATTTAGACCATGCACATAATTAAATAAAAATCCAAGCAAAATAATCAAAGCAGATATAACATAAATTTGGGGTGTTACAACCTCCCCTCCTTAAAAAGAATTTCGTCCCGAAATTCAAATCAAGAGAGAGAGCTCACCTGCGAATAACTCCGGGTACTTCTGCTTCATTGACGCCTCAGTCTCCCATGTTGCCTCTTCATGATGTTGACTTATCCACAACACCTTGACTAGTCTGACTTACTTGCGCCGGAGGGTCCTCTCTTCTCGATCCAAGATGTGGATTGGTCGCTCCTCGAAAGTCAGGTTCGGCTCAATGGTGGCTGACTCCACTGGGATGATGTGGGTAGAATCATATACATATTTTCTTAGCTGAGAAACATGAAACACATCGTGAACGTTAGATAAACAAGGTGGTAAAGCTAAACGATATGCCACTTCCCCAACTCGTTCAAGTATCTCGTAAGGTCCCACGAACTTCGATCGGAGCTTCCCCTTTTGGCCAAAACGAGCAACTCCTTTGAATGGTGAAACCTTAAGCAAGACTCTGTCACCTACCTCAAACGTCAGTGATCGGCGTAAGACTTCTGGCGGCTCTGTGCGGCTTGCATCTTTGATCGGATGACTCTGACCTTCTCCACAGTGTCTCATACAAGCTCGGGTCCTAAAGCCACAGAATCACTGATATCATTCCAACAAATCGGACTCCGACAATTCTTGCCATAGAGAGCCTCGTACGGAGCCATATCAATGCTGGAGTGATAACTGTTATTATACGAAAACTCGATCAAACAAAGCATCCTAACCCATGACTGTTATTATACGAAAACTAGATCAAACAAAGCATCCTAACTCTAGAGTACATGCTCGCAACATATCCTCCAGAGTCTGGATGGTCCTCTCAGTCTGGCCATCCGACGCCGCGTGAAATGCGGTGCTAAGCTTCAACCTCGTCCCGAAGGCCTCCTGAACTGATTTCCAGAAACGAAACAAGAATCTCGGATCTCGATCAAAAACTATCTCCCTCGGAACTCCGTGAAGTCGAATGATGTCCTGGGTGTAAGCCTCTGCTAGGCGCTCCATCAAACATGTCATCTTCATCGGTATGAATCTAGCGACTTTAGTCAACCTGTCCACAATTACCCAAATGGCATTCATCCCATTACAAGTAGGCAGGCTAACCACAAAATCCATAGATACCGACTCAAATTTCCAAGCCGGAATCGGTAGTGGCTGCAAAAGACCTCCTGGTCGCTGATGCTCGATCTTAACCTTCTCACAGACCAAACATCGAGCTACAAACTCTGCCACATCCATCTTCATCTTAGGCCACAAAAATTGGCCCTTAAGGTCCTTGTACAACTTATTACCTCCCGGATGAATAGATTAGGGTGAGTTATGTGCCTCATACATGATCCTATTCCGGAGATCAGAACTGTCCGGTACGCACCATCTCCCCTGAAAACGCAGACTACCGTCGGACAAAACCTCAAAGCCAACGGCTTTTCCTTGAAGCAAAGCCTCTCGAATCCTAGTCAACTGCGGGTCATCCTTCTGTCCTTCGCGCAACTCCTGGAAAAACTCGGGCTCGACACTCATAGAAGTTAGACGAACTCTGACGGAACCACGACTTCTACTGAAGCTCAATCGATTCTTGCGACTCTGTGCGTAACCAACTAACTTCGCCTTGCCTTCACAGTAATTAAGCGTCAGGTCATAGTCCTTGATCAACTCAAGCCATCGTCGCTGCCTCATGTTGAGGTCCTTCTGTGTGAAGATGTACTTGAGACTCTTATGATCCGTGAATAGCTTGCACGATCCACCATAGAGATAGTGTGTGACGACCCGACTCGCTTAAACCGGCGCGGAAAAAACCGATGAGTCGAATTTCAGATCTAACAAACTAAAATACTTAAAAATTAAAACAAAACCTCAAATGTATATATACACTAAACCAAAAGTACAATACCCACAAGATTGTACATATCTAATTCCAAATGTCAACGTTACTACTACTAACAGA
Source organism: Salicornia ramosissima (assembly GCA_951394345.1). Taxonomy (NCBI): domain Eukaryota; kingdom Viridiplantae; phylum Streptophyta; class Magnoliopsida; order Caryophyllales; family Amaranthaceae; genus Salicornia; species Salicornia ramosissima. Next base: position 31,620,132 of record OX596236.1, on the reverse strand, counting down.
CGTAAACTCCAAATATATGTCAGAGTTAGAGAAATACACAAGTACTACAACTAAAGTCCAAAACTAGAAAATATCGTAAAACAACAATATGAAAGCTAAATAACAACGGCACTCGCCCAACCCAAAGCTAAGCAAGGACCTCATCATCAGAATTACCTGAAAAACAACAATAGTCCACCGTCAGTGGCGAGTAACATAACCGTCCCACCCTAACGAGGATACACATGAACATAGCAGAAATCAAACAACTAAATCAAACATACCAACATACATCAAATCATGCAAATCATCATATCATACTATCAACAACGAACAACATCATTTAATCATGCTTACACGACCAATTAACCATTAATTAACAAAACTTTAACTTTGGCACAATCATTCACATACTAGACCGGACTATGCACGTACGAACGCATCTTACGCGATCGAACTTTCTACTATGCCAGGATTGAGAATCTTACTCCCAACCCCATGAAACCAATCTTACTGGAAATCCATATCCGAAGACGATATAGTAAGACCACCAACTATCCCAATACCGCGGATAGGATAGGGGCAACGTCTTAACCCAAAAACATAGAATCTTACTCTAAGTTTTAGGCGTCTAGTAGCGAAATCAAGCTAATCTTTACTTTAAATCGAAGTTTACATTCTTAGTTAATTCTTAAGTTGCATCTTACGCCTTGACTCAAGAAATAACATGTAAACCAACAAACTTAGAACCTCTTATCACAAACTTTAACCTTTCTTTAATTAAAACTAACTTTCTTTAACTTTTAAAGACTCAACCAAGAACACATAAAGAACTTAAAGAACTCATAAAGAACTCATCCAAGATTCAAGAACTTCAATCAAGAACTCATTCAAGATTCAAGATCTTCAAACAAGAACTCATTCAAGATTCAAGAACTCAACCCAACTCATCATTTTACACGCATAAATCAATCAAGCTCAACAATAAAATTCATCAACTTAAGATCATCAAAACTTCATAAAACTTTGAACATGGATAACATCGAATATAATACCAACATAATCGATCATGAAAATATACATATTCAAGTAGAAATCATCATAAATCATCACCCAAAATCAGATTATAATCCATACATAAAAATGAACACATAACACTAAAACAGTCTAATCTAATCATTTAATCTATACTATGAATCATAGTATACCAATTAGTTTGAGAAAGTATGTTACCTTATTAAGGATTACACACAATTTCAACACAACTTGCAGCCCGGAACTCGAACCACACGGCCCCAACACTCGCATCCACACAACACTAACACACGGACTGCACCCACGGTTCTTGCACACGAACCACACGACCTGCACGACTGCCTAGCACGGCCACCCCACGGCTGCACCAACACGAACACGGCTCCACACGAACCATCAACCACGGCCAGCACCGTCTTCAATCCCGTGCCACTACTCGAACCACACGATCAACCACCACACGAGCACCCACTTGAACAAGGCCCAAACCAAACCCGAACTAGTGATCTTGAATGCAAATTATGTGGCTTAGTTTGTGTTTTGATACTTAAAGATCAATGCAGATTATTTATCAACTGCTAAAACGCTTGCTCGCAGGCCTACGTCTAAACGAATCGGATCTCCTTCTATAGGAGACTAGTCATCGGCCTAGCAATCTTGGAGAAGTCCTGGACGAATCGTCGATAGTATCCGGCCAAACCCAGAAAACTAAGAACCTCCGCCACATTTATCGGGCTACTCCACTCCACTACTGCTTTAACTTTTGCTGGGTCTACCTTAACGCCTACCTTACTAATAACATGACCTTGAAATGCTACTTCGCGTAGCCAAAACTCACACTTAGAGAGTTTCGCAAACCAATTATACTTCCTCAATATCTCTAGTACTATCCGGAGATGCTTCGCATGCTCAGACTCGTCTCTTGAATACACTAGGATATCGTCGATGAAAACTACGACACACTTGTCGAGTAAGTGATGAAATGTCCGGTTCATCTGATCCATGAATACCGCTGGGGCATTATTGAGTCCAAACGGCATCACCTCAAACTCGTAGTGGCCGTCTCTCGTGCGGAAAGCTGTCTTCGGGATGTCTTCTTACTTAACTGGAATCTGATGATATCTAGATCGAAGATTTATCTTCGAGAAAACTCCCGCTCCTCTCAGCTGATCGAATAGGTCCTCAATCCTAGGCAACGGGTACTTGTTCTTGATTGTTACCCAATTCAACTCTCGGTGATCTATGCATAAGCGCTTGCTATCATCTTTCTTCTTCACGAAGAGCACTAGTGCTCCCCATGGAGAAACACTTGGCCTAATGAAGCCCTTATCGATCAACTCCTGAAGTTGCGTCTTCAACTCTCGCAACTCCGAAGGTGCCATCCGGTAGGGTGCCTTTGAGATCGGCGCTGTCCCGGGTGCTAAATCGATGTTAAACTCGACATCGCACTCGGGTGGAACCCTGCAGCTCATCAGGAACTACGCCTCTGAAATCCCTTGCTACAGGTATATCGTCCAACAGGCTATCCTCAGACATATCCCTTACATGACACAGGAAAACTATTTTGCCCTTCTGGCGAAGCTTCTTCATCTTTAAAGCCGAAATTACCCTTACTCCTTTCTTTACGACATTACTAGAGTAGTTAACTCGGTTTCCCTTCGGTCCTCGGAATGCCACTGACTGGTCTCGGCATCGTATGGTTTCTCGATACCTCGACAACCAGTCCATGCCAAGAATGACGTCAAACTCCATCAGCGGGAAATCCTTAAGGTTGGTCGTCGCTTGCTCTCCAGCAATAACGATGGGTACTCCTCTGAACTTGCACTGACAAACAAAATCCTCTCCGGAAGGGAGAGTTATAGCAGAACTAATAGGAGTACTACCAAGAAGGTTAGACCTCAAGACAAAGCTACTAGCTACAAAAGAAATTGTAGCACCAGAATCGAACAAAATGTAAGCTAAGACACCAGAAACAAGAAACTTACCTGAGACTACGTCTTGTTGGACCTCTGCCTCTGCCTCAGTTATACAGTACACTCGGTTCTTCACATGAGTCTTAGTCGGTGCCGGTAGTTGCTTGACTTCGGTGCACGGCTTCTTCTCGGGGCAAACTTATGCCTTATGGCCCTCCTTCCTGCAGATGAAACAAGAGATAGGCGTCCCGTCGCATCGCTTCCCTGGATGGAAGTCCTTGCTACAACTTCTGCACTTCGAACTCTCGGAACCCTATTACAGTATTACCATTAAATTAAACATGTTCAAGAATGTTGACAATAATTAATAGAAAAATTATAAAGTACAACGATTTTTTTATAATTCTTGTTACTTGAAATTATTATTGCTACATATTAAAAAAATGTTATTTTAAAATTGTTAAATTCCAAAAAAAAAAGTGTTATTATATTGTAATGTGTTACCTATTAAAAAGTTACCTTAAAAGTGTTACATATAAATAAAGTGTTACTCTAATATGTTACCTAATAAAAAGTGTTACCTCTAAAGTGTTACATTTTAAAAAATGTTACTTTAATGTGTTACCTATTAAAAAGTGTTACCTCAAAAGTGTTACATATAAAAAAAGTGTTACTTTAATGTGTTTCCTATTAAAAAGGGTTACATAAAAGTGTTACATATTAGGAAGGTGTTACAAAAGTGTTACATAGATAATTTTGAAAATTATATTACATAAAAGTGTTACCTTTGAATGTTACATAAAGTCACTTTTGTTGTATTGGGCTAAACCTCGGCCTCTGCCTCAGTCATACAGTAGACTCGATTCTTCACCGGAGTCTTAGTCGTTGCCGGAAGCTGCTTGATCTCGGTGTCTGGCTTCCTCTCGGGGCAAACTGACGCCTTATGGCCTTCCTTCCTGTAGATAAAACAAGCTATGTGCGAACCGTCACACCGCTTCCCTGGATGGAAGTCCCTGCCGCAGCCTCTACATCTCGAGCTGTCGGAACCCTTATGCGAACTCGTGGTCGGAGGAACTGGTAAGAGCACTAAATCGAGGCTTCTTAAAAGAAGACGACGTCGCTGGGACCTGGGTCCTCTTCCTGCTCGCATCCTCCTCGATCGTCGATGCCTGAATCTTGAGTGCTACCTCGTAAGCCTGCTGAAATGTCTTCGCTCCACTGCTGATCACGTGAACGCGAATCCTCGGATCTAGCTTTTTGATGTAGCGCTTGACCCGCTCCTTCTCCGATGGAACTACAGACGTAGTGAACCTTGATAACTCCGTGAACTTGTCGGTGTACGCCTGAACTGTCATCTTACCCTGAGTAAGAGTAAGAAACTCCTCCTGCTTTTGCCACCGCAACTCGTCGGGGTAGAATCTCTCCTGGATCTTATCTACGAACTCGATCCACGACATCGAGTGTAAGGGCAAGCACGCGTCCTTAGCTATAGTCCACAAGTTATCGGCCTCTCCACGAAGATAGTAGGCGGCGATCTGCACCTTCTCGTGCTCGGGGCAAAACGTCACGTCGAAGACTTTCCCCATCCCGCGGATCTAACTCTCCAGGGTAGTAGGGTCGGCAACCCCATCGTAGGTCGGAGGTCGATGACGTGCGATACGATCGAACGTCGACTGCGTACTAGGCGTATGACGACTATGGTGCGCCAACGTAAGGATCGCTTCCTCGAGTGCTCGTAACCTCTGTCATCCCGTACTCAACCGGCGAGGCGTAGACATGCTGCAACGCAAAAAAACAAAGACATACCAAAGAACAGTTTCAGTCATGCATCCCCACCGCAGTCAAGTACACAAAATCAAAAGAGAAAAAGAATAGAAAAAGGGTCTTATCCCGGTTCTTCTACCCGAACTCTTCTCCCTTATACTTAAAATTTATTTGGGTTCAATCACTCGGGAAAGATAAAGCTCTCAACTCCCGAGTTTACTAATATCCTAAAACTTCACTTAAAACCTATTCGGCTCTGATACCAATTGTGACGACCCGACTCGCTTAAACCGGCGCGGAAGAAACCGACGAGTCGAATTGTCGATCTAACAAACAAACTTACTAAAAATTAAAACAAAGCCTTGAAATATTATCACTATAACCCCAAAAGTACAACACCCACAAGTTTGTACAATACTAAACCCAAAAGTAATCAATAATAATAAGTAACTCCAAGTACGATCAGAGTTAGAATATATGAACTATAATTAACAAGTCCAAAACTAGAAACGAAATACAATCTAAACAAACGAAAAGAACATCGGCACTCGCCCAACCCAAAGCTAAGCAATACTGCCATCATCAGAGTTACCTGAAAAATTAACAACCATCCACTATCAGTGGCGAGTAACATAACTGTCCCACCCTAACGGGAATACACAAGATCATAGCATAAATCAAACAATCAAATCAAACACACCAACATGCGAACCAACATATCATACCATCAATAATTATAATAACCACAACAGATAACAACGATGGCTCGACCAACTTTAATCATTAATTAACAATCTTTAACTTTGGCGCAATCATTTACATATTAGACCGGACTATGCACGTACGAACGCATCTTACGCAAACGAACTTTATACTATGCCAGGATTGAGAATCTTACTCCCAACCCCATGAAACCCATCTTACGGGAAATCCATATCAAGAGACGACATAGTAAGACCTCCAACTATCCCAATACCGCGGATAGGATAGGGGCAACGTCTTAACCCAATTCTTAGAATCTTACTCTAAGATTAGACGTCTAATAGTAAAATCAAGCTAATCTTTAACCGAAATTTACATTCTTAGTTAATATTAAGTTGCATCTTACGCCTTGACTCAAGAATAACATGTAAATCAACAAATCTTGGAACCTCATATATCATTCTTTAACTTTCTTTAATTTTAAAGACTCAACCAAGAACTCATAAAGAACTATCAAGACTCATAAAGAACTCATCCAAGACACATAAAGAACTCAACCAAGATTCAAGAACTTCAATCAAGAACTCAATCAAGATTCAAGAACTCAACAAGATTATCAAGAAATCATAAAGAACTCATCATCATCCCGCTAAGTGTTCGTGGGTGTTGAAAAAGGTGTTAAATTGTCGTGCTATGATAGATTAGCTTGGGGGGTGGAGTCAGGTTCTTCATCATGGGGCTTTTAAAATCAAACATGTTTATAGGCTTCTTCGCCCTCAGGTGCAGGTGGTTCCTTGGAGGAGTCTTGTGTATCATAATGGAGCTTCCCCAAAGAGTATCTTTATTCTTTGGTTAGCTCTTCATGATGGTTTGTTGACTAGGGATAGGCTTTTCAAATGGGGTCATGTAGATGATCCGAACTGTGCTTTGTGTGGTTTAGCTATGGAGTCTATTTCCCATTTGTTTTTCGATTGCAGTTTTTCCATGCAGGTTTGGTGGAGGTTGCTAGATGTGGTGAAGCCAAGAACCCGGCTTTTTTCTTTCTCGGATCTGGTAAGGTGGTTGTGCTTCATTATGAAGCGGGGCAGATGTAAGGCTAAGACCTTAACTGTTGTTTTTACTGAGGCTGTATATGTTATCTGGCTTTACAGAAATAATGTAATTTTTAAAGGGAGTGTAAGGTCTATTGATAGCATTTTTAGGGAGGTTATTTTTTTAGCTGCTTGTCGTTGTGATGAAGCAGGTAGAAGGTTGTTAGTGGTGTAAGTGTATTTAATTGTGTTATCCCCTGTTTGCTGCCAGTGTTTTGTTGAGACTTTGGGACCCTTCCTAGAAGGTGGTCATGGTCTTATTGTGAGGCGTTAGCATCTGGGATTTGTGTAGTTTTGTGGTGTTTTGGGGGTCTGTACTTTTATTCCTTTTGGTAATAAAATTTCTTTATTTACCAAAAAAAAAAACTCATTATCATACTCATCATCAAAATTCACGTATAACATAGGCAATTAACAACAATTCATCAACTTACATGCATTAAAACTTCATGAAACTTGAATATGAACTTACGCAACATAAAATCAACATAATCAATCATAAAATACATATAATCAAGCAAGAATATCATAATCAAACACCCAAAAATCAGGCTATGTTTCACGCATAAACAAGGTTATAATCATCCAATCTGGTTTAATCTAATCACTTAATCTACCCTATGAATCATAGTATACCTACTAGGATTTGGATAGTATGTTACCTTATGGGAGATTAAACACAAATATACACAAAACTTGCTGCCCGGAAACTAATCCACACGGCCCAGATTACACGGCCAAACCGTGCTGTACACGAACCCACCAAACGTGACCACCGTGCACCACCACGTCCTCACACGAGCACCACCGTGCACCACAACGTCTTCACACGAGCACCACCACTCGAACCCACGTATAACCCACACGAACCAAGCCCGGAAACCAACCCGAACTAGTGATCTTGAATGAAGCAATTGGGGTTTAGTTTGTGTTTAGATACTTAAAGATCAGTAGAGGTTGAATCTTTAAGTTTTGGGTTTGGATGGATGATGAACAAATGGTTGAATTTGAGGAGCCAAAAATGGCGTGTGGACTATGGCAAAATGGAAAGTGTTTTTGCCTTTTGACTTGATGAGCAAGTGTTTAAATGGCAAAATGAATCATAAGCCTTAATACCACTTCTATTTATAGAAGTGATCAAGCTGTGAACATGAAGCAAGTGGCAAATTAAGCCACTAATCATCATAGGGGGCCGGTTTTAGGCTTGCTAAAATGGGCTTTTTGGTGATCAATTGGGCTAATTGCACTCATGCATGACTAATCATGCTTAAATCACATTTGGCCCAAAAATATTAATTAACTAATTAGAAAATTAAATAATAAAAATTCTAATTAACTAAATAATAATAAAATAAATAATAATCAACCAAAAATAAAAATAACCGAATTTAATCAAAATTATTCACATAAAATAAAATAAATAGTCCAAAATAAATTTTGGACTATACATAAAATCACATAAATAAACAAATAAATCAACGACAGAAATACCGATAAATCTGGGTCGTTACAATTGAGGTTGGGCACCACAAGTAACCATGACCAAACCCCCCGTGATCGATCTCGAGCATAGAACATGGTCATATGAGACAAAGTCTTATGTAGAGTTGATCAAAAGCAGACCGGCCCGCGGGTCCGACCCGACCCGATTTTTTTGCTGGCTTTGGGTATGAAAATTAGGCCCGGACTGCCCCGGCCCAATTTTTTTTATTTTTTAGTGTAGGCTTTGGACACTAAAAGTTAGGCTTTTTAGTAAATTTTTTAGGCCCGACCCGAAAAAGCCCGAAAAGCCCGCACTAATTTTTCGGGCTTTGGCCATTAAATTTGAGCCTGAACTAGGCCCGACCCGCTATATGGGCTTTATTTTATGCATTGAGCCTGGCCCCGAACCCGACCCATGATCACCTATAGTCCTATGGTGTGGCACCTATTTGTAGAGCCACATGCAATATGCCTAAAAATATTCGGGAATGATAATAATAAGACCACCAAACTTTTCAAGTTTGTCCACACCACTAAGGAGTGATATTCCCTAATGGAGTCACCAAACTATAGGGGTCAATTCCGGCCGCCTACGGCATGAGTTGTTTTGAATGCTCATTAATGCCACACGTGAATGTGGTCTAGTAGGAGTCTCCATCGTGCGTTTATACGGTCCAAGAACACCGAAGAAGTACGAATGTCAGGAGTAATTGGCCCCCATATAGGTCGTTCACTAGAGTATGGGTTCGGGGACAGGTTACGAGCCAATCGTGCATTGGGTCCGCCCGCCTGTAAGCAGTCTCTACTAGGTCTCTTTTTGTGGTCGTACCATTATTATTCCCGAATTTAGAGATATCTCATATTAACCCTCAGAACGTGAATTACTAGGTGAGTTTGAATTATTTCCAGATTAGGACTAGTTATTGTGACCATTTTGAATTAAATCCTAAAAATAATAAATCAAATAAAACATGAATAAAACATGATGAAGAAACATAAAATTAATCTATGATTGCAAAATACATAAATAAGGAGATGCAAAATAAAATATACAAATTAATACAATATGCATATGAATTATTTACGAAATTGAATTTTTATGTACGATCTATTATAATGCATAAGTGAATTGTTAGTCACAATACATACATTTAGATCATATAGAAAACTAATGAAATTATTAAAAGTTAGCTTCAAATGGTGATTAAAAGAGAGATGAAATTATTATGAATATTATTAAAGAATTACAAAGAAAACTTGATTAAAGCTGGAACATTCATATGTATGTACAATTTATATTAACTATTCGTATGAATTTATCCATTTTCATCGCTAATCTCCATTTTAATCACCATTTTAATTAATCAAATAATGAAATTCAATAAAATAATGAAAGGTTAAGAGAGTAGAGACTTCAGAATAGTGTACCTTGTAAAGCCTTGGTCAGGAGCAACCAAGGAAGAATAAACGACGATGAATGCAAGTGCTTGTTTAAAGTTGATTGAGTTGATGATTTGTAATGTGTTTAATGATGTTTTGAGAGTTGTTTGATGTGGTATAAGTGTGTAGAATGGAAGTATGCAATGCAGGAGAGGGCTCGGTGTTGTTGGCGTATGTTAAAACGCTTGGAAGGTTGCATATTTATAGGCCAGAAGCAGCAACGAAGACCCGGGAAGAAGCCAGACATGCGCCTAGGCGCAGGCCACCTGCGTATAGGCACGGGTTTGCTGTGTCTAGACGCAGGTCCTTCCGGGTCTACTTTAGTTGGACGATTTGGCGATTCTACGCATGATTTTTGGGATTATGATTTGATTTTTATTTGATTACGATTGATTTCCGTAATCTTTGAAATTCGGGAGGTTCCAAGATGTTCTGAGATATTCCGGGATGTCCCGGAATGTTCAAGAATGTTCCAGAATGTCCCAGAACGTTGTAGAATGTTCTAGAAGCCTCCAGAAGCTCTAAAAATTGCAGAAAAATTATGAAAAGTACTAATATACTTTGCGGAACAATTTTCAACATTTGGAATTGAAGAAAATGCCCTAAGCATGCAAAAATCCTAATAAATCTAGAAAAGCCTTAAAAATATGATAAAAAATATAGAAAAATATGAATGACTTATAAAATTATTTTTATGATTATAAAAATGTTTTATGATGCAGAAAGATAATTTTTATGCATAAAATATGGAAAAAAGAATGAAAAATATGCATGGAAAAATATGAAAAATTCCTAAAAATGTTGGAAAATTATAAATAAATCCTGTAATCATCACGAATCCTAATAAACGCTTCCAAGGTAGTTTGAACATGGCTTAGGCAATTGTTTGAGGTATATTTTGCATTTTCATTGTCAACTGCTCTTAGTTGGACCTTATGGCAATACTGTACTTTCATCATTAGTTTCTACATTGGGGAGACACATTTAGGCGTCTACACCCACCCACCTTCTACCGTGCTCTCAAAACTTATCTTGAATGGACTTGACTGCCACAACCCCCGCGTTTCTTAAATATTTTCTGCCCCTGGCGACTCCAACCCCCGCGTTTCTTAAATATTTTCTGCCCCCCCCTCCATGTACAAAAAAGATCAAGTTTGACGGTTCATCCAACTCAACCTCTACTGCAGCAGGAGTCGTTCTCAGAAACAGCTCCGGAGATTGTCTTGTCGCACGCACCTACAACCTGGATCAAAGCTCCTGCATGATTGCTGAAGCTTTGGCACTCTGCAACGGCTTAATCCTTTCTCTAAATTACGGTTTCAAAAATGTTCATGTTAAAGACGATAACCTGCTAGTTATTCAGATTTTACAAGGCAAATCCAAGTGCACTTGGAAAATTCAGCATCTCATGCAAGATGTACATCAACTTCATAATTAGTTTGAGTCGACATGTTCTCCTCACATCTACCAAGAGGCAAATCGTACATCTGATTATCTCGCTTCTTTAGGTCACTGGACAACTTCACATGAGGATATCCATCCATACATTGACTCTAACTTTTTTTATTTCTTAAATTTATATAGATTATAATTTTGTCTTATGAGAAGACAATCCTAATTCGTGTTTACCTTTCCAATTCAAAAAAATAAAAATACATGTATGGTTTTTTCAATTGAAAAACGTGAGGCTAAATTATCACCATAAACTTCCCTCCCATTCCATCTACATCTCCAATTTTATCAACAATTGAAAACATTTATCTACCCAATCCAATCCTTACACTTTTCCACATAATATACTCCACTTAAGCCTGAAGCTCTCCTCTGAATGCAACAAGTAGCATTAGCAGCAATGGCGGTACACAGCATCCTCGCATCAATTCCCACCTATTCAACACTCTCTCTCCTCTCTCCTTTCTCATCTTCTTCGATCCACACTTCTCTTACCTCATCTTCCTTCAATGGCTTCTCTTTTAAGCTTTCCCCACAAACTCAATCTCTCTCTTTTTCCACTTCCGCAACCCCTAAACCTTTCACCATTGTTGCTGCTACCAAGAAAGCTGTTGCTGTTCTCAAGGGTACTTCTGATGTTGAGGGTGTTGTCACTTTGACCCAAGAAAATGAGGGTATACTCATAACTTTAAATCAATTTCCAGTCATCACCTCCATTAAAGCTGTCATTGTTTTTTGGGTGTCACTGCGTTTTAGCTTGAATCTGATTGAAAATTTCTCTGATTAAAGATTGTTTTTGTGGGCTTAATTTATCGTTATTGTCGCTTATTTCAGGTCCAACTACTGTTAGTGTTCGTATTACTGGACTTACTCCTGGCAACCATGGATTTCACTTGGTTTGTTCTCTTCGCTTCTCTCTTTTATCTTAATTTTTTTGGGAAATGTTTGCAGTGCATTTTTTTATCTGACTTTTGGATTTTTTTTGGGGGGGTTTTGTCGATTTTTTTGGCAAAATTGTATAGCATGAGTTTGGAGATACCACAAATGGGTGTATTTCTACAGGTTTGAATTGAAATCTCAAGTGTTTTGATTCTGATTGTTTTCAATAATTATTTCTGGGTTTAATTGGGTAAATTGGCTATTGAATTTTGTAAATTTAGGTCCCCATTTTAATCCAAATGGCATGACACATGGTGCTCCGGAAGACGAAGTACGACATGCGGGTGACCTGGGAAACATTGTTGCTAACACAGATGGTAAGAATGTGGTAATTTTTGGATATTTTTAAACTTTAAAATTTATTAATCATTCAACTTTGACTAATTAATTGCCATTGTTTTTTGGCAATTGAAATTTTCAGGAGTAGCTGAAGCTAAAATTGTGGATAATCAGGTCTTGGTTGAATAACTTATGCTACTTCAATAAGAGTTTTTAATTCTTAGGGTTTGTTCTCATTTTATATGCATTTCCTGTTTTATTGAGATACTCTATGATTTTATAATGCAGATTCCATTAAGTGGGCCAAATTCGGTCGTAGGTAGAGCCTTGGTGGTCCATGAACTTGAGGATGATCTTGGAAAGGGTATAATTCTCTGATAAATAATTGAATTTTTTGGCTGTTTGATTAGTTGTGTGTGTTATAGATAGTAGATTGGGCAATTGGGGTCATTGTCACTAAAATAGTGTCTCTGTTTGCTTTCAGGTGGTCATGAACTTAGTTTGTCAACTGGGAATGCTGGTGGAAGGTTGGCTTGTGGTAAGTCTTGTCTATGAATTAGCTTTTAATTTTTAGCTGTGCAGATATTCTCGCTTGATTAAGTTCCACAACTGTATCAGTGAAGGATGGTAGGAGTAGGACTATCCTCAATATTTACATTGTTTATGAATGATATGAGGGCAATAAATGAAAAACATATTCATTACATTCAACCAAAATCACTGCTTATGAAATTTAAGCTGAATGTATTATGTATGTCATGTTGGCATTTTCTGATGCATTCTGAGCCAAATTCAATCATCTATCAATGTCCCTTAAGTTCATATAAGTGGATGAAATTCTTCAAAGTAACATGGGAAACTAGGAGAGACCTATGAATTATAGCTTGGGAAAATGCGATAAGTTACACAGTTTAGTTCTCATTGGTACTATTGTGAAGTCAGAAACTCATTACTAGGGATATATATGATTAAAAATTATCCTATAATATGAGATGAATCGCTTCTACATAGTTTTTTGTATTTTTTCTTTTACGGTGCTTGATGTGCTTCATGGGGCAAATTTTAAGGGGAGAACAATGGTCAATTAGTCATTACAGGAAAAATATATGCACATTAGTCCCTCATGTAAAAGGCTTATATAAGATTCATCAAAAGTTTAAATGACCAATTTGCAAAATCATAAAAGTATAATGTAAGGTGTCATTCTTATGATCTTATCTAAGATCCAATCTATGTTAATATATTATCATGTCCATCTTTTACATATAGTCTATGTATCGACTTATTTTGTCCTTGTAATATTAAGGATGTATTTGTAATTTATTAAAATTGAAATGATTTATTATTTTCCAATTTTTTTTACTAGGCAATGGGGATTTATTATTTTCCAATTTTTTTATTATTTTTTTACTAGGTAACGTGCCATTCTCTAATATTTGTATAGAGATATGCTGTGGAGATATATCTGTGATTGTGATAATGCTTAGACATTCTGATGATAATTTCCTCACACATGATTTTTGTGCCATAAGCTTATTTTCCCATACTTTAGCATAGCCTGTACTATATATGTTTGGGTAATTGTTGGACTTGATTCTCGATATAAATCATATAATAGTACATTAGAGTGGTCAAAAATTTGTGGACAACAACTATTCTATAAGAATTTAGTTTGGCGGAACATACGAGATTATATCACAGATTGGTTTCCTGTCTTTATGCCTTAGTAATATGCAAGGTGAACCAAACTTTTTAATGACTCACTGTTGTTGGAAAGTGGTGAATTGCAACTTTTAAAAGCGTATTTCAATAGAAGCTAGTGTATTGAAAGAATAGATTGTTTATTTTTCATGTGGTTTCAATTTCTCAAGTAATCAGAAGACTAATCAGCTGCCTTACTGAGTTCCTATTCCTTAACGAGCTTAATTTCACTTGACTTTCCGCCTAATTGCATGTTCACCCCTCTCCTCCCTCTCTTTCTTATGTGCATAAATCTAAATTCTAACTCTCTTTCCACTCATGCTTTTCTTCACTCAATGGGAAGCTGAGAACTAACAAATTTCAAAAGTAAAACTTAGGCCCGATTCTTTTGAATTGGATTAATATGAATTGAATTGAATTAAACTGAATCCTAGACTAAGCAAGGACCAAGGTGAACTAAACTGAACCAGCCAGTGTATTAACTCTTATATGCATGTTGCAGTTTACAAATAGGCCACTGAGGAATTTAGATTATTCATGATTAATGATTTGCTGCCATTTGGTTAGATAGGAAAAAATATAGATGTGTGATACATACATCATGATACGTAAAAACTCTTATAAAGGTTTGTCATCATAATAACTTGGAGACTTAGAAACTTGAATAGACTTTCGGGAAGCCTCTTCAAATGTTTATTATACAGTAAAAGCTTAGGACTGTAATATGATGTGTGAGAACTTGTGTGATAAGAAGTATGCAGCAATACTTAATTGATTAGTGTAGGCTTTTCATTGATTGGTTAAAGGATATAAGGTTTCCCAACAGATGTGTATGGAAATGACATCCTGAAGAAATTGAATAATGTAAGCATTTAACAGCCAGAAATATCTCAATGATTAGCAATTTAGCATAGACCGTCAAACCATTTTATGCCCCAACTAGCGTAAGGCCTGGGATGTTGTCGCTGATTTTCACTCAATTTCTGTGAGAGGAAACATGAATGATGTCACGCGGGAGAGGTTTCTGTAATGATGGAGTTATGGGTAGTAGTTTTTCTTATTGTGCAAAATATAACGGCTGAAATGTGGTGGAAAGTATGATGAAGATACTTGATGCAAGTCCGAGTGAAGTTCGCCACAGGTAGATGCTACTGTAGATTTATCCAAGATAAAAGATTGTTGATTTCATGGATCAGCTTGCTTGAAAAGTGCGCTATGTTTACTTGAGATTTATCCAAGATTGTTGACTGTAGATTTATCCAAGATCAAAGATCTGCGCTATGTTTAATTGAGAGGTTCAGTCATATCATGTGCAGCACATGTTTCTACTTTTGATTTTCATTTTATTACATCCGCGTTAGGTCAGTATGTTAAAAGAAACAGAAATGATTGCAACCTTGGGAAGTTGACGTGATAGACATTTGCATGAAAGGCATATTTTGCAAAACTGAGTGTACTAATACTGTATCTATTAAGGTTTGTTAAATATAGGAATCTTGCATTGGTACAGAACATCCAAAACACCTGGACACAGAAATATCTCCTGCTTCGGTGCTTCCTAACGATGTGAGAATATATACGCCAGAAAATTTTAGGATACCCCTTTTCCTTTCCATATATTTCATAACTAGATAATACGGGAGCAAATGCTCGGTTTTAATTAATGGTTAGGAAATTTTTTTTTTGTGGTTATTATATTAGTATAAAAGTATTTATATACTATATCGAATAGAATTATTGATATGTTGGGATAGATAATACCAATACGTGTTTAGAAATTTTTTTTTTTTTTGGTCCTACAGTAGTTTTAACTCTATATCGTAATACTGACAACTTTTGCAATTTAAGTTGTAACATAATGATTACAACAATTTTTTTACTATATGTAGTGAAAGATTTATCTATGTGTAATTTTTTTTAAACCGACCTTACTTTTGTAGTGGGCCTAATTAATTATTTATTTTTCACTTTATTTCTCTTTAAATCTATTTTTTGTCTAGGGGTTCGTATCACATACTCATGTAGCGAATATTGCAATACGGAGGTCGTTTAAAAGATTAGTAGAGATGTAAAAAAATTTAATTATAATAAAATACACCCCCATTTTTTAATATTTACTCATTTGTGTTTTCATCAATACCAATAAACTAAGAGTAATAGAAAAAGAAAAAAAAAATCATAAATTATGATAAAAGTTGTGCAAAAAAAGTATGAGAGAGAAGATAAAGTAACGTGAGAAAAATATACTCTCTCTGTAACGAATTACTTGCAACAATTTTCATTTTAGGTGTAACAAAATAATTGCAACAATTTTTTTCCATTTTCATTTTATTCTTTTTTTTCGCAAATAAAACAACACAATACCCTACTTATTTTTCTCTCTTTTACTTTTATCATCATACTACATAATACCCCATTTACTTTTCTTTCTCTCACTTTTCTTTCTCTTACTTTTATCATTATACCATCTAATACCACAATTAATCTATTTCATCTAGGAGTCCGTGTTAGCCCAAATTTGCTACTAATTTGTTACGGATGGAGTACAAAGTATTAATAAATATAAAAGAATAAATTTTTTCTATATTTAGATAATGTAGGAAGTCAAATAATTAAAATGAAAACAGCCCAAACAGTCCCTCCAAACTTTCATTTGACTTTTTTCCCTTTTTAAAACTCTCTTTATTATTATTATTATTTTTTTCCTTTTTAAAATTTTTGATTAATCTGATTTGAACTTAACATTTCTAATCTAATCGGATAGTATTTGAACTTTCTTGATCTAATTTGGCCAATTATCTGATTTTTTCTGATATGATCTAATTTTTTATGGGAAATTCCCATTGGTACTACTGTATTTTGACGAATTCCCATTGGTACTACCGATTTTTTTTAATCCTAACGGTAATACTCATTATGATTAAAATTCCCAAATGTAGCATTGAGGATGAATATTCCGTTAAATAGCGGAATATTTTGTTAATTAAATAAAAATAATAACTAATGATAATTAAAAATAGTCTATTCAAGGATTTATGGGTCATTTTAGCCCTTAAAGGATCCGATTTGAGATTGGAATTTACAAAAAACAACCCAATTAGCCCTGATTTGCGTTCCCGATTTGTCTCAATTTGCGTGCATTGATCTACGTGTAAAGAAAAGTCTGTGCAATGTTTTACACTCAAGGTTTTACGGGCTATTTTAATCCTTATGGGATCCGATTTGAGGTTGGGATTTGCCAAAACGACCCTATCAACAATAATTTGCGTTCCCGATTCACCTCGATTTTCGTGCATTGATCTACACGTAAAGAAAAATAGTCTGCTTAAGGTTTCACGGGGTCAGTTTAACCCTTATAGGGTCCGATTTGAGGTCGGAATTTGCAAAAAAAAAAAAGACTCAATTAGCCCTAATTTGCTTTCCCAATTTGCTTCGATTTGCGTGCCTTGATCTACATATAAAAAAATAGTTTACTCAAGGTTTTACAAATTATTTTAACACTTACGGGGGTTTGTTTTGTTAATTATGATTAATTAATTTTTTTGATATAGTTTTTTAGTTAATTATAGTTGAGTAATGTATTTTTTTTATTAATTTTAACGATTTTTCGTTTATAACATCACATTTGGGAATTTAATCATAAAGATTATTATCTTTGGGATTAAAAATAATTCAGTACCATTGGGAATTCGCCAAAACACTGTAATACCAATGGGAATTTCTCTTTTTTATTATAGTTATTTTTATAGTTTTAACTTTTCTGATCTGATCCAGATTTTTTTGACCTGGCTGTCTAATCTTATCTAAATTTTTCAAAACCTAACTAATCTGGTCTGAATCTTTTTTAAATCTAATCGAACTTTTTTTTAGTTACAACTTATGATATAGTAGAAAAAATATATTTTGTTGTGCCTTATTTGTTGTGATTATTAGGGTAACCCTAATAACCACAACAAATAATTTTGGGAAATTCCCAATTGGACCATCGAGGTTTTGGGAATTCCCATTGGTACCATTGAGTTATTTTTAATTCCATTGGTACCCTTGTATTATTTACTCCTTTCCCAAATGTAACATTATGAAAGAAAATTATGTTAGTTAACAGAATATTCCGTTAACTAACATATTTAACATTTTAAAAAATTAATTAAACATACATTAATAAAATATTACTATTTTTAAAAAAAAATCAGCAACTCCCCCTTAAAAAAACGAAAAAAATAAATAAATCATTAACCCATGCCCAACCCCACCACCTCCACTTTTCCCACCACCACCACCGCCCTGCCCCCAACACTGCCACATTGCCCAATGGCGACACCCTGCCCCTGACACCGCCATATCACCTCACCCCAGTCCCCGACATGGCCACAACACCTCCCACCTCCACACTTACCCACTCGAACCCACCAACCCTCTTCAAGCCACCATTCGAACCCCCCACCGCCCCTTTTCCAACCACCACTCGAACACCCCACCCCCTCATTTGAACCCCTTTGAACCACTCCATTGAACCACCCTCACCCAATCGACCCTCTCCTCTCACCCAAAACCACCAAAGAAACCGCCCAAAATAGGGCCAAAAAATCGAAGCAATTGAACCCCCTAATGTCATGATTCTTGATGTTCCCGAAGCAAATGAACGCCTCCATAATCGGATTTCAATGCTGTAGGTTGTTCTCGAGCTTAAAATTGTGTAAAATGGCCGCAAAACGTTCAGAATTCCCAAACAAATCGTGATTTACGAGACACCAATTTGCCGAGCCGGTGGTGAGGGTTTGGGGGTACGGTGGTTTCGAAAGCTAGCAGTGGCGGCAGTGAGGGAATGGAAGCGGTGCAGTTGTTGTGGCTATGGAGGGGATGCAGGTGGTGAGGGTGTGGGGGAGGTGCGGCTGAGAGGGTGATGAGGGGGTGGGGAATTTTGTGTCGGGAAGAATAAGTGGTTGAGGGGAATTTTTTTTCTTTTGTGTTTTTTTAAAATTAAATATAATATTAATAATAATTATATTTTAAAGTTAATTTTAACAGCTTTTTATGGAATAATGTCACATTTGGGAATTTGTTGTGATGGAGTGGTACTAATGGAATAAAATTAAAATTATATAAGTGTAACATAAAAATGAAATATTTTTGTCAAGATTATACATTTTTAAGTGTTACCTTGCTACAAATAAAACAGAAACTGCTAACAAAAATAATATCTATTATACATATGGGCATTATTGTTCCTTTGCCGTCTAAATTGTCTATGTTTTAAATTTGAAAGAATATATATTTTTAAGGAAGAATCAAAACTTTTATGAATATGTTGAATAAGTAAAATATTGATATTGGATGAATTACTAACACAATTTACTTTATAATATTAGGACGTACCATAACAACATTCAGCTTATTTACAAATTTGCATTTCTTTATTTTTGTCAAAAAAAAAAAAATATTATATGAAATAATAGAATAAGAAAAAGAAGCTAAATCGTGACATTATTGAAACAACTTTTATCAAATATTTTTTTTAAAGCCGTGCATCCGCACGGGTGCTAACCTAGTTTGCTACTAATTCGTTATGGATGGAGTACAGAGTATTAATAAATATAAAAGAATAAATTTTTTCTATATTTAGATAATGTAGGAAGTCAAATAATTAAAATGAAAACAGCCCAAAAAAGGAAAGTACGCAAATTAAATAAGACAAATGAGTAATTTAATTGGTAAAACAATATGTAAATGTTTGTCAATTATTATGTCAGTTTTTTGTTATAATATTATTTTAGTTTAAGAATATATTTTTTTGGTATTATTATATATTAATCTATCTATAATCTATCTATAACTTAACTAATTACTAAAAGAGGCCATTGATGACATCATCCTTATATAATATTGTACATGTGTCAACTTTTCATGCAATTTTTCCCCTCCAAAACTAATTTTGACATCATTTTTTTTTTTCTTCTTTGACTATTTATTTTTCCTAAATGTTATTAATGACCTATTATAAATACCTTATTAAATGACCTAACAAATAATCTATTTATCAAATGTCTCATTTATTTATCTTAAATCTTCTTAATTATAAAATCATCATAATTTTTTTTTTAATTATGTAATTGTTTGCAATTTAACTGTCCTCTAACAATATTTTTATTTAAGCAAATCATATTTGTTAAAATCGTGCATTGCACGGGTCATGTTTACATTATCCCTACCTCATGAAAATAACACGTGCTATTTTCTCATTCAATTTTTTTCCCTCCAAAAAACTGTGATAATTATTCTTCTCTTTTCAATGTTGTGTTTTAATTGAATCTATCTAAAATTAAAACTGTATACTAAAATAGAGTATTCTTACATCATCCAGTATACATATCTTTATTTTATTTATATATGCAATTGATTATGTTATCACTGACTTTTGCTTCATTCACGTTATTTCAAACGCCTTATTACTCAGATCATACCATATTAGATAATTTAATTTGATGTTCTTAAATTTTTTTATATTTTTTTTGAATGGGATGTTCTTAAACTTTAAAAGTCTTTAATTCCATAATAAAAAATAATATTAAAACTACATACTAAAAAAAATTCTCATTAAGACAAATAAAAAATAAGATCTCACTTAATATATTTTTTTTCTTCTTATGGATTAACATATATACGCTATCAATGTTTAAATCAAATCAAACAATAAGTTCAGATCAGGTCAACAAATATAATGTGAATCAAACATAGCCTTAGTACTCCTACCATCTTTAATTTTCCAAAAGTTTTCTTTTAAATTTTCAATGTACTTTTTATGTGTATAAGTGAAATCATTATTATGGCCATTGTTTTACTTTATTTTTTGAAAAGTTATGTTTTATAATTATTAGTATGATCACAATAACTTATTATAATTTTTTTTTTTATCAACCGTGCATTGCACGGGTAGCTAATCTAGTTATGGTATTAAATATAGAGAGAGGTAGAAAAGCGAGATAGAAGATAGATATATATATATTTTTTTGTTAGGAGGGAAAAATGGTAGTTTGGGAGGGAAATGGGTATATTTTAGTGGTAAGAGTTTTAATAAGATACTAGATAATACCCGAGCAAATGCTCGGTTTTAATTAATGGTTAGGAAAGATTTTTTTAGTGGTTACTATATTAGTATAAAAGTATTGATATACTATATCAAATAGAAATATTGATATGTTGGGATGGATAATACAGGTTTTGAAAAGTTTTTTTGTTTTTTTTGTTCCTACATTAGTCTTTAACTCTATATCGTAATACTCACAACTTTTGCAATTTAAGTTGTAACATAATGTTTATACTTCCTCCGTTCCAAAAAAACGCAACAGTTTCTATTTTTGGATGTTTCAAAATAAATGCAACAAATTTTTATTTTCCTTATATAGTAAACTATTGCTACTTAAAAGACATAAATACCCTTACTAATTCTTTATTTGTTCCCACCTTTTCTCTCTCCAATTCTTTAATTGTCCTCACTCTCTCTCACAACTCCTTCAATTGTCCCTACTTTTCTCTCCATTTATTTTAATCAACTATCCCTCACTTTTTCTAATTACCCAAAACAAAAAAATGCCTAGGAGTCCGTGCCATGACAATTGTTGCGTTTTTTTTGGAACGGAGGTAGTAACAATTTTTTTACTATATTTAGTGAAAAATTTATCTATGTGTAACTTTTTTGTTTTTCAAACTGTCCTTACTTTTGTAGTGGCCCTAATTAATTATTCATTTTTCACTCTATTTATCTTTAAATCCATTTTTTGTCTAGGAGTTCGTATCACATACTTATGTAGCAAATATTGCAATATGGAGGTAGTATAAAAGATTAGTAGAGATGTAAAAACAATTTAATTATAATAAAGTTGTGCAAAAGTAAGAGAGAGAAGATGATAAAGTAACGTAAGAAAAATATACGAAGTATTAATAAATATAAAAGAATAAAAGTTTACTATATTTAGATAATGTAGGAACTCAGCAAATTAAAATGAAAATAGCCTAAAAAATGAAAGTACGCAAATTAAATAAAGATAAGTGAGTAATTTAATTAGTAAAAAAATTATGTAAATGTTTTTCAATTATTATGTCAAAGTTTTTTGTTATAATATTATTTTAGTTTAAGAAGATATTTGTTTGGTATTTTATTTATTTATTAGAGTATTAATTATGATATTAAATATAAAGAGAGGTAAAAAAGTGAGATAGAAGATAGATATAGATTTTTTTTTTTGTTAGGAGGGAAAAATGGTAGTTTGGGAGGGAAAGGAGGTACTCTCTCCGTGACGAATAACTAGCAATAATTTACATTTTTAGGTGTAACAAAATACTTGTAATAATTTTTTCCAATTTCATTTTATTCCTTTTTTGACAAAAAAAAAAATTACTTTCTCTTTCTTACTTTTCTCTCTCTTACTTTTATCATCATACCACATAATTACCTTATTTACTTTTTATTCTCTTACTTTTCTCTATCTTACTTTTATCATTATACCACCTAATACCACAATTAACCTATTTTATCTAGGAGTCTATGCTAGTCCAAATGTTGCTACTAATTCATTACGGAGGGAGTATATTTTAGTGGTAAGAGTTTTAGTAAGGTATATAAATAGATATAGATGTATTCCGTTTGGTTGTTTAAGCCACGTTTACTTTACCTGAATACAGTTGAACTGA
Source organism: Salicornia ramosissima (assembly GCA_951394345.1). Classification (NCBI taxonomy): domain Eukaryota; kingdom Viridiplantae; phylum Streptophyta; class Magnoliopsida; order Caryophyllales; family Amaranthaceae; genus Salicornia; species Salicornia ramosissima. The sequence continues at coordinate 31,597,667 of OX596236.1, read as the reverse complement.
ACTGAATATAGCTGAACCGAACCGAACTGAAAAATAATATTTTATAAGAGCTCGTTTAGTTTAGCTGAATACAAATGAACTGAACTAAATTGTGCTGAACTGAACTGTGCTGAACTGAACTGAACTGAAATAAAAACATTTAACTTTTGGATTAATGATTTTAAATAATGATTACTTTGAAATTTTAATTTTCTCTTCTTAATTTTTGAAATAAATTTTAAAGAATTATATAAATAAATATTTAACTTAAAAATATTTAAAATATTGGGTTTTTTCAAAAATACCCATGTGGTTTTTGAAATTTTCGGGTGTACCCACTTTTTTTTAGGGTTTCTCATGGGTACCAACATTTATAATAAATTTTATCAAACTTAAACAAACATAATTCTTATATTAACTTTTTTTCAACTTTTCTGTTAACTTTAGCTTTTGATAATTATTTAAAAAAACCCATAGCCAGTTCACTATCTAACCATCCCCACCGAAGATCCGGCCTCAAAACTCACACCACCTTCTTCACTCATCACAAAAACCCACTACACACCCACACAATCAAACACCCACACCACCGAACACCCTCCCTATTTACCCACATTCGACAACTTAATCTACCCACGACATTCACCCCATAATAGGCAATCCCAGCCCAACATCGACCCTCAAACCACAAACACTAGACTTCAACCTCATCCACATGATAAGTGTGAAGAAGGTGGTGTGAGTGTTGAGGGTGGATCGTAGGTGATGATGGTTAGATAGTGAATTGGTTAGGTTTTTTTTTTTTAAATTAATTATCAAAAACTAAAGTTAACAGAAAAGTTGAAAAAAGTTAATATAAGAATTAAGTTTGATAAATTTATTATAATTGTGGGTAACTATGAGAAACCCTAAAAAAAGTACACCCGAGAATTTCAAAAATCACATGGGTATTTTTGAGAGAATCCCTAAAATATTTAGCTCAGCTCAGCTTAAGCCCTTAGTATATTATTCTTTTGTTATACTCCCTTTGTCCCTAAAGTTTTGCTTTCACACGTAGAATTCACACAAAACAAGGAAATTAAAAATGTTCAGAGAAATTTGTAAAGGAGTTAGTTCATGTTAATTTCTAAGATTTCTGTTCAGCTCCTGATCAGCGTAGATTTTAAATAAATTCAGTTTAGTTCAAACAAATTCAGTTCTTTCCAGTTTAGATTAATTCAGTAAAAAAAAAAAGGTCTTAGTGTTGACTCCTATCATGTGCAAACAGAGGAATAAAATGACATTTTTTTTTACCAGGTGCCCTAAGGTTTAACCAAATTCATGAGACACCTCTTATGTTTTAAGAATTCACTTTTTTACCCTCTAGGTTTTAAGAAATTGTCAACTTACTCTTTTTCTGGCAATGAATGTCATTTTTTTTTCTTTGAATTATTTATAATTAAGACACTAATCTTTTTTCTCATAACATTAAAAAACTAATATATTTTTGGTCATAAAAGGACACCCGGTACATTTGTTTAAAACTGTAGGGTACTTAGTTCATTCTTGAAACATTAAGAGCAACTTATGAATTTTGTGAAACCTTACGGCCCGTTTGATAGCTGGTTATAAGTAATGGTAATGGGAATGGTTTTATAACTAAATTTGGAAGGGAAATCAAAATCCATTCCCATCAAATACCACCCTCTCCAATGGTAATGTATGGGAATAAAATTTGTGAAGAAAATTTGAAGCTTGGGAATGATTATTTGCTTTCCATGGGGATTATAAGGTTCTTCCTTGCCAAAATTGTACTATAAATTCATTACCAGTACCACAATTTATTACCAACAACCAAACGGACCATTAGAGGTATCCCTTGAAAAAGTCAAAAAATAACCTTAAAAGGAAATGGAGCAAAGACCTTGCAATGGACTCATTATTGTCTGATATAGTGATATTAGTGAACTAACTACTTTATGATTTTATAAAACCATGCCCTTCATCATTCCCTTGTGTGTTTTGTGCTTTTTATTCATGGCTTCAAATCGGCTCGATTACTTTCTGTTGTATACTAGATTTGTAAATCATAATTTTTGTTAACGCAGGTGTTGTTGGATTAACTCCTATGTGACCATATCATCTGCAATCTTTAATGTCAAAGATCGACACAAGGATCGCTAGCCTCTTATGAGCCATGGTCTTTCTTGTCTTGTCGCTTGTGTGAAACTATAAGAGGATAGTATTGTATCACGTCGATTTTTTTTCTTTCCAGAATTCTCATAATAATAAAAATAGATGTATTGTTATTGTTTTGGGATGCAATGTTGTTAGCAGTTTGTACTGCTTATTTCACTATAGAGTATACGTTTTCCTTTGCAAGTTGAAAAAATAAAATTCCTTCTTTGGTTTGGGTTAGAAGGTATGTCCGCATGTGACTTATAGCAATAGCCTTATAGCTGTTATAGGCATGTTCTATGTTATCCCATATCCAAATCAAATATTCTAACACTAGGTTATGAGAATTTAGGTTTGAAATTTTAATGTAAATATTTATGGGAATGATGATAATAAAAAGGAAAATTTGACGGGAGTAATTCTAACTTTTATATCTCTGCTTATTTTGGCCCGTATTCAATTCTTCTCATTCTGGTCCTAATGTATTTTGTAACCTGCTATATCAGGTTGTTGAACTATAATTAGTCTTGAAATCAATCAAGCAAGTAATTAGAGTTGAGAAGATAATGAAATAGCTCAAAAGAATAACTCTTAAGAAAATATTTCCTACTAAATTCAGTAGAAAGAATCACTCTTACACTCAATTTAGGTTGATTAAACCATTAGGAGAATCACTCTCAAAGCTCACTAATCGGTTTAGAAAACTTGTAGTTAAAACTCCTAAGAAATCAATTCAAAGAAAGCTAAGTTACTTTAGCCTCAAGGATGAACAAAGTTCAAGTTTTTATAAAAATCAAAGTAGTTTACAAATGATACATCAAAGTCTACTTAAAGAAAGAAATGTACAATTATACGTATAATTATACGTATATTCGTACAATACGCAACCGAATACGTACAAACTATTATACGTATCAAATATAATACTACATAAGGATATGCTCAAGCAATAAACAAAGGCTAAAGTAATGAAAATATCAAGCCAAAATCAGCCTCCTTAAGCAACTTGAGCCACTTGCACCCACTTGCACCAAAATAGACCAATGAGCTTCTCTTAGCCTTCTTGACACTCCAAGCCTTTCATCATGACTTCCGAAGGTAGTATGACATCTAGCTAGGCTAGTAGATGACTAATCAAGGCTATTACTCAACTTGCAAGCAAAAGCAAAAATACCCATTAAGCAAAAACAAGCAGCTGAAACTCGTAGCCAGAACAGGGCCTGGGTCGCGACTCGCGACCCATACTCGCGACTCGCGACCCATACTCGCGACTCGCGAGGGTTCTCTGGAACCATGCTCCTGCTTCAGCCTAAGTACGCAGCCAAGGCCATAAATGGTTCGCGACTCACGACCAATACTCGCGACTCGCGACTTGCTACTGGAACATGTACTCTGCTTCAGCTCAAATACGTAGTCAAGACCACGAAGGCTCGCGACTCGCGAAGAAATCTCGCGACTCGCGACTTCCTACTGGAATGCACGTCTTGCAATCAACAATCAAGTCGCACCTCGTGAAGACAACTCGCACCTCGTGATCCCTGCTTCAATGTTAGTGCAATCTACTACTTAATACAAACCAAAACAAATAAACTACGAACTAAAGTTTAGGTTTACAAAACGGACTAAACAGGACCAAGATTAGACATAAGTGATACAAAGGAACTAATAAAAGGACCATGAAAAGAACTAATCTCAATGATGGGATTAGCACTAAGGAGTATCTCTTTCGTCGTTTCAAGATCAGGCATTGATCCTGGTTCATCCCCTCCCTCTTCAACAGGAATTGACCTCAATTCTAGCAGTTCATCATCTTCTAAATAAGGAGATAAGTCACCCACGTTGAAGGTTGCAGCAACTCCATAATCACCCGGAAGATCGATCTTATAAGCATTATCACCATAACGCTCTAAGACCTTAAAAGGACCATCTGCTCTCGGCATTAGCTTGTGTTTCCGCTTCCCCGGGAACCTCTCTTTCCTCAAATGAATCCATACCAAATCTCCTGGAGCAAAGATTTTTGGTTTCCTCCTCTTGTTGGCCTTTTTCTTGTACCCCTCATTGGCTTTCTCAATGTTTCCTCAGACCTCCTTGTGAATCTTCACCATGGCTTCGGCCTGAGCTCTAGCATCCCCGTGAACATAAGAATCCCTAGGTAAAGCAATAAGATCAATAGGAACATAAGGGTTAATGCCATAAACAATTTCAAATGGGGAGTGTTTTGTAGCATAAGTAGGTGTCCTGTTGTAAGCGAACTCAGCATGACATAGTTTCACATCCCAATCCTTGCCGGTTTTGCTCACTAGACCCCGAAGCAACGACCCCAATGTCTTGTTAGTCACCTCAGTCTGCCCATCTGTTTGTGGATGATGAGACGTGCTGAATAGTAGTTTAGTTCCCATAAGCCTCCACAAAGTTCTCCAGAAGTAACTCAAAAACTTACTGTCACGATCAGAGACAATAGTTTTAGGTATCCCATGTAAGCGCACCACTTCCCGAAAGTACAAGCAAGCGACATTCACCGCATCTTCAGTCTTGTGACATGGAATAAAGTGTGCCATCTTCGAAAACCTCTCCACCACCACCATAACTGAGTCTCTCCCCCTTTGAGTTCTAGGCAATGCCACTATGAAGTCCATGCTCACATCCTCCCATGGCCTTTCCGGAACTGGTAACGGAGTGTACGGCCCTTGCTGAAAAGAACTCTTCGACCTCTGACAAACCCCACATCGAGCCAATACAACTTGGATCTCACCAACCATGCGTGGCCAATGAAAGTGCTCCTGTAGTAACTCAGTAGTTTTGTTGATGCCGAAATGACCAGCCAACCCACCTCCATGAGCCTCCCGAATCAGTAACTCCCGAACCGGACATTTTGGAACACAGAGCTTGTTCCCTTGAAATAAGAACCCATCCACCAACTGATAATTATTTTTAGAACCGGATTCACAATCAACAAACAAGTCACAAAAATCACCATCGAGTGCATAGTATTCTTTTATCAATTCGAACCCAAGAACCTTGGTATCCACCGTTGTTAGTAGTGAATGTTTCCTGGAAAGAGCATCAGCAACAATATTTGCCTTTCCGGCTTTGTATTTAGCAACAAAGTCAAAAGATTGTAAAAATTCTACCCATTTAGCATGTCGAGCACTGAGCTTATGCTGCCCATGTATGTACTTTAACGACTCATGATCAGAATGTAAAACAAAGGAAGCAGGACGCAAATAATGACTCCAATGTCCTAAAGCTCTAACCATAGCATAAAACTCTTTATCATAAGTAGAATAGTTCAATCTAGCACCACTAAGCTTCTCGCTAAAATAAGCGATAGGCTTACCCGACTGAATCAAAACAGCCCCAACACCTGTCCCACTCGCATCACACTCAACCTCGAAAGGTTTAGTAAAATCAGGTAATGATAACACAGGTGCTTCACACATCTTAACCTTAATCAATTCAAAGGCCCTTTGAGCAGCAGCAGTCCACTCAAATTTCCCATGTTTAGTACACTCAGTTATAGGAGCTAACAAAGTACTGAAATTTTTTATAAATCTCCTATAAAAAGACGCTAAACCATGAAAAGACCTCACATCAGTCACACATTTTGGAACCGGCCAAGTAGAAATGGCGTCTACTTTAGCAGGATCCGCCTTCACCCCTATGTCAGAAATAATGAAACCTAGAAAACTAACTTCATTTTGCATGAATGAACACTTCTCTAACTTCCCAAAAAGTTTATGTTTCCTTAGTGTTTCAAATAACAGACACAAATGATTCAAATGATCCTCCTTGTTAGCAGAATAAACAAGAATATCATCTAAATATACCACTACAAACTTGCCTAAAAATGGCCTAAGTACTTCATTCATCAATCTCATGAACGTACTAGGGGCATTTGTTAGACCGAAAGGCATGACAAGCCACTCATACAAGCCATATTTCGTTTTAAAAGCGGTTTTCCACTCATCACCCTCACGCATACAAATTTGATGGTACCCACTCCTAAGATCAATTTTAGAGAACAAATTAGACCCACTCAATTCATCTAACATGTCATCTAATCTAGGAATTGGAAACCTGTACTTGATAGTAATATTGTTAACAGATCGACTATCAATACACATCCTCCAAGACCCATCTTTTTTTGGAACAAGTAAGGCCGGAACAGCACACGGACTCATACTCTCCTTCACATATCCCCTCTCAATCAGCTCACTGATTTGTCGTTGTAATTCCCTACTCTCCTCGAGATTACACCTATAGGATGGCTTATTTGGAATAGGGGCTCCGGGAATGAGATCAATCTGATGCTCAATTCCTCTTTTTGGTGGTAAACCAGGAGGTAATTCTTGAGGAAAAACATCCTGAAATTCATTTAAAACCTCCCCCAACTCAGAATCTGTAATCGCCACTCCCTCTTTTTTTTTCTTGACTCACTAACACAAACGCACACCCCTCTTGCTCAAACAACTTCTCGAATTCTTTTCTCCCTAATAACACACTCCCATTGTCCGAATTGGACTTTGATTTAGGCTTGGTGTTTAGGATTTTTGAGGGTGCTAAAGGTAACAAAGTTTTCATTTTTCCATCTTTATTAACTTTATAAGTGTTAGTTAGACCATCGTGATCCCGATCAAACTGCTAGGGACGTCCAAGTAACAAGTGACATGCCGTCATTGGGATTACATCACACAAAATTTCATCGACATAATTACTAATGCTAAAATTAATCAAGACTCTATTCCGCACCTTAACCTCACTTTCATCATCTAACCATTTTAGTTTATAAGGATTAGGGTGTTTACCAACGGCAAAGACAACTTATTCACCAATTCAATGGACGCTACATTCGTACAACTACCCCCATCTACAATCAACGTGCATAATTTTTTTTGGATCAGACATTTCGAATGAAAAATCGTCTCTCTTTGTTCACTTTCTTTTGCCACGTTGTTGGTATACAAATTCCTCCTAATAACCAGATTTTCTCCCTCTAATTCAGGTTGACAAAGTTCTTTTACATCCTCCTCTTCCTCTTTATCATGTTCATGAGCTAAAAGAGCTAATTTTTCCATTTCATCTATTTCTTCTATATCATGTAAGGTCATAATTCGGGCAGTAGGACAATTAGATTGGTAATGACCATAACCTTGACACTTATAGCATTTTACTTTGTCATTAACAGTTCTAATAGGCATATTAGCTTTCTTATTCTTATCATGATCAGAACTAACATTAACATTGCTACTACTAGTACTAGGCTTAAAATTTGAAGATCTAGTAAAAGGTTTAGCAATTGTACCACTCGATTTCTTCCTTTGAGTCTCCAAAGTAGGCGCCATTTTGCAAGCTTCCGTATAAGTAAGGAAAGGAAACACCTCCAACTTCTCCCTCAAATCCGTGTTCAACCCACCTAGGAACCGTCCTAGTCTTTGTTCTTCGGATTCATCTATTTCACAAACCATGGCAAGCTTTTCGAATTCCTTGATGAACTCCAAAACCGGCATGGTTCCTTGCTTCAAAGTCGACCACCTCACATATTGGTGTTGCTTGTAGTTCGAAGGCACAAATCTCTTCCTCAATTGCTTCTTTAGCTTACTCCATGTTTGAATTTTGGACTTGTTCTCCTTCTCCCTTTGTTTCTTCAACCCTTCTAACCATATTGAAGCATATTTTGTCAACTTCAAAACCGCCACCTTGTATTGCCTCTCTTCTGGTGTTTCTTTGTACTCGAAAAACCTCTCCAAAGATCTTTCCCATTCAAGGTACACCTCTGGATCAGTAGTACCATCGAATTCAGGAACATCGATTTTCAAACCCCTATCATCCCCATACGATTCCTTCTGTTCTTCATTTGTTTTTTTGTTTTTCAATACTTCCAATGTTAATTGGGTCATCATATCATGCAAAGCATCATTTTGCTTGGACAAAGCTTCAATCAATTGATCCCTCTTCAAGTTTGCAGCAGCTTCATCACCCATGTTGAACTTAAGCTCTTGATACCACTTGAACTATAATTAGTCTTGAAATCAATCAAGCAAGTAATTAGAGTTGAGAAGATAATGAAATAGCTCAAAAGAATCACTCTTAAGAAAATATTTCCTACTAAATTCAGTAGAAAGAATCACTCTTACACTCAATTTAGGTTGATTAAATCACTAGGAGAATCACTCTCAAAGCTCACTAATCGGTTTAGAAAACTTGTAGTTAAAACTCCCAAGAAATCAATTCAAAGAAAGCTAAGTTACTTTAGCCTCAAGGATGAACAAAGTTCAAGTTTTTATAAAAATCAAAGTAGTTTACAAATGATACATCAAAGTCTACTTAAAGAAAGAAATGTACAATTATACGTATAATTATACGTATATTCGTACAATACGCAACCGAATACGTACAAACTATTATACGTATCAAGTATAATACTACATAAGGATATGCTCAAGCAATAAACAAAGGCTAAAGTAATGAAAATATCAAGCCAAAATCAGCCTCCTTAAGCAACTTGAGCCACTTGCACCCACTTGCACCAAAATAGACCAATGAGCTTCTCTTAGCCTTCTTAACACTCCAAGCCTTTCATCATGACTTCCAAAGGTAGTATGACATCTGGCTAGGCTAGTAGATGACTAATCAAGGCTATTACTCAACTTGCAAGCAAAAGCAAAAATACCCATTAAGCAAAAACAAGCAGCTGAAACTCGTAGCCAGAACAGGGCCTGGGTCGCGACTCGCGACCCATACTCGCGACTCGCGAGGGTTCTCTGGAACCATGCTCCTGCTTCAGCCTAAGTACGCAGCCAAGGCTATGAATGGTTCGCGACTCGCGACTTGCTACTGGAACATGTACTCTGCTTCAGCTCAAATACGTAGTCAAGACCACGAAGGCTCGCGACTCGCGAAGAAATCTCGCGACTCGCGACTTCCTACTGGAATGCACGTCTTGCAATCAACAATCAAGTCGCACCTCGTGAAGACAACTCGTACCTCGTGATCCCTGCTTCAATGTTAGTGCAATCTACTACTTAATACAAACCAAAACAAATAAACTACGAACTAAAGTTTAGGTTTACAAAACGGACTAAACAGGACCAAGATTAGACATAAGTGATACAAAGGAACTAATAAAAGGACCATGAAAAGAACTAATCTCAATGATGGGATTAGCACTAAGGAGTATCTCTTTCGTCGTTTCAAGATCAGGCATTGATCCTGGTTCAGTTGCTATACGTAACCCTAGTTAATTTGCCATGTGTTTTGCTGTGATTGATAATCATCTAATTAATTAAAATCAAACTAAAATCATTACTAAAATTCTTTGTTAGAATCATTAAACTATAACCATTACCTTGAGCCCACTAGAACTACAATTACCACAACACCTTTGGAATTCCCATAAAACTCCCTTACACCCTTTGGCAGGGGCGGATCCACAGGGGGGCTGGTAGAGGCCCGACCCCTGCAGCCCAATCTTACGATCTTTTTTTTTTTTTTTGAATTAGGCCCCTGTACGTTTTTAGTATATATATTAATAAAGTCAAGTGAATACTTGTAAACTCTCCTTGTATCGGTGGTAAGGGCATGATGAAGGAGGGATGCTATTGGGCTACAGGTCGCGGGATCGAATCCCTATCTTGCTTCGTTGTGTTCATTTTTTTCCGTTTTATTTTAATAATATTTTTTAAAACTCTTTTCCCAATTCTTATCAAGGAAAATTCACAAATCACAATTGTTTGTTTCTCTTTAACTTTAGGCCTTTCTTCATATTTCCCCCAAAAAAACTATTTTATACCCTACCAATCAACTCCATAATTCTTTTTATCTTCTCCAAAAAATCATCTTCGACCTCCATAATTCAGTTCCCCAATTCCTCAACGCTTTATATACATATTAGGTATTCTTTAATCTTTTTTCTTGATTTTTTTTCATATTGTATTAAATTCATAATATATACACAATGAAATAGTGAATATTAATTTTTATTAATCTTTCACTAATCTTTTGGTTTTTATTAATAAAAATCATGTCAAAAGTGGTCCAAGTGGATTAGTTTGATTTAATTCATAGAATTACATTGAATTGTTCCCTTAATAAAATTGGCTGAATTTGCAATTTGTAATTGCTTTGGTACAGCAGCGTAATGTGTTCATTGCCTTCATTGTTTGTTTCTTTAGAATTGGCCCCTAATCAACTAATTCCCTTTACTTTTTACATTATTGTTTACTTAATTTGTTCATTTGTTTGTTTAAATTATTCGTTTTTTAGACATATTCTTGATATATTTATGTATTACAGACATACATCAGTCCTTATTAATTTTTTAGACTTATTCAAGTAACTAGTTTTTTCCCTTGTATATCAAATGAAAGGAAAAAAAATAGAGTTGGAGAAAAAGATTTGTGTGTGTGTTAAGGAGTTTTTAATTTTTGGATTGGTATCAAAAGCATGCCCAAAAGAATAATTATATTTATAATATGTCAATGTCTCATTAGAAATATTAGCTTTTAAATATTCTTGGCCCCGTTAGATTTTGATTCCGGGTTTCGCCCCTGTCCTTTGGGCAAGTGTTTTCATCTTGTCTCCAAAGGACAGGTGGCATAATCTCCCTTATGTCAACTGATTGACAGCCTTCACAGTAGCTGTCAATCAGTCCCCAAAACCTCAACTATATATAAATACCCTATATCTATTCCATTTAAGATAACTTTTTCCTAATCTCAATAAATTCTCTTTATCTTTCTCTCTCTGCATTTCCACATCATTTTGCTGACTTGTTCATTTTGCAGGACTCACTCAGCTGGAGTCAGGCTCCCTCATACAGGTCCAATCAGCATCAAGTATCAGCTCATCTATAGCCAAGTCATCACTAGAGGATCTAGTCAGCATACATCGAGGCACTCCTCAACTCATCATATTCACCTCCTTATATATAAGTTTCTTAAGACAGAAATAGATTGGCGCCATTTTTGGGGAAGAAGAATGGCTAACACTAGATCCCACGTTGCTCGCCGCTCAAGGGCTTCCCCCGGTCAGCCTCAGGGCAACGACCGTGAGTCCGCGGGGGCAACACACTATCAACAAGACCCACGCGACTTAAATGTTGAGCCTGAAAAGAAAGCTGAGCGGGAACAGAAGTGTCAACTCAGAATGTTCCCGAGCAACAGCTAGTCACAAGAAGGGACCTCGACCACGTCGTCACTCAGCTGTCAAAGACACTCCAACGGAACCTACATGCTATATTCTCATACACGCCGAGTGACTAGCCTTTACAGCCGAGAGTCCAGCCCTCCAAAGGCAAAGCTCAGCTGGAGGGACCACGAATTATGCTCCAGGGCGAAGCTTCTCGCCCCCATCTGTATAAGGCACCTAGGAGTCGCTCGGCTCGAACGGTTTAAAGTCAGACACCCTTCATTCGGAGTGCCGAGCCTCAGCCAAAGACAAGGGTAAGTCTCGGAGAGCCAAGGAACTAGCGGACGAGGGCTGAGAAGTCTCGTCGCCCAGGACAATGGGGGCCAAGTTGGGAAAAATTGCTCGAACAAAATAGGAAGAATGCTCGCTACATCGTACCTCCTCACTCTGAAGCAGAGGGGGCCACACATGCGAGGGTTTATCACAATGACCGAAAGCTCTGCAATGGATCTATGGATGTTCGAGAGGTCATAGATCGAAGATGACACCACAATGCCTGACGGATCATAGAACGGAGAGAACCTCTACAAGGCAATGGCCCTCCTCATGCTACCGAAAGGCAGAGGGACCGTCCCGAACCTGTTCATTATCCCGAGCTAAGGATCCGAGAGCGTTCCCATCATGGGTCCTTTCGCGACCGACGGGCATACTCGGCCATTCAGAGGGAGGTCGGCGCATCCAGAAGAAATACCCCCCAAGGAGATCCGTTGGTCTTACTTTCATGCCAGACGCCCTTCAGTCGATAGATTGTCGAAGTATTTGACCTGAGTAAGGTCAAGGTACCTCCCATTGATTCTTTTTTAGGGCACCACAGATCCCACCGATCATTTGGTGGCTTACAAAGCCCACATGGCCGTACAAACCGGGTACGAGGCCTCATGGTGCAAATTCTTTCCCAATACTCTCAAGGGGACGACCCTCAGCAAGTTCAACGACCTACCCCCGGGCATCGTCACTAGCTTCTCCGTCCTGGAATCTCTATTCATTCAACAACTTTGTGTTTGTAGAAACAGGTCACCCAGTCAAGACAACAGCCAACCTTGGGAGCTACACATTGATGGCTCGGCTACCAAGGAAGCAAGTGGAGCCGGATTATTCATTAAGACAAGTACGAGTGAAAGGATAGAGTATGCCGTTAGATTTGGATTCACCACATCCAACAACGAGTGAGAATACGAAGTGCTTATCTTTGGGCTTAAAATATGCCGAGCAGCAGGAGCAACATCCCTCAAAGCGATCTCAGACTCACAGTTGGTAGTGGGAAAAATATCAAGGGAATATGAAGCAAAAGAAGAAGCCATGAAGATGTAATTGCAAAAGTGTAAATTGCTCATCGCTCAATTCGAGCACTTCTCCCTTGGTCATGTCCCCAGATTAGAGAACCAACTGGCTTACGCAGTTTCCAGATTGGCTAGCTTAGCCAAGAGAACCCGCCCTTGAACCATCACTTGGGAAGTATTACCTTAACCTAGCATTAATGAGCCGAGTGTTAACGCCATGCTCCAACAATCTGATTGGTGAGAGGAAATTATTTCCTGCTTAAGAGACGAAAAACTACCCATCAAAGAAAAAGAAAAGGCCTGGATAAGAGCCCTAAGTCGAAACTTTCTTTGGTACTATAATCAATTGTACAAGCTTTCCTACACTCATCCACTACTAAAATGCGTCACCCAGAAGAAGGAAACTACATCCTTCGGGAAATTCATGAAGGGGCATGTGGAAGTCACCAGGGGACACGCACCCTCGCAGGCAAAACCCTTACGGCAGGATACAAAAGTGCACACAGTGTCAGCTACACGACAACATACCACGACGAACCTCTCAGGACTTGGCGGCCATCATGCCCATCATGCCATTTGATAAGTGGGGAATGGACATACTCGGCCGGCCCTTTCCCTCCTATTGTAGCACAAAAGAAGTTTCTGCTAGTAGTTGTCAGGCAATTCATATGGCAGAACATCATCACTAGATTCAACATCCCCAGAATGCTCATTTCAGACAACGACCGACAATTTGACAGCGGGCCAACTCGAGAATATTTCTCCCAGTTCGGCATCCAGAAAAGATTCACCTCGGTTGCCAGACCACAAGCAAACGGCCAAGCTGAGGCCGCAAACAAGATCATACTCGTAGGGATTAAACCTCAACTGGAAGGAGCTAAAGGCTCATGGGTAGACGAACTACCAGGAGTTCTCTGGTCAGCTCGGATTACCACCAAAGAGGATACAAGCCATACCCCATTTTCCCTAGTATACAGTAGTGAGGCAGTTCTCCTTGTAGAAGTCAGGATCCCATCACCAAGAATGACATTCTATGAATACGAGAGAAATGAAGAACAAAGAAAGGTGGACCTCGAACTCTTACCCGAAGCGAGAGCTGATGCCCTCCTCAAATCAATCACCTACAAGCAGAGGATTACTAGGTATTTTGACAAGAGGGTAGCTCCTCGGCCCATACAAGAGGTAGACTGGTCCTCAGGAAATTTGAAGCAACTGGAAAGAGACCCACAGAAGGAAAACTCACACCTAACGGGGAAGGACCATATCAAGTGAAAGAAGTTATCAGGCCAGGCTCCTATAGGCTACAAGATAAGGAAGGCAGACCATTGCCTCGGCCATGGAACACAGATAATCTGAAGAAGTTCTACATTTAAGTCTTTTCATCAAAATGCAATGTAATTGTGGGCGTAGGGTAGAGGTATCAAAATTGTATTAAATTTACATTTAATGAAATGACGAACCTAAATTTAAAAGCTAAAACTCAGAAAAGAATGCAAAAGTATCACTGATATTCATAATAAATTGCCAAAAATAGCCGAGTGACATTACAAAATACTACCCATAATACTAGCAACAATTGGTTTTGCACGCATTTTGAGGAAGCGATTTAAGGGTGTAAATGAAGGAATTATTCAAAATGGTTTTATTACAAACTAGAATGTGATTATAAGTTGCTAATATTAAAATTATTTTGACTAATTCCTTCGTTTTACTCCCTTAAATCGCATCCTCAAAAAGTGTGCAAAACCAATTGTTGCTATTATTATGTTACGGAGGGAGTAATTATTAAAGTTTTTCCAATAGCTACAAACACAAAACGCATAAAAATTTACAAGTTAAGAATTAATAAGAGGGGCAGACAGGGGCACAACATTATTGGTAGCATGGTCAACAGAGGCAGACTCAACGCGTCTCTTAGAACGACGTTGACTTAGATGATCTTCAACAAACTCTCCCCTAAGAGGATCATCCTCTTTACCCTTGCCCATCTCAGCAGCAAGAGGATCATCCTCTTTACCCTCGCCCAGCTCAACAACAAGACACTCAACATCATCATCCCCAAAGTCACCTTGACCTTCTAGCTAATCACCTACTTCAGCATTGTCATCAGCCTCAAAGTGTTGGCGGAGTTCTTGCATTAATTGATCGTTCATCTAGCCTTCTTCCTCTCGACGGAGATACTCGAATTTAGTTTCTATCTTATCCTTCTTCTCGGCACATATATTGCTGAGCACTCGGGACATTCTGTCCTTTAGAGCCTGGGTCTCCACCTCTGCAACGTCTAAGCTCATATCAGCAACATAAACCGTTGCCTCCTCGGTTTTCTTCCAAATCTTGATGAGAGCCCCTCGATACTCCACCAACTTCATACTCTCCCACCGAGGATCCTCAAAGTGACACATCATCTCATCAAAAGTACCAAGAAGAGAGACAACTCTCTCCCTCTCCTCCTTAGTCCCCCTGACAAATAAGCAAATCCTTCTCTAATTGAGCTTTCTCCCCTCTCAGTTGGTCCAAAGCTTCAGTATGACGAAGCAAGACATCAAATGCCTCCTTGGATAAAGCAAGTTCGGCTCGGACGCCATCTAAGTCCGTCTGTTTTGAGGATACATCACTCCTCAATTGTCCTGCTTCTATAGTCAAGGCCACTTCTATACTCTCCAAGGACTGAGCTATCTCTAGAAGATCCTTCTTCTCACCCCTTATGGTGTCCAGCTCGGAGGATAGGGCATCCACGTTCACAGAAGTCATGGCACATAAATTCTTGGACAAAGCATGCATTCGGACCGAAATCTTTAAAAATAGCTTTGGTCAGACAAATACAAAGGAAAAAGAAAAAGGAGAAAACAAAAGACATACCTCTAACCACGACTCATGTATATGATCAACCCGCTCCCTTCCCAATCACTCCTCAATTGTCCTGTTTCTGTAGTCAAGGCCACTTCTATACTCTCCAAGGACTGAGCTCTCTCTAGAAGATCCTTCTTCTCACCCCTTATGGTGTCCAACTCGGAGGATAGGGCATCCACGTTCACAGAAGTCATGGCACATAAATGCTTGGACAAAGCATGCATTCGGACCGAAATCTTTAAAAATAGCTTTGGTCAAACAAATACAAAGGAAAAAGAAAAAGGAGAAAACAAAAGACATACCTCTAACCACGACTCATGTATATGATCAACCCGCTCCCTTCCCAATCGCCTCAGATCTTTCTCATCTTCAGCCGAACAGATCAACCTCATAGCCAGGTTAATCCGACGAGATTTCTCAGCAAGAGATAACTGAGTAAATGGGAGAGTATGCCCAGCAGGTAATGGAAACTTCACCTTCTCCCTTCCTTATATCAAACTTGTTAGCATTCACCTCTTGCTTCGCATCAACATAATGCCCCCTTGATCCACCGAAGGCTGATTGACATTCGTCTCAGGAATAAAGGAAGACGCCTCAGCAGCTACAAAGGGAGGTTAACTCCCATCACTTCTTGGAATGCCACCCTCAACATTATCATGAACACCTAGGAGCTCAGACGCATTGAAGAGATCATCTCCCTCCTTCTGGATACCCTCAGGATGAGACGACCCTGAATGACTCGCCTGACTTGGAATGGAAGCAAGAAAAAAGGCTTCCCTTTTTCTCTTCTTTTGCTAATAAGGATTCAGAGAGAAAAAAAGAGTCAGCTAGGAATAATGCAAGCCACAAGAAGAGAATAACAGAAGCACAAAGATGAAAATTTTGATGAATTTGAAATTCTAGTGAAATAGGTCCAGAACAAGATTAATCATCAGTTGAGATCTATCAGATCTAACCATTGATCATAGTTTGATAATGCTAGCTTCATAACTTATTGTATGGAGCATAGTGTTTCTCACAACTTCTCAGCCCCCAGAACTCCACAGGAAAATGGAGTAGTTGAAGGATAGAACCGCACTCAAGAAGAAATGGCCAGAACCATGCTTCTGGAGAGTGGTCTGTACAAGAAATTTTGGGCTGATGTTGTGAGTACATCATACTACATACTTTATATAGTTATGCTAAGACCAATGCTGAGAAAAACACCTTATGAACTTCTAAGAAGCAAAAACCAAACATTGAACATTTAAGAATATTTGATTGCAAGTGTTTTGTGCACAACAATGGTAAGACCAGTTTGTACAAGTTCGACCCCAAGAGTGATGAAGCTATTTTTATTGGGTATTCTCCTCATAGCAAGGCATATAAAGTCTTCAAAAAAAGAACCTTGTGTGTTGAAGAGAGTATCCATGTGATGTTTGATGAAACTAACATGTTCAACAAGCCTGTGCAGGTAAATGATGATGAAGGTTTTGAGATTGGAATGACAAACTTCACTGGAGCTGAAACAGAAAACACCGTTTAACCAGACCCTCCAACTTCTCCTGAACATAACAATGGGTCTGGTGCAGTAGAGGAAAATGCTGAAGAGGTTATTCAACACATTGACTCTCCTGCACATCCAACTGAAGATGAAGTGGAAGAGAACACTGAAGAAACTGGTCCACCCTCTCAAATTCAGAATGAGATAGGGGGAACCAGTACAGACATTAACCTAGGTGACTTAAATACTGTAAAAAGGGTATGTTTAAGCAAAGGAATTCTCACCCTGCTAATCAAATCATTAGTGATTTATCAAAAGGATTCCAAACTATAAATTTTGTTTGGAAAATTTTTGTGCTTACTTCTCATTTTTATCTCACATAGAACCAACTATCTATAAGATTGCTCTAACTGATCCTGATTGGGTCTTGGCCATGCAAGATGAGTTGAACCAGTTTGAGAGAAATCAGGTTTGGCATCTTGAGCCAAGAACCAATGAGATGTCAGTTATTGGAACCAAATGGGTCTTCAGGACCAAAAGGGTCTTCAGAAAAAAATTGGATGACTCAGGCACTATAGTCAGAAACAAAGCCAGGCTAGTGGTTCAAGGGTTTAACCAACAAGAAGTAATAGATTATGATGAAACCTTAGCTCCAGTAGCCAGGCTTGAGGCTATAAGAATCTTAATTGCCCTTGCTGATCACATGAACTTCAAGCTCTTTCCAATGGATGTTAAAACTGTTTTTCTAAATGGCTATTTGAAAGATGTTGTATATCTGTAGTAGCCCCTCAAACTTGTAGCCCCTCGTGCTTGGTATGAGAGACTCTCTAGTTAGTCATGATCACAAGATTGCCTCAAAAAAGCCCCTCATGCTTGGTATGAGAGACTCTCTAGTTTTCTAATTGAAAATCACTATGAGAGAGGTTCAGTGAACAGGACTATATTCTTAAAGAAAAGGGGACCAGATCTGTTAGTGGTCTAGGTATATGTTAATGATATTCTATTCAGGGCTACTAATTCTGTTTTGTGTGACGAGTTTGCAGATCCAATGAAAAAGTGAATTTAAGATGAGTATGATGGGAGAACGTGGCTTCTTCATAGGGATCCAAATCAAGCAAGTGGATGATGGAATCACGATCCATCAACAAAAGTATCTCAAGGAGCTACTCAAGAGATATGGTCTGCAAGATAGTAAGTCCTATGGCACACCTATTGCTACCTTTCCTAAATTGAGCTTAGATGAGAAAGGAAAGAATGTTGAGGATACGCTATACAGAGGCATGATTGGCTCACTTCTCTACTTAACAACTAGTAGACCAGACATAGTGTTCTCAGTTGGGCTGTGTGCTAGATTTCAAAGCAACCCAAAAGAGTCTCATCTAAAAGTTGTTAAGAGAATTTTCAGGTACCTGAGAGGTACATGTGATATGTGCTTGTGGTATCCAAAGGGCGGCAAATTTGATCTTTTAGGATACAATGATGCTGACTTTGCTGGATTTAATGTTGATAGGAAGAGCACTTTAGGAATGGCTCATTTCTTAGGTTCTTTTCTCATTTTCATGGGGATCTAATAAACAAAATTCAGTGGCTTTATCCACAGTTGAGTCAGAATACATAGCTGATGCATTGTGTTGTGCTTAGTTGCTTTGGAGAAAGACATAGCTAAAGGATTTGGGGTTTGTTCTAGAAGTGTTCCCATTTTGTGTGATAACACCAGTATCATAAACATTTCAAAAAATCATGTCCAACATTCTAAAACCAAGCATATTGAAATCAGACATCATTTTCTCAGAGACAATGTGGAAAAAGGAAATGTCAATCTTGAATTTTGCAAATCTGAAGAGCAATTGGCTGATATTCTCACTAAGCTCTGAGCAGGGAAGTGTTTATCAAACTCCTTAAATTACTTGGTATGGTAAGGATTAGATCCTAGTTCCATAGGATTTATCTTTCCCCTTTTGATCAGTTTTGGCTTCACTATTCCTTAGTGTACATAAGTGTTATGGTGCATTTTAGCTAACCTGATTACAGGTAGGAAGCCGAGGCTCAGCTTGGTAAGCCGAGAGTTATAGGTTATAAGACAAGGACATGCCGGGAGTAGCAGGAGCATAAGCAGGAACAGGTACATAAGCCGAGTGGTGCTAGGTATCGGGTTCATAAGCTGGAACGTGAGCTGGATCAAGCACATAAGCTGGTTGGAAGCTGAGAAGCAAGTAAAGCCGAGGAGCAGAAGTGCAGAACAGCGTTAGAAGGATCTAGAAGCTGATGCAAGTTTAAGTTCGAATCTAAAGAGCAAGTCAAGGGTCAGCTGGTATGAGAGAGATATTCGCACGCTGACGTGGCAAGAACAAGTCTTCCACCTTGGTCATACATGCCCCACGTAAATAGGGAGTGATTACTAAGTTGTTGCATGGTTTCACACATCCCAAGAAAATAGGAAGTTGTTCCTATTTTGATGGAACGGCTGGCTATCAATTAGAATAAGTTAAATACAGGCAGAAACCGGTTGTTTTAGGCAGATTATTATTATCATTCATCATCACATATACATTACACTAGAGAAAACAGAGGAAAAAACCCTATTGCAAACCCGTATCTACACAGCCCAGAAATACTCTGCTTAGCACATCTAATAAGACAGTTATCGTTTGTACTCGAAAGAAGTAGGGCATGTCACCCATACCCCTAGGGTGCTACTCAGCTTGTTTCAGCCATTTTCAATGTATATTACTCGAAATATTGTACGTGTATTAAACGGTTTTATGCCCGAATCATAGTGGATTGGTGGACTCATAGCCACCCGCGGTTTTTTCCCTTGTTCTTGGGTTTTCCGCGCCAACATTTCCCCGTGTCTTTTCTCTCTTATTTTTCGTCATTTATTTTCCGTACCTTAGTCTAGCTATCGCTCGTTCCAACCTTAAATTGTCATCTTGACGATTTTTGGCATAAACAATAAGCAGGGTTGATTAACTTTTAAGTGTCATATATGCAAGTTCTCACAAAGTTCTTATGATGATGTTGTTCTAATATGTTGTACCTCTAAGTTGCCTAACTGATAGATACCTCAAGTTTCAAATGAATAAAGACCATCGTCAGACCACTTTAAGACCAGTACCCCATAACGGTTATCTCAGTTCAATTTAGGACTTCTTATTTTTGAAATTGAGAAGTAAATTTCTCTAATAGATGACCGCTGTGACACTTATGACTCTTGTAAAGTAACTTCCTTGTCTCCTCTCTTCAATAACTGTCAACCTTATTTCACTTTTTCATATTTTCATTCTCTCTCTCTAACTGCTCTTCTCTTCTCAAACCCTAAGTATTTCGAACAATCACTCTACAGAATTCTCATCACACTCTCACTCATTCTCTCCTTCAAATTTCTGCAATCTACATTATAGGAAGGAAGAAGAACAATGGTTTGAAGAAGAAAAGCAGAAGTCTAAGTCAATCACCTTAATTCATCTCACTAAGGGCTGAGAAGAAATCAAGTGCTACAACGGTTGCTGAACACCACGAAACAAAGGAAAAATCTTAAAAAATTGAGGCATAAGTGACTGAGGAAGTAATAGTGGAATCAAAGTTGCCATGCAAGCAAACTGATGAATCATTGTAACACACCCATATTTCAGAGACCCTTAAGAAGGATTACTAAAGGCAATCCAATCGACCTCGGGTTCCGAACGATGGGAGCGTTACTTAAAAAGAACCAGTTCACTAGGGAAATGGGTTTTAGTGGAA
The DNA here is from genome assembly GCA_951394345.1 of Salicornia ramosissima. Taxonomy (NCBI): domain Eukaryota; kingdom Viridiplantae; phylum Streptophyta; class Magnoliopsida; order Caryophyllales; family Amaranthaceae; genus Salicornia; species Salicornia ramosissima. Next base: position 31,576,991 of record OX596236.1, on the reverse strand, counting down.
AATTTCAAGGTAAAAAAAAATATATATATATTTTAAACCACAAATAAAATACTAAAAATACTACATATGAAGTACACAACGAAAATTCAAAATTACAATACAAACCTAAAATAATCTAACTTAAGACACCCTAGAAAAGTTGTTTTAAACATTATTTATAGTAATAAGTCCACAAGCAAAGGTCTAGTACATCCACACTCAACGATGACTACCAAACCCACCTGCAACAGTTAGAGAATAAAAACAAACAAGAAAGGAATGACAATCAGAAAAACTGAGTAATTACGACACCATCCCGTAAAAATAAATAAATAAATTTTATGTAATTGATAAATCTAGTAAGAAAATTTACTAACATATAATGCAAAATATTTTACTTTGTTTAATGAGGTAAATAAATTTTATGTCGTCCCAAATATAAAACCAATGCTTACACAACAAGAAAATAAGCTTCGGCCGACCGCTTTTTACCGACCGTTAACAGTCGGTGCCTCAATTTACCGACCATCGCCGGTCGGTAAAAGGAGGTCGGTGTATAATTAGTCGGTAAAATTTTGTTACCGACCGACGTTCAGTCGGAAATAATTTACCGACCGTTTACCGACTAAATAAGAGTTTTTAAAAAAAAAATTGGAAAGTCATTTTCCGACCGTCATGACGGTCGGTATTACCGACCGACCATATGGTCGGTCGGTAATACCGACCGCCACGACGGTCGGAAAATGGCTTTTTCCTGCCAATTTTTTTTCGCGCCTAATCATTTACCGACCGTGTGTCGGTCGGCATATTTATTTTCGCGGTTTTTTTAATTTAAATATTTACTAATTTCGAGGTTTTGAGTTTTTGGATATCGACCGTTTGGCGGTCGTTAAATTGTTACGTCTTTCATTTCATTAAATATAAAAAACCTTTGCAAAACATATTAAATTATTTATTGATGAAGAATAGTTTATACATACGAAATAATATTTGATATTATTTATATAAATAATTCGTAATACACAAAAGTATGTAATATATATATTAAAGTTTCCAAAAACGTAAATTAATAAACCCAAATATATATAACAAACAACTACACTACGAAGGCTCCAGAACCGCCAGAACCGTCTGTGCGATCGTCAGGGGGTCGTCGGTGAATGGAAGACTGATCGCCGAATTGCCTCATGAAAGCATCCATCTGCGCCTTCATCTGCTCGAGGTACTCCGCTTGCTTCTTCTGATCCTCCTCCAGACGGCGCTGATGCTCCTCCCGTTGACGGTCTCGCTCCTCCAGACGGCGCTCTCGCTCCTCTAACTCTGTCCTCGCATGCTCGGACTCCTCTAAACGCTCGGTCATCTGTGCCAGTTGAGCGGAAACTGATGGAGAGTAGGCAGATCCAACGCGCCGCCGCGAGGTTCTCTCATAATAAAGAGAAGCTCCGTCTTTGCCGAACCCTAGAACCTCGCCCTTCCGGAAGCCACCAACTGTATCAAAGAAGACCTGGTTGGGATCCGTCTCCGAGCCACTAGCTTGAGACTCCGAAAGGTTTTGGTTATATTGTTCCTGCAAATTATGGGCGGAGTTAGTTCAAACAATTCAAAAAGAACCTAAATAGGCCATTTTTGGCTCGTTTTGGGTGTTTTCATTCACAACTTCGCACCGATCAACGTAGATCATGTTTTAAACCAAATTCACATATCATAACATTATTATAGACATTCTATCACTTATTTGCATGTTTTTGGGAAAGTTTAGAGGGTTTTGGAACAAAAACAACCTAAATAGGCCATTTTTGGCTCGTTTTGGGTGTTTTCATTCCCAACTTCGCACCGATCAATGTAGATCATGTTTTAAAGGTTAATTCACATCTCATAACATTATTATAGACATTCTATCACTTATTTGCATGTTTTTGGGAAAGTTTAGAGGGTTTTGGAACAAAAACAACCTAAATAGGCCATTTTTGGCTCGTTTTGGGTGTTTTCATTCCCAACTTCGCACCGATCAACGTAGATCATGTTTTAAAGGTTAATTCACATCTCATAACATTATTATAGACATTCTATCACATATTTGCATGTTTTTGGGAAAGTTTAGAGGGTTTTGGAACAAAAACAACCTAAATAGGCCATTTTTGGCTCGTTTTGGGTGTTTTCATTCCCAACTTCGCACCGATCAACGTAGATCATGTTTTAAAGGTTAATTCACATCTCATAACATTATTATAGACATTCTATCACTTATTTGCATGTTTTTGGGAAAGTTTAGAGGGTTTTGGAACAAAAACAACCTAAATAGGCCATTTTTGGCTCGTTTTGGGTGTTTTCATTCCCAACTTCGCACCGATCAACGTAGATCATGTTTTAAACGTTAATTCACATCTCATAACATTATTATAGACATTCTATCACTTATTTGCATGTTTTTGGGAAAGTTTAGAGGGTTTTGGAACAAAAACAACCTAAATAGGCCATTTTTGGCTCGTTTTGGGTGTTTTCATTCCCAACTTCGCACCGATCAACGTAGATCATGTTTTAAAGGTTAATTCACATCTCATAACATTATTATAGACATTCTATCACATATTTGCATGTTTTTGGGAAAGTTTAGAGGGTTTTGGAACAAAAACAACCTAAATAGGCCATTTTTGGCTCGTTTTGGGTGTTTTCATTCCCAACTTCGCACCGATCAACGTAGATCATGTTTTAAAGGTTAATTCACATCTCATAACATTATTATAGACATTCTATCACATATTTGCATGTTTTTGGGAAAGTTTAGAGGGTTTTGGAACAAAAACAACCTAAATAGGCCATTTTTGGCTCGTTTTGGGTGTTTTCATTCCCAACTTCGCACCGATCAACGTAGATCATGTTTTAAAGGTTAATTCACATCTCATAACATTATTATAGACATTCTATCACTTATTTGCATGTTTTTGGGAAAGTTTAGAGGGTTTTGGAACAAAAACAACCTAACGTAATTAGGATTATATTATGGAGATAATAATTAAGTTAAATTAGGAAATTATATTTACTTGCTAGAGAATAAATATAATTAGTGAGTACATAATGTTGGGCTCGCAACTATACTTAACTTAATCCTATGAGGTCACACAAAATAGCACAGGATTAGGCATCAATAATAAAGCCCATTGGATGGTAGGATTAGGATTTTTCTCTGATAAGACTAATGAAGTATATATAGTACCTTATTAGAGTTATGGGAGACAACAGATTATGATCAGTTGGCACACATAGTAACACAACCATAAAAACCCTAAAGCCTATTGTGTTCATATGGTTTTTCCCTAAAAAAGTAAGAGAGTTAATATTGATCCATCTCTTCCGTACTAGCATACGTGGGATCTAATCCAGTGCTTGTGAACTCACTAGTGGAAAAAATGGATTTTGCTGCGCTTCATTTGCTGCGGTTATTTGGGCTTATTCAAATAACCGCAGCAAATGAATACGTGTGCAATTTGCTGCTGCTAATTTGCTGCGGTTATTGAGGTAAGCCCAAATAACCGCAGCAAATCAATTAAAAAAAAAAATAAACCCGTGCTTTTCATTTCGAGCTCTCATTTCATCTCATTCAAAAAAAAAACCCTTGCCTTCAACCTTCGAGCACCATCTGCTCTGCAATTCTCCTTCAACCTTCGCCCATCCTGCAATTCTCCTTCAACCTCGACTCTCTGCAATTCTCCTTCCCTTCGAAGCCATCTGCTCTGCAATTCTCCTTCAACCTTCGCCCGTCCTGCAATTCTTTCGAACACCACCACCAAACCTCGCTGTGCAATCGACGAACACCACTACAAAGCCCGGCGAAGCCAGTCGACGAACACCACAACGAGCCACGAAGCCGACGAACACCAGCACGTACAAAGCCCGGCCTGAGAACACTGTAACCACGAGCCCTGCGAACACCACCAGTCGAACACCACGTCCCTGTGGTATGTGCCTTGTGTTGTTACTAATTTTTGTATTGTTTTAAGTCTAAATCTTTGTTTATAAGTTATTTTAATTGATTGTTTGAACTATATCTTAATTAATTTGATTTTTGTTAACATTAGGGTTCATGAGTTCTTTAATCAAATTGGGATTTTTGAGTTGATTGATTGAGTTCTTTATAATCTTGTGTATGAATGTGGTATTTGCCTTGTGTTGTTACTAATTTTTATATTGTTTCAAGTCTTAATTTTTTTTTATAAGTTATTTTAGTTGATTCTTTGAACTACATCTTAATTAATTTGTTTTTTTGTTAACATTAGGGTTCATGAGTCCTTTAATCAAATTGGGGTTTTTTGAGTTTTTTTATTGATTAAATAAAATTAGAATGTTTATAACTTAATTTTGGTCATGTTAAGTCATTCTATTTTATTTTATTTTTATAGTTTGTGAATGATTAGATTAGACGATAAACATACATGAAAAATATTTGAAATTAGACATTGTATTTCATTGTTTTGGATAATTTGTTGATTGCATTTTATACCTAAAATTAATTAGAATCTTGAAAAGAATGATTAGATAATAAACATATAGTACACAATTATATTTTGTACATTCAAGAATAAATACTTGATAAAGATATCTAGAATATAAAATTAGTTGAAAAATTTCATGTCTATTGATGATATAAGAAGATTAGATATTAACTATCTAGTATATGAATATGAGAATCTGAGATCATTTTAATTATTAAAATGAATATAAATATAAATTTTTTTGATTGGTTCTTTTGTCTTTGAATTATAAATATTTAGAGAATTTTTGGTGTTCTTTGCACAGTTCATACCAATATAAAATATTAATAGTGCTAGTTTGTATGAAATTGCAATTCTTATTAGAAATAGTGGGGACTTAGTTGTAGTTGCATTTGGGAATCTACAACCACCGGATCAGGGGGAAAAGTCTCATTGTGAAGCAATTGATGCAACTAATTGTTCTGTATCCCTTGATTCAGTGATAGATGGATGGGAAGATATGGCACTACCTATTCCACGTCCGAATTGGGGATTAATGATTTTGGCTGATGCACGAGGGACTTTTGTGACATGGCCGCGAAAATGGGTGCGGTTTTCGGAAGAGGTAGGATCAACACATTACATTTTGGTTAATAATTGCCTATTTTTATACTTTTCATACAATTTAATATAATAAAAAGTAATTGAATTTGTTATTAAAATAGGCGGTCGAGGCACGACCTAAGGAAAAAGAGCTGGGCAAGAACAATGGGAGCAAAAAAATAGGACCCACTACATCGAAGGAAGTTAATTCACATAACAAGAAGGGAGAATCACCAAAAGGTCATGATGATCTACAGAGGAAGATTTCGTCAAAGGGTTCAAATCTGGGAAATGAAACATCATTGTCTGTCACGTGTCAATGGTTGCATACAAGTGTTCAAGATGAGCCAGATGACGTCCCTTTAAAATTAATGTTGAATAAATCACAATTTCACTACTTTGAGGATGCAGAAACTTATGTTACCAAGGGAGATATTAGTGAGTTTCTTGCCGGGGATATGTTGGTCATTTCGTTATTACAAGCTTTCATGAGGTTAGCACTATATATAAAATAACTAGAATTCTTATTGATGTATAGTGTAACAATTTGGTTGATGACAACTCTTTTGTTTGTTCGTTGTAGTTCTCTTTACTCCGATTTGGCTGGATGCGACGCTACTCTAAAGGTTGGGTGGTTGTGCCCTCAACAGATATATGATCTACGATGTGCCAAGGACAGAACTGAAGTGCGAGAGTACCTTGAAACTAGTATAGTAGAGGAAATTCGAGCAAAGAAGAAGTTCATTCTCGCTCCTTACCTTCAGAGGTAACCCTTCATAATTACCTTGTCCATGTTATACACGGTTGCTTATTAAATTCCTATAAATCATTCACCGACCATCGACTTTTTTATGATGGTAGTTCACATTGGGTGCTTCTCTTGATATCACCTTCAACATACACGGTGTATCAATTTGATTCTTGTCGTGTTCAGCCGCCACGTGATTTGATGATCATGACTTGGTTGAATCGGTATGTTACTAAAGTAATTGAAATGAGTATTCCATTAACTTGATTAACAACTACTCGTATTTACCATCACCTTAATTTTATTATGATTGGTAATTTTGGTATAGTGTGATGAAAAAGATACGCTCAAGCATGATTACTCCAAATTTGATATCAGTTAAGGTAAATATCCCAATCATGTTGACCCTTTGTTATGTGCTTCTTCCATATTATGAACATATTTTGACTATTCTTGCCTTTTCTATGTGCTATGTAATTCAAAGTGTGCGCAACAGCAGAATGGTGTTGATTGCGGATACTATGTGATGCGCTACATGTATGATATCATCTCTAGCTGTACGAACTCAGATGATGTGGAAACGGTAAGTATTTGTTATTCCAAAAGTCTATAACTTTGTCCGAAATCACATAAGTGAGTCATAGAAAGTTTATTTCAATGTTATAGAACATCTATGAACCTTAAAAACATACCTAGGTTGATTAGTGCTAAGATGGGATTGAAAACACCCAAAACGAGCCAGAAATGACCTATTTGGCTTGTTTTTGTTCCAAAACTCTATAACTTTGCCCGAAATCAGACAAGTGAGTCATAGAATGTTTATTTCAATGTTATAGGACATCTATGAACCTTAAAAACATGACCTAGGTGGATTAGTGCTAAGATGGGATTGAAAACACCCAAAACAAGCCAGAAATGATCTATTTGGCTTGTTTTTGTTCCAAAACTCTATAACTTTGCCCGAAATCACACAAGTGAGTCATAGAATGTTTATTTCAATGTTATAGGACATCTATGAACCTTAAAAACATGGCCTAGGTCGATTAGTGCTAAGATGGGATTGAAAACACCCAAAACGAGCCAAAAATGACATATTTGGCTTGTTTTTGTTCCTATACTCTCTAACTTTTTTTTACGATCAAATATATATAAGTGTATTTATCTCTTGATGTGTTTGTGTGTTTATATATGCGTATGTGTATTTATTTTTCGAGCTTACGATACTAAGTTAATTATATAATCTATTCGACAATGTTTAATTTAATTTGATTCGTTTTTATATTAATTATTAGGTTTTATCCACATCGGTTCGAGAAGGATCATTCACCGCTGAAGAAATTGGCGAGGTTCGGGACAAGCTTGCCAAATTCTTGTATACGCATGGTTCGTGTTGATACTTCTACAAACAATTTCTCAAATTTGTATTAGTAGTTGATTAAAATTCAACATTTAGTATTAATTAATGTCTTATGAATAATTTAGTAGTTTATTGTATTGATCTTGTATAATTGGTAAAATTAAGCTGTATGTATTCGATTATTAGTATTTATTCCAAAACGTTCTAATTTAGAACGATTTAATGTGATTTATATATTAATTGCAAAAAGTCCAAAAAAAATCCTCACAATTTGCTTCATTTTGCTGCGGTTATTATGAATTTTGCTTTGTTTTTAAGCGCCATTTTCTGCGGTTATTTAAGAAATACAGCTGCAAAAAGTATAATTTGTTGCGGTTATTAATCAAAACCGCTGCAAAAAGGAACGTTATTTGCTGCGGTTACATTAAAAAACCGCAGCAAATAGCTACCCTTTTTGCTGCGGTTCAACCGCAGCAAATGAAAAAATATGTTATTGCTGCACCCTTGATTTGCTGCGGTTCATAACCGCAGCAATAAGCCCTATAAAAACCGCAGCAAAACGGCTTTTTTCCACTAGTGACTGATTAGAGGAGCAGCAATTGAGGCTCTAGATCTCCGTTCTTAACATTGAAAGCACGCATCAAAGGTTGTAATTACTATCTTTTATACTTGATTCATATTAATTATTATTAGTGATCTTGATGTTATAGATGTTAGGAAATTGTTTCCTGAAATTCCGCTAATCATATCTATAAACTCCTACAGTGGTACCAGTTAGCCCTCTAATAATTTTAATATGATCATGTTTTCAATGATAAAATTATTATTTTTCATTCAATTAAGGGAGGATTTATTATATGGGTTAATTTGCATAATTAAAATAGTGATTTTAATTATATTTTAGTTATTTTATACTCGAAAATTCAAAAAAAAAAAATTCGAAATGTTTGAACTTGAACTCTAGATCTCCGTTCTTTAATTGCAAATTCATGTAAAAAATTTGTTGTTTTAATCCCTCAATCAAACGAATTGTGCAAGGTTTTGGTTCTAAAATTTTGAACCCTAACTTTGTTCAATTCTTCAAAATCATTGTTTGAATTTCGTTTTTGCAAATTTAGTTTGTGGGAAATGTAGAAAACAACCCAGCCAATGTTATTCAAGAATAAATTCGACCAAAAGTTGTTTGATTTGTCCCAAATCATGCTCGAAAAGTTCGAACACTATGGGAAGGATTTCGTGCATTTTCCGGCGTCACTGGTGGCGTGGATGGTGCTCCGAAGTCGGAAGTGAGACGACCGGCATTTCTGGGTGGGGATCGTGGCCGTACAGCGGTTGTCGGCGGGGGAGCAGGGTGGCATGACCACGCTAATGTGGTTGGCCTTATTTTAGTTAATTGTTAATACGCAGCGTGGTCGTGCGTGGCTGCTGCTGTGGCTGCCTTACTGTTACTCTGCTTTAATTTTAAAAAAAATAAAAAAATAAAAATAAAAAAATAAATTATTATTATTAACTTCCTATAATTTTTTTTTGACGGGAACTTCCTATAATTAAGTTGTTTGTTTTTGACCAACTAATGTGGTTGGCCTTATTTTAGTTAATTGTTAATACAAGTTAACATTTTTCTTTTGGTAATTACCCACTAATAAAAGGTTTATTATTATTATTATCCTTTTTAATTTTTAATAAAAAAAAGGAGTTAATTATTTAAAGATTTTAAATGATTAAAATAATTTATTTTTTTCTGTTGGCCCAAAATTAGGATAGAAAATACGATCTGCGCATTGTAATGTATTCTTTGTAAATTAAATACGATTTGCAAATCGTTGGTATTTTTGTAATGTTATTTCAATTACTTAAGTTTAAATAATAATAGTAAATAATCAAGAGTGGAGGTCCAAGAAGAATTGAGGAAAGTGGTCCAAGAAGATTTAAGACGGAGTTAATGAAGATTAGATTTTATTCATATGGGCCATGGCAGGCCCTTGTCGTATGCGCCAAAACCAAATATAATTCTCTTACTTTCTAATACAAATAAATGTAGCAGGGAAGTAAGGTTCGTATCCACAGGGAACTAGGATTACTTAAATGTACTTGAATTAAACTAAAATGAAATAAAGTAAAATGGTAAAAAGAGGGGGTTTATAAATTTGTTAAGCTAATGATTAAACTAATTCAGAAACTCAATAAAAAAAATGGAATTGATTTAGAATAAATATGTTCAACAATCGGTTAATTAGAAATCAAAGAAGGAGGTCTTGGATCCGATTAATATCCACTTCGACTAGAGTATCGATCATCGGAAACAACTCAAAATCTATAATTTTGATTACCTAATGTGAAGAATAAATCTTCTAATCTCCTTATAATTAGCTAAGTAGTAAAATTTGCAATACTACAAAACCCTTATTCAAAGACAACCTAGAAGATCGGCTTCTAAGTTCAATCCGAGAATAGCATTAAGAGAAGAGAACATTAAGATCGTTTATGTTAAAAAAGCTTTTAACATATAACAACACACTTGAATTCTTAAGGAGAAATAAGGATGTAGCACATCCAAACCAAACCCTAACTTGCTACTAATTGACAAGGGATTTCCTTAGCAAGGCAAATCACAAATCTAGCAATAATTCATCAACACAACAATACTAGTAGTACTCCTAGCAAGCTATGCAACAAACCAACATATTCAAACATGAAAAACAAGTGATAATCAAATATAAATAAAGAGTAGAATTCTCACAATACAATAGAGGAAGCTTCAATAAATCTTCACCAAGATAAAGTTTAAGCTACAAGCTTCATGGAAAACAAAATACACAACGCTTTGAAGCTCATTCAAAGAGTAAAAATGGTGAGAAGCTCAGTAGAGAGGAAGGAGTTGTGTAAAAATCTAAGTGTGAAAATAGGATATATTTACCCTTCTTAACCTCTCTCCTCACTTATTACTGCCCTGCCTACGTGCCTTAACATTCAACCAATCAAAACAAAAGAAACAAGCCAACTTGCAAGAGAAGAAAAACAAAACAACAGCCACCGCACATGGGTCGCGACTCGCGACCAGAACTCGCGACTCGCGAGAAGCTACTGACCCAAATCTGCTCTGCTCTGCCTTGCCCTGCTCTGCTCTGCTCTGGTGAGGCACCCCAAGGCTGGGTCGCGACTCGCGAGAAATAGTCGCGACTCGCGAGGAGGGCCTAGCCTTGTTGCTCTTCAACTGATTCTTTGCTCTAAAACGCAATCCCGAGCAATCATCGAAGCATTACCAATCCAAAACTAATAATACATAATAATCGAGGGAATAGGGGTACAAAAAGAACCAAAATTCCTAAACCCTGTAAATACCTAAAGGATTCTAAAATCCAGAAACTATCTAAATAATAAACAAAAAGGAAAACAAATCCTTCTAAAAATAGCGTATAACTTGGACACATCAAATTCCCCCACGCTTAAACCTTACTCGACCTCGAGTAAAATTAAACGTTAAAGAAATTCAATGTCTAAAACCAAAAGTCCAAGTTAAACACAAATGTACAAAGCTCCGATTTGCTAAGCTAAAACTACCGTAACAAAGATTTACAACTAACAACTAAAAGTAAAAATAAAAATAGAAATAAATGAAAATAAAAACTTACACTGTCCGAGAAAGAAGCTATAGGAAGATAGAATAAAATTCTCCTATGCTTCTATCCTAAAACCTGCAATTCCACACGGACCAAAATGTCGCAAGTTAAATGTAAACGAGAAACAAAACCAATCAAAAATAAATGAGGAATCAAAATGTTCTCTCTATTCTTTTTCTCTCATTTTGCCTAGGTGCCCTTTTCGGGTTTTCAACCTAGCTTCTCATTACATTTTCCACTCACGCGCTCACCCACTCAACATATTTCTTTTTTCTTTTCTTTTTTTTTTTTTTTTGCCTAAGTTGCCCGTCCTTACGGGTTTTCAACTTAGCGGAATTTTCTTTTTATATATATAAATATATTTTTTTTCTTTTTTTAATAATAATAAAAATCAAAGGAAATATATTACAGTGCAATTAAAAAGTAAATAAATTACAAATTACTGAAAATTAAACTAAATTAAACTAGGTCTAAATACAAAATACTTGAAATGAAACTAAATGTACAGTAATAAAAATTAAAAACTAAAAATTAAAATAAACTAAAAATAAAACTAATTAAAATATATATACAAGTGATGATGTCTCTCCCTCACGCTTGCATCTGACATTGTCCTCAATGGAAGGAGAGAAAACCCCAAGAACCGTCAACTAGGAACCAGAAGGACCTCCAAAATCACGGTTTCCCGATCTGCTAGCGGCCCGCGCCGCACGACGCTGACGAACCTTGAAGTCGATGTCTGCAGAGGGGTCTTGAAATCCCGGGTTTTGAGACACGTAATGAGCATTCATGGCCGCAATCATAGATGTCATCGTATACACGTTGTCGTCAACCTCGTCAATCTGCTCCTGCATCGAATCAAGTCGATGCTCTACCCTCTGAATCCGGTCGGCCCACATGCCGTGATCAGCAGGTACATGTTACCCCGGAAAAAGTGGCGGACCCTGGACATGGTCCTCATCTCTCTCATCCTCATCCTCATCTTCCTCACCCTCTTCTCTCTCAGGTGGGAAATCGACCGGAGCGCGTCCCATATCTTGTAAAACTGCCGCCCGATAGTGCGGGTCAGGCGCAAGATATAGATCATCATGAGCGGCGCCGTCAGTGATGGTGGTCCGTTGAACCTGCGGCAATGCTATGTATTTTGTGGACTTAGCCCCATAGAGACAAACATGTCGGCCATTACGAGGCGAAGTCCACAACATAGATAACTTGCCTAATTGATGGATAGAGTAGACATAAGATGTTCGACGTCCCCTATCATCAACAGAGCCCAACTGTAATGACCCAGATTTTATCGGTATTTTTGTCGGTATTTATGTGTGATTATGTTTGTTTATGTGCTAGTTCAAATTAATTTTTGAACTATTTATTTTAATTTTATATGAATAATTTCGATTTAATCGAAATGTTTATTTCTTAGTTTTTATTATTTACGTTATTTATTATTTAATTAATTAGAATTTTATTTATTTAATTTTCTAATTAATTATTTAGTATTTTTGGGCCAAATCGATTATTGCATGATTAGTTATGCGGTTTTCGTAAATTAGCCCAATGGATCACGAGAGCCCATATTTAGGCCCAAGTGACCCTTTGGCCGGTTTCTCTTAGTGGCATGGCAAGGGTTTGCCACTTGCCTTGTGTTCACACCTTAACTAACTCTATAAATAGGAGAGTTAGTAAGGCTTTGGCTCATTTTTGGTCATCTTTGCTTTTTAAACACAATTAGCCATCAAATTTCAAAACACAAACTCCCTCCCATTTGCCTTGAATCTCACGCCATTTTTGGATGATTGAAGCCTTCAATTGTTCATCAATTTTTCTAGCCCAAAACTTAAAGATTCATAGTTCATTGATCTTTAGGTGACCAAACACAATCCTAAACACATCTATTTCAATCAAGATCGTTGGTTCGGGTTGGGTTTTGATCGTGTTCGTGTGTGGGTTCGGGTGGTGTGCCGTGTGTGAAGCCGTGGCGAGGCAGTGGTGCAGCCGTGCAGTGGTGGTACTGTGACCGTGCGTGGTGTTCGTGATTGGGCAGCAACCGTGTGCAGTGGCCGTGCCGTGTTCGTAGGTGGTGCGTGGTTGGGCCGTGTTCTTTGGGTGGTTCCGGGCTGCAATTTGTGTGTTGTTTTAGTGTGTAATCTTCAATAAGGTAACATCCTAACTCAACTTAATTGGAATACCTTGTTTATAGTATAGATTAAATGCATGTTTAGGATGTTTATTGATGGTTTTTTCATGATTTTATGTATGATTAATACAATCTGATTTTTATGTGTTTACATGATGTTTTAGTGATGATTTTCATGATTTTATGATTAGTTATACATTGTTATATGATCATGGTTTATGTATCAAAGTTTGATGAATTTTGGATAAGTTTAGGTTGATTTTTCATGGTGATATGCGTGTGATGATTATGTTGGATGAGTTCTTGATTGAAGATCTTGAATCTTGATTGAGTTCTTGATTGAAGATCTTGAATCTTGAATGAGTTCTGTATGAGTTCTTTATGAGTTCTTTATGAGTTCTTTATGAGTTCTTTGAGTTCTTTATGAGTTCTTGATGAGTCTTTAAGAGTTCTTGATTGAATCTTGAAAGTTAAAGAAAACGGTTTAAAGAATAAAGAAAGTTAAAGAAAGTGTTTAATATGGTTAAAGAATGATTAAAGATCGATGATTAATGATTGGTTAGACTCAAGAATAAGGCTAGAGGCAGTTCTTGAGAATAACTTCGATGTTTTAGCTAGATTAATTTCGAGAACCGAGGCTTTAGGCAGTTCTTGAACTTAGTTTAGTTAAGTTGAGGTAATAATGAATAATATGATTAAAATGAGTAAATGAATTAATTAATTACTTAGCTTGATTTCATTTTTAGTCGCCTGATACTTTGAGTAAGATTCAATGTATTCGGGTTAAGACGTTGCCCCTAATCCATCCGCGGTATTGGGTTAGTTGGAGTCATACTATGTGATCTTTGTGAATTCCAGTAAGATTGGTTTCACGGGACATGGATTTCCAGTAAGACTGGTTTCATGGGGTTTGAGAGTAAGATTCTCAAATCCGAACATAGTAGAAAGTTGGAGCGCGTAAGATGCGTTCGTACGAGCACAGTCCGGTCTAGAATATGAATGATTGCGCCAAAGATAGTTGATTAGGTTGGTTTGAGTCGAGTTCACGTTTTGGGTTGTTCTCGTACTTTGTTAATGATGTTGATCGTTTGATTTATGCTATGTACATGTGTGTTCCCATTAGGGTGAGTCAGTTATGTTACTCGCCACTGATGGTGGACTGTTGTTGTATTTTTCAGGTACTTCAGATGATGATGTTCTTGCCTAGTTTTGGGTTGGGTGAGCGACGTTTCTTTCTTTTGTTACCTGTTGTATTTACTGATTTTGTAGTATTGGTAGTGATAGTTTGTTTAGATGCTACTCTTTAGATTTTGGACTTTTATGTGTTGTTTAAGACTCTGACATGTAGTCGGAGTTATCTCGTATATTAGTATTTCTAGTTTGACTTTTGGATTAGTTTATGTACAAACTTGTGGGTATTTGTACTTTTGTGGTTTGGTAAAAATATTTGAGGAATTAGTATTATTTCTTAGGTATTTTGAGTTGTAGTTTCTAACAACTCGACTCGTCGGTTTCTTCCGCGCCGGTTTAAGCGAGTCGGGTCGTTACACCAACGAGACCAACAACGGTCTCCCCTCATCATCAATGGGATACGGTACCTCTAGATAGCTCCCCAAAAGGGTAACAATACCCCCCATACTAATCTTCCCCTGGTCTTTCCTACCCAACTCCAAACAATTCTCCACAAAAATGCCTACCCAATCTGGGCACTCCAACCCACATGGAGTCAAAGACCATAAACATTTCAGCTCAAACCTCGGCAAGTTCGTTGGTTCACCTTGACAAAAAATTGTCATAGAAAGAAACCGGTGAACCAAACGAAGTGCCGGGTGGGGTAATGACGAACTCTTAACCCGACCGTGCCATACCAAACCATGAGTAATAAGACTATAAAACGAGGTCGGGTTAAAGCCATCAGAAAGGAAATCATCATCGACCGCATAATCCCATCCAAATGCCTCCATGATTTCTTGATAGTAAAGCTTATGAACGTCATCATGGAGGTGGAAGGTAATGAATGGGCCTTCTTCATTTTGCCCTTTCTCTAGGGTAGCTAGGAACTCTAAGGTGGTCCGTATATATGTCGGGGCTTGACTATGTAAAAATCCGCCCAATCCCCCTTTACTCAAGAGTTTAACCACCGGACCCCTTAATCCCAATTCTTCTAGGTCTGTAGGGTGTAAAAATTTTGTTTCTTGGATATCCCTACCCGGTTTGGTTAGTTTAGCCCAAGTCTCTCTTTGTCCTCGATTAAGGTTTCGCAACCCCATTGTGTCAACTCTAGGACCCCTACTTGAACTACCTTCTCCTCTCACTCTTTTTCTTGGTGCCATTGATATGTAATAAGCAAGAGAAATTAACCAAAACCGACTAGAACAACCCAATCAAGCAAATAACTAGCAACCCAAACACCTCAATTATCCAACAACTATCAACTACAAACCCAATTTCTATCAACAATTCAATGAATTAAGTGCACCACAACAATAAAAATTGGTAAATTTCACAAATTAAACTAAGAAATAGCAAGAACACATGAAAATTCAAGCCAAATCAAAGTAAAACAAAAGAAATTATGAAATTTACCCAAAACTTGATAAATTCGAGTATGTGGTGCCAATTATAGTTGTAGAAATTGTTGAAAGCCTCCAAATAACAAGAATGAGCACCCAAAGGATCCAATTGAAGGCTAAAACGAGAATCCCCAAATTTCTAGGGTTTATACAAAAACCCTAGAATTTTCGTGAAAAGAGTGGTTGTTTTTTTGGATTTTGAAGTTAAAAAGTTGTTTGGGAGTGTTTTTTTTTGTGGAGAAATTGAAAGAAAAAGGACTTTGAATGTGTTTTAATGGAGGTTTGTAGCAAGGAGGTAGAAAGAGAAGAAGAGAGAAGAAATCGCGAGGGAGAAGAGTGAAAGAAATGAGTCGCGAGTTTTGGTAGATCTGTATAAAACGTGCTGCTGCTTCAGGTAGCGAGTCGCGAAGAACTCTCGCGAGTCGCGAGAGTCTACTGACCTGTATCCCCAAAACTTCACTTTGCCCTTTTTTCCAGAGAACAATCGCGAGTCGCGACCATATCTCGCGAGTCGCGACCATAGCTCGCGAGTCGCGACAGTTTCCCGCGAGTCGCGATTTGTTTCTGCCCCAATTTGCATACTTCACACATTCCTCTGTTTTTTTCACAGTGACATGTCGCGACCCGTGACCCTAACTCGTTACTCGCGATTCTTCACTTCCTCCACCACTTTGTTTTTTTTTTTTTAATTAATTTTTTCACATATGTTCACCGAGGTCGCTTGACGGGATTCTTGCTCGAACCTCTAGTAAACCATCACCTATACAAACAAACAAAAATCACACTACATTAAAAGGTTCTAACTAAAAATCAAGAAAAATTACTATAATAAAGCTCGGGTTGCCTCCCGAGAAGCTCCATTTATTTGACGTCGTTGGCACGACACACCCATTTATTTAACGTCGTTGGCACGACGGTGCATCTCCGGTAAACTTACTCATACACCGGATCCTCTAAACTCATACTTCCATTGTTCACGGCTTGAAAGCCCTCATGATATATTTTCAAGCGTTGGCCATTCACTTTGAATGCTTTTGAAGTAGCCTCGCTTGATATCTCCACTGCCCCATGAGGGTACACCTTTTTTACCACAAACGGTCCAACCCAGCGTGACCGTAACTTACCCGGAAACAATCTCAGACGTGATTGGAACAGAAGGACTTTTTGTCCTTCCTCAAAGTCCTTTCTCATTGTCATTTTGTCATGCCATGCCTTTGTCTTTGCTTTGTAGATCGCGGCATTCTCATAGGACTCGTTCCTTATCTCCTCCAGCTCAGAAATTTGCAACTTCCGATGCAAACCAGCTTCATCAAGATTCATGTTAAAACTCTTTACCGCCCAGTAGGCCTTATGCTCGAGCTCGACCGGAAGATGGCAAGGCTTACCAAACACCAATTGGTATGGAGACATTCCAATTGGGGTTTTGTAAGCAGTGCGGTATGCCCATAGTGCATCATCGAGCCTCAAACTCCAGTCTTTCCTATTCGGATTGACTGTCTTCTCCAGAATAAATTTCACCTCTCTGTTGGACACTTCCGCTTGTCCATTGCTCTGTGGATGATACGCAGTAGATGTCTTATGCGTAACATGGTATTTCTTCAACAAAGCTCCAGTGGTTCGATTACAGAAATGAGTTCCCTTATCACTGATCAAAGCTCTTGGAATGCCAAACCTGGAAAATATGTTAGCTTTGATAAAATCTGCAACCACTTTCGAGTCATTAGTTCTAGTGGGCTTTGCTTCCACCCACTTTGAAACATAATCCACAGCAAGCAATATATACATATAACCGAAAGAGGTTGGAAACGGCCCCATAAAGTCCATGCCCCAAACATTAAAAATCTCACAGAATAAGATTGAGTTTTGTGGCATTTCATTCTTTTGGGATATATTCCCAACTCTTTGGCAGTTATCACAAGATTTACAAAAAAAATATGCATCTTTATTCAACGAAGGCCAATAAAATCCACAATCCATTACCTTCCGTGCTGTTCTTTTGGCCCCAAAGTGACCTCCACAAGCATATGAGTGACAAAAAGTAAGAATAGAAGTCACCTCATTATCTGAAATACATCTCCGAATCACTTGGTCAGCGCAATGCTTCCACAAATACGGGTCATCCCAAACATAATGTTTCGAAGCACTTCGAAGTTTATCACGTTGGGCCTTTGTAAAATGGTGCGGAAACTGACCCGAGACAAGGTAATTCACCATATCAGCATACAACGGATGCAAGTCACTAAGAGTGAACAATCGCTCATCAGGAAATTCATCCCTAATAGGTTCCTTTTCAGAACTCGATTCCAAGACATGGGACGACACCAACCTACTCAAGTGATCAGCCACCAAGTTCTCGGTACCCTTCTTGTCTTTCACCTCAATATCAAACTCACTTAAGAGCAAGATCCATCTAATCAATCTTGGCTTGGCGTCTTTCTTCGTCATCAAGTAACGAAGAGCTGCATGGTCAGTATACACAATAACTTTTGTACCAAGCAAGTAAGAACGAAATTTTTCTAAAGAAAATACCACCGCCAATAACTCTTTTTCAGTTGTTGAATAATTGCGTTGAGCTTCATTCAGAGTCATTGATGCGTAGTATATGGCATGAGGTGCTCTCCCCACCCTTTGACCTAGTACCGCTCCGACGGCATAGTCACTGGCATCACACATGATCTCAAAGGGAAGAGACCAATCGGGGGGCTGAATAATCGGGGCTGAAACGAGCATCCCCTTCAAAGAATCGAAGGCTCTCTGGCACTAGTCCCCTACTACAAACTCGACATCCTTTTGCAATAGCTTGCACAACGGAGAAGCTATCTTAGAAAAATATTTGATAAACCTGCGATAAAAACCTGCATGTCCTAAAAAAGAACGCACATCACGCACATTAGTAGGGTAAGGCAGAGACTGTATAGTATCAATCTTAGCCTTGTCCACCTGCATACCCTTAGCTGAAACAACATGACCCAACACAATACCTTGCTCGACCATAAAATGACATTTTTCAGAATTAACACACGGTTAGTATCAATACATCTTTTAAGCACAAGTGTCAGGTGGTGTAAACAACTATCAAAAGCGTCTCCATGGACAGTGAAGTCATCCATGAAGACCTCTACAAAATGTTCAACAAATTCAGAAAATATACTTACCATGCACCTTTGAAAGGTGGCGGGAACATTGCACAGGCCAAAAGGCATACGCCTATAAGCAAATGTACCAAAAGGACAAGTAAAAGTGGTCTTTTCCTGATCCTCGGGTGCAATCATCACCTGGTAGTACCCTGAATAACCATCTAAGAAACAGTAGAAAGCATGACCAGCAAGCCTTTCTACCATTTGATCAATAAAGGGAAGGGGGAAATGATCTTTCCGGGTTACCGCATTCAGTCTGCGATAATCAATACAAACCCTCCACCCATTTTGGACACGAGTGGGGACAAGATCACCTGCTTTGTTCTCAACAACAGTTACTCCAGATTTTTTAGGTACAACTTGAGTGGGACTCACCCACTTGCTATCTGAAATTGGATAAATCATACCTGCCTGAAGCATTTTTAGTATCTCTTCCTTCACTACCTCCATCATAGGTGGATTCAGCCGGCGTTGAGGTTGCCGTACCGGTTTCGCTTCATCCTCAAAATGGATCCTATGCATACAAGTAGTTGGGCTTATGCCTTTGATATCAGCAATCGTCCAACCTATCGCTTCTTTGTGCTCTTTGAGGACCTCAATGAGCTGAATCTCTTGTTCCTTGGTGAGTTGACTTGAAATCAAAACCGGCAATGTATTTTTTTCACCAAGGAAAGCATACTTCAAGTTATCGGGTAAAGCTTTCAGTTCCACATTAGGTGCCTGCAAAACAGATGGCAAAAGCTTTGTGCTAGGCACGATAAGTGGTATAGGCTCCCAATGAGGAGGAACAAGTGGTAGTTCGGAATGGTCATCTAATACCTGCACTAGTTCCTGCAAGTTAGCGCTCAAAATATATTCAATTTTATCATCATCAAAAGAATGTTCTAAGGCCACATGAAGATCATCATCATTATCCATATCAAAAGCATGTTGAGCTACTATATGAATCGTATCAACAGAATACCACGAATGATCATCAGTAGGGAATTTCATGGAGTTGTAAATATTAAATTCAATTTTGTCTCCATCAAATTCCATACTAAGAGTTCCATTATGCACATCAATCTTAGTCTTAGCAGTTTTCAAAAATGGCCGTCCTAACAAAATAGGGGCCGCATGCTTGTCATGTTCCATTTCAATCACATAAAAGTCAGCTGGAAAAATCAATTGCCCTACCTTAACTAACACGTCCTTCACTATCCCCTTAGGGTAAGCATTGGAACGGTCAGCTAACTGAATAACTACACCTGTCTCATGTAATGAACCTAACTTCAAGGACTTAAACAAAGAGTATGGAATCACATTTATCGAAGCCCCTAAGTCTAGTATAGCTTTTTGATACATAGTATCACCTATAGTACAGGGTATAGTAAACATTTCAGGATCACTGCATTTAGGAGGCAGTTTACTCTGGAACATAGCAGACACATGTTCGCTAACTTTTACTTTTTCAGTTCCTTTCAGTCTTTGCTTTCTTTTAGCAATGCATAATTCTTTCAAAAATTTTGCATACCTAGGAATTTGTTTCAAAGCATCTAAAAGGGGAATGTTTACCTCACACTTACGAAAGATTTCGTAGATGTCCTTATTGCTCTCCGATCGCCTTCTGTCTTTCAATGCCTCAGGGAATGGTGGAATAGGCTCGTATGAAGGAAACTGTGGCCTTTTACTCTTCACCTCGCTTGGAGGTGGTATGACATCAGTATCGGGCACTGGCTCACGAGCTAGGATCTCAGTTTCGAGCTCTTGGTCTCGAAGTATTGTCTTCTCATTGCCTTGAATCTCCTTGCCACTCCTCAATGTGATAGCACTAGCATTAGCAGGCCTAGGATTAAGCTCTGTTTGAGATGGTAGCTTACTTGAATCTCTTGCGTCTAATCTTGTAACCGCCCCAGAAATCTGACTCATTTGGCCTTCCAAGTTCTTTATGCTTGATCTAGTTTCTTCTTGAAATTGCATCATGTTACCTTGCATGGAAGTAACATTCTTTGTCAAGGCATTGATCATTTCCTCAGTCGACATGCTAGAACTCGGACCTTGGCCTTGAGGCCTCTGAAATGGTTGTTGGGGTCGATTGTATGGTTGTTGCTGTGGTTGTTGATATTGATGTTGTTGTGGATATTTTTGATTCTGTTGCTGATACTGGTTCCCCTGAGCATTGCCATACCTCATATTCGGATGATCTTTCCAACCAGGATTAAAAGTATTGGAGTATGGGTCATATCTCTTTTGCACTCCCTGGCCTTGGAAACCAATAGAATTCACTTCTTCGCTATCTTCTTCTCGTAAATGGGGGCAAGAATCAGTAGGATGGTCGGAGGCACAAATCTCACAAGATTTCACATGTTGAACTTTGCTTTTCGTCATAAGTTCTTGCATCATCGATGTTAGAGTCTGCATTTGATCCTCAAGTTTCAGGACACCAGAACTAGAACCCCGTTCGCTTTGCCTCGCATGGTTAGACCGTCCATTGAACTGCCTAGAGCCATCAGCCAACTCTTCAATGAGAACCCGAGCAGAAGCTGGAGTCTTATTTGTGAATGACCCCCCGCTAGCGGCATTGACCATTCGCACATCTTCATCAGAAAGACCAGTATAGAAGTATAGATCTTCCTCTGAATATCCATGATACGGACAACTGGCACATAATCTTTTAAACCTTTCCCAGTATTCATAGAAAGACTCATCACCTCTTTGCTCGATGTTACTGATTTCTTTCTTCAGAGTGGATGATTTAGAAGCTGGAAAGAACTTCTCTAAGAACCGTCTCTTCATCGCACCCCATGTTGAAATGCAATTAGGAGGAAGATAGTACAACCAATCTTTGGTCCCGTCCTTTAAAGAAAAAGGAAATGCCCTCAGCTTTATCTGCTCTTCGGTAACCCCATTAGGTTTCATGCTTGTGCAGACAACATGAAATTCAGACAAATGCTTGTTCGGATCCTCTCGACTCAACCCATGAAAGGATGGTAGCAAATGTATCAACCCTGACTTCAACTCAAATGTAGTGCCCTGATCAAGAGCCGGAAATGTAATGCACAAGGGTTGTTGATCCAAGTTTGGAGCAGTGAACTCCTTCAAAGTTCGATGTTCCGGTGCAGCCATGGAATCTACCTCACTTTCAAGAAAGAAAGGCAACACTTGAAAGTTCTCTCGAAATTCCTTACGCAACCTGAAAAGAGTTAATTCCAAATCTGGATCGTACTGCAAAGGTTCTTGGTTAGTAGCACAGGTGTAACGACCCGACTCGCTTAAATCGGCGCGGAAGAAACCGACGAGTCGAATAGTTAGAAACTACAACTCAAACCTAGGAAATAAAACTAATTCCTCGAGATATTATTAATAACCAAAATGTACAAGTACCCACAATTTTGTACAGTCTAAATCCAAAAGTCATACTAAAACTACTAAAAATACGAGTTAACTCCAACTACATGTCAGAGTCTTAAACTTCACATATAGAAGTCCAAAAGTAATGTAATAACATCTATACAATACTATCGCTAACTAATGCTAAGAAAACAATAAATACAACAGGTAACAAAAGAAAGAACGTCGCTCGCCCAACCCAAAACTAGGCAAGAGCATCATCATCTGAAGTACCTGAAAAATACAACAACAGTCCACCATCAGTGGCGAGTAACATAACTGACTCACCCTAATGGGAACACACATGTAGATAGCATAAATCAAACATCAATAATCACAATTAAATCCCAAAAAGACACGAGAACATCCTCAAACTCGTAATCCCAACTCGACCCAACTCGACATCCAACCAATCTCTATCTTTGGCGCAATCATTCAATTTCTAGACCGGACTGTGCTCGTACGAACGCATCTTACGCGCTCGAACTTTCTACTATGCTCGGATTTGAGAATCTTACTCCCAAACCCCATGAAACCAATCTTACTGGAAATCCATGTCCCGTGAAACCAATCTTACTGGAATTCACAAAGATCACATAGTATGACTCCAACTATCGCAATACCGCGGATGGAATAGGGGCAACGTCTTAACCCGAAAACAAAGAATCTTACTCTAGGTTTAGGGCGTCTAGAAACGAAATCAAGCTAATCGTTATTAATCTTTTAATCAAGTTATTCATTTTAATTATCTCAACCTAACTAAATTATATTCAAGAATTCGCCTCTAGCCTTGAGTCTTGAAAATAACTAGTTGAAATATCGAAGTTATACTCAAGAACTGCCTCTAGCCTTAATCTTGAGTCTAACCAATCATAATCCAACAATTTTTACTCATTCTTTAATCATATTAGACACCTTCTTTAACTTTCTTTACTATTTAAACCATTTTCTTTAACTTACAAGATTCAATCAAGAACTCATAAAGACTCATCAAGAACTCATAAAGAACTCAAAGAACTCATAAAGAACTCATTCAAGATTCAAGATCTTCAATCAAGAACTCAATCAAGATTCAAGATCTTCAATCAAGAACTCATCCAACCATACACCATTCGCATATCATCATCATTATTCATTTGAAAATTCAACTTTAGCTTATCTACAATTCATCAAACTTTAACACATTAATCACGATCATATAACAATGTATAATCAATCATAAAATCATGAAAAATCATCACTAAAACATCATATAAACACATAAAAATCAGATTATAAAATCATACATAAAATCATGAATAATCATCAACAATCAACCCAAACATGCATTTAATCTATACTATAAACAAGGTATACCAATTAAGTTGAGTTAGTATGTTACCTTATTGAAGATCACACACAAATTCAACACAAGAACGCAGCCCGGAAAATACGTCAAACACGAATACCACATGGTCCGAACACCAACACACACGATTGGACACCCAACTTGCACGGTGCACCACCACCACGGCTGGAACCACTGCAGCACGACTGCTGCACCCAGTCACGGCTTCCTGCCCAGCCACGAACCACGCTGCACTTGCACGGTCTTCACTGCCCAGCCACGAACCACGCTGCACGGCTATGGCTTCACACACGGCACCCCGTCCTTTGCACGTCCTTCAACACGGCACCCACTCGAACACTTACACGAACCAATCCCGGAAACCACCCGAACAAACAATCTTGATCGAAACAAATGGGTTAAAAATGTGTTTAGGATACTTAAAGATCAATAGACTTTGAATCTTTAAGATTGGGGTTGGAAAGATTGATGAACAAATGTTCAATTTGGAATCACCAAAAATGGCGTGTGAAGTAAAGCAAATGAGAGGAAGTTTGTGTTGAATTGATGGCTAGAGCAATTGATGGCAATTTGTGTTTTAAATCAAGGATGACAAAAATGAGCCAAAGCCTTACTAACTCTCCTATTTATAGAGTTAGTTAAGGTGTGAACACAAGGCAAGTGGCAAATCCTTGCCATGCCACTATGAGAAACCGGCCAAAGGGTCACTTGGGCCTAAATATGGGCTCTCGTGATCCATCGGGCTAATTTACGAAAACCGCATGATAGATCATGCCTAAATCAATTTAACCCAAAATATTAAATAATTAATCAGAAAATTAAATAAATAAAATTCTAATTAATTAAATAATAAATAATCGTAAATAATAAAAACTAAATATATATATTTCGAATTAAATCGAAATTATTCACATAGAATAAAAATAAATAGTTCAAAAATTAATTCGAACTAACACAGAAATACACATAATTACACATAATTATCGGAAAAAATACCAATAAAATCTGGGTCATTACAACGGGTATGCACCATATACAAAGAAAAGCAGTAAAATCACTTAAGCTTAATACCAATTACACAAGTAACACAGAGTTCCCCGGCAACGGCGCCAAAATTTGGCAGGCCCTTGTCGTATGCGCCAAAACCAAATATAATTCTCTTACTTTCTAAATACAAATAAATGTAGCAGGGAAGTAAGGTTCGTATCCACAGGGAACTAGGATTACTTAAATGTACTTGAATTAAACTAAAATGAAATAAAGTAAAATGGTAAAAAGAGGGGGTTTATAAATTTGTTAAGCTAATGATTAAACTAATTCAGAAACTTAATAAAAACAATGGAATTGATTTAGAATAAATATGTTCAACAATCGGTTAATTAGAAATCAAAGAAGGAGGTCTTGGATCCGATTAATATCCACTTCGACTAGAGTATCGATCATCGGAAACAACTCAAAATCTATAATCTTGATTACCTAATGTGAAGAATAAATCTTCTAATCTCCTTATGATTAGCTAAGTAGTAAAATTTGCAATACTACAAAACCCTTATTCAAAGACAACCTAGAAGATCGGCTTCTAAGTTCAATCCGAGAATAGCATTAAGAGAAGAGAACATTAAGATCGTTTATGTTAAAAAAGCTTTTAACATATAACAACACACTTGAATTCTTAAGGAGAAATAAGGATGTAGCACATCCAAACCAAACCCTAACTTGCTACTAATTGAAAAGGGATTTCCTTAGCAAGGCAAATCACAAATCTAGCAATAATTCATCAACACAACAATACTAGTAGTACTCCTAGCAAGCTATGCAACAAACCAATATATTCAAACATGAAAAACAAGTGATAATCAAATATAAATAAAGAGTAGAATTCTCACAATACAATAGAGGAAGCTTCAATAAATCTTCACCAAGATAAAGTTTAAGCTACAAGCTTCATGGAAAACAAAATACACAAAGCTTTGAAGCTCATTCAAAGAGTAAAAATGGTGAGAAGCTAAGTAGAGAGGAAGGAGTTGTGTAAAAATCTAAGTGTGAAAATAGGATATATTTACCCTTTAACCTCTCTCCTCACTTATTACTGCTCTACCTACGTGCCTCAACATTCAACCAATCAAAACAAAAGAAACAAGCCAACTTGCAAGAGAAGAAAAACAAAACAACAGCCACCGCACATGGGTCGCGACTCGCGACCAGAACTTGCGACTCGCGAGAAGCTACTGACCGAAATCTGCTCTGCCTTGCCCTGCTCTGCTCTGCTCTGGTGAGGCACCCCAAGGCTGGGTCGCGACTCGCGAGAAATAGTCGCGACTCGCGAGGAGGGCCTAGCCTTGTTGCTCTTCAACTGATTCTTTTCTCTAAAATGCAATCCCGAGCAATCATCGAAGCATTACCAATCCAAAACTAATAATACATAATAATCGAGGGAATAGGGGTACAAAAAGAACCAAAATTCCTAAACCCTATAAATACCTAAAGGATTCTAAAATCCAGAAACTATCTAAATAATAAACAAAAAGGAAAACAAATCCTTCTAAAAATAGCGTATAACTTGGACACATCAGGCCATACTAGGATCATATTTATTTTGCTTTATTACACATTTATTTTATGATTAAATGCTTATAAGTTTATGTTTGTGGTTTAATTAATTATATGTGTTCACTTGTTAATAACCACATTTATAAATTTGATCCCCACTAATAATATTGAGTTTTACTTGCTTTTCCAAACAAACACCAATAAAGCCTTAGAATCATAAGTAATAGTTTCTGCCAAAGCAGGGTGTTGTTTGTAATTCATGGATAATAGGGTAGTTTTTTTTTTTTTTTTTTTTTGAAACCTAAATGTTAATGTTTGGTTTAACTCAACAAAATTATCAAAAGATAAAGTTTTGAATTTTGAAGCTATGAGATAATATTTAGCAAAGTATTGTTAAATTATCTACCAAGAATTATAATTAGTTATAACAAATTTAGGTCTCGAATTGTAATATTGAGTTTATATGCTTTCCCAAACAACACCTATGAGACCCTCGATCATAAGTTGATAGGTTCTGCCAAAGCAGGGTGTCACTTTTAATCTTGGAAGAGTAGGGTAGGTTTTCGAAACTTACATGTTAATGTTTGGTTAAATTCAACAAAACTATAAAAAAATAAAGTTTTGGGTTTTGAAGCAAAGAAATAGGTTTACAGCACATAGTTGTTGCCTATTGGCCAAGAATTACAAAGTGTTTGTAATTAGTAAAATGTTAACTTACCTCAACTGCTAAAAATTGAAGGCAGGGCTAAAGTCCGTTTAATTTTAGTGGGAGGGGATCTTGGTTATTACTTTATTCGGATGGGGCCAAAATTTACTCGAATAAAGTGTTAATAGCTTAAGCTTGTTAAATTATTTCAAACTTAGGCTATTATTTAACAAACATTATTAAACTTTGCATGATATAATTTAGTATATCATTTAATAAGTTTTGGGAATTGTTCTCAAATTTTATGTAAGTTGAACTATATTTGAGAATTGTTCTCAAAATTAAAATAAATAAATAAATCTTGAAATCCATATTTAAATTTTGCACTAAAAACCTCTCAAGCTAATAAAATTAGCTAAGGTAGAGTTGTTTTAGAAAATGTTTAATACTCACTATTTACCTTAATATTAGTGTTTATGATCTCAAATAAGTTTGAGAAAATAATGTTTACCATCATCTAAGAAGTGAAAAATGTTTTCAAAAGGGAAGGATGGAGAGGTTGATGGCCTCGAGACAATAAGTGAGCTTAATCTCCAAGACCATAAGGTCACATGTCATTAGAAAGATTTAATCATTCTGAAAACCATAGAGAAGTCTCAGTGACCATAAGATCACATGTTATTAGAAAGATTTGATCGTTCTGAAAAGTGGAGAGGTCGGGATTTCAATTGTTAAATTTTGAAACCATTTTCTCATTTCAGGAATAGATTCAATATGGGATTGAACTATATTATTCAATATGGGATTCAATTTGCGAAATTACAGATAAACTCAATATGATTGAGCATTATCGTTTTATTAAATATAAGAAGTATTAACTAAATTATTCAATAAAATAAATAGGATTTACAGAAGGATATGTTTGGATGGCAATAAGAGGCAATATAGTTAGAACAAAAGACAAATGTTGTCGTTTGTAAATCCGTTGATGCTGAAAAGCCAAATATTGTAGAAGATAACATATGAAAGTGTTTTCTGTTACAATAGAATAATCCATTTTGATAGAATGTTCCGAAAAAATTAGGAAGATCAATTAGTACAGTAAATATAGTTTTTCATTTGATGTTTATGCTATAAAAGATTGGCAATTCCACTCACTATGTATGTCATACATATTATTAAACTCACATTGCTTCGAATGTGCGTAAAACAAAGGGTAGAAAACTAGCTAAAGGTAAATCTATAAACAAATGTTGTATGTCAGATTTGAGATTTTGAGGGTCCGTTTACTAGAGCGAAAAATGTTTTCCCTGAAAACAGTTTTCTTATTTTACATCGTTTACTTTGGATGAAAAAATAAAATGTAAAACTTTGGGTGAAAACTCATTTTACATCCTATTGGAAACATTTTCCTCCAAATTTTGGAGTAAAACTTGTTTTCCGTGAAAATAAACAATGGAAAATTTATATGAAAATGAGTTTTCTAACGTAAAATGTTTTTTACTGAAAATTATTTTACATCGAAAATGTTTTACATCAAAGTAAACGGACCCTGAATGTATCTCTCCTTACCTTATAGCTTGTTTTTGGAATCAAATAATTGTTATTTCATTCCTACTAAAAACATTATTTCAATTGTAATATATGATATTAAATTATGAACAAATTATTGTTTTTTCTTGAATAAAATGTTTTAAACCTATTGCCAAACTAATTACTGGTCAAATAGCTTGATTTTGTCAAAATAATATATCTCAAGAAATAAATAAAAAAAAATGATTCTTAACCCACTTACCCATGGCATCTCTGTTTTTGTAATATATGAAGAGCATGCAGAAGCTCCAAATGGATGGAGTTCTAACATCATTTGACTACGAGTCGTTTGATGTATGTAAATTATATTTGAAGGGTAAGATGACTTAATCATCCTTTACTAGAAAAGGTGATAGTGCCAATGATCTCAAGAGACCTTAATACATGTAGATGTGTTTTGTAATGAGTTCAAATACAAGGAAGGGTTTAGCTACCTCACACTTTTACTAACGATTCAAGTGAACATGATGATATTTACAAGGAAAAATTTCCAAGAATAATCCAACCTTTGGATGATCTTCCACAAATAAGCCAACCTTTTGAAAATCCAGAAATAAGTTAACCTTGTTATCATTTAAGCCAAAAATAGGTCAAATGATTATTTAACATGTTATTTTCTATTGTTTTTTATCACTATTTTACAATCATTCAACCTATTTTTTGCTTTAAATGATAACAGTAACTTAAAAAAACAGATAACTAATAGATTAAATAATCGTTTAACCTATTTTTGGCTTAAATGATAACAAGGTTAGCTTATTTCTGGATTTTCAAAAGGTTGGCTTAATTGTGGAACATCGGCCAAAAGTTGGCTTATTCTTGGCAATTTTTCCTATTTACAATATGAAGTAAAAGTTGAAATTATTTGAAATGTTTGAATATTTCGGAGAAGGCAAATAGAGAATCAAATTAACAAGAATGATAAACGCATTGCGATAAGATTGTAGTTGCAAAGGTTTTTGTTATTTTTTTTTATGCTCATCAAAAGGTTGTGAGATTCCTTTCACAATCAATTTCGTAACAAAGTGTCATTTCTGAATGACATGTTTGAAAGAAGTAATCAAACCTTTCTTGAAAATGATTTGATTAATGGTGAGATTTAGTGATCATTCAATATACTTCTGAGAATATGCTCTCTAAACTGCTGTATTTTAAAAATAAACAAAGACTTCGTCCAAAATATTAGAAAAGACATATATATAGGATATGAGATATGGATAGGAAAAGTTCTTAACTAGTCTTTCCTACAAAATTGGGATAATATGTCTATCGTAAAATGTTTACTTTTGGACATAACGCTAACCAAATTCGAAAATTTGTTTTTTTTTTTCAAAAGTTACCCCAAAGAAACAATGGATCCAACTTCTACAATTGATTTAAGAACAAAGTGTTTGTTACTTTAAAATTGTGCCTTTCTGGAAAAGATTATGTTTCAAAACAGTCAAGTGGGAGTAGTGTATATCTTGAATAGTTCCAGATAAGCAACAAATAGATGTAGTTAGTCCTACATTAGAGGCAAAAGACATAATCTTGTCTTTGTGATAAGAAAGTTTGATACTGAGCTTAAGGAAGGACATTCGGTGTTTGACCTTTTCCTTAGTGCCTAACAATATGTTGAAGTAAGTGCATTCCATTCACGAACCTTTGTTTTGCCTGCTTGAATATGATTCGTACTGAAATGCTCAAATTGCTGAGATAAAATTTCAACTGTTGCTATGGTCCTATGCGTAGCTCTTAATGAATAAGACAATCATGTGACGACCCGACTCGCTTAAACAGGCGCAGAAGAAACCGACGAGTCGAATAGTCAGATCTAACAAACTAAAATACTTAAAAATTAAAACAAAACCTCAAAAGTATATATTTACTAAGCCAAAAGTACAATACCCACAAGATTGTACACAACCAACTCCAAATGTCAATGTTACTACTACTAACAAATGTAAACTCCGAATATATGTCAGAGTTAGAGAAATATACAAGTACTAGAACTAAAGTCCAAAACTAGAATATATCGTAAAACAACAACATAAAAGCTAAATAATAACGGCACTCGCCCAACCCAAAGCTAAGCAAGGACCTCATCATCAGAATTACTTGAAAAACAACAACAGTCCACCGTCAGTGGCGAGTAACATAACCGTCCCACCCTAATGGGGATACACATGAACATAGCACAAACCAAGCAAACAATTAAATCAAACATGCCAATATACAACAAAACATGCGAACCATCATACCAACCATGATATCATCAACGAACAACCTCAACTAATCATGCTTTACATGACTAACTTAACCATTAATTAACAAATCTTAACTTTGGCCCAATCATTCACATACTAGACCGGACTATGCACGTACAAACGCATCTTACGCATTCGAACTTTCTACTATGTCAGGATTGAGAATCTTACTCCCAAATCCCATGAAACCAATCTTACTGGAAATCCATATCCAAAGACAACATAGTAAGACCACCAACTATCCCAATACCGCGGATAGGATAGGGGCAACGTCTTAACCCAAAAACATAGAATCTTACTCTAAGTTTTAGGCGTCTAGTAGAGAAATCAAGCTAATCTTTAACTTTAAATCGAAGTTTACATTCTTAGTTAATTCTTAAGTTGCATCTTACGCCTTGACTCAAGAAATAACATGTAAACCAATCAAACTTAGAACCTCTTATAACATTCTTTAACCTTTCTTTAACCTTTCTTTAACTTTCTTTAATTATAACTAACTTTCTTTAAATTTAAAGACTCAACCAAGAACTTATAAAGACCATAAAGAACTCAATCAAGATTCAAGAACTTCAATCAAGAACTCATTCAAGATTCAAGAACTCATCCCAAACTCAACATCACACACGCATAAATCAACATGTTCAACAACAAGATTCATCAACTTCCTAATATCCAAACTTCATAAAATTTGAACATGAATGACATCAAACATAATACTAACATAATAAATCATGAAATATACATATTCAAGTAGAAATCATCATAAAACATCATCAAAAATTCAGATTATAACACATATAAAAATATGGTTATAAAACATCAAAATAATCTAATCTAATCATTTAATCTATACTATGAAACATAGTATACCAATTACATTGAGAAAGTATGTTACCTTATTAAGGATTACACACAAAATCAACACAATCTTGCAGCCCGGAATTCGAACTACACGGACCACCCACACGGTTTTGCACACGAGCACGCACGCCTTGGCTCGAACACCACCACGGACCACCGTCTTCAACTCGTGCCACCACTCGACCCACACGGCACCACTGCCCAACTGGACCGCCTCACTCGAACCACCACACGACCAGACCACGAGCACGGACCAGCTGCATGGCTCACCACACGAACCACCACTGGCACACACGCAACAACCCGGAACCCAACCTAAACTAATGATCTTGATCACAAAAGATGAAGATTAATCGATGTTTAATCACTTAAAGATCAATGGAATATCAATCTTTAAGTTTTGGGTTTAAAAAGTTGATGAACAATTGATGGGCAAAATAAGCCAAAAATGGCGTGTGAAGGAGAGCAAATGGGAGAGAGTTTTGTGTTTAAACTTTTGATGAGCAAGTGTTTAAGATGGCAAATGAGCAAATGATCTCAAGGCCTCACTAACTACTTCTATTTATAGAAGTTAGTTAAGTGTGAAAGCAAGGCAAGTGGCAAATCTTTGCCATGCACAAGAGGGAGCCGGCTAATACAAGGCCAAAATGGGCTTTTGGTGATCAATTCGGCTAATTACAAACTTGCATGATTAATCATGCTTAAATCGATTTAGCCCAAAAATATTAAATAATTAATTAGAAAATTAAATAATAAAAATTCTAATTAATTAAATAATAATTAAAATAAATAATAATCAATCCAAAATAAAATAATTCGAATTTAATCAAAATTATTCACATAAAAGAAAATAAATAGTCCAAAATAAATTTTGGACCATACATAAAATCACATAAATACATATAAACACACGACAGAAATAGCAATAAAATCAGGGTTGTTACAATCATCATATAATTAATGGATTCCATATAGATATATGTTTTGAATGGAATTTTTCATTTCGGGATGTGAGGATCCAACAATCTATGAAGATGTTTTTTGACGAGTCACAACTCCGAATATGAAAAATGAATATCAAAATCGATTTCTTGAATAATTTCTTGAAAGAGGATGTGTATGTGACACAACCAAAGAGTTTTGAAGTTCCAGCAAATCAGAAAAAGATTTACGCGCTTAAGAAATCCATTTATGGACTAAAATAAGCATCTCGGAGTTAGAATCCTCAATTTTCTAAAATAATCAAAGCGTTTGGTTTTCTAAAATAATTTTAGAGGAAGGTTTGTGTTTACAAAAGTTGAGTGGGAGCAGTATTGTCCTTTTGATCTTGTATGTAGTTGACATAGTTAGCATAAGAAAATAAATTCCATATGCTTGAGTTAGTCATGTTATGGAATTATTGTTTTTATAAACTTTAGTTAGTGAAATTATGTTTCTGGAATTGGTTTTATAAACTTGAGTTATTTATTAAAGACCTTAGAAAAATTGATTATATTTCGGGAATCAAGATCCATAGAAATAAATCTGTATTATTTACAGAACTTATAATGTTTCTCACTAAGTTCAATTTGGAAACCCTATTTTATTTACACAACTTATAATGATAAAGTTCTTACTAAGTTCAACTTGGAAAACTTTTACAGATTTTTCCATCTCATTCAATGTTACATGCTAGCAAGACTTGACGTTTGTAAACGTTCGGTGAGCTAAAACATATAGTCTTTTTGTATTGACAATATGATCTATTGTATATATCACATTGCACTTACATAAATGTTTCAAATACCTTGATTATCCTAAAGTACTTAAGATGGACTGCAGGATTATATCCTGCTATGAGGAAATATAAGTTATTTCCTTTAAAGTTTAAAATTTGCAAAGTTTATATGAATGAGAATGTCTCATATCCAGTGATCAAACCATTATTGTAATCCGAGTATGAATGTCATGCTAGGACGAAAAGAATAAAAAAATAAATTAAAGAATGTCTTTGATGAAGTCTTATGTTAAATCATGAATATAGTCCATGATTGTAAAACATATGGTAATGTTTGTTATTTGAAACATAGTTTCAATATTATTTAATTCTGGTTTGAAGTTAAATAAAATGTCCAAATAACTTGTGATTTCAAATAGAATTATTGAAAATGTGGTTGATAATGGAACTCTATAAAGTGAACTGAAATCACATATTATCTAATGTCCCTAGTCAAAATCACTAAAGTGGACATAAGTGGTTTGTTTAAAGACTAGCATATAATCAATTGATAGCGCAGTTCCATGGGCTATAGAAATATAGTGTTGTTTAATTGATTGTATGGATGTATGTTTGATACATTGAGACTTGACCTAACAGATTCTAAAAGTAGAATCGAAAATCTATATTTATTGGATTCCTTAGACATTAGTATTGTAAATTTAGGGCCAAAAAATTTCGCGGTTATTAATTTTATTTAATTCTAAGTCCAAAAGGCCCATTATTTTTGGACTGTTTTATTTGTATTTTCCATTCTTTATTCTAAATTGGGCCAAAGACCCAATTTCTCTTTTTCTTTCTCTTTGGCCGGTTTCCCTTCCTCATTTGGGCCACGGAGTATTTTGTTTTAATTTAACTAATAATTATGTTAAATTAATTAATTAAATTAGTTAGCCCTAAACTCTTTCAAACCTAGCCCATTTACCAAGTCTAGGTTTTCCCTATTTTTAGTACCCTACACGGCTCCCCTTGGGTCTTTTTAGGGTTACTTCTTTTTTTTTTCTTTTTCTATAAATAAGGCTTATCACAACAAGAAAATCCTCTTCGCCCGACCGCACTTACCGACCGTCAATAGATGGTCGTAAATTACCGACCGTCAATAGATGGTCGTAAATTACCGACCGTCGACGACTGAACACAGTCGGTAATTTTTTCCCCCCAAAACCAATGTTAGTCAGACCATTTACCGACCGCTAAACGGTCGGTACATTCGACTTCTAAATTTACCGACCGTTTAGCGGTCGGTAAATGGCTACAGGGTTCTGGGTTTGGTGGAAAATTTATTCCACTTAAATATACCCAACTACTGTACCAAATTACCGACCGCTTAGCGGTCGGTAAATTTACTAATCTGATTCACCGACCGCCTAGCGGTCGGTGAATCTTCTGACCCAAAATCAAAAATTGGGTCGTTGCGATTTTGAATCGCATTTCAACCAAAACACTCACAAACACTCACCCTCTCTACTCACCGGCGACAACTCCTTCTTCACTCACAAACACTCACTCCGGCGACCCTCACTCCGGCGACCACTTCTCTCCCTCCGGCGACCCTCCCTCCTCTCTTTCTCTTTCTCTCGCACAACCCCCCCCCACCACTTCTCTCTTGCGCACAAACCTCCCCGCCGTCGACTCCCGACGCACCACTAGCACCACCACCACCGCCTCCTAGGTAATTATTGTGGTTAATTTAATTGAATTATTTTTTTTAATTGTTGTATTGAATTGATTTTTTTTTTTTTTTAATTTAGTGTTGCTTGCGCACCACCGCCCCTCTCTCGCCGCCGCACCACCGCCCCTCCTCCTAGTAAGGGTTTGATTTAATTTTTATTTTTCATTTTTTAATTTTAGGGTTTAATTTATTTAGTTTTTGTATGTATGAATGTATGTAGATTTATGTATGCATGTATGATTGTGTATATATGAATGTGTATGTAGATTATGTATGTATGTAGATTGTGTATGTATGAATGTATGTATGTATGTATGAATATATGTATATGTATGTATGTAGATTTATGTATGTATCTAGATTGTATGTGTATGTATGAATGTATGTATGTATGTATGTATGTATGAATGTATGAATGTATGTAGATTGTGTATGTATGAATGTATGTAGATTTAAATAGTAAGCAATTGATTTTTGGTTTTGATTTATTTTTAATGAATGAATTGAAAGAGTAAGCAATTTGTTTGGTTTCAAATGATTTAAATGATTGAATAAGTGATTGGTTTTTTTTGGTTTTGAATGAAATATATATATCAAGAAAGAAATGATGAATGTATTTTTGTATTTGAATCAAATGTGTAATAATAGGTGTATGTATATGTATGTATGTGTATTTTTTTTAGCAAAAAATTAAAGTGTATGTATGTATGTAAGTAAGTAAGTATATATTTAATTATGTAT
Source organism: Salicornia ramosissima (assembly GCA_951394345.1). NCBI lineage: Eukaryota > Viridiplantae > Streptophyta > Magnoliopsida > Caryophyllales > Amaranthaceae > Salicornia > Salicornia ramosissima. The sequence goes on along the minus strand of OX596236.1, from coordinate 31,541,586 downwards.
GTATGTAAGTATGTATGTAAATATGTATTGTATTTTTCGTAAATATGACTTAAATATATATACATGTGCATTACATAAGAAAGCTTCAACAAGAATATTTAAGAACGGCTTAAATAAGATAGGAGTGAAGACATTGAAGTATGTTTGAATGCTTTGAACTAAAATTTTTGTTAATGTCTTAGAATTGTATTAATCGAAATGAAAAGGAAGGAGCGTGAGTGGATGTACAAGAGAAAAGATAAGGAACACAAACTTCGTGATGAGTTCATCAAAGGGGTGAATGAGTTTGTTACCTTCTCTCAGCAGCACCCCGAGCTCAATGACAAGGACAAGATAAGATGTCCTTGTGTTCGGTGTAAGAACTTGAAGTATTTCTTTTAATTTATTAACGGTGATTGTTTAGTTATGTTATTCATTATATTTGTGTTTGTGATTGGGGTTTGTTTTCTTAATTCATTGTATTTCTTTTAATTTACTAACAACTTTATGCAGGAAAATGTCATCAAAACGGCCTGGTGGTGCTAAGAAGAAATCTGGAGCGCAGAGTCAGGGCGAGCAACCCCAGCCCACCATTATTGGTCCTGGTGAACTTCGTCGGCGTCAGTCGTCTATGACACGGCCGTCGATTTCACCTTCCTTATCTCTGGACCACGGGGCTGCGCGTCAGCTCCAGTTTGATGCTCCATCTGCTCAGTTTCCTCCGTTTACGCGGCCTCCTCCAGTTCGACCGCAGTTTATGCCGACACCGCGTATGCCTCAGTATGAGCCGTCTCCTTCTGGTGCTGCTGCTGAGGCTACTCCGTCTCCTCAGTTGGAGCCATCTCCTTCTGGTGCTGCTGCTGAGGCTACTCCGTCTTCTCAGCCTTCTGGTGACGATGATGGTGGCGACGTTGATCCGGACGTAGCTTCGACGTCCACATTAGACCCTGATGGCCTATGGTGAGTTTTTGTTTTATTTTTTAATGTTTTAATAATTGAAATTAAGTTGTATTCATATGTTGTTTATTTAATCTTACTTTGTTTCGTGTGCAAGGTTTGACACGAGCAGTGTTGTTCGATCCATATCACACGTGATAAAGTCCTACTTCCGTGAGCCTTGGAAGAACTACACCGAGGTGGATCAGGCAACCAAGGCACATTGGTGGAACATGTGGAAGGTGATAAAGACAAACTCTGTAATAAATAGTGTTTTTTTATATATAATTTCTAACAATAACATAATTCATTGGATTTTGTCGAATGCAGAAACAGTATCGTTGGAGGCCTGAGCTCGAGGGCACAGTACGAGATGCTTATGAGAGCAAGGCTGGAAGACGCCTGAAAGACATCTTCAACGATGTGGTTCACAAGCGGAAAGATCGACCTAGCTGGCTCGGTGAGTATTGGATAGTCATTTCTAAAATTTGCTAAAATATCAATACTGCCCATCAAGTGTTAAGTTTGATTGTTTTTCATGACAGGTGATGAGATGTACAGCGCAATGAAGGATAGACTTACTGACGAGAAGTCTAAGGAGAGGTCAGCTCGGGCGAAGGTAAACAGGAGAGCTGGCAACGCTAGTGGCGCCGCCCCGGCCTCTCATTGCGCTGGATCTGTGTCGGTGATTCAGCGAGCCAAGAAATTGGCTAAGGAGCAAGGAGGGAAGTTCCCTGACGCTGCGGATGTCTTCCTTGACACTCACTTCAAAAGGCAAGAAGGCATGGAACCGCAACCAATTAGCCAGAAGGCCAAGGAAGTGATGGTAATGTTCTTTTCTTTGTTTACTTTGATGTTTAGAGCGGAATTCCGGCTTATAAGCCGATGAGTACGAATAGGATTGTTTTTTATGATTTGCATTTGATGTTTAGAGCGGAATTCCGGCTTATAAGCCGATGAGTACGAATAGGATTGTTTGTTTATTAGTTGCATTTGATATTTATTGTTTGTCATGATTAATTACTTGACCTAAACTGCAAAAAAAAACCCCTTGAAAGTATAATAGTGTGTTATAGGACGTGTATAAGCTTTGAAATCTAGTAAAGGAACGTTACTTGACAAGTTAGGTGCGAAAATGCAAAAAAAAGCTCGAAAATGACCTAAAAAGCCAAGTTTTGACCTAAAATGGTGGTGGGGCCCTATAATCAACATAATCAACCCCTAACAAGTATAATAGGGTGTTATAGGACGTGTATAAGCTTTGAAATCTAGTAATGGAACGTTACTTGACAAGTTAGGTGCGAAAATGCAAAAAAAAGCTCGAAAATGACCTAAAAAGCCAAGTTTTGACCTAAAATGGTGGTGGGGCCCTATAATCAACATAATCAACCCCTAACAAGTATAATAGGGTGTTATAGGACGTGTATAAGCTTTGAAATCTAGTAATGGAACGTTACTTGACAAGTTAGGTGCGAAAATGCAAAAAAAAGCTCGAAAATGACCTAAAAAGCCAAGTTTTGACCTAAAATGGTGGTGGGGCCCTATAATCAACATAATCAACCCCTAACAAGTATAATAGGGTGTTATAGGACGTGTATAAGCTTTGAAATCTAGTAATGGAACTAACTCCATAATTTGCAGGATCAATATAACCAGAACCTTTCCCAGTCTCAGGCTAGTGGTTCAGAGACGGACGCCAACCAGATCTTCTTTGATACGGTTGGTGGCTTCAGGAAGGGAGAGGTTCTAGGGTTCGGCAGGGAGGGCGCTTCTCTCTATTACGAGAGAACCTCGCGGAGGCGGCACGTCGGATCTTCCTATTCTCCATCGGTTTCCGCTCAATTACAACAGATGTCCCAGCGTTTGGAGGAGTCCGAGCACGCTAGGGTAGAGATGGAGCGCGCTAGGGTAGAGATGGAGCAGAGAGACAAGGAGCGGGAGGAGAGAGAAAAGGAGCGGGAGGAGAGAGAAAAGGAGCGGGAGGAGAGAGAACAGAAGCGGGAGGAGTACCTCGCCCAGTTGAAGGCGCAGATGGACGCCTTCGCGAGGAGATTCGGCGATCCTTCCTTCACTCACCGAGGCCCTCCTGATGATCCGACAGACGGTTCCGGCGCTTCTGGAGCCTTCGTAGCATAGTTGTATTATATTGTTATATTACTATTATTGGATTATTAATATAAAATGCAATTTTGAAATTTTGAATTTGTTTAATTTTAATTTATTTTTATATTTTAATTTTAATTTGTTTTTGCCCTATTTTTTTAAGGTATTTAAAAAAAAAAAAAACCAAATTACCGACCGCTCAACGGTCGGTAAATCAGTGTTCAAAATAAAGAAATGGCGCCAAAAAAGGCGGGAAAAAGTTACTTCCCGACCGCGTAACGGTCGGTAAATAACTTTTTCCTACCAAAAAAAATGGAGGGAAGAGGCGCGTACCGACCGCCTTAACGGTCGGTATTACCGACCGCCTGTCTACGCGGTCGGTAATACCGACCGTTTAGCCGGTCGGTACGCGCCTCTTCCCTCCATGTTTGACCAACTGTGTAAACGGTCGGTAGACGGTCGGTAAAATATTTTACCGACTACTATTTCAGCGACCAATTTTTACCGACTACAAACGGTCGGTAAATCCAATTACCGACCACTAACGGTCGGTAACTGGCGGTCGGCCGAGTCCAATTTTGTTGTTGTGTATGCCTTATACTTGTTCCCTAATTGCAATTTCTCTTAACACTAAAAATTATTTTTCCTTACCTTTCTCTCTATTAGCCGTGCATATTGATCACCAAAGGGGTGATTTTTGCCTTGGAATTTTAGCGATTAAAGGTAACTTCGCTATCTCGTTTAATTTTGGAACAAAGTTAATCATATAGTTGAATAGGATTAAAACATGAAAATTGCTAGGATTTAGTATCATGTTCATCTAGGAAAAGTCGAACACCATGATGATGTTATTATGTAATTATTCTTGATGAAAGTATGTAATATTTATGAATTATTATGAAATTTTCTTGATTATTTTATGTAGTTTCTTGAAATCTGCAATTGTTGAATAATTACTTGTATGAATTTATTTCTTAATCAAATCGTATTATTTCTTGATGAAATTTCCATGGAAGTTTCTTTATTGTTTTATTATGAATCATGAATTGTTTCGTGACAAAATTCGTCCTTTTATTGCTTGAAATAATTTAATCTATCAAACCGGTAAAACTGTCCAGAATTGGTTTACGAATTTATTAGGATACTTAATCAATTCGGATGGCTACGAAATTTTATGTGGAAGTCAGTAATAATTTTTTACAGCTTGTGTAAAATTTTCGTAATTTTTAAAGTTCGTTTGATATGGAAGAAAAATCTGAAACTGAATTCAGCCTAATCTGATTTGTTAGTTATAAAATTCCTTAAAAATAGTAAAAGATGTTATTTTTGGACAAAAATTATGCACGTTAAACCTTGAACCTATATTTAACTTTCATTAAAATTTCGAGAGTAATCGAGACCTTTAAAAGGTCGTTCGTAATTTAATTCTTTAAAAATCAGATTGTGTAAAATATTGTAATTAAATTATTAAAACATGTTATTTTGAATTCTTGAATTCAATCTTGATCTTGTTTGAACCCTATGATAGCCGTGTGGTGAGATGTAAATAAAGGAATGATTTTGATCTTGTTTTAATCCATGTTTTATGATTTAATGTTTAAAGTAAATTAAATTGTTTATTATTAAGTTTATTTGATTAATTGTTGTTAATTGTATTTAATTGATCAAAGTATAATTTTTGGTATTTTGATGGGAAAATGTCGAGTAGGTCCAATTATGAAAAATAGGATCTTTATCATGTTTTTAGGTAATTATTGTTGTTTGTTGCTATTATAGATGATTATTTAATCTAATTAATTTAATATTTAGTAATTGTATTTATTTAATTTAAAGTATAAATTTTGGGTAATATTTTTATGAATGTCGAATGGCTCATTTATAGGTTGATAATTTTTAGTTTATTTTAGACCTATAATTATATTAGATAATTATTAAGAGTTTATAGAATAAGATATAACTTTAAGGATAGGTTATAATATAAGATTTGAGGACATAAAATATTAATAGGGAAAGAAAGGAAACAGAGTAAAAGGAATACGAATCGTTTCGATCTCTTGCTAGGAAAGACTTGGTATTTAAGGTGGCCAATATACGTGCCGCACCTCTCTTTCCTGGGACTTCGAACGGTTCATTTCCGAATACGGTCACCTAGTATTTCCCGATATAAGATAAGATATGATAATGAAGATATAAGATAAAATAAGGACGCCTACCTGATGACTCGAGTAGTCAGACTAGGTTAAGTCGAGGCCGCTGCTCAATGGGACGAGTACACGAGCTCCCCCGAGTAGTTCTGGGTCTTAGGATATGTAGTCGTCTAGTAGTAGTACACGAGCTGCTATTAGGAGTTATGGCCATAGCTTAGGCTTAGTGGTGAAACACGAGATCCGCTACGGGTTGAGTACACGAGCTCACCCCGGCATGTTCTAGGAAAGTTGTGGTGAAACACGGGATCCGCAACGAGTTATAGTGACCGGTCCAATGAAAGATGATATAATATGATATAAATTATAAGATATGATATGATGAAATGAAAGAATAAGATATGATATGTTAAGATATAATATGAATACGAGAGTATGAAAACCATATAGTATAAGTTAAGGATTAAATGTATAAGTCTTCCGCTGTGTATGATTCGAAGTATATATATTATGAGCAGGTACATTATATGTATATATGTACTCGTATGATGTGATGATGTATGTATATGTATTCGTATGATTATATGTATCTGTATTCGTATGTATTGTGTACATGTATATTTGTGTTGTATTCGTATTTTATACGTATTTCTAACCGTATTTCTGCAGGTATTTGTATACATATCTTATACGTATTCGTATACGTATTTTTATACGTATCTCGTATAATTTTTGTATATATAATATTATGTTCTATGCGTGTTTTCATGTGTATATTCTATGATATTATGTGTTTAGCGGTCCCTCAATTAAGCGGGACAGCCTAGTTACTCGCCATTGATGGTGGACCCCCCCAGTTTCAGGTGACGATGCAGCAGCATAAAACGGGCTTCCGTTGGATGGGTTTAAGTGTGGATGAAGTTTAGATTTATTTTGGTTATTCCAGGACTTATAAGACAATATTATAGTTTTTATTTATAATCACAGCCTGTTGGGAAGACATTTACTTAGTTCATGTAACACTTTGGCACTATATGCCTTATTTGACTCTTGGATTATAGTTCAGTATTTTAAATAAAAGTTGTTTAATTTTATTTATAGTTTAAATGGTTTAAGTAATGATCCGAATGTCGATTCCCTTCGTAAATCGACAAGTCAAAAAGTCGGGTCGTTACAAGTATTTCTTAATGAACACAAAATAATTAGCTTAACCTTGACATTATTAAACGCCGTGCCGTAAAAGGAGGTCATAAAATCAATGATTAGGTGGAGTTAAGAATTGAGTGGGAGTTATGGTCATACTAGAGTGAATAAGTCCTCCTAATTAGTAGGACTGGTGTCAGGGCCTCTTGATGAGCTAGAACTGGAAAAATGCATGGTCATGCGAAAGAAGTTTAAATGTTGAACTTCGTTTGAGCGGTTCGAACTCGGCGATCAAGGAACATAAATTGAGAATACCAAAGTATTGTCAATTTGACATTAAGATAGAGACTTAAGGAATGTATAATTGCGCTATTGTCTTCGGACAAGTGGGAGTTTGAAGGAATATGTCCTCAGTCATTATCGGCAATTACTAAATATAATTAGGATTATATTATGGAGATAATAATTAAGTTAAATTAGGAGATTATATTTACTTGCTAGAGAATAAATATAATTAGTGAATACATAATTTTGGGCTACAACTATACTTAACTTAATCCTATGAGGTCACACAAAATAGCACATGATTGGGCATAAATAATAAAGCCCATTGGATGCTAGGATTAGGGTTCTTCTCTGATATGACTAATGAGGTATATATAGTACCTTATTAGGGTTATGGGAGACAACAGATTATGATCAGTTGGCACACATAGTAACACAATCATAAAAACCCTAAAGCCTATTGTGTTCATATGGTTTTTCCCTAAAAAAGTACTCCCTCCGTAACATAATTCTGGCAACAAGTTATTTTTCACGCATTTCAAGGAAGCAATTTAAGGGTGTAAACGAACAAATTAATCAAAATGGTTTTAATACAAGTAAGATTGAGATCATAAATTACTAATCTTAAAAATTTTTTTGATCAATTTATTCGTTTACACCCTTAAATCGCTTCCTTGAAATGCGTGAAAAAAAACTTGTTGCCAGAATTATGTTACGGAGGGAGTAAGAGAGTTTATATTGATCCATCTCTTCCGTGCTAGCATACGTGGGATCTAATCCAGTGCTTGTGGACTGATTAGAGGAGCAGCAATTGAGGCTCTAGATCTTCGTTCTTGACATTAAAAGCACGCATCAAAGGTTGTAATTACTATCTTTTATACTTGATTCATATTAATTATTATTAGTGATCCTGATGTTATAGATGTTAGGAAATTATTTCCTGAAATTCCGCTAATCATATCTATAAACTCCTACAGTCATAAGTCACGATAAAATGGAGTACTCAAAATGGAACCCACTTGAGTGAATGTCGAATATATTGACTTTGGCAAATTAAAATTAAACACTGAGGTTGTACGTAAACTTATCAACTGGTATTCAAAAATGCAAAGATTGCGCTAGGTGATGACCTCTATGTGCAAGCCAAGTAATATGGACAGTTTCCAAGTCTCTTTTGCTTACTTAGGAGGCCAACCCTGGCCTGTTAATAGTGCGGGCCGGGTCCTATTGAAGTTTTTTTTTTAGAAAAACTAAACAGTTGAAAAAATCAAGATCTCTTCCTTTTAAAGAGATATACTGATTTATTTAGTGCTAGAAGATAAGAGAATTTAGCATCCAAGAAAGGATCTATATCGATGTGCGTAGGGGTCCAATGCCCAATGATCGTATCGTATAGTAGTAGTGTATATATAGTATACTATATATATATATAACTGGAAATTAATAAAATTAAAAGATCACTTTCATACTTGAAATTAAGTAAGAAATTCAAGCCTCTTAATCACATACCAATTCAATTATTAGAAGCAAGATAATCAATCAGTTGTTCATGAATCATGACTTCCATTTTTTATATACTTCCTACTCCGCTTTCCCTAGCTACACAATGACTGTTCACATAACTATTTTTTCTCCTTTCATATTATTGATCTGTCATTTTAAATATCTATCTTGTATCTATCTTTTATATCAGTCTATCATATATATATATATATACATATTGTTTTTTTTATATTTTTAACACAATTAGTTTGTATTTCCATGGATTATTGGTGGGTAAACTTAATTGAAAAATTATTGATAATTTGATATGTACTGTTAAAAGAGAGTTGTCGTTAACTTACTCTCACCCTGGAAAAGTTATTGTATATAAGTCACGTTTAGTAGCGAAATACTATGTTTCTTAACCCAACAAAATTCGGCATACATAACGTATTAATTATTAAGTCTCACACGACCCGACCCACATCGAGGCTTGACCTATACAGCCAAGTTGATCATTTTACCCAAATAATTAAGGGAAATTCCCACGGGTAAACTTAAGAAATAGCGAAATCCCAGTGATACTCCACAAAGTATAAAAATCCCACAAATGCACACGAGTTATCTATAATTAAAAAATGTGAACTTAATGATGTTTTTGGTTGAATGGTACGTTAGTTTAATGATTTAGATGGTTAGAAATCTAACCATGGTTAAAAATTTAAAGAATTGAATCTTTTCTCTTTCACTCTTCCCTCATAACTCATTTCACTCCATTTCTCTCACTTCTCTGTGACCTTCGTGGTGGTTTCATCTCCATTGAAGACGGATTGGTGCTTCTCTGTGCATTTTGGCTGCAATCACTGACACTCTCAGTTATGTTTTCTCACTCACATTTACTTGTTATTTTTAGTGGTTAGGATTTGAACAAACATCGATTGTTGAATTTTTGGGGGTTTTTAGTTATTGAAATTAATGCTTTGTTTAAATATGGTTTGTTGAATTATGGCTGTTGATTTATGCTTAGGTTTTCGACATTGCATGTTGAATTCCCTTATTTAATTGTTATCTTTCAAGGTTAGGGTTTGTAATAAGATTGTTGAATTTAGTTCGAATTTTGGGGGTTTTTAGTTAAATATGCTTTGTTGTAGTTTAATTGGGGGTTTTAGGTCGAATTTTGTTGGGGGTTTTAGATCGAATTTTGGTGTCTTTGTGTCGAATTTTGGGGGTTTTAATTCGAATTTTGTAGGTTAAAATTCGAATTTTCTGGGTTTTAATTCGAATTTTGAGGGTTTTTAGTTGAATATGCTTTGATGTTCTTTAATTGTTATTTAAATGTTCTTTGTTGAATTATGTTTTGTAGCTTAATTTGTTGAATTATGCTACTTCAATTATTTTTAATTTTTTGGGTTTGAATATTTTTGTTGGTTAATCATTGTTGAAGCTTTTTTGTCCTTGTTTTTGGGGCTTTTTTTTGTGTAGGTTATTTACAAATGTGTGATAATTTGGTGTTGAGGTTTCAGTATAGGGGAAAGGATACTGATGTGGTTGTGAATGATGTTGATAAAGTTAACCTTTTGGACTTAATTCATGAATGATGGGATAATGCTATTAAAGAGGAAAACCCAATTCCAAAGTACCCCCATTTTTCATATGTACACAAAATGAAACACCATTACATTCAAACTGATCTGCAGCTGATGGAGATGTTTAGAGTCCTAAGTAATAGAGACCTAATATACATTTGGGTGGGTGAGTTGTCCAAACCCACAACTGTTGTTGAAGCTGCTATGAAATTAAGAGAGATGGTTGAACAAACCACTAAAAACTACAATGAAAATGAGGTTGCAAAAGAAGTAGAACCATCACCACCACCTCAAACAACAACGCAAAAGGTCAAAACAGCTCCTCCTAAAAATAAACAAATTCTTAGTCCAACTAGAAAGAGTCCTAGGTTTATGGAAGATGTAATTATCGTTCAGTCACCCTTAATTAATGGACCAGAACATGTTAATCAACCTCCTAAACCTAGAAGCAAGTTGCCAATTAAAAGAAAATGAGTAAACCTCACTGTTGAGAGTGATGCCATACCCTTATCTCACTCTGTCACTTCTCAACTTGTCCCTCCTGAAATTCATTCAAACCAACCTAGTGTAATTGATGTCCATTCTAACCAACCTCCATTATCACCTAAAGCAATAGAGGACTTAGCTTATGAAAACATAGAGCATTGGATGGACCGAGGGACAGCTAGGGTAAAAGGCAGTGGTAGGGGAAAAGGGAAAGGCAGGGGAAAAGGGACCGGTAGGGGGGAAGGCAGGGACAGTGGGGATGGGGAAGGCAAGGGCAGTGGTATTGGGGAAGGCAGAGGCAGGGAAGATGGGGGAGGCAGGGGAAGTGGGGATGGGGAAGGCAGAGGCGGGGGAGATGGGGAAGGCAGGGTCAATAAGGGCAGGGGGAAAGGCAGAGGCAGGGGGGAAGGGGGAGGCAGGGGAGATGGGGGAATGGATGGTACTCTCACCAACCAATCTGACTCACAATTTCAATTCATGCCCACACTCACCCTTACATTTGAACCTGGACAGTCTTCAAAATCTAAAAAAAAACACACCATTTTTTAAAAAAAGAGTACCTAGGTCCTCCGTCAAAAGAAAGGGTACTTGGGTTCCATCTACTGAGAGGGTTAATTACAGAAGGAGTAGTAGGAGGACACCAAATGAAGTTGATTTGAGTCATGATAAGGATGAGTTTGAGGAGGACAGTTTGAGTGATGATGATTACATCTATGAGGCTATTGAGTCTGTTCAAAGTGAGGATGTGACTTTTGAGGATGAGAGTATCCAGAATATGAATGACTTTGACTATCCAGATGATGGTAATGATAACATTGTGCCAGTGATTCATGATGACTTTGACCCACATGAGGGTCCAGTGTGGGAGGATGACTGTGATGATTTTGATAATTACATCCAAAGGTTGTATAACAATGGTGATTTCTACAAGGATGATGGAATTGGTAAGATTGTCCTCAAACCATGGCTTTTATTTTTTGAAAAATAATAGCTGAAAGATGTGATAAGAGATTATTGCATTCAAGTGGGGTTTTCAGTTGTGGTTGAAAGGGCTACTCATCTACAGTATACTGTTAGGTGTAGTGATGAGAGTTGTGGTTTCCGGTTTCATTCAACTAGGCTAGTGGTGTAACGCCCCAGATTTTGGGCTGTTTTCTTGATTATCTTGTTTGTAATTATTTTGATTCTGTGCATGGTCTAAATTTTATTTGGACTATTTTTATTGTTTGAATGTAACTATTTTATTTTATGATTTATTATTTCTTTCTTTTATTTTATTTTAATTAATTAGAATTTTATTTTTTTATTTTCTGATTAGTTAATTATTTTGGGCCAAGTGCAATTTAAACATGATTAGTCATGCTTAAGTGTAATTAGGCCATTAGCTTTTTGGCCTATTTTGAGTAAAGCCCAACCGGCACCCCCTTATGATAAGTGTCTTGGTTTTGCCACTTACCTTGCATTCACACCTTAACTAACTTCTATAAATAGAAGGGTAAGTAAGGCTTATGAACTCATTTTGCCATCATTTCCCCACAAGTAAAATCAAACACTCTCATCACCCTTGAAATCCACTTCCTTCACGCCATTTTTGGCTTATAAACTCCAACCATTGTTCATCCATCTATTCAAACCCAAACTTACAGATTCAACCTCCATTGATCTTTAAGTGTCAAAACACAATGTAAACCCCAATAGTTTCATTCAAGATCACTAGTTCGGGTTTGGTTTTTGGGCTTGGTTCGTGTGGGTTGTTCGTGGGTGTTCGTGTGGCTCGAAGTGTGGACATGCACGGTGGTGCTCGTGTTGGTGGCCAACCGTGTGAAGCAGCCGTGTGGGTGGAAGCCGTGCAAGGTGCTCGTGTGCAAGTCATGGTGGTGCGTCGTGTTGTGCATGATGTTGGGGCCGTGTATAACGAATCCGGGCAGCGGGTTTTTGTGGTTTTAATGCTCAATGTTTTCTTAGGTAACATACTTTCTTACCTTGATATGTATACTCTGATTATAGGATAGATTAAGTAATCATGTTAGATGAGTTTTGATGATTGGTTATTATTTCATGCGTGATTTTCAAGTGGAATTTGAGTGTTGATTTCATGATGATTTACCTAAGTTCTCATGCATATTTTGATGAGTTTTTCGTGTGGTATTCGTGTGATTCGAGTTCTTGATGAGTTCTTTGTGTTCTTGATGACTTCTTGGTTGACTCGTGAAATCTTGAAAGTTGGTCTTATGTTCTTTAAAGTACAAGTTTGTTGATGTCTTTTGAAGTGTTGTTTAAAGTTAAGTAAAGTTAAGTAAGGTTTTCCAAATAAAGTTTTAAAGAATTTAAAGAAAGGTTTAAAGAAATTTAAAGATTGATAAAGAATGGTTTAAGAAGTAGTATTGTTTATGGTTAGACTCAAGAAAAGGCGAAAGAAGCGATCTTGAGAATTTTTCAGGTAACTCTGATGATGACGGTCTTGCTTAGCTTTGGGTTGGGCGAGTGCAGATGTTCTTTTCGTTTGTTTAGATTGTATTTCGTTTCTAGTTTTGGACTTAGTAATTGTAGTTCATATGTTCTAACTCTGATATACACTTGTGGGTATTGTACGTTTTGGGTTATAGTGATAATAATTTCGAGGTTTTGTTTTGATTTTTAGTAAGTTTGTTTGTTAGATCGACAATTCGACTCGTCGGTTTCTTCCGCGCCGGTTTAAGCGAGTCGGGTCGTCACAGTTGGTATCAGAGCCGAATAGGTTTTAAGTGAAGTTTTAGGATTTGAGTAAAACCCGGGAGTTGAGAGCTTTACCATTCTCGAGTGATAAACCCAATTTAGAATAAGTTTAAGGGAGAAGAGCGTCGGGTAGAAGAATCCGGGATAAGACTCTTTTTCCTATTTTTCCTTTTTATTTGTGTACTTGACTTGAGTGTGGATTGTTGACTCACATTTTTGTTCTTGTTGTCCTTGTCGTACTACGTTTCAACATGTCCACACCTCGCCGGACATCATAGTCGTCAGCCATCGGGATCGCAGTCGACGTTCGATCGTATCGCTCGTCATCGACCACCGACTTACGATGGGTTTGTCGACCCTACGACGTTGGAGAGTTGGATCCGTGAGATGGGGAAGCTCTTCGACGCGACGTTTTTCCCCGAGCACGAGAAGGTCCGGATTGCCGCCTACTACTTGCGAGGAGAGGCCGATAACTGGTGGAGCGTGGCTAGGAACGCGTGTATGCCCTTGCACTCGATGTCTTGGGCCGAGTTCATAGCTAAGGTCCCGGAGAGGTTCTACCCCGACGAGTTACACTGGCAGAAACAGGAGGAGTTTCTTACTCTCGCTCAGGGTAAGATAACAGTTCAGGAGTACACCGATAAGTTCGTCGAGTTATCGAGGTTTGCTATGTCGGTTGTTCCATCCGAGGAGGAGCGGGTCAAGCGCTACATCAGGAAGCTAGATCCGAGGATTCGCGGTCACGTGATCAGCAGTGGAGCGAAGACATTACAACGAGCTTATGAGGTAGCACTCGAGATCCAGGCGTCTGTTATCGAGGAGCATGTGAGCAAGAAGAGGACCCCGACCCCGGTGAGGTCGCCATCATTTAAGAAGCCCCGGTTCAGTACTCCGAGTAGTACCACTCCGACCCTAGTTCATCTCAGGGATCAGGGAGTTCGAGATGCAGAGGATGTGGTAAGGACTTCCATCCAGGGAAGCAATGCGACGGGACGCCCATTACATGTTTTATCTGTGGCAAGGAAGGCCACAAGGCGTCAGTTTGCCCCGAGGAGAAGCCAAGCACCGAGACCAAGCAACTTCCAACACCGGCTAAGACTCCAGTGAAGAATCAAGTCTACTGTATGACTGAGGTAGAAGCAGAGGTCCAGCCAGATGTAGTCTCATTTCCCATGTTAGTTCGATTATAACTCTCCCTTCTGGAGAGGATTTTGTTTGTCAGCATGAGTTACGAGGAGTGCCTATCGTTATAGCTGGAAAGCAGGCGACGACTGACCTGAAGGAGTTCCCGCTAATGGAGTTTGATGTCATTCTTAGCATGGACTGGCTGTCGAGGTATCGATCAATCATTCGTTGCCCTTCGTTCAGTCAGTAACATCCCGAAGACCGCTTTTCGTACGAGATACGGCCACTACGAGTTTGAGGTGATTCCCTTCGTTCTCGCTAACGCACCAGCCGTGTTCATGGATCAGATGAACCCGAATTTTCATCACTTACTCGATAAGTGCGTCGTAGTCTTCCTCGACGATATCCTAGTCTATTCAAGAGACGAGTCTGAGCATGCAGAGCATCTCCGGATAGTGCTAGAGATATTAAGAAAGAATAAGTGGTTTGCGAAACTCTCCAAGTGTGAGTTCTTGCTTCGCGAAGTAGCATTTCTGGGTCACGTAATTAGCAAGGAAGGCATTAAGTTAGACCCGGCAAAAGTTAAGGCTGTAGTTGAATGGAGTAGCCCGAAAAATGTGGCGGAGGTTTGTAGTTTTTTGGGATTGGCCGGATACTATCGACGATTCGTTTAGGACTTCTCCAAGATTGCTAGGCCATTGACTATTCCCCTACAGAAGGAGATCATATTCGTTTGGACGGAGGCTTGCGAGCAAGCATTTCAGCAGTTGAAACAGAGATTAGTTTCTACTCCTATTCTTACCCTTCCAAACGATGACGAGGATTTCGAGGTCTATAGTGATACATCTAAGAGTGGCCTAGGTTGTGTGCTAATGCAAGGTGGGAAGGTCATCGCGTATGCATCGAGGCAGCTGAAGGTGCACGAGCGTAACTACCCCACGCATGACTTGGAGCTAGCAGCTGTAGTTTTCGCGCTTAACATCTGGAGGCACTATCTCTATGGTGATTCGTGTGAGGTATTCACGGATCATAGGAGTCTCAAGTACATCTTCACTCAGAAGGACCTCAATATGAGGCAGCGACGATGGCTTGAGCTTATTAAGGACTTCGACCTGACGCTTAATTATTGCGAAGGCAAGGCGAACTTAGTCGCTGACGCACTGAGTCGCAAGAATCGATTGACACAAAAAAAAATAAGCCTCGGCCGACCGCCTTTTATCGACCGTTAACGGTCGGTATTTAAACTTACCGACCGTCTTCGGTCGGCAAAAGGAGGCCGGTGTATAATTAGTCGGAAAAAGTTTTTTACCGACCGACTCTCCGTCGGAAACAATTTACCAACCGTTTACCGACCGTTGACCGATTAAATAAAAAAGTTTAAAAAAAAATATTAGGGAGCTATGTTCCGACCGCTTACCGACCGTTGACCGTTTACCGACCGTTGACCGATTAAATAAAAAAGTTAAAAAAATAGCTCCTTCCAGCCATTTTTTTTTTTTGCGCTTAATAATTTACCGATCGTGTGTCGGTCGGTATATTAATTTTCGTGGTTTTTTAATTTTAATATTTTCCATTTTTGCGGTTTTTTCTTTCTGGATACCGACCGTTTTTCGGTCGTTAAATTGTTATGTCTTTTTTTTTCATTTCATTAAATAACGAAAAAACCGAGAAATTAAATTATTTATTAATAAAAAACAAATTAAATATACGAAATAATATTTATAATAATATTTTATATTATTTATATAAATAATTTGTAATAAACAAAAGTTTGTAATACATATTACAGTTTCCAAAAATGTAAACTATAATAAACCGAAATATAACAAACAACTACTCTACGAAGGCTCCAAAACCGCCAGAACTGTTTGTGCGATCGTCGGGGGGTCGTCGATGAATGGAAGACTGATCGCCGAATTGGCTCATGAAAGCGTCCATTTACGCCTTCATCTGCTCGAGGTACTCCACTTGCTTCTTCTGATCCTCCTCCAGACGGCGCTGATGCTCCTCTCGTTAGCGGTCTCGTTCCTCCAGACGGCGCTCTCGCTCCTCTAACTCTGTCCTCGCACGCTCGGACTCCTCCAAATGCTCGGTCATCTTTTCCAGTTGAGCGGAAACTGATGGAGAGTAGGCATATCCAACGTGCCGCCGCGAGGTTCTCTCATAATAGAGAGAAGCTCCGTCTTTTCCGAACCCTAGAACCTCGCCCTTCCGGAAGCCACCAACCATATAAAAGAAGACCTGGTTGGGATCTGTCTCCGAGCCACTATCCTGAGACTCCGAAAGGTTCTGGTTATATTGTTCCTGCAAATTATGGGCGGAGTTAGTTCAAAAAATTCAAAATAAAAGAACAATAACGTCATGGAATATAAATAAAAGAACACTTGTCATTTTAGGCCATTTTAGGTGGTTTTTTTGGCATTTTTGCTCCTAACTTGTCACTTGTCTATCGATTACTAGATTTAAAACCTTACACATGTCCTATAACACAATATTATGCTTACTAGGGGCTGATCGCATTTGTTATAACGACTTTGGAACAAAAAACAAACCAAATAGGCCATTTTTGGCTCGTTTTGGTAGTTTTCGTTCCCATCTTCTCACCAATCAACCTAATTTATATTTTTAAGTGTCATTCATGTCCTATAATATTCATGCAAAGTTTATATAACTTATTTACATGTTTTTGGTAAAAGTTGGAGGGTTTTGGAACAAAAAACAAACTAAATAGGTAATTTTTGGTTCATTTTTGGTGTTTTCATTCCCAACTTGGCACCGATCAACGTAGATCATGTTTTTAAGGTTAATTCACAACTCATAACATTGATATAGACATTCTATAACTTATTTTCATGTTTTTGGGAAAGTTTAGAGGGTTTTGGAACATAAAACAAACAAAATAGGCCATTTTTGGCTCGTTTTGCTAGTTTTCGTTCCCATCTTCTCACCAATTAACCTAATTTGTATTTTTAAGTGACCTTCATGTCCTATGATATTCATGCAAACTTTATATAACTTATTTACATGTTTTGGTAAAAGTTGGAGGGTTTTGGAACAAAAAACAAAACTAAATAGGTAATTTTTGGCTCATTTTTGGTGTTTTCATTTCCAACTTGGCCCCGATCAACGTAGATCATGTTTTTAAGGTTAATTAACAACTCATAACATTGATATAGACATTCTATAACTTATTTGCATGTTTTTGGGAATGTTTAGAGGGTTTTGGAACGTAAAACAAACTAAATAGGCCATTTTTGGCTCGTTTTGGTATTCTTCTCACCAATCAACCTAATTTGTATTTTTAAGTGTCATTCATGTCCTATAATATTCATGCAAAGTTTATATAACTTATTTACATTTTTTTGGTAAAAGTTGGAGGGTTTTGGAACATAAAACAAACTAAATAGGTAATTTTTGGCTCGTTTTTGGTGTTTTCATTCCCAACTTGGCGCCAATCAACGTAGATCATGTTTTTAAGGTTAATTCACAACTCATAACATTGATATAGACATTCTATAACTTATTTGCATGTTTTTGGGAAAGTTTAGAGGGTTTTGGAACATAAAACAAATAAAATAGGCCATTTTTGGCTCGTTTTTGTAGTTTTCGTTCCCATCTTCTCACCAATCAACCTAATTTGTATTTTTAAGTGCTATTCATGTCCTATAATATTCATGCAAACTTTATATAACTTATTTACATGTTTTTGGTAAAAGTTGGAGGGTTTTGGAACAAAAAACAAACTAAATAGGTAATTTTTGGCTCATTTTTGGTGTTTTCATTCCCAACTTGGCCCCGATCAACGTAGATCATGTTTTTAAGGTTAATTCACAACTTATAACATTGATATAGACATTTCATAACTTATTTGCATGTTTTTGGGAAAGTTTAGAGGGTTTTGGAATAAAAAACAAACCAAATAGGCAATTTTTGGCTCATTTTGGTAGTTTTCGTTCCCATCTTCTCACCAATCAACCTAATTTGTATTTTAAGCCAGAATTAAGCTCTAAAAATCAATTGCAAATAATAAAATGTCAATCCTATTCTTACTCTTCGGCTTTGAAGCCGGAATTCCTCTCTAAACATCAATTGTAGATAATAAAAAATCAATCCTATTCGTATTTTTCGGCTTTAAAGCTGGAATTCCGCTCTAAAAATCAAATGCATAGTAAAGAAGAAAGCATTACCATCACTTCCTTGGCCTTCTGGCTAATCGGAACCAGATCCTTCCCTGGTTGCTTCTTGAAGTGAGTATCTAGGAAGAGATCTGCAGCGTCAGGTAGCTTCCCTCCTTTCGCCTTAGTCAACACAAACAATTGTGCGTAAGGGTAGGTGATATAAAAAAATGTTAACGAACGAGCATTTACAATGATTTAATGAAATAGTAAACTAACCAATTGCTTAGCTCGCTGAGTGGTGGAGACAGATCCCGCGCAGTGAGAGGCCTAGGCCTTGCCATTAGCGTCGCCGCTTCTCCTGTTTGCCTTCGCTCGAGCCGACCTTTCCTGGAATAGCTTGTAATTGAGCCTATCCTTCATTGCCTGGTACATCTCATCACCAAGCCAATTTGGTTGGTCTTTCCGCTTGTGCACTTTGTCGTTGAATATGTCCTTCAGCCGTAATCCAGCCTTGGTCTCATACGCATCCCGAACAGTGCCCTTGAGCTCAGGCCTCCAAGTGTACTGTTTCTGCATTATACCAAAGACAATCAAATATGTTAATGTAAGAGATTATATTTAAAAAAAAAAAATTGTATCAAATTACATAATTCGTCTTATTGACCTTCCACATGTCCCACCAATGTAACTTGGTCGCCTGATCTACCTCAGTGTAGTTATTCCAAGGCTGATGGAAGTAGGACTTAATGACGTGTGTTATTGATCGAACAACAACGCCCTTTTCAAACCTTGCACACGAAACATTGTAAGATTAAACAACATATGAATACAACTTAATTTCAATAGTTAAGACATTAAAAAAATTAAACAAAAACTCACCATAGGCCATCCGGGTCCAATTCTCGAACCCTAGCTGGTGACGTAGAAGCTTCGCCCTGATCCTTGTCACCACCCTCAAACTGACCAGTTTGTCCCTCGCGTTCTCGCGTCGGAGTAGTCTCACGCGCAGGAGTAGAGTGAGATAAAGGAGTGAGATGAGGCAGCGATGTAGTAGGCTGAGACGCCGGAGTAGTCTCAAGCGTAGGAGTAGGATGAGACATAGCAGCCTGAGACACAGATGGCTGAGGATGAAGAGGACGATTCCGAGGCCGAAGCTGTGGTAGTGGAGGTAACGTAAACTGTGGTGGCGGAGGTAACGTAAACGTAGGTTGAGAAGGAATGGAAGGTGAAATCACCGACCATCTCCTAGACGACTCAACACGATGATGAAGGTCACCAGGACGCAATATCGGCCTAGACCCAGTAGGACGAACCGAAGACTGAGAGGGAGAATGCTGGCGGGTCTGGGAGTTCTGACTCTGAGCCTCCGAATCTGACATGTTCCTGCATAAAGTACTGAGTAAATTATTTGCACGATTAATAGTTATTAACAAACTCATTCACCCCTTCGATGAACTCATCCCAAAGTTTGTGGTCCTTATCGTGTCTCTTGTACATCCAATCACGCTCCTTCCTTTTCATTTCGATTATGCCTATTCTAAGCCATTAACAAATATCAGTTCAAAGCATTCAAACATCCTTCAATGTCTTCACTCCTATCTTATTTTAGCCTTTCTTAATTCTTCTTAAAGCTTTCTTATGTAATGCACATGTATATATATTTAAGTCATACTTACTTCTACTTTAATTGTATTCATTCACAACAATTACAAAGATTCATAATAAATCAAATAAAGAGGCAATTTTGTATTTGAAAATATATACAACTCAACTTTCAACCAACAATCATATTTCTTGACTTATCAACACATTAAAGTTTATTATCATTCAAAGCTATATTGGGTACGTGTTTGTCAACTTTTAAGGGTCCTACGGTTGTGTTGGGAACGAAAATCGCATAAATTGGCCATTTTGGCCCTTAATAAGTTTTACTTGCCCAAACAATCATATCACGTTATTTCAAACCACATTGAAGTTTATTTTCATTATTCAAAGCTATGGGGAACAAGTTTGTTGAATTTTAAAGGAGTGTAGCATTCAAATAAATACGACTCAAAATAATTAAAAAAAAACTAACATAATACACATACATAATACATAGACATACATACAAAAACATAAATAAATAGATATTCATAGAACTTTTTGGACAAAAAAAAATCAATAAAAATTTAATAAATTCAAAGTAAAACAATACATAAATAATACACACACATACATACAAATAAATACATAATACATACACATACACATACACATACACATACACATACACATACACATACACATACACATACATACAATTACATACATAATACATACATACACATAATTAATTCAATAAATTGAAAAAAAAATTTAAAAAAACCCTAACCAAAATCTGAGGAGGGCGGCGGAGGGACAGCGGCGGCACAGGATGGATGGCGGCCGCACGACAACGAGCAGCGGACGTCGGAGAAAGAAAGAGAAGGACAAAGAAAGAAAGAGAAGGAGAAAGAGAGAGGCCGGAGGTGCGGCGGACGTTTGGTGGCCGAAGGTGAGATAGAGAGAGTTACGGTTTGGGTCGGGGTTTTCGAACGTTTGGAGGGAGAGAGAGTGGAGAGATTTTCAAACGTTTTTGACTGAAATCACGACTCTGATTTTAAAATAAGTCGAAAAATTTACCGACCGACGAGACGGTCGGTATCTGTCGGTAAATTCCGACCATCTATGTGCGGTCGGAATGTACCGACCGATACCGACCGTCTCGTCGGTCGGTAAATTTTTTCCGACCTTCAATACTGTCGGAAAAAAATTAACGACTGTGTTCAGTCGGGGACGGTCGGTATTTTCCGACTAAGAAAATGTCGGTCGGTAAAAGCGGTGGGGTGAAAGAGATTTTCTTGTTGTGTAAGCTTCAGTAAAAGTCGTAATTCCGTCAGAGTTCGTCTGACTTCTATGAGTGCCGAGCCCGGAGTTCCGTGGTGAGCAGTCTCCTTTGCTTTAAATTTCGGGACGAAATTTCTTTAAGGAGGGGAGATTGTAACGCCCCAGATTTTGGGCTATTTTCTTGATTATCTTGTTTGTAATTATTTTGATTCTACATGGTCTAAATTTTATTTGGACTATTTTTATTGTTTGAATGTAACTATTTTATTTTATTTTATGATTTATTATTTCTTTCCTTTATTTTATTTTAATTAATTAGAATTTTATTTTTTCATTTTCTAATTAGTTAATTATTTTGGGCCAAGTACAATTTAAACATCATTAGTCATGCTTAAGTGTAATTAGGCCATTAGCTTTTTGACCCATTTTGAGTAAAGCCCAACCCCCCCCCCCCTTATGATAAGTGGCTTGGTTTTGCCACTTGCCTTGCATTCACACCTTAACTAACTTCTATAAATAGAAGGGTAAGTAAGGCTTATGAACTCATTTTGCCATCATTTGCACCTTGATCTTCATTTGCCCACAAGTAAAATCAAACACTCTCATCACCTTTGCCATCCACTTCCTTCACGCCATTGTTGGCTTATAAACCCCTACCATTGTTCATCCATCTTTTCAAACCCAAACTTAATGATTCAACCTCCATTGATCTTTAAGTGTCAAAACACAATGTAAACCTTAATAGTTTCATTCAAGATCACTAGTTCGGGTTCGGTTTTTGGGCTTGGTTCGTGTGGGTTGTTCGTGGGTGTTCGTGTAGCTCGAAGTGTGGACGTGCACGGTGGTGCTCGTGTTGGTGGCCAACCGTGTGAGGCAGCCGTGTGGGTGGAAGCCGTGCAAGGTGCTCGTGTGCAAGTCATGGTGGTGCGCCGTGTTGTGCGTGATGTTGGGCCCCTGTATAACGAATCCGGGCAACGGGTTTTTGTGGTTTTAACGCTCAAAGTTTTCTTAGGTAACATACTTTCTTACCTTGATATGTATACTCTGATTTGATATGTATACTCTGATTATAGGATAGATTAAGTAATCATGTTAGATGAGTTTTGATGATTGGTTATTATTTCATGCGTGATTTTCAAGTGGGATTTGAGTGTTGATTTCATGATGATTTACCTAATTTTTCATGCATGTTTTGATGAGTTTTTCGTGTGGTATTTGTAACACCCCGTATTTTTGGGGTTAGAATTTTAGATAATAAGTTTGTCTTTCCTATTGTCTTAAAAATTTATTTCGAAAGTAATAATGAATTCCATGTTTTATAAATGGAAAATCTTTTTATAATTATTTTTCGGGAAATTATGTTATTAATATTTTATAAAATGTGTCAAACAAATTTCCCTGTTGATGGCCATCCTATATTCTTTCATTTGGCCTCAACCGTTAGGTTCCTAAAACCCCATCTTAAAGCAATTCAAGGTTGTGGACCGACTCAAATTTAATGTTGAATTAATGACGAGTTGGCTAAGTAGGGGTTAGAAGTAATTTTAATCCCTTTCTTGGTAACCGGAATTGAATAGCCTTTTCATATGATTTCTGGCCCAAAGTAAAAGTTGGCTTTGAGAATAATAATCCAGATCAGGAATTCATTTCAAGCCCAAAAACTATTTCAGTGTTTGGACCATACTTCTTACCTTGGCCCAAAATAATTCAAGCCCACTTCTTTTCCTTCTTTCCATTTGATTAGTTTTCTATTCCTTTAAGTATCTTATTATCCTATTTTTATTCTATTATATTATTTTTAATGGATGTAACCCCATATTTTCCTAAAGGTGGTTACACATTTATCCTAATTATTTCTTCTATTTGTTAACCAATAATACCCTTTAATTATGTCGTTCCCTATTTTCTCTAAGCTGTTACCTTTTTTCCTCCTTATAATTATTGGACCAGGATCATCTTATTTCTCCATCATTTTTCCCTCTACCTTTCCTTTCATTTTCCTTTAATCGTTTTATCGTGATTATTTTATTTATTTTAATTATTCTAACCATTTCTTTTAGTTTCTTTTAATATCTTTTAATTAAATCTGCCCCTATTCTTTTCCCCTTCCTTTTTATTATCTGGCTAATTCAATTTATTTAATAAAATTATTAAACTAGATATCTATAGTTGACCTTACCCCAAAAATCTAATTTTTATCCTAACTACCCTACTAAAATTTAGGAAACAACAACACCCTTATTTTTACTATGGTAGCCGGCCAACTAAAAGGAAAGAAAAACAAGAACTTCTATAACTTTCTCCCTAAAAAAAACAGTAATCAGAAACACAAATCACAATTTGTTCCAAATTTCATTCATTTGATTCCACCTCAAGAATTGAAGCAAGAAGCCAAGAAAAGACTTTAGGAGGACCGTGTGACACTCAAATCATACCCTTCAATAATAGGTAATTAGTTTGCTTTATTTAATCAATAGAATAGATTAGTGATATAATCCTCAGAATAGGTTTAGAACTATATAGAATTGTTTAGAATTGTGATGATTAAACTTTGAGCTATTTAATGTTATAAAATTCGTGTATGTCGAGTAGTATACCTAGGTTCTATAATGTTTTGATAATTTTATTTTATGTTCTATTAAATATATATGCATGTTCTATGATTATTGCCTTCTAATCTTGAGGATTTACTTGATGAATCATGTAGTATATGAAGGACGCAATATGGCCGATTGTTATATGAATTTTTCGAGTGATATAAACTCTTCAAGAATTGATCTTTTAGTCATAAACTTGTACCAAGAATGTTCTTTAATGATTTTCTTGATTAACTTGTTTAATCAATTAAGTTCTTGAAATTTAAAGTATTAAACTTGTGTAAATAAAAAGAATTTCGAGTGGTGATTAATAGTTGGGCAGAATTAAAATTCGAAATCTTGAATTAATAATTAAAGTATGGATTTTTATTAAGCTAGTCTAATTTAATCATTAATTTAAAGTTATTTACGAATAGGAAAAAGAAAGATTAAATTTTGATTTACATTTATTTATCTTTATAAGGACTGTGTAATTAGTATGAATAAAAGAGATGATTTTTACTTGTTTTCTTGATAAAAGATTGTGTTTGAACTTGTTCTTGAAATTATTTCGATTAATAATTTTAAGGTTTATACTTTAATTGGATTAAAATTGTAAATCTCACCATCGTGGTTCGAAAATGTCGAGTGGAATAAAAGAAATAGAAGACTAGATTCTTATGGTTCAATTAATTAAAAGACTAGAATTTAATTATTTTCCTAGAATTATTTTAGTTAGCTTAAACTTATATTTTATGTTGATGATTGTATTGATTTATGAATTATGATGATGAATTATTGAATGTTGTATTGCAAAGGAGCCGTGTATATTTGGTAAGTAATGGGTAAGATTTCGACATCTGAATTTTTGTTTCTTACCGAATAATGTTATTGAATTATGATTATTGCATGACTTTATGTATGAACTTGTTGAATTGAATGAATATTGTTGATTGATGTTTTAACGTGTGATGTTGGTCAATGTCGAGTATAATGAGTCCTGATCTAGATTTTTGAGTCATTAAAGGTTGAACTAGAATTGAATAGAAGTCAAGTCTTGTTATTGAAAATCAAATTGTGAACTGGAAAGTTGAACTTGAAAAGATAATAAACTATGAAGTGATTGCCTATCTAGTGGCTAAAGTGCCATGAACATAGGTATAGTCGAAGCCACTGCACCTTCTACGGTTTTGGGGCAGTTCTGAATCCCAGTGCTCGGGAAAATGACCCCTCGTGGTTGACCGGCATGAGACAAGGAAAGTTGGGGAAGAGTTAAGGTTTCCCCTACGAGCATATGATTGTGTCACGGATTAGCACTTGAACTTGAACTTGAACTTGAAAGTCAATAGTGGAGTCTAGAAGTCTAGAATTGGATTAAGTTTGTCTTGAGAGTCTTGGTTGAACATTCTGTTACGATTGGTTTCCACTACGTACTTGAATGTGAATGCCTTTGATTGATTTTCCTGTTAACTTGTTTGACTGTTCTGTTGATCTGTTCTAATCATTATGTTCCTAATTGTGTTCTACTGATTAAGTAGAACAATCTAATTACTCCCCACTGAGTGTGGACCCCAAAATCTTTTTTAGGTACAAGAGATGAATGATTGGGTCACGCGTGGGCTGGGATTTGGAGCAGGCGAGAATAGTAATTTAGTTAATTCCTTGTCAATTTCTAGCCTTTGAAATAACTCTTTAGTGGATTTTCCGTAATTGAGTAGTAACCTTGGACTTTGATGATTTAGCTATTTTGGAATATTTATTGGTTTAATTGAATAATTTGAATTAAGTTTAGAGCTTCCGATGTCATTAATTAATTTGTTATTAAAAGATTGTGGTTAATAATGACCCGCGTTGTTGTTTTCTTTGAAAACAACGTTGCTAAAATGCGGGTCGTTACAGTATTCGTGTGATTCGAGTTCTTGATGAGTTCTTGGTTGAATCTTGAAATCTTGAAAGTTGGTCTTATGTTCTTTAAAGTACAAGTTTGTTGATGTCTTTTGAAGTGTTGTTTAAAGTTAAGTAAAGTTAAGTAAGGTTTTCCAAAGAAAATTTTAAAGAATTTAAAGAAAGGTTTAAAGAAAGTTAAAGATTGATAAAGAATGGTTTAAGAAGTAGTATTGTTTATGGTTAGACTCAAGAAAAGGCGAAAGAAGCGATCTTGAGAATAACAATGATGGTTTACATGTTAGTCTTAAGTAAAGGCGTAAGATGCAACTTAAGATTAACTAAGAATGTAAATAACATAAGATTAGCTTGAATTTGCTATTAGACGCCTATCCTTAGAGTAAGATTCTAAGGCTTGGGTTAAGACGTTGCCCCTATCCTAACCGCGGTATTAGGATAGTGTATACTTACTATGTTGTCTTTGATATGAATTTCCCGTAAGATGGGTTTCTTGGGGTTGGGAGTAAGATTCTCAATCCTGGCATATTAGGAAAGTTCGTGCGCGTAAGAGGCGTTCGTATGAGCATAGTCCGGTCTAATATGTAAATGATAGGGCCAAAGATTAAGGATAAGTCTAAATTTGAGTATTTGGAGTTAATCGAGTTTTGGATATTATTGTTGGTTGTTATTATTATTATCGTTATTATTATGATTATTATTATTATGATATGTCATATTGCGTGATCGTATGTTGGGTGCCTGATTTACTTGTTTGATTTATTCTATGATCACGTGTATCCACGTTAGGGTGGGATAGTTATGTTACTCGCCACTGACAGTGGATTGTTGTTAATTTTTCAGGTAACTCTGATGATGACGGTCTTGCTTAGCTTTGGGTTGGGCAAGTGCCGATATTCTTTTCGTTTGTTTAGATTGTATTTCGTTTCTAGTTTTAGACTTAGTAATTGTAGTTCATATGTTCTAACTCTGATATTGTTTTGGAGTTGACTTTCTAGTTTTGAATACTTTTGGGTTTAGTTTTGTACAAACTTGTGGGTATTGTACGTTTTGGGTTATAGTGATAATAATTTCGATGTTTTGTTTTGATTTTTAGTAAGTTTGTTTGTTAGATCAACAATTCGACTCGTCGGTTTCTTCCGCGCCGATTTAAGCGAGTCGGGTCGTTTCAAGTGGACAACGTAACTTGGGCTATAAAATCCATTGAGCCAAGTGAGCATACTTGTTTGGGAATTGAGATTTAAAACCCCATGGTTAATGCACGTTGGGCTGCAAATGCTTTGATTGAAGACATTAGGGCAAACAATGACATCCCTGGAGCAGCACTGAACCAGTTACTTTGGGAGAGGTGTGGAGTTGAGATGAAGAGAAGCACACTTTATAGGGCAAAAAAGCAGGCCTTGTATAACATACATGGGGGATATGATGTGTCATACCAGCTTCTCCCTACATATTGTGATGTAGTTAAAAGCACAAACCCTGACTCTATTGCTCACTGTTCTTGGTACCCCCAAAACCACCCTTAAAAACCCTTAACATTTAGTAACATTTTCATTTGTTTCAATGCTTGCTTAGATAGTGTGACAGTTGGATGTAGGGGACTTATTGGGGTAGATGGGACCTTTTTAAAGGGTAATTATGGGGGAGTGTTGCTATCAGCTATAGCCATGGATGGTAATGATGAGATGTTGCCACTTGCTTGGGGAGTTGGACCTGCAGAGGATGAGGACACATGGAGGAGTTTTGTGTTCCATTTGAAGCATGTATTACAATCAACAAAACGAGGGGACAATTGGTGCATAATTTTTTACAGACACAAGGTATTTTCATTTCATTATTATGTATTAAACTACAATTACCTGCAATCATACTTAACTAATACTTTTTTTTCCATATCCTTTAATTGCAGGCTATACATAGTGCTTGTGAAGAAATTTGGCCTAAAGTTGGAAGAAGGTTTTGCACTAAACACCTAAGTGTAAACTGGAAGAGGGCTTATCCTGGATCAAAGATGTGGCAACTGTTTTGGCTTGCAACAAGAGCATACAATGAGTTCACATTTGGTAAGGCAATGGAGAAAATAGAGAAAGAAAAGCCAGCTGCAAGAGTTTGGCTTGCAAATTTGGGTGAACAATCAAGATGGTCAAAGCACAAGTTCAACATTGACCTTAAATGTGACATAAACAAAACTAATTTTGTCGAGAGCTTCAATCCAACACTTGGAACAGACAGAAGCAGACCAATTATGACCCTACTTAAAAGTAATGAAATGTTATTTCTAGTTTCTTTATTCTTATTTGTTAGGTACTTTACACTACAATAACTTACATAATCTGCTTGCTTTGTTTGATACAGATCTGAGAAGGGGTTACCATGGTGAGATTGGCTGAGAGGAGGGACTTATGTGATGAATGGGACAGGGATGATATAGGTCCTAACATAGTCAAGAGGGTCCAAGTGTTGTGCAATGAATCTAGGACATGCAGGGCATTTGTGTCTAGTAGGGGTGAGTACGAGATAGGTGATGGAAGGGCTTCACTTGCAGTAAGCCTGACTAACCACAAATGTTAGTGCAATTAGTGGCAAATCACAGGAATCCCATGTAAACATGGAATGAGAGTAATTCTCCATGCAAGACTTGACCCAATCAACTTTGTGCATGAGTGGTACTTTGTCAAGAGGTATAAGATGGCTTATGGCAGTAGAATTAGGCCCATACCAGACAAAGATTGTCATACCCCGAAATTTTGGGATATTTTAAATTTTTCTTTATTAATTAACTATTTAATTGATTAATATTTAATTAATATGTCTGTAGCAATCTAATTATTTCACCTTGACCTTACTTAAGCCCAATCATCAAACCCGAGCCCAAAATTTTTACCTTGTCTTGACAAATAGGACCAAAGCCCAAACCCTTCTCTTGTTAAACCCACGGCCCCCCCTTATTAATTTCTTTTATCTATCATTTTCTACTCTATTCTATTTACAACCTAAAATAGTAATCTATATCTATTTCTGTGACCCTTTCTAAAAATTATGATTTTTATCCTAACTTCCTTACTAAAGTTTAGGAAGGGAACTACCCTCTTGTTGATTCATTTCACACGACTCCTTCTCCCCTTCCATTAAAATTGTTTTATTATATTTTTCTAACCAATAACTCTAAACCGCATCTATTTTGACCCCAACCAAAAATCTAATTTTTATCCTCCATCTAATTGTTTTATTTTATTCTTTCAACCTAAAATACTAAACTATACCTATTTTAATCCTAAACCACAAATAAAAAAAAAAAACTACATATAAAAACTCCTCTTTTTTCCCCACACAAATACTTCATTCACTTTATCAATTCAAACACCTCCATCAAAGAAAGTTCAACCTTTAGCCTTTAAAGATCGAACCATTCACCATAAATATTAGGTAATTAGATTTGCTTTACTTATTCAATAGGATAGGTTA
Source organism: Salicornia ramosissima (assembly GCA_951394345.1). Classification (NCBI taxonomy): domain Eukaryota; kingdom Viridiplantae; phylum Streptophyta; class Magnoliopsida; order Caryophyllales; family Amaranthaceae; genus Salicornia; species Salicornia ramosissima. The sequence goes on along the minus strand of OX596236.1, from coordinate 31,512,673 downwards.
GCAATATAATTGTTAGAATAGGTTTAATCATGTTTAGAATAGGCTTAGAATTGTTTAGAATTGTGTAGAATAAGTTTTGAATTAATTGTTAGCCTAGCATAGGGTATGACGTGTGATGTATATAAGTTCCCATGTTGTTTAATTGAATTATTTACTTGTATTAATATAATTACATGCTTGTTTATGATTCATGTTAATATTAGAATGGATGAATTTAATATTTAATATTGAATATTTATATGTAGAGTGCCGAGTGGTTCATGATGTAATTCGAATGCTTTCTTGATGGAAAAATATGATTTTTATGTTATATTCTTGATCTTTAATTAATCTTTTATGATGATCTTGAATTGAATCTTTGATTTAAGCGTATTATGATGGTTTCTTGAAATTATTTTTGAATTTGTTTTGTAACCAAGTTGTCGTGTAGTTTATGTTCAAGAACGGTTTGATTTTGTTCTTGATTTGGTTCTAAATTGATGATTTAATGTTCTAAGCATGATTTTATGATTTAATATTAAGTTATATGAATGATTGTTGATAATTGTATTGATTAGATTAAAGTGTCAATTTTGGTAATTATGTATATGAATGTCGAATGGTGATGTTTGATAAAAATAGGATTTTTATTTTGTTTTAAGCAATATCTGTTGATGATTGTTGGTTTATACGATTATGGGTTTATTCTATTGATTTATTAAATGGTTTATGAGTTTATTTAAGGTTATGATTTGATTATTGTTGTTAAGAGGGAATGTCGTGTGGTACTAATTTGGGTTTAGAGTTTTGGGTCAAGTTAAGACGAGTTAGAATTGAATCGAGGATAAGTTGTGTTGATAAGGAATTGAATTGTGAAAAGGAATCAAGAACAGAACAGAATTGAATTGAAAAGATGATTAACTATGAAGTGACCGCCTATCTAGTGGCACAAGTTCCATGAACATAGGTATAGTCGAAGCCACTGTCCTATCTTCGGATTTGGGACAGTTCTTGATCCCAGTGCTTGGGGAGTAGATCTTCGTGGTTGACCTGGCATGAGCAAGGAAAGTTGGGGGGATTAGATCTTCGTGGTTGATCCCTTACGAGCATATGACTGGTCATGGATTAGCACCTGAACGGAATAGAATAGAAGAGTCAATAGCGATGTCAAGAAGTCTAGAACTGAATAAGTTAGTGTAGAAGGATTGGGGTATTATGTTGTTATGATTATTTTCCGCTGCGTACTTGAAAGATGGTTTATGTACGATTTTCTGATGATTGGTTTGTCTGTTTGATTAACTTATTCTAATGATTATGTTTCTAATTGTGTTCTACTGATTAAGTAGAACAATCTAATTACTCACCACTGACTGTGGACCCCCGACATCCTTTTTCAGGTATAGGTGGTGACTGATTTGGGTTACGCAAGGGCTGGGATTGTGTGCGAGCTATTTTAGTAGTTTATTTATGCTGTTGATCATTTCTAGCCTTTGTATCTTTATTAGTGGACCTTCCTTTACTTTGTAGTATTGTTGGACTTTAGAAACTTATTTATCTTGAATTATTTAATGGATTAAATGAATAATGTGAATTAAGTTTAGAGCTTCCGCTGTAATTAATGAATCTGATAATAAAGGTTTATAGATGTTAATGATCTGTATTGTTGTTTTCTTCGAAAACAACGCTGCTAAAATACGGGTCGTTACAAAGATCGATGGCCAACAACTGACTATCCAACAATTGAACCTCCAGTGCTAAAAAGAGGGGTTGGTAGACCTGTGAAGAATAGAAGAAGAGGTGAAGAAGAACAGAGAAAAGGCAAGAGAAGCAAGACCTACAGATGTGGCAGATGTAAAGAATTTGGGCACAACATACACTCATGCCAAATGGGAGGAAGGCAGAAGCAGAATAAGGGCAAGGGTAAGCAGAAAGTTGGACCATCTGCAGCAACCAGGAGCAGCACTAGAGCAGGGCCATCAGGAACAAAGTAGGATTATGTGATGTATGATGTATTTTAAAATAGTTAGGAAATATGATGTATATTTTGGGTATTTTGAAACAATCTGAAAATATGATGTAAATTTTTGGTTATGCTTAACATATTAGGTTATTTTCAAACAAGGGATTAGGAAATATGATGTATATTTTTGGTATGATGTATACAATTTCGGCTAATATATGAAAATCAATATACAAATTGTTCTTCATATATATTTTTGATATGATGAATATATATTTTTGTGGTATATTTATGATATATTTTTTATGTGTATTTTTTATATATTTTTGATGTCGTGTATATTTTTGATCCCAAATATTTTAGCATATATCATAAATCAAACTAACATTAATTGATGATTGAGCTAATTAGAAAGAAAGTAAAGTACTGTAAACTTTAATTAAAATTGAAATTTCATAAATTTCATACTCAATCGATACCAAAATACATCAACAACTTAAACACTAACAATGTAAATACATCACAAACTTAAACCCTAACAACTTAAATCCTAAATATTTTAGGGAAATTCTGACATCACAAACTTAATACCAATATGATTCTTAACAAAAAAAAAGTCCAAATCCCCAATTACCACAAATGCTAGAAATTACCTCCAATTATCCAAATTCTACTTATACATCAGAAAAACAACTATTAACATCAAGTATAACACCACTGCCATCTTCACATAATTTTTTCCAGATTTTGCCATAGCTTCAACAACAACCTTCAACTGGGCTAGCTAGTTCACATGCTTCCTCTTCAATTAATTCGTTCTTCATCATAGCTCCGTCGTCTACCCAGTCGAATTCCCCACAACCAACACATTTGTAGTATGGTCTCCCAGGGCTCTTCTTAGACTCAGAAACTCGAATGTCATAATAACTTGAAGGATCACAGTTACACTTCCTGAATTTCACCCAATAACCATTAACATTAAACCTGCGTTAATTTTGAGAATTGCGTGAATTTTGAGACATGGTCATGAAGTATGAAGAAAAGAAAGAATGGAAAACAAACAAACAGAGACGATACTGGGATTTCGAAATGGAGAAAGAATGGAGAAGCACTAGTAGAAAATAATTTAAGTGTTGCAGTTTTTTTTAACGTAAATGCTGCGATTTTCAACCGCAGCATTTATAGGCGTATCATTTGAATTTTTTTAAATACTGCGGTTTAAAAACCGCATCTTCTACACATTAAAATACTGCGATTTTTTTAATAACCACAGCTTTTAATTTTAAAAAAAAAAACTATTTCTAAACAAAAACCGCATCTTTTAATTAAAAAAAACCCCATCTTTTGGTACAATTAGAACACTGAAATGAACCAAATAGGCCAAGCAGACCAATAACAACACCAAAGCAACCACAGAAAAGTAACAACGACAGAAGCGGACCAAGCAATAGTAAAGCAACAACAACAAGTGGCAACAGCACCAACCAACCAATAGCAACAATGACTGAGCACCATTAGCAGCATCAGACCAATTAGCAACAATAACTAAGCAACCACAATAAAGCAACAATAGCAACAGTAGAAATAGCAAAGCAAAGCACCAAGAGTAGTAGTAGACCAATAGCAACAACCCCAAAGCAACAATAGCAAACCAACAAATTTCGAAATCATGCCAAAACAAGTGTTAACCAGAACCATGCCCACCCTACCTAGATCCACGTCCACTCTATCCAGACCCTAGCAACAACCCAGAACCAAACCCACACCGAAGCCCCCACTAAACCAAACCCACGAAATTCCCCAAAAAATTTTCCCCAAATTAAAAAACCCTAATAATATCTAAAGTCTAATTAGCACTAATTCATAAACCTGCAGGAAATTCCACAAACACAGTTCAAATCATGCCCTAAACATGCCACTGCATGCTATGTTACCCGGACTCTTTGTTTCACCCCAAGTACCAGTGTCGGACACTCGATCCTTGGACATTCGTATGACACTTGGATACTTCATTTTGAACAAAAAACATTCATATTTTTCATAAAATTGTCGTGTCCGACACTTGGACACATATCCTTATCCGATACTTCCAGCATAGTCCATGTAACTTATTGGGTACAAATTTTTACCCTCCACAAAAAAATCATAAAAGAAATTGAAGCAAAATTCAAGGTCTTCTTGTGGATAGGAAAAAATGAACAAAGCAAAAAAGCTACTGTGAGTTGGGATCAAATATGCCTACCTAAGGTGAATGGGGGATGGAACATCCTATCCCTCCAAGAATGGAATCAGGCTGCAATTGCTAGAAACATGTGGGATCTTGCTCACAAAACTGATACTTTATGGGTCAAATGGGTACATACTTATTATTTCAAAGGTAGAGATTGTTGGACATGCACACTCCCAGGAAAATGCACTTGGGTTCTCAAGAAGATCATGAAATGCAGAGATGTTGTGGATAAAATTGGGGGTTGGGACAAAATTGACTTCAATGGTAAAATGAAGATCAAAGCACTCTACAATCTCTTAAGACCACAAGCTGCCCCAGTACCTTGGAGAAGACTAATCACAAACAATAGAGCAACCCCAAAGAGCATCTTTATTCTATGGTTAGCTGTCCAGAACAGACTAGCTACTGCTGACAGACTTATCACTTGGAACATCTCTTGTGACCCTACCTGCAGATTGTGTAATGCAGAGGCTGAAACAATTCAACACCTTTTCTTTGAGTGCAAAATCAGCAAGGAAATTTGGCATAAGGTCTTGGATATACTACACATATCACCTCAGAACATGAACTTTGATGACACTACAGCATGGATTCTGAAATGCAGCAGGAAAACTTTTGTCAAAGCACAAGTTCTCACCATGTGCTTCACTGAGACTGTTCATAGCATTTGGCTGCATAGGAACAATGTCATTTTTTCTAATATCTGCAAGCCCATTGAGCTACTAATCAGAGAAATTATTTTGAAAGTAGCTCTAAGATGCAATGAAGCAGGCAGACGTCTGCTCATTCAACCAGTACCTGGTGTTAGATAAGTTTAGTTGAGTCTATTGTTCTTTTGATAGGCTAGCTAGGAACCATTAGTTTAGTTTATGGAGGAATCTAGGTTTTATTGTAAACTAAAAGAGCCATTATTTGTTATGGCCTTTTATTATTTTAGTCTCCGGCAGGGTATGTCCTGTCCAGATTTGATTCCCCCCCTCTTTAGAAGCTAGGTAGGATCAAAGGCTCTGGCCTATTGATCTACTTCCAACCATGGTGTCAACTTTGGCTGGAAATTTTGGATGTATATTTCAACTTTTTCTTGGTATATAATATACTTAATTACCAAAAAAAAAAAAAAAACATAGACTGCATGCAAACAAATTCCTAAGTACATACGTACCTTTGTAATATAATCTTGAAAACCACTTTCAATCAAAAATCATCTAAAGAATCCTTCCCCTACAATCACATATGAATCAATTAACATTGATTCCTAACACAAAATTTTATCAATAACTACAAAACCCCTATATAATACTATTAATTTATGTTATAAAACTCCAATTAAAATTTATACTTTAAGGTATAATAATACACTTTAAATATTTTTATTAAATCTGACATTTAGTTTCATAGGTAAAAATAATCAATTTGGCGACAAAATCAATTAACAATAGAAATAATAGTAGTTAATATACATCATTTCTCAAAATCGTTGGTTTTGGACAGCTCACACTAAAACAGTCATAACTTTTAGCACCGAACTCGGAATCACGATATTCTTGAGCCTAACCTCATTAATTTTTCGAGACCTAGAACTCTTTTTAGAGGATATTTTTGCAAGATCAGATTCTAAAGTGATAAAAATTGCAAAACAGAATACCTGCTGCAGAGATCAACTTAAAAAAAAATCAGTTTCCATGAAATTCTTTACTGGACAGCAGCTAGCAACACTGATGGTTGTCTTCAATACTCGTATAACAACAAATTTTAATTTCATTAAGCATCCCCAATCACCAATTCAACTCACTAACCAAGTACTCATCCATCTCAACTGTAAACCCATCTAATCACTCCAAAAACAACACTACAACAATGACTACAATAAATAATACCAATGAAAATGAACAAAATCAGAAATTCTATTTAAAATTATAATCCAAAAACAGTTTACCAAATTTCACAACATAAAACTATCAAACTAAACCCTAGAATCAAAGAGGGAAGCAAAGGAGTGTGGTTACCTTGGGTTGTGTATATAGTGATGAAGATAAGGAGAGGGGAGACCGGTCACCACCGGAGACGGCGGCACACCAACGACGGCAACGGCGCAGCAGCAACAACAACAACCAATTTCAGATTTCTCCTTTTTTGTTCAAACCCTAGACTAAGTAAGGACAAGACATAAGGAAGAAGAGGAGATTACCTCCGGTGGTGGTGGGTCGCTGGCGGCTGCGATTTTTTTGGCAGAGGAGAGGCGGCAGATAAGGGGGCACGAGAGAGATAGAGGAGATGAGAGAAGAATCAGAAATACAAATGGTTTTGGGTGGGATATAGTGTATATATACAAGGGTTTTAATTTTTTTAACAATTCAAATGATGCGTTTTTTTAAAAAACCGCATCTAATTAAACAATATTTTTTTGGGGGGATTTTTACAATTAAAAGCTACGGTTTATACTACTAGTGAAGAATTTATACTACGATTTTTACAATACTACGATTTGATATGCAGCAAAAAAAAATTTTCTATTAGTGAAGAGAGAGAGAGAGAGACGAAAAGACGAAATGGAGAGGAGAAAGAATGGAGAATAGAGAAAGAAGAGGGAAGCAGGTTTATAAAGAAGAAGAGAATCGAATCTAGGGTTTCTTATAATCTAACCTAAGGTTAAGTTAAGTAAACAAACTTAACGTTCAATTCAACCAAACACATCATTAAGTTCACATTTTTTAATTATAGATAACTCGTGTGCATTTGTGGGATTTTTAAACTTTGTGGAGTACCACTGGGATTTCGTTATTTCTTAAGTGTACTAGTGGGGACCAAAAATTAGTTTTTTTTTTCTTCTCAGACATCTACTTAAATTTGTAGTTTGTATTAGAAAGGTGTGTGGAACCTAACTTTTTGGCTCCTTTCTCGAAATTCAGAAATATCACATACACTAGTATTGCATGAGAAATTGGAAAGGGAATTAGTCGTGTCATGTATGTACTCATGTTTAAGAATCACATTAACCTAGAACTTTAAGGAAACAAAGATTACTCGAGCGTCGTTACTATGAGAATATTCGATCCTCAAGGCCAGGGGTTACTTCAATCTCAATCAACTACTTTAAAGGCTAGTTTGGTTGTTGATAATGAATTGTGGTAATGGTAATAGATTTGAAGTGTAATTTGTTAAAAAAAAACTTCAAAATTGAAGAAATTTATGTTTTTTCTTGGGCCTTGGGCCATTTTACTCTTTATGTTTTGGACTGGACTCTTCCCCAGTCTTTTATTTCTTCTGTATATTTTTGTTGTACAGGTGTTTGTTTTTGCTTGGAGGATCCTTCTAGGTTTCAGGGTCCATCCTCCCCTGCTGATGTATATATATGTACCATTTTGTATTTTGCCGTTGAGAGAACATATTAAATGAAAAGTTGCATTAAAAAACTTTCTTCTTTACTGAGTGTAATAGAGCTAAGCATTTTCATTCAAATACTCTGATTTCTCTTTATGGTATCAGAGCCACTAGTTAAAGTGAGCTTTTTGATTTCTTGAACACTTGATATTTTTTTCGAAAATGGCAGGAGAGAAAAGTGAGAAGGGAGATGAAGGAGGAGCCAGATATTCAGACCCTCTGTATCTGGCTTCCTCAGACAATCCATCAATGCAGATTTCTAACATGATATTTGATGGTTCGAACTTTCTTATATGGAGTAGAAGTGTTAAGATGTCTCTTGCATCAAAGAACAAGCAGGGGTTTATTGATGGAACTTGTGAGAAACCAGAATAAGGTTCCAAGGATCTTCAGAAATGGATGAGGAATGATCACATGGTGAGATGCTGGCTGTTCAAATCTATGAATGACAGGATGGGACAAAGTCTGATAATTTGTGAATCAGCTAAGCAGATCTGGGATGAGCTCAATGAAAGGTTTGGGCAAACAAATGCACCTCAGCTCTATCAACTGAGGAAGAGGCTGAGTAAGCTCGAACAAGAGAAAATGAGTGTTGCTGAGTACTATTGCAAGCTGAAGTCACTCTGGGATGAGGTAGCTCAGATGGAGGAATATCCTGTATGTGAATGTGAGGCCAAGAAGAGTTGTAAGTGTTCTGTGGAAAAGAAGATGATGAACATAACTGGAAGGAACAGACTCATAGATTTTCTCATGGGTCTAAATCCTAAGAAGTATGATGGATTGATTGGAAATATTCTGGCTATGGAACCACTGCCTAGTGTGAGCAGAGCTTTTCACCTTGTGCAGCAGGCTGAGAAAAACAAGGAGATATATGAAGAAAATCTTTCTATGAATGTGAATGACATGAGTGCTCTCAATGTTAACAGGCAAGGAGGATCTGGATGGCAGAAAAGAGAAAGCAAGAAGGAGAAATACAACAAAATATGTGAACATTGTGTCTTGAGGGGTCACACAAGGGATGAATGCTTCAAGATTCATGGATATCCTGATTGGTTTAAGAAGCTGAAAGGGAAGAACAAAGGGAAGACGGCTGCAAATGTGAGCAAGTATGGGGCTGAGGATGAGGAAGAAACCCCACTGGAGTTCAAGGATGGAGAGCAGACTCAAGGAGGAAAAGCTGACAGCAACCTCATTTCATCTGTGGTTCAAGAGGTGGTGAAGGTGCTGAATGACAAGCAGGCTGGAGGAGTGTAGAGTTGCAACTTTGCAGGTATATTAAATGCTTCTAATGTAGGCAGTTTAAATAAAAAATTTGATATGAATGATTGGATTGTGGACACTGGAGCCTCAGACCACATGGCTGGGAGTAGAAATTTCTTTTCTGAGATTAAATATTTAAAAAAACCTATTTTGGTTGGTTTACCAGATGGGACAGTTAAAAAGGTGGAACAGATTGGAGATGTGAAATTAGCAGTGAATTTAAAATCAAAATTTTGCTCTATATACCCCACTTTAAACATAACCTACTTTCAGTCAGCAAAATTTTAGAAACAAATGATGTAAAGGTGATTTTTTATCAAAAGAGTTGCTACTTTCAGGACCTCTTTACTAAGAAGGAAGTAGCTCATGGAAGGAAGGTAGGTGGAGTATATAAACTCTATCTAAATGAAGATGTCAAGAAGGAGAATGTAGATAGAAGACTAGCAGGAAGTGTGAATAAGAAGGAGAATAAGAGCCAGATTGATCAAGAAGAGTTGAAGAAATTGCATCTTAGACTAGGACATATATCTTTGTCTAAGTTGAAATATTTGAATTTTGGTGTTGGTAGAAATGTAAAAGAAATTTTCTGTGACTCTTGTAGTATGGGAAAACATCATAGATTGCCTTTTAATCTAAGTTATAATATTGCTGCAAATATTTTTGACTTGGTCCATATGGACTTATGGGGTCCCTACAGGATATCCAATGTGTATGGTGAGAAATATTTTCTTACCATTGTTGATGATCACAGCAGGGTAACTTGGACACATTTATTACGTTCCAAGGATCAGGTGAAAGGAGTTATAAATGATTTTATTATACATGTGGAGAGGCAGTTTGAAAGAAGAATTAAGACTATTAGAACAGATAATGGAACAGAATTTGTGAAAGGAGAATATGGAAAATTAATTAAAGAAAAGGGGATATATCATCAAAGAAGTGTCGTGGGTGTACCACAACAAAATGCAAGGGTTGAAAGGAAACATAGATTTTTAGAAATTGCAAGATGTTTAAGAATTCATGCTGGAATTCCTAAGTTCCTATGGGGTGAATACATTTTGACAGCAACACATTTCATAAATTTGATGCCTAGTTCAGTCATAGGGTGGGAAACACCTTATGAAAGGTTGATGGGGAAGAAACCAAACTATAATCACTTAAGGGTCATGGGATGCTTATGTTATGCTAGTCATCCTACCAAACAACATGATAAATTTAAGGTAAGGGCCATCAGGGGTGTGTTCATGGGGTATCCTTATGGGCAGAAGGACTATAAAATTTATGACATTGAAAAAAGGAAGATTTTTATTTGTAGGGATGTGTATTTTAAGGAAGGAATTTTGCCCTTCTTACACAAAAAAAAGGAAGATAGTATGAAAATTGAGATGAATGATTTGGATGTTTTTGAGAATCAAGTAAGGAATGAAGGAACTCAGGGGGAACAGAATATCAGGGAAGAAGAAATGGATGAAGGAGAAGATGCATTAGATGATGAGAATGATGTTCAAAATGAGCATGTGGCGGTAGAAGAAATGATGGGAAATGAGGAGGTGACTGTTGATCAAGATAGAAATGAAGAAACAGAACAAGAACAATTGCAGCAAGGGCTACAAACCCCTGAGCAGAACATAAGGCCACAAAGACAGAAGAAAATGCCAGGAAGATTTGAAGGATTTGAGGTGAGCATACCTGGTAGATCAAACATTGAAGAGAGCAGTATATCACCATCTTTTGTAGTACAGAAAATGGAGTGTTATGATAAAGAATACATGTCATCTTTAAACAATGCCATGGAGATCCTTGAGCCCAATTCATACAAAGAAGCTTGCAGACATGAAGGGTGGATAACAGTTATGCAGGAAGATTTAGATGCTTTGGACAGAAACAATACATGGAAAATAGTTGATTTGCCAATTGGTGTTAAGGTGATTGGATGCAAATGGGTATACAAGGTGAAGCATAAAGCAGATGGAAGCATAGAGAGATTGAAGGCACGAATTGTAGCAAGAGGTGACAAGCAATTGGAGGGGAAAGACTACAAACACACTTTCTCCCCAGTTGCTAAATTTGCAACTGTGAGAGCTCTCATTGCAGTTACTACCATGAAGGATTGGAAGATCCAACAGCTAGACATCAACAATGCCTTTCTTCATGGAAAACTAGAGGAGGAAGTATATATGAAGATTCCTCAAGGACATAATGAAGAAAATTCTGGTAAGGTTTGTAGGCTATACAAAAGCTTATATGGGCTCAAGCAAGCCTCTAGGCAATGGAACATAGCTCTTAAAGGATTTCTTATTAGCAGAGGATTCAAGCAATCCAAAAGAGATTATTCTCTATTTATTTCAGATGGAGAACATGGAGTTTGCATGGTGCTGGTATATGTAGATGATCTGTTATTGACAGGAAATGATGAGTCCAAAATACAAAGCCTAAAGAATAAATTGCATAATGAATACACTATCAAAGATTTGGGAGAAATGAGATTTTTCTTAGGGCTGGAACTGGCAAGAAATCAGCAAGGAAGTATGCTCAGTCAGAGAAAATTTTCTTTAGAAGTTCTGCAACAAACTGGTCTACAAGACTGCAAGCCTGCTGCTTCACCATTCCCCAAAGGAATTAAACTATCTAATGATGAAGGTGAATTGATGGATCAGCCTGAAGCCTATAGAAGTCTAATTGGTAAATTGCTATATTTGAATTTGACCAGGCCAGATTTATCCTACTCAGTACAACAATTAAGTCAGTTCATGGGGGTACCTCGTAAGACTCATTGGAATGCAGCTTTACACATTGTAAGATACCTCAAAGGAACCTATGATTTGGGACTCTTCTGTCCAAGGGATAATGAAAAGAACATCACAGCCTTTTGTGATGCAGATTGGGGTAGTTGTATCTTCAGCAGAAGATCTCTCACAGGTTATTGTGTATTCCTTGGTGATAGCCTAATTTCGTGGAAGACAAAAAAGCAAAAAACTGTGTCCAAGTCATCTGCTGAATCAGAATATAGGAGCATGTCACAAGCCTCAAGTGAATTGGTGTGGATTGATGGTGTTCTTCAAGATATGTTTGTGCAGGTGCCTAAACCTATCAAGCTGTTCTGTGATAACAGATCCGCACACTATATTGCACACAACCCCATTTTTCATGAAAGAACCAAACACATTGACATAGATTGTCATTATGTTAGGGACTATATTGAGCATGGTTTTCTCAGTACAGGATATGTAAAATCAGCACTTTAAACAGCAGACATACTCACTAAATCACTCTCTGATTTCCAACATAATTTTCTTTGTCACAAGTTGGGAATTATTGGTATGTTACCAAACCCAAGTTAAGGGGGGGTGAAGAAATTTATGTTTTTTCTTGGGCCTTGGGCCATTTTATTATTTATGTTTTGGACTGGACTCTTCCCCAGTCTTTTATTTCTTCTGTATATATTTTTGTTGTACAGGTGTTTGTTTTTGCTTGGAGGATCCTTCTAGGTTTCAGGGTCCATCCTCCCCTGTTGATGTATATATATGTACCATTTTGTATTTTGCCGTTGAGAGAACATATTGAATGAAAAGTTGCATTCAAAAACTTTCTTCTTTACTGAGTGTAATAGCGCTAAGCATTTTCATTCAAATACTCTGATTTCTCTTTAAAAATTCCTATGAAAAACATATTTTTCTTTCCCAAATTTAAAATTTCTTCTTATTTTTCATTACTATCCATTACAATGTGGAATGATGGTATTAGATAGGAATGGATATTTGTGAAGAAAATTAAATAAACTGGAGTTAAGGTAGCACTACCATGGGAATGAATTTTGATTTTCCTTCCAAATCTAGTTAAAAATTCTTTTCCATTACATCCATTTATAACCGGCTACCAAACGAGCCGTAAAGGGTAAAAATAAAAGAATTTATTGATAATAATATTAGTTAAGGAGGGCTTAAAATGTCAATGACCCGGGCATAACAGGACATGTCAAGCAACAACGTGCCCACATGCCTTATCGACCTTGACAGCATTCACTTAAAAACGTGCACATAACAAACACTTTTTGAGAAAAACATCTCTCCAGTTAGAAGTGTGTGATAGAATGTATAAACATATTTATGGCCCCAACTACTAGCTTATGCTTTTGGTTGAGATGATCCTTATAACATGGTATCAGAGCCAACGTGATACAAAGGTTACGGGTTCGAATCTCATCCACCCCCTCCTTTGCAAAGTGGAATTAATTTGCACCAGGTATGGTGGGCCTGTGTTGCATCCAAATTTCAAACCCAAAGACTCTTTCATCTAAGGGGGAGTGATAGAATATATAAACATATTTCTGGCCCCAACTATCAGCTTAAACTTTTGGTTGAGATCGTTTTTATAAGTGTGTGAGTCACTTAAACTCTCTCTCTTTCTTGCAGCAAAAATAATATTGTTTCTGGTTGATCATAAACTCTTCTCCCTTATGCCTTATTAATGAAAGGCATGTGCATATTTGTGGTACGGTAAAAGTGAGAGAGAAAGAGCGAGCTACTTTCTGTTAGATTAAGGATTATTTTATACAATAATAATGATAATTAGACAAATGATTAGTATATTTAACTAAAATTCAATGATTGATTATATATTGCTTCATTTAATTATTAGTATACCTTTTATTTGTTTTGCCAAATAATTGGGGAGAGGCCAGAGGGGAGGTATTAATGCAATTAGTGAGCCAAGTTGGATTGCGGGTATAAATTGTTATAAACTCATGACAACTAATATAATGCTATGTTTGTGGTGGCCTGGGTACCTAGCGTAAATCAGAGAAGGTATACCGATGAGTACCTAGGGGAAAGTAATAATCCTTATACAAATGTAACTCACTATATAGCTAGCTAGCGATGTTTATTGTTGATAATTAACGTTTATTTGGTCTGATTTTGAAATTAGAATAATGTTCATTAACCTTTATTTATTATACTAATGTTCATTATTCAAATGGGTGTAATGTTCATAGCATGACTATTATTTTATTGGTATACATTAAACATGGCAAGAGGCAATTGTACTCCTAGCCTTGGTCATCATGGGGCATGTGTCCCACCATTATCATGCTCAAAACTAAATTATCCTGCTCATAATCCTACAAAAGGTTACTGATTTTATCTCATACCCAACATTATCCCCATTATCTCATACTCAAAATTAGAAAATTAGCAACAAATTCACAAAAGTTGCTCAAAATCTATTTGATTTGGTCATAATATGGGTGATGGTGAATACTTAGGGAGAAATTGTGAGAAAAAACCTGTATTCGTTACAGGTAATAATAACTCACCGTTATGAAAATCCTAAGGCCACTAGTGAGAGGGGCGATAAATCACTAATAATTAGTGGATTAAATAGTCCACAAACAACAAGTAAAATAGTTATTTTACTACATAAGAAAAAAATAGGTCTCTCCAATACCATGTACGTGTAAACATAAATTTACTATTTAGTGAGCATAAGCTTTAATTCACCAAGTGTAAATTTGACTTTAATAAACCTAGACTTGTGCTTACCAAATATGCCCAAAGTTTGTTTGTAAAGCGTTTAATCTTTAATTCAAAAATTGTTTGTGATTAATCATGCCTCAGCATGGGATGCCCTTCTTGTTGGAGTAGGGTATGTACTACTGCATGTAGGGATGTCAGTTTAGGTTGAGACCCGTTGGGTTAACAGAAATGTTCATAATCTGAACTGAAAGTGACCCATAATTGGAAATTGTCTTGAACTGAAAGTGACCCATATATTAATAACTTGAACTGACCTGAACCCAAACTGAATATGAACTGAACTGATAATGACCTATCTCGAACCTGAAAATTCAAAAAACTGAACTGAATTGAATTAAACTGTAATCAACCCGTTACATGATTTCACCTGAACTGAACTGAAACCTGAATTGAATTGAAACCTGAATTATTAATGTAAAAGTAATTGTCATTATATTGTTGACTTTTAATTTGATTTTCAATTAGTGGTGAATACGATTCCATGATTTTAATTTGATTGATATATATGGTCACTGCTGACATGTAATTTGTGAGACCATTATCACTTATTTTTTTGACATTATAAAACTTAATTGTACAAAAAACTTGAACCTAGCTTTCAACATTATAATAATCACCTGAAAGTACTTTTCACCAAGTGTTAATAATCTTTTGACTCAAATTTGAAGAAGGTCCGGAGGAAATATTAGAAATTATAAGATATGATCTTGTTGATGATCGAATGAATAAAATTACTATTTCCTCGTAGAAAAAATCATTTGACTCGATTTATA
Organism: Salicornia ramosissima; assembly: GCA_951394345.1. Taxonomy (NCBI): domain Eukaryota; kingdom Viridiplantae; phylum Streptophyta; class Magnoliopsida; order Caryophyllales; family Amaranthaceae; genus Salicornia; species Salicornia ramosissima. The sequence goes on along the minus strand of OX596236.1, from coordinate 31,497,556 downwards.
TGGACTTTAGTTTAAAATGCGGATTTTTATACATACATACTTATGTACATACATACATACTTATGTACATATATACATACATATGTACATGCATACATACATACATACATACATCATGCATTAACCCCAAAAATATTGTCAAATTCTGATCTAATTGACACTCTAATAAAACCTGATACAAATTGGCTTCAACCCGAAATATACCGTTTCTTATTGTCGACTGTTAATAACTTGAACCTGAACTAAAAATGTACCGAACCCGTTTGGGTCAACCCTAACCTGAACCGTTAACCCGATTTCACATCTTTAACTGCATGCATGTCTTGAGATGAATGACGTCACTCAGCATTTTCTGTTAGTATTGTTTATTCAATGTGTTTGCTTAGTTGAGGATAAGGACTTTGAGCCACTTACCAGTTACCACTACAGATTTTTGAGATAATCAATTTTTGTAACGACTTTTTTTTTATGGATTTGTCACCTCTTTGGTTTTTTTTTAATGGATAAGAAAAGTTCTCTTGTTTATTTTTCTACGTATAAATTTTCCAACCAATCAATGTGTTTTTTTCACACATATAAGATTAGACTGATCCCGAGGATCGAATTCCAACACTGTGATGCTGGACGAATATTCTTCCACAATAAATATAAAGACAATGTCGGTTCATTCTTTCAATGATAGGAGTCGTACACTAGAATCAACATCCTAATCTATAAATAAAATAAATAAAAATTAGACTAATCCCATCTTGATGCTCTTTTTTCAAAATACTTTGCTGGCATTACTTGGGGAGTATTGGGGAGAATCGATCTAGGATTGATCGCTTATTGAGGTTGGTGCTTTGTTGTAATGAAAAAGCCCTTCGAGCGGTAGGTGCATGTTTTGTATTCCAATATCACCAAGCTCGTCATTTAAGAGCATTACTTTATCCTAGGATCCTACTATACCCCTTTTACATGAGTGGTTCGGTTAACTATTACACTTGAAGTAGACTGATAGCAGGGTTCCGTTAAAGGCCCATTTTCAATCAAATTTGATGATCGCTTATTAGTGGTTTATAATAAGTGAGCTTATTGTAGAAAAGAAACTCGTTAAAAAAATGATAAAATTGGTGTTTAAGATATACGTTTGGTAGTTGTTATCTGGTCAGATGCAAAATTATGTACACAACTATGCATAATATATAAAAAAAATAGGAAACTTAGCCAAGAATAAATCAACATTTTGTCGATCTTCTCTAATTAAGTCAACCTTTTGAAAATCCACAATCAAGTTAACCTTATTATCATTTAAGTCAAAGATAGGTTAAATGATTATTCAATCTATTAGTTACATTTGGCTTTAGGTTAGTGTTATCATTTAAACCAAGAATAGGTTGAATTATTGTAAAATAGTGATATAAAACAAAAGAAAATAACATGTAAAAAAATCATTTAACCTATTTTGACTTAAGTGCTAACAAAGTTAACTCAATTCTTGATTTTCAAAAGGTTAGCTTAATTGTGGATGATTGGCCAAAGATTGGCTTATTTTTAGCAATTTTTCCTAAAATATTAGTATAAAGTTAGAGATTAGAAAATTAGAAATAGAAAAAATTAAGATTTAAGGATTAATGATGTTAAATTAAAACTTAAAAATTTAGGAAATATTTTTAATTTTCATTTATTTTATATAAATGAGTCCAATGGTAGGCTCTGGGTCCGGTCAATTGGTTTACGTTGATGACCTTATTATATCTGGAAATGATTTTGCTACTTTAAAAACTTTCAATGCCTATCTCAGTGACTGTTTCATATGAAAGATCTTGGCACTCTGAAATATTTTCTTGGTATAGAGGTGGCAAGGAGTTCAGAAGGAATATTTTTATGTCAAAGAAAGTACACACTGAATATTATTTCTGAAAAAGGTCTTCTTGGTGTGAAACCTGTTGGATTTCCTATTGAACAAAACCATAAACTTGCTTTGGCAAATGGTCCTGTTATTTCTGATCCTGAGGCATAGAGAAAGCTTGTGGGTAGACTGATTTATCTGGCAATCACTCGTCCAAATCTTGCATATTCTGTTCATATATTGTCCCAATTCATGCAGGAGCCTCGTATAGAACATTGGGAAGCCGCTCTTCGGGTTGTAGGATATCTCAAAGGTACTCCTAGACAGGGTATTCTCTTAAGAGCTAATACTGACCTTTCTTTACAAGGATGGTGTGACTCAGATTGCGCTGCATGTCCGGTTACTCAAAAATCCTTGACTGGTCGGCTCGTTTTCCTTGGCCATTCTCCTATTTCATGGAAAACTAAGAAGCAGAATACGGTCTCTCTTTCTTCCGCTGAAACAGAGTATCGTTCAACGATGACAATTACGTGTGAATTAAAATGGTTGAAAGGTTTATTATTAAGTCTTGGTGTTCATCATCCTAATAAGGCTATCATATTGTTTTGTGATAGTCAATCTACTTTACACATTGCTAAAAATCCAATTTTTCATGAGCATATAAAACATATTGAAGTGGATTGCCATTTTGTTCGTGATGCCATCGCTAATGGGTTGATCGATCCTTCCTATGTTTCTACTCATACTCAGTTGGCCGATATCTTTACCAAAACTCTTGACAAATCACAATTTGAGCTCTGATTGGGCAAGCTGGGCATTTTTCATCTCCATGCTCCAACTTGATCGAGGGGTTGTTAGGATTATATTGTTATTTGGTTCAGTGTATTATCCTTAATTAGCTCCATCATTAGTTGTAATCTTTCTATCTTTATCTTTTGATTTTATTCCATATATTTGATGGAATATCTTGTACGCCATATATTGAATAAATGAAGGCCATCAAGGGCAAGGAATGAACTCCTCAAAACTTTCCTACAAGAAACCAAGTTTTATGGTCAACACTCAACAGTACAATCACTTTGCGTTTACAGTGTGTGGAAACTTTATTTGAGCAATACAAAATGTCAATCCGTAAATTAGAAAACTTTACAATAACCAAGCGGTGTTCGTGGTTGCTCTTAACCATTGTGCATCATAATTAAACTTATGTTTAGGTGTGGTGTGGCGATAATGTCTCTTAAATTCTCTAATTTAATGATAAATTAGGTTATTCTTGCGCGTTGTACGATTTAGATCAGATTTTTTTTAGTAATTTTACAAAAGGGTGATCATTATTCTATATATATACAAAATATGAGATTATAAGCTTATTAAGTTATTAATTTTAAAGAGGATTTTCTCAACATTGAAACTTCTGTAGAGATATGACTTAGCAAGAAAAAAATGACATCATCAATTAACTTTGGAGGGAAAATTTTTTAACGATAAAGTGACATGGGTACAATGATGATTTAATTGATACTTTTTTTTATTATATAGTATAAAATATGGTATTTCTAATTAAGGAGGGATTTTCGTTGTGTTATAGGGAGTTCGAATCCCAACCTTTGCGAAGGAAAAGAGATCTTGACCAGACATTTCCCCTTAAGTGCAGCACCCGAAGGGCGAGAAGATTAGTCATTACTTTTGGCAGTGAATAACTAGTTCACACCAAAAAACTAAAACTTTACAATACTAATGTTAGAGTGCTTATTTTCAAACAACTAATTAAATGAGTTTGAGTGGTTGGCTACCTAGCTAGTAGTTACTTGAGGCCCAACATTTTACCACTATACTCATCAATTATTCTACTCTACATTTATATCCCCAACTTACCCTATAGATTTTGCCGTGTTAAAATGTTTAAATATTAGCGGCACATCTAACAATTTGACAATTCCTATTGGTATACACAAAATTTATAAATTTTCAAAAATATACCCAAGCTTTTAACAATCCCCAAATGTGACATTTAAAAGGTATATTCAATTTACAAACAAAATATCCCGTTAAATTACTATTCATTTTAGTTTTTTAGCATGCATTTCGAGATAAATATTTTTTTTTCTTGCAAATTTTTACTTGAGGGCTAAAATGATCTCCATAACCTTTGATCGGGTTATTTTTTCGCGATACAAACCAATTGCACATAAAACTAGGCAAGTATTTAGTAGTTTTTGTTAATATTTGGAAATTGTCGAAGACTCATGTATATTTTTGGTAATTTAAAAAACTTAGGTATATTATTGGGCCCGAAATGATTAAATTTTACCAGTGGTAAATATTATCATGAAGTACAATTATGAATAGAAAAGCTAAGTTCATAAGTCAGGTCTGATCTAGTTCGGATCTTGATGAATCTTGATTCTGATCCATTTTTTTAACTTGGATTCCAATTCCGACCCACTCATTTCCATTCATTTCTCCCAAATTGTCATTTTAGACGATTTTCATTGTACAATTAATTATGACTGCTAATGTTAGTTACATAGAATTCTCTAAAAAACGTTACATAGGATTAAAAATTATATTATATTAAAAAAAAATGTTGGTGTATATTTAGTTATATCTAAAATAAATACTACATTAAAGTTTTTTAAAATTTAACCAATAAAAACGTGAACAATAGGAAGTTTACGCATGGAAGGAACTATTATGATATATAAAAATGGAGTAAATTATTGGTTTGTGTTATATTTTTTATAGAAGCTAACATTACTCGAAAATTGAGAGAGTGAATTCAGTGTTGAAAAAAAAAAAAAAAAAATCAAACCTCACATCTTTAGGATGTGAAGAGACGCAAGTTTGCCACGGTCAACGGAAGGTAAAACTCAATTGTTGTTACATATTGACTTGACTATAAAGAACAACTCTCTAGTCTTCCCCTAATCTATAAACTACTCATTAAGCAATATGATCATTAGCATATAATATATTCTTACTACTTTTTTGGGAGGTGGGTGAACGCAGAGAATATGAATGACATGTTATATTTGTTAGTAAATAAATTAGTTTATTATATTTTATTTTAGTTTCTTAAATTAATTATTATGTGCAAATCTTTCTGTTGTGTTCAGCTAATAACTAGGTCCTATTATCTAGCTTATTGTTGCATACTCCTAGTCTTACGTTTTACTTAGCTTAGGCTTCCTTAAGTTTAGCTTTCTGTTATTAGCTTGTATTATATATAGCTGTAAACCTACTCATAGTAATATACATAATATAATATTCCTTTCCTCTAATTCTCATATGGTATCAGGTTCCTACTGAACCTACCTTCTTCAACCTTTCTTTCCCTCGCTTCCGCTCTCTGTTTTCCCATGGCAACTGATAACAACCTCATTCCCAACCCATATGATCCTACCAAACCATACACACTCATTCAAGTGCACAATTGCATCAAACTCACATCCACCAATTATGTTGCGTGGAAAACCCAAATTCAAGTCACTTTACTTGGCTATGACCTATGGAAATTCATTGATGGATCCCACCCATCTCCTCCTGCTTTCATCACTACTCGGTTGTTAACCCTGCTGCCCTACCTTGGTTCCGTCAAGACCGCTTGGTCTTCGGTGCCATTGTTGGTACTTTATCTCAAGAAATTGTTCCTCTTGTCTCTCACACAGTCTCTTCAGAGGATGCATGGAATGTTCTTGCGAAAACATACGCCAACCCCTCACGTGGCCACTTTAAACAAATAAAGAATACCCTCACTCACATCACTCATACTACTCAAACCATCTCCTCCTATATGCAATCTATCAAGACTTGTACCGATAAGCTTGCCGTCATGGGCAAACCCATGGATGATGAAGATTTTATTGAGAAAGTTCTCAGTGGACTTGACTATGAGCAGTATAAATCTGTCATTGATGCAGTAAACGCTCGCGACACCCTAATTTCCTTTGATGAGTTACATGAGAAACTCATTAACAAAGAGGTTCAAGTGGTTGTTGTTATGCCTCGTACCCTTCCTGCCACGGTTAATATGGCCCAGCATCGTCCTCGTGCTCCTTCGATTCTTGGTGCTCCTCCATCTACTTCCCCTGCTTCCCCTCGCCAACCTCGCCCTTATCTCGGTAAATGTCAGTGCTGTAGAGAACAAGGGCACTCTCTTGGCAATTGTACGGTATTCAAACAACAACATCCCTCGATTGTTGTTCCTGCCTATAATCCTCCTCGTGGCCAAAAGAAGCCTTACCAGGCTCCCCAAGCACATATGGCGAATGTTTCCAACCCATCCTCCACTTCATGGCTGCTGGACAGTGGTGCCTCTCACCACGTCACGAATGACATCAACAACCTCTCCTTACACTCTCCTTATGATGGCACTGATGAGTTAGTAATTGTTAATGTCTTGCATGTTCCTAATATATCACGTAATATTCTTTCCATCTCTCAATTTTGTCAAGATAATAATATGAGCATAGAATTCTTACCTTCTTGTTTTCATGTGAAGGAGCTTTCACGGGGTCAAGTTCTTCTTCAAGGGTCAATTAGAGATGGAGTATATGAATGGCATCCTTCTTTTTTGCCTCACGCATTTCTTTCCTCCAAAGTGCTTTCCAATCAATGGCATAGTAGATTAGGTCATCCTTCTTCTAACGTTATTAGGCTTTTAAATTCTCAATACAATTTGTCACTTCCTTTATTTGAAATGTCAGATTGTAATTCTTACAACATTAATAAAAGTCACAAACTTCCTTTTTATGTTTCATCTCTCTCGTCTACTAGTGTTCTTGATCTGATATTTTCTGATGTATGGACATCCCCCGTAATTTCTCATGATTCATACAAATATTGTGTTATTTTTGTTGATCATTTTAGCAAGTATATATGGCTTTATCCGTTGCAAAAGAAATCCGACATGTGACAACCCGACTCGCTTAAATCGGCGCGGAAGAAACCGACGAGTTGAATAGTCATAACTAACAACTCAGATGCTTAAAAATTAAAACAAAACCTCAAGATATTATTATCATAACCCAAAAGTACAAATACCCACAAGTTTGTACAATACTAAACCAAAAGTCAAACTATCAATACTTAATATAAGTAACTCCAACCACATGTCAGAGTCTAAAACAAATGTATACAAATCACTACTACAAATCTATACTATCCAAAGTCACAAAATAACGAGAATACAACTAATTCAACATATCGGCGCTCGCCCAACCCAAAGCTAAGCAAGAACCTCATCATCAGAAATACCTGAAAAATAAACAACAGTCCACCATCAGTGGCGAGTAACATAACTGACTCACCCTAATGGGAATACACAAGAACATAGCACAAATCAAATATCCAAAGCATAACAACAAACATGCGAAAATCATCCCAAAACAGACTCGGCTCAACAAACTTATCCAACTATCTTTGGCGCAATCATTCATAAACTAGACCGGACTATACACGTACGAACGCATCTTACTTATTCGAACTTTCTACTATGTTAGGAATTGAGAATCTTACTCCCAAGTCCCGTGAAACCAATCTTACTGGAAATCGACATCCGAAGACAACATAGTAAGACCACCAACTATCCCAATACCGCGGATAGGATAGGGGCAACGTCTTAACCCAAAAACAAAGAATCTTACTCTAAGTTTTAGGCGTCTAGCTACGAAATCAAGCTAATCTTTAACAATCTTTAACTCTTTAATCCGAAGTTTACTCACTTAGTTACCTCTTAAGTTGCATCTTACGCCTTGACTTAAGAAAATAACGCGTAAACCAAACATCTTACAACTTCTTATCGATTCCTTTAACTCTTTCTTTAACTTTCTTTACTTTCTTTAACTTAAAAGACTTAATCAAGAACTTAACAAGACTCATCAAGAACTAATCAAGAACTTAAAGAATTCAACCAAGATTCATAAGGAACTCATCCAAGATTCAAGAACTTCAATCAAGAACTCAATCAAGATTCAAGAACTTCAACCAAGAACTCATCCAACACACATATATCACACGCATAAATCAACATGTACTCATGAAATTACCAAATTACTATCATCCAAAATTCATCAAACTTTAACATGATTAACAAGAACCTAATACCAACATAACCAACCATAAAATTTACATATTCAATCACCAAAATCATCATAAAACCACATAAAAATCAGATTTGATACCATACGCGAAAACATGATCAAACTTCAACATAAACTAATCTTAAGCATTTAATTCATACTATGAATCATAGTACACCAATTAAGTTGAGAAAGCATGTTACCTTATTGAAGATTAACACACCAAATCAACACAAGATGCAGCCCGGAACTAGAACCACACGGCTAGACCACACGGACCACTCGAACCCACGACACACCACACGGCTGCACCACTGCACGGCACACACGGCTGCACTACCTCGAACCACACGAGCACACACGGCTGCACACGGCCCACTGCACGGTTCACCACTCGAACCACCACCCTTGCACGGCTTCAACACGGCACCCACACGATCACCACCCGAATACCCACACGAACATAAACACGATCAAACCCAAACCCGAACTAATGATCTTGAATGCAAACCAAGAGATTTAGATTGTGTTTTGATACGTAAAGATCAATAGGATATGAATCTTTAAGTTTTGGGTTTAAGAATTTGATGAAAAAATTGATGGAAATCCAAGTGCCAAAATGGCGTGTGGAAGGGAGAGCAAATGGGAGGGAATTTTTTTGTGTTTGAACTTTGATGGCAAGAGCATAAGATGGAAAATGAGCAAAAAGGATTAACAAGCCTTACTAACCCTTCTATTTATAGAAGTGGTTTAAGATGTGAACACAAAGCAAGTGGCAAATCCTTGCCATGCACCTTGAAGAAACCGGCCAAGCAAGGAAAAGGGCCAAAAATGGGCTTTCGTGAATAATTGGGCTACTTTACAAAAAGTACAAGATCAATCATGCTTAAATCGAATTAGCCCAAAATATTAAATAATTAATTAGAAAATTAAATAATAAAAATTCTAATTAATTAAATAATAATTAAAATAAATAATAATAATTGCAAATAAAATAATTCGAATTAAATCGAAATTATTCACATAAAATAAAATAGTTCAAAAATAAATTTGAACTATACATAGCATCACATAAATACACATAAACTTATGGCAGAAATACCATAAAATCAGGGTCGTTACAATCCGGTCTTCCACTCACGTATGAAGCATCTAGCATTAGCCTTCCATTTTGTTCGTGAGCATGTGCACAATGGTAATCTTCGAGTGCAACATATCTTCAGCAAAGATCAGCTTGCAGATTGTCTTACTAAACCCCTCCCCTTTGCTACGACTATCTGTCCTTTTGTCCAAAATTGGATTGGTCCCAAGACCATCCATTTTGAGGGGGGATGTTAGTAAATAAATTAGTTTATTATATTTTATTTTAGTTTCTTAAATTAATTATCATGTGCAAATCTTTCTGTTGTGTCCAGCTAATAACTAGGTCCTATTATCTAGCTTATTGTTGCATACTCCTAGTCTTACGTTTTACTTAGCTTAGGCTTCCTTAAGTTTAGCTTTCTATTATTAGCTTGTATTATATATAGCTGTAAACCTACTCATAGTAATATACATAATATAATATTCCTTTCCTCTAATTCTCATAATATTCACTTATTATTATTGTTATTCTTGACATCGAAGAAGTAATAAAGGCGTGAAATTAAGTGGAAACCCATAAAAATAAAAAAAAATAAAAAAAAATTAGTAAAGAAAGAGAAATAAGTAAGAAGGCGGTTACTCAAAAGCAGTGTGAGTTAGTAGTGTGCGTTGTGCATGCATGTGGGAGGTCCCTTACCAACTTAGCTTTCCTATCCATTTATTCTTTGTCACTTTGATGAAACCAAAGTGATGATCCATGATATAAAAAAAAAGTCAAATCGAATTATAGTGCAATGGTGTTGGAGTGAATTTAATCATAAGTTTGCGAATTTAATTTTAACCCGAGCTTTTCACCCTACCCGAATAAATTTAAGGGTTGTATTATCTCAATTTTCTTTTGAGACTAGCTAGGCCCAATAATCTTAGTTGTAAAAAAATGATATAAAATTAGACATTATGGTAAATAATTTTAACCGGTAAAGTATATATACTTTGTCCCACCTATAAGTATAGGGTGGCATATTCGTGTATGTCTTCGTGTGATGGGAACGTGAGGATTCAATCTATTATGTAGAGATATAGCTCCACTACTGAACTGTATCTGAATCTTCTTTCCTCTATTTCAAACAAATTGTATTACATTTTAATTGAAAATTTTGTCATAATTTTTTGGTCAAATAAAAAAAGTAGTCCCTCCATTTCCATATGTTTGTCTTATTTGACTTTACACATATATCAATGGACTTGTTTGACCGTAAATATATTTTGTTGTATATGTGTAAAAGCTATAATAATTTGATATTAATAACGTACTCATTGAGACGAATCAAACAAGACCTTACGTGACTATATTATGTTTTATATGTTGAGAGTAATTCAGAAGACTCTCTCATCTTATGAATAGTGTCAAGATTCTAACCAGGACAAACAAATGGGAAATAAGGGAGTAATAACATGTAATTATTTTTTTTAAAGGGAGAAAGAAAGAAAGAAGTGAAAATCAGTGGAATTTTTAAGCTTTTAGTGCAATCAAGAAGAAAAGAACCTAATCTACGACTTTCTGTTGTGGGGTGTGTATATGTTGTTGCCAGAATAATGTTGGCCAACCAATCCCTGCCACCACTCCTACTGAATTGCTCTCACTTACTCTTGTTCCACTCTAAGCTAATTTAATAACAAAAAAACAACAATCGTTTCATTTTACTACTATACTAACAACACAACAACAACACTACTCACTCCATTATACAACTAGCTAGGGCAATACCGGCCAATTACAATAATATAATATCGATGATGGGTCTGATACCATGTAAAATTACTTTTTAATTTTTTTTTTGAGAGTGATATAAAATTAGTTGCTTATTTCATTTCAAGATTTTTTTCAATTATCTATATAAAAGACATATTCTACTAGAAATATAATTGTTTATTTAAAATATACATAATAATAGATTATTCTCCATCGGTCACAATCACACATGTTATTATCTATTATATGGTGTGAAGATGGATGAAACAATCAAATTTCTTACCCGTTCCTCCTACAAACGGCATCATCAATATATGTGTGAAAAGTATAACTTTACAAAGAGCATTGAATTTCTCCTACTAAAGATAAAAATAAATGCAAATCAGTGTGAACGTAAGATTAATTTGTTATTAATATTTATAGTTATATATCAAGAATTATATATATAATAAAAAAGGTAGATGGAGTAATATCTAGGTATATACAACTTTAGTTGGAGGCAAAAGAAGGAAACTATTTTGTACAACACCATAATTAAGACAAGTGTGAGATACTAAAATTAAGCAAACCCCAAATAACAATGAGATAGCATTAGTGAAAAAGATGCAACACAAAGTAAGCTGATCCTAAAGTTAAAAAATATATATATATATATATATATATATATATATATATATATATATATATATATATATATATATATATATATAAATTAAGTAGATGCCACCATCACTTCACTTTTCGTGAATGAAAGGCAACCACCAATACTAGCCACTTACTCAAAGGAAAGAATTCAAACTTGTCATCCAACCAAAAAAACTAATTAAATGTATACATAAAAATATATATATAAAAAATAATAATTTCATAAATTATGTACCGTACCATCACTCATCAACTAATAACTAAGTTAGAAAGCAAACTCAACTCTGGTTCATAAATAAAAAATAAAAATAAAAATAATAAAAAAAAAGCTCTGCTCAACCCCAAAAGAGTATTGCGCATAGTGTGGTTTGATGGTAAAGACTTCATAGCCATGGAATCCATCGTGTATCACCTGTTTACATATTTGTGAGAATTTTTCACTTTTTAAATTGGATTGGCCGATGATATGGTGAATGTCTAATACCACCCACTCACCTTATTATTTATAAAAAATAAAAATTAAAACACTCAATTAACCCCAAAAATTCAAATCCAAAAAAACTAAAATTTATCAATATATGTTGTATATAAAACTTTAAGATATAAATAAAAAACCCAATAATTCACAGTAAATGTCAATAACAAATAATAATAAAAAATCAATATTTGTGTATGCTGTTTTTTTTGTTTTTGTATACTAATAATGACAATCCACCAAAGGGGCAGGAGTAGGAAGAACATGATGATGAACAAACTTGGTATTATATTCCATGTGATGATCCTGATCAAGATGATCATCAGGAGCTGGAAGGTTAAGATCTAAGGAGAGAATATTATTCCTGGGCCCACCAGTATCAATCACAACCGTTGATGCAGTAGTAGTAGTAGTATCCATAATCGGACGGTTAGAATTGGCTGCTGCAGTTGAAGGCGGTCTATGCCTTCTCATATGACCTCCTAATGCTTGCCCTGACGGAAACTCGGACCCACATATAGAACACTCATGTACCCTCACCTTAATATTACTATTATTATCATCGTCACCAAATAATAATATTTTCTTGCTACTACTAGTCGTCGTAGTAGTAGTACTAGTAAATATAAGACGACGGTCCATTTCATGATCATCACCACCATCGTTGTTGTCGCGATTATTAACCACTTCATCACGATCATGACGACCACGATCAAGCTTGATGATCTTCTTGTGGCTAGTACGATGCCCACCTAATGCTTGAAAAGATGTAAATATTTTGTTACATGTTTTACATTCATATTGACTAATACTATTATTATTATTATTATTTCTAGTATTGGTCGTTGTGCCAGTAATAATAATATTAATATTATTATTACCGGCAGTGTTGGTATTGGTGGTGGCGGTGTTGTTTGGTTTTTTTCTGGTGGACTTGGAAGGGTTCAATTTTTGGACACCTTGAGCTAAAAGTATGAGACAATTCGCCGTGTCTTCTTCCTCTGTCGCCGTGACCTCACTCATGGCGTCATGCTCATCGGTAGATGACGAAACGTCGGACGCGCCACCACTGGCGCTGCCACTACTGCCGCCATCAACGCCGCCGTGGTAAGTCGAAGAGGCTGAAACTGCAAGAATTGATCGTTGACGTTTGGTTCGTCTTCCTTTGGTGGTGAAGCTTGAGAACTCTTCTTCTGTTGATTCCATGAGAGAGAGAGAGACAGAGAAAGAGAAAGAGTGGGGAGAATAAAAATGTTTGGTATGTGTAGGAATGAAGAGATGATGGGTAAACAAGGGGAATGAATGAATGTATGAATGAGTGAGTGAGGGAGAGTGAAAAAGAGGGTGTGTTTGTGTGACGGTATATATATGAAATTTGGTGAAAGGAAAAAGATAAAACAAATACCAATGGCTTTTATGATGAAATGATAGAGTCAAAAGTGGCTCTTTTTTGTGAAGAGCCCACTTTTTTTTCTCATCAAAGTTTAAATCTTCTATCTTACTCTTTTTTTCTATATCTTTAAAATCAATCAAACACTCCGGTTTCTAAAAGTTTTTCCCATTTAAAATTTTGATGTTTATTTTCAGTCAAAATTTATCTACGAATTTAAATTCCTCTTATTGTATGTAAAACAAATAAATAAATGTGTAGGATCTCGTTTGATTTCTTTCAGTAAGGACTTTAATGATGTTAAATTATTATATTTTACTAATATATAATTACAAGCAACAATAAGCCAGATACGCCACAAGTTGAGCTGATCTCATCATGTCATATCCGAATGAAGAATCCCTTAAGATCTGATCCGTTGGATTTCGAGTGAGGCAGAATTAATTAGAATTTAATTTGCCAAACAGATTTACAGATTATAATTGTCAATATCACACACATTAATTTTCATGTGATCTAAGTCGGTTCAAATGAAATTTAGATCAAAATGAATATATGAATTTAATTCACATAAATATTTCTAATTTAAAGTTAAATATTTAGGTTCTAATAATCAGATGTGAATCACTTTTTCCGCACGAACTTCAAACTCTAACTTGTGTGCGCTTCCTTAACTATGAGAAGGATTCTCACTTAATTTTAGAGGGACACTTGGACAATACAAAATGATCCATGACGCACTTTGAGTGCGCGTGAAAAGAGATGTTAGTGAGTGTATAGTGATCACACACGTAGTAGGTAGCAAGGAAAGGTTGTAGTTAATTTGTTATACACTTGCACTAGTCCAAATTAAATAAACAAATTAGTTACCCATTTTCAAATTAGTTGTAACATTAAGCACTTTCACGCTTGTCAATGAACTATTTCGAATATAAAAACTAACAAGATTAGATCATATATGACCATCGTTTTACTAGCGTATAAATCAATTAGTGCAGTCAAATACAAAATTGATAGTGTAAAACAAATTGATGTTAGTTGCGAGTAAAGCATAATATGGGAATTATATTTTATAAAAAAGCTTTGAATAAATTAAATGTAAATTAGATGTACACTAAATTAGTGTGCAACGGGTAAAAATTATCCTACAAATATTAAATGTTAGGCTTTAATAATAATCATTTTATATCCGTAGCACATTAAATTTATATCTGTAGCACATTAAAGTAATAAGTGTTTATTCGAATATACTCCCTCTTTTTCTCATAGTATTCGAAAATTTTCTGTTCATATATATGATTCTCAATGCACTTTTTGTATTATAACAAATAATACTCACAACAAAAGGATATTATTTATAAATTAAAAATTATTTATAATACTCACAACAAAAGGATATGGTACTAAAACGATACTGGTACGAGAAAAAGCTAAATCAAAAGTTAAGGATACGGAGACACGGGCATATAATATTTTAAAAATATATATTTCTATTTATTAAATTATTAGAAAAATATATCATGAAAAAGAAAACTTATTTTTAGAATTTGATTGTCATTATAATTTTAATTTTAATGAATATTCGACATTCTTTGTGATTTACATTTCATTTTTATGAACTCACTTCACATATTATAATATAAATTCTCATTCAAACTAAATATATAAGTTTTAAAAGAATTTTAAAATGTGCTCTCTATGTGTCCAATATATGTCTCATAAGGGTTCATTTACTTTAGCTGAAAACAGTTGAACTGAACTGAATTGAACTTAAATTAAATGAGTTGAACGGAACTGAACTGAACTGAACCGAATGGAACTTAACTGAACTGAACTGAACTAAACTAAACTGAATTGAACTCTGAATACAACTGAAAGTAATATTTTATAAGAGAAGGAAGTTGAGATCTAAACTGAATTGAACTGAACTGAACTAAACTAAATTGAATTGAATTGAGCTGAACTGAACTGAATTTAAGCTGAAATAAACAAGCCCTAAGTGCCCATATAATTTAAATAAAAATATTAGACATGTGAGTTGGCGTGTCCGACACATATTTTAATTTAGGGTCTCCAACGAGTGTTGGTATCAGATACATGTCGGACACGGGTTACTTATTAGAAGTGTTCGTGCAACCTAGCTAGTTGTTGCAAGTATTATGATACAGAGATGGTACATTTTTGCATAACATTAAATAATTGTAATGGTTCAAAATATTAATAATACGCAGTATCGCACACGATAATACTTATTTTTATACATTAAAAGATTTTAATAAAAATACCATTCACTTGAGCATAGTGAAAAAATATATATATAAATGTGTAGAATTTTGAGTAATGGATGGACTCTACGAATTTGTGATATTTGTATATATTAAGTTGTAATGAAACGTCATTAGGCTTCAATTTAGGATGACTTAGTAGTTGATTTTTCTCATTCTTGCCTTCACACACAACTTGATTACAACAAGTAACCTTAGGAAGTACTTGTTCATCCCGTAATATTAATTAAATTATAATTGTTCAATGAAACTCTAGAAAACCAGCACAAAGTGATGCTTGCTTCCAAGTGTGTTTTTGTTTTTTAATTTAAATTTTTTTTTATTTTTTGCATTGCTTCTTGGACTTTAATTCCATATTTCTTGTGGACTGTGGTTAGTTTTTTCTCTTACTAACGTTTTTAAAATTTACCCCTTGTATTAATAATTTTGAAACAATTGTAGGAAAATTGGAAAGGTTAATTCACCAGGTTAGTTACTCCCTCTGTCCCCTTTTGTTTGCAACATTTGTTTTTTCACACCTCCCAACACACAACTTTAAATAAAAAATCTGTATATACATATAATAAAAAATTATAAAAGTTATATATTAAAAAAATAAACATCGAACCAAATCAAACTATATATTTTCTTATGCGTAAAAAATTAGAGTGAGTCAAAGTTGCTCATTAGTGAACGGTGGCAAAAATCAAATTGATGCAAAAATAAGGGGACAGCGGAAGTAGTTTCCATCGCACACACTGATGCACATCACATCTTTCTGTATTCATGTTCATATTTTTTAACAATTATATCTCGTTGAAATTAAAATTTGTATAGAAATTCTTATATGTGTAAGTAGAGATGGTAGTGGATTCGGGACCTGACCCAGACCCGCTTGCACCCGACCTATTGATAAGGAGATGGAGATGGAGAAGAAGGAGATGGAGAAGAAGGAGATGGAAGCCGCTTGGGAGGCAGCCGAGAACGCTAAGAAAGAAAAGATTGATCAGCTGGAGAAGCGAGTGCACGAATTGGAGGAAAAAGTTCTTGACACCGTTGCCATACTACCATTCTCGCCAAGGCTAGGTTAGCTTACCTGGTTTACTTCAAAAATCTCTCCAAGGAGGAGCAGGTGGGCGACATGGCTGATCTGAAGCCACTAGTGAAATCTACGGCTGACTCCAAGGCACTTGATGCAGCGACTGAAGAGGCGAACCTACAAGCAGGACAGGTTCCCCCAAGCGTTGAGGCCTAGCTGGTGGTGTCTCCTCCTTTTCTAGACGTTTCTTTTGATTTAAAACTAGTTTAAACTTGCATGTGTTAGAACAATGTGTAACTTTTACCGTTGTTCATGTGGCCAATGGGTTTTAATGCTTTGAACTATGTGTGATTTTACCTTTTGGTCAAGGAGCCAACAGGTTTTTTGTGCTTGTGAACTTAGTTCAGTTTTTTGCCAGACATTTTGGTGACTTTACTTCTATTTTATATGTTTATGTGCTTGATTTATGAATTTATTTTTACCTGATGCAAAGTACTTTCATTTCGGGCAAAAATGCCTTGAGCCGAGTGCCATTTCTTGCCAGTTCCTGGTGACTAGGCGAGTGGCTCGTAGTGACTTGGCGTCTTATAGCCTGTTGTAACTGGTACCATGACCTAGGATTAGGTTATCCCCTGACTGGTGCCATGACCTGCAAAAGATAAGTTAGGGGCGACCAAACACCAACGGCCCTCCGATGCTTAAGTCAGTAGAGTATTCCATGAATTGAAACGAAAGGTAATATTTAAAGGAAACAACGATAACTATTACCTCTCCAAATGGAGAGTAACTAGGCTACCTGTCCCACTTACCTAGTTATAAGTTTATAACTGTCCGTCAGTGGCGAGTAACTAGGCTGTCCCACTTAAATGTGGAACCATAAATCATATAATAAGATAGAATCATCATATAACACACGACATCCATGGTCATTTATCATCTAAAAATATCATCAATTAGACATATGTAGAGGAAGACAAATCATAATAAGCACAGAATATAACAAGTCACACGAAAATACTATAATCGTCCCGATGATTACTTATCTTTTCATATTATTACCCAAATATCGTCTTTTAACTTATCTTTTATAATCCATGGACTGGTCACTATTGCTCGTAAGGATGCCCGTGTACATCCCAACTTTCCAAAAATGCGCCGCGTAGAACCCGTGTATTCAACCCGTAGATCTCCTTTGCAAGAACTAAGCCTAAACTATGGCCATAACCCCTAAATAGTAGCCCGTGTACTACTACTAAGACGACTACACATCCTAGAATCCAGAACTGCCCTAAGACCGCAGTAGCGCAGTGGCTTCGACTTAACCTGGTATGGCAACCCGTGTATCGCCAAGCAGGCGTCCACTTCTTAACTTATAACATTATCTTATCATATCGCCATGGTCATCGTGAGACCAATAATCAACTTATAATCTTATTCTTATCCAAAAGTCAACTTTATTCTTATAATCACTAGTAAAAAAACATTAATTGTAACACCCTTATTGTAACTTGCCTTATATTTGTTAGTTACAATAAATATTTTTGTAACGGGCAGTATAAATGCCCGTTACTATAATTCATTAATATTATAGACAATTTTTTTTATTGTAACGGGCCTTTGCATGACCGTTACAAAAACTAGTAATTAGTAACGGGCTTTTCTCATGCCCGTTACAAATTCTTATTTTTTTGTAGCTAGCCAGCTTAGGCCCGTTACAATAGACTTAGCTTTTTTAATAACCAAACCATACATCAGTTATTGTAACTATGCTATTCTTTGCCCGTTACAACAACCCAACCACCAAAAATAAGTACGAAAACTGGCGAAAAGTAATTAAGCGTATTATTCCCAACTCATTTTCATTCACCGACACTAAAACCCTAAGGCATCTCAAAAACACTCCCTGTTACACTTGACTACCACCAAACGACATTCTCCATCGACGATGACCGACCACCGACACTGGCCCGACGCTCGCGACCGATGGCCATCCAGATGCTGAACACCGGCATTCTCTCTTGTCATTCTCAAAGCTGAGGACCACGAGGTGTGTGCGACCACTCGTCATTCTCTCTCGTCTCTCAAAACTGATGATCACGAGGTGCTGCGATCGATCGACAACCACTGACCAGAACTTTCTAGTAGATCCAATTTCAACTTAATTTTATGAATATTGCTGTTGTAAATTTATATTGTTGAAGGTATATATACTCGTCATTCTCTCTCGTCTCTTATAACTTTTTTATCTTTCTTGTTTTTTTCTTAATCTTGTTTTTGTTTCCTGTTTTAGGTTTTAATTGTTGTAATATTATATTTTTAGGGATAACATTTCAGTTTCTAGGGCTGAATTTTTTTGTGAAATTCAGTTTTTAGGTGTTTTTAGGAATGTTCGGGGCTACTTTTAGGGATAAATTATGAATGAAGTAATATCCATCCCAACAAGTCATTTCAATTGTAATTTCATGGCCTCAACTTTAGCTTCCTATTTGTTGACCAATTATGAATGATAGTAATGGATGTTGATTAACAATCTAATTCTCGCCTATTGGCTATTGATGATTTGAAAAATTAAGAGGAAAATTAGACAATGTTTGCTTCATCTGAAGACTTAATCAAATACACAGTTGTGAAGGATTGATTGGTTAGTAGCACGCAATACATGTATTATTCATAGAATATACATGTATTGCGTGCTACTAACCAATCAATCCTTCACAACTAGTTTTAAAAGCAAAGGGAAACATCAGGTAAAATGGAAGCTGGAAACTCGAAAGCCGGGGAGGGCCGAATTTAGAATATACACCACCATGGGTGGCAGCTATGGTTTGTCTAGGTATGGGCAGAAGATCCTCAAAAGTACTATAGTTATCTAAATATTATTATGGCAGGTATTGAAATATAATGAGCATGTCTATGTATTTGGCCAATTGTATCTTAAAAGTGTCATGTGTTTGTATCATTCACAACCTCCCCAGGACAAGAGTTACTATTAATAGCTAATGCTTCTAAAGTTTTATATTTTATACCAAGGATGTCTTCACTGGAGTGGACAAAGGTATGCAAACATTTATTCCTTTATCTGCTGCTGGGTTGGGAGATGAGTAGCACTGGACTCGTTTGAAGATGACCAAGCAACACTCATAAGTTTATTCCTATCCAAATGTCATTGGTAAAATACCTGTTTGTAATTGGTGTTGATCATGATTTTTTTTTCCGTGTTATATTGTTGCAGGCTGTATTACACAGACAATTACTAATAACTACTAGGGCTTCAATTGCTGATGTGCTTTTATTTAACTTGGTATTGTTTGGATGCTAGGTTGTCAATGTTGCTCTTTTTTATGTATATAATTTTTTTATTAACAGATTAGTTTTTTAATGGAATTAGGATGTTTACAAA
The DNA here is from genome assembly GCA_951394345.1 of Salicornia ramosissima. Lineage (NCBI taxonomy): Eukaryota > Viridiplantae > Streptophyta > Magnoliopsida > Caryophyllales > Amaranthaceae > Salicornia > Salicornia ramosissima. The sequence continues at coordinate 31,477,596 of OX596236.1, read as the reverse complement.
AAATTAAAGAATGGAGTTTCAATTGAAGAAACTCAAAGTTCAGAATTTGTTTCTCTCAGTCACAATGAAAGGAATTCTCTCGTATGTGCCTTTAATCGTTTCAGTTTTTAGTAGATCAACATTTGGAACGCAGCCTAGTGAAAATTATCACTTTGATATTTGGTATGTGATCAAGCTTATTGTTTTATTTTAGGAAAAGAATTTATGTGGTCCACTTTCAGTCAAGGCTGTTGATTGGTGGAATCTTTGGAAGGAAAGCTTGGTCTGCTTATATGTTGTTCTTTAGTTTTTTTATTCCTTCCTACTTTGAATTCATGTCATGCTCTTTTTAATAAACACATTTTATGTCGTAAGGTTAGAATCAATCCATCAATTCTATTAAAGTTGCTAGTCTGTACATTTTATGTAGTCTAAGGAAAAAGACGGTTTCCATAAGGTTTTGGAAATAAATTGCTTCATTAGTTGCTATAACAGTATTTGATTTGTTTCTATTTAGCGGTTTAAGATCTTTTTAAACTATATTTTTATGATCTACATGACTGCGTCTTAGTTATATGTGATGATATTTTATTTCTCCTGCTTCTCGGTTATATTTAATGATAGCTTTACTCCCCCCTTTATTCAGTGGCGTGTTATTGTAGACCCATTTTTTCATATGAAAACTTGAAACCAATCCATTATCAAATGAAACTTTTCTATGCTGCCTTATGGAGCTAATACAGGATTAGTTAGAATTTGGGATGATTTATTTTGCCCCTAGTCTTGGCTATAAATTGTTTTTATTTTGGGTTGCAATTTGGGATGTTGTTGAGATTGGATTGAACTGCATTAGAAAGTTCACTTGTAAAATAAGGCCCTTGTACATAGCGACTTCGGGAAGGCGGGACGGGTTAGCCACCACCAGCACTGACTGCCACTGCGCCTTTGGTTGCTGCTGGGTGCACGGTCCAGCGGCTGCCACTGCACGGCTGCTGTTGCTTTGTGCTCGACTCAGCTGTTGCCACTGCCACTGCCGGGCTGCCATAGTTGCTGTATGTTGGCTCATCTAGTGCCGTCCCAAGCTGCTGTAGTTAGTCATGGATAGGTTGGAGTGCTCACCAAAGGCTCTGCCACTTTTTTGAACCATGGATTGGAAATTTTATTCTCTTCTTTAATTACCTTTTTTATGATAATGTAAAATATAAATTTCAGTTTGTAAAAATATATTTTTAAGACTTCGATTACTAAAATCCAATTTTCAGGTTTTACATATAAATATATTATCTTTATTTTTTTCTTTCCTTCTAGATCACGTTAAATTTGGAATATCTCAGACGTAAGGTCATAAGCATGCCTATTAATTTTCAGACTACACTTAGATGCTAATTTCCTGAATTTAAATATGTTTTTAAAATTTTCGGCCTACTTTGTTTTCATGTATACTGCTTGCTTATTTTTAAACGAGAATATTCGTTATCTTATAATTGTGAGCATGAGCTTAACCACTGCCTTTTTGTTAGAGAGGATTTTCGAAAGTTGTACAAGGAAAAGCATCCGGATTCCAAGGGTGTGAAAGAGGTAACACTCTACTTGTATTTTCATTTTTTTCCTCCTGTATTTTTTTTGCTTATTTCTATTTTAAATTTGAACATGTGGCATTTTCGAATTTCTTATGCTTCTATTTGTATTGTTTGTAAAATGTGTAGGTTGCAAAAGAAGATGAGGCAAAATGAAAGGCTATGACCTATGAGTTTAGATTTGGTGCATCAAATAATTTGAAGTTTGTCACCCAAAAAAATATTCGAAATTGAAGTTTGAATAAATGATGTTTTTTCTACCTTGTTTGGCTTGTTTAGTATGTGTGTGTTATTTGTTGGCAATGCAGGAGAAGAAGCCTTAACAGGATAGAGCTGCAAAGTTGAAGCCATGGAGGCATACAAGATACAATGCTAAAGATGAGGAGGTAATTAAATAGATCATAGTAGTTGGTTGAATCATTTCTTTTCTGTTCAACTAACTGTTTGTCATGTTTTGTTTTTTAATTTTTTTTAAACATTATATAATAAAACCTCTATTTATTTTTATACATAAAGGATTCTGGGGATCATCAAGCTGAGGAGCAATGTGATGAAGTTGCTTAATTGGGCTGGACAGGATATCAAGATGCTTTTGAAGTAGGTTATTTTTTAGTTAAGCAGTTATGTGATGTAGATATTGTATTTTAATTGAAAGATTTGTGTTTGTATTTCATATTTTGCCTATATTGAAGCTATAATTTCTTATAAGTGGTTCATTGAGATATATATATATATATATATATATATATATATATATATATATATATATATTCAACAATACAACCTTGGTTATATATATATATATATTATTTTATTTTTTTTTTAAAAAAAACACACCTTTTGTAACGGGCCTAGGCCATGCCTGTTACAATAAGTGGACTTATTGTAATAGGCATGACTTAGGCCCGTTACAATAATTAATTTTTTTCTGGTAAGTGTAAGATATATACCAAAGAAATAGGATCAAATACATCCTAGGGAGCAGTGGCAAAGGCCACCCCCAAAAAGGTTAAACCAAGCTCAAGTAAGACAAGCCCTTAATTGAGCCAAGAATAACCAACTCTCTAGTCCCAAAAAGAAACCTGCTCTACCAGCACCTAAATTAAACATCAAAAACCTGACTCAACATCAGCTACATTAAGATAACATTAAGGCCCTAATATTATCCCCACCCCTACAAGCTACATTATATAGGATTTGTCTAGACAAAGCACTAGGTGGTTTACAAACATTGGTAAAAACCTTACTATTTCTTTCTAACCAAATAGAATACACAATTTCAGCTAGACTCATAAGAAAACTTTGTTGTTGTGGCCTCTTTGACCTGCTGCATCTGTTGCCATATCTTGCTGCATCTTCCAGACTTGGTGCAAATTTGGTATGGATGCCTTGCATAACTCTCTGCCACACTTCCTTGCTATAGGTACACTGAAAGAACAAGTGGCTAATTGATTCATCTTGCCCATTACACAGAGGACATTGAGGGGAAATGTTGAGCTTCCAACTGATTAGCCTATCATTGGTTGTTAATCTGTTTTGGATTGCTAACCACAGAATAAAAACACTTTTGGGCATAGCTCTATTCTGACAAATAATTCTCCACCAAGGCACTTTAGGAATCTGAGGTCTTAAAGCTTGATACATCTTGGAGATGTTATACTTACCATGAATCTCCACCTGACTCCAACCCCCAACTTGGTTCACCATGTCTCTGCATTTTAGGATTTTCCTTAACACCCATGAACAACTTTTAGGATAGCACGAAGTCCACCAATTGGTTTTGCTTTTGAAATAGTACACATGAACCCATCTCACCCATAGGCTATCCGCCTTGTGTGCCAAGTCCCACAAAATTCTTCCTATTGCTGCCTTGTTCCACTCTAGGAGAGCCAATAAGTTCCACCCCCCATTGATCTTGGGAAGACATACTTGATCCCAAGCAATTGGGGCTTTCTTGTTGCTAGCTGTACCTCCTGTCCATTTTGCCCGTTACAATAATTATTACTTGTTGTAACGGGGGCAGTTGTAACGGCCAATGACCGTTACAATAAGCCCATTTTGCCTCTTACAATAAATGCTTTTTCCACTAGTGAATTCAACTTGATTTCTTATTTCCATTTTATTCCTTAAATTAAATCAATCCTTTAATATAAACTAAATCTGTTATAAGCTGAAATAAAATCAAAATATCCTTTTTATTAATCCATAACTATTCAACCATATAATAATAAATAAACAAATTTGATTCTTTTGATTAAACACATAAACAATTCCCAAATTATAAAATTAATTAAAAGTAAATCAAAGAATTATCAAATAATTAATTAATTATACAAAGCAAGATCAAAATCTCCTTTTTATTGCTATGCTATTCTGCCATCACATATAATTATCCTAAAAATTCATACTTGGAATATTAATCACAATTATCATAATTTAATCATCAAAACAATTAAATTAATACTAAAATCATAAAATATTAATTAATCAAGAAATTATAATTCATCATGGATAAAAAATTATCCCTTTAAATTATTGAAGCATTCTGCCAACATGGTTATAACAAGATCAAGATTAATTTTCAAGATTTTATTTAATTAAAACATTAAATAATATTATTACTTTTAAACCATCAATTAATTAATAAATCATGATCAAGATTTTAATATGAACCTAATTCAACAAGAAATATTGAAACTTTAATTTCTTTTTGAAATTAGGTCACTCCACATTTTCAAGAACAAGAGCAAAAATTATGAATTTAATTCAATACTTTAATTAGACAATTAATTAAATCATGAAGCATATTTTAATTCTGAAATCAACATAAAAATACAATAAAAATAGGGGAAATTTCCATTGGTACTACCGTGTTTTGGCGAATTCCCAATAGTACTACCATGTTATTTTTAATCCCAACGGTAATATCTCTTTATGATTAAATTCCCAAATGTAGCATCATGGATGAATATTCCATTAAGTAACGGAATATTCCGTTAATTAAATAAAAATAATAATAAAATAGTCTATGCAAGGTTTTACGGGTCATTTTATCCCTTAAAGTATCCGATTTGAGATTGGAATTTGCAAAAAACGACTCGATAAGCCCCGATTTACGTTCCCGATTTGTCTCAATTTGTGCGCATTGATGTACGTGTAAAGAAAATAGTCTTCTCAAGGTTTTACGTGTGATCGGTGCATTTGTGCACCATCTTTTAGGTCATTTTTCATCCTTTTTAGTCTTTGATTTGCCCATATTTGTGCATTTTTAGTTGGCTTTCCCTCCACTTGTTACATGTTACCAAGATTTGGGTCTCGTTTTGTTTTTGGGTATCTTCTATGCATTTTTGAGAGAAAATGGGAATACAAGTGCTTTGATATTTTACATGAGATGTTTCAGGTCCACGCCAAAGCATTCGGAGCCTTGTGTGCGAAGCTCGAGCCCGGGAGTGACAGTTCAAAGCTTGAAGTGGAATGAAATGGCAACTCCAACGCCGAGCGTCCGCTCAACCCCTTTGAGCGTCCGCTCGGACTGCTTGTCGAAGATGCAGGAGCTTCTTGTTGGAGCTAGAGCGTCCGCTCCAACCCTTGGAGCGTCCGCTCCCCTTTGCCCAGCCTCAGCACACCCAAGCACCACCGAGCGTCCGCTCCCACCTCAGAGCGTCCGCTCAGCCTAGGTCACAGAGACCATTGGCTGCTAGCAAAGGCCAGAGCGTCCGCTCCAACCCATGGAGCGTCCGCTCTCCATGCATGGAGCGTCCGCTCTCCATGCATGGTGCGTCCGCTCGCCCATGCGTGGAGCGTCCGCTCGCCCATGCGTGGAGCGTCCGCTCGCCCATGCATGGAGCGTCCGCTCCAACCCATGGAGCGTCCGCTCCCCTTGCATGGAGCGTCCGCTCCAACCCCTGGAGCGTCCGCTCCCTTGGCCCAGTTTCAACACGTCCATTTGTTCTCTCTCATGTAATATATATATACCCCAACTCTTCTAGGTTTAGGGGCACGAAATTATCATTACACTTAGCATATTTTTCAGAAATTTTAGAGAGCGAAACACCAGAGTTTTGATACTTTTAGCTTGTAATCTTCAACAATCTATTCTCCATTTGCAATCAATCTATTTATTTAATCTTCTAGTTTGGTAATATCTCTCAATCTTTCTTTCTTTGTTATTTGTTCATCACTTGTATGTCATCATTTGTTGAGTTATTATCTATCATTAGCTATAGTTTCTTATTCATTGTTTTTGAGATTTTAAGTTTAAATCTTTGAATTAGTATTTGCAAGTCTAGTTGTTATCTTCCATGTCTATTAGTTTCTCTACTTCTTCTATTATGCTTGCTTTATTTATGGCTTTTGTTAGTATGAATATCCCTCTCCTAGGCTAGATTTCTAGCTAGGGGAGGGGGAAAATGATGGTATTTTGATTATTGAACATGGAGTAATTGTTAGTTTGGTGTGAAATTATTTGTTGATGCTTGTTTTCTAACATGGATTAAAATGCTAGATTAGGAGTTTGGCCAACTTCTAGGATAGAATATTAGACTAACCAAGTGTGGTTGAGAAATCTAAGCATGAGGTTAGAGACAATATGTTAGAAAAGGTCTAGGGTATTTCGAACCGGATTGTGAGCGAGGTAGAGAATGAGAGATCTAGTCTACCGAGCGACTCGATCCATGGGGTTTGGTTTGGTCTAGATTGAGATGTTATGTAAGTGGGTCGGCTGAGAAATCTAAGCCCACTTGCATTAACTAATCTCCTTGCTTGAAACAATTGATTTTATGCTTGTTATGTGGTTGCTTCGTGCTTAATTTTTGGAATATCGTGTTTTCCCCCTTTTCCCTAGTGCTCTTTAATCGTTGATTTTACTTCATTTTAATTTAATTTGTTTAATTAGATTTAATTATTTAAAGTAGTTTAATCACCTCTCCTCTTTATTAAAAACCCACTTTTCACTCAATAACTTGACTAAGTAATCCGCTAGTTTCTTGTGGTTCGACCCCTTACTTTCCTATACTACTTGTTAGGTTAGCCTAGGGTAATTATTTTTAACCGGATTAGGAACTAACGACCCCTAAGCCCCGATCAAATTTTGGCGCCGTTGCCGGGGAGCTACGGTGTTATTTGGCCTGTTATTGTTTGATTTGTTTTTATTTTATTTTTACGTTTTATTTTAATTTTAATTACTTTCTTTATCATTAAATTAGTGTTGTTATTTGAGGTTGGTGTTGTCAATTGCTAACGCCTTGCTTAGTTGTGTTTGATGCTAGTGTTGAATGCAAAGGCGGTCCCAAGGGCCTCCCGAATACCCTCTTAACCTTGAGATCGACCGTACTTTGCGTGGGGTTCGTAATTTGTATCGAGACTTAGTTGAATTTGGGGAAAACAATCCTGACGCATCAAGCACATCAACCGAAAGCATGGGTGATGAAAATCCCGGCCCGTTGTTCCGAGACTTTGGGGCTCCGGACAACTATGAGCTTACAAGCGGACTTCTCCTTCCCACAACCAACACTAATTTCACCATACATCCCCACTACACCAACATGGTCTTGCAAAATCAATTTACGGGGATGGCACATGAAGACCCTATCGAGCATCTCAACCGATTCTTGGAGCTTTGTGCCATGGTTCAAACCAACCAAGTGACTCAAGACTACATCCGGATGCACCTTTTCCGTCACTCTCTCTCCGGGCGTGCCTATAGATGGCTTAAGAATCTTAAGCCACGATCATTGACTACTTGGAGTGAGGTGGCCTCGGCGTTTCTCAAAAAGTTTATCTCCGAAGAAAAAACCGCCGAAAAGAGGAGAAAGATTGCTACGTTCCAACAAGAGGATGGGGAGTCACTAAGTGAGGCATGGGAAAGGTTCAATGAGTATGTTCGAGCTTGCCCCAATCATGAATATTCTAAGAACCAACTCATCCGGACTTTCTATGATGGTTTGGATCCTATCCCCAAGTCACATCTTAATGCCGCTTGTGGAGGCCAAATCTCTAAAGTTCCCCAAGCTGAACTGGAAGACAAAATTGAAGAAGTGGTACGAGATTGTGCATGAGGAGGTCAAACAAGAGCAACAACCAAGAAGCCGGGGAAGTATGAGCTTGACCCCGAACAATTGAAGGCTTACATGGAGCAAATCGTTGACAAAAAGATGGGTAAATCTCAAGTGGCATCAACTTCTACGCCATCTACTAAGGCTCCGGTCTTCTCTTGTGAACACTGCGGTGGTACAAACCATGATGCTAGTTATTGTGGTGGTAGGGATTTCCACCCGGAACAAGTGGCGGCTATGGGTTATCAATACAATCAAAGAGATTTCCGAGACAATGTGAGAGGTAATCAAAGGCCTTATGAACAAGGTGGGCAATCCAGCTACACCAACAACAACCCCAATCAAGGAGGGTACTACAACCACCCAAATCATCCAAACCGGCAACCTTTCAACAAGCCACCTTTCAACCAAAACTTCAACCCTCCACAAAATCATCCCAATCCTCCATTTCCCAGCCCTCCTATACCTCACCATACCCCAACTCAAGACACCCAACTCATCTTAGACCAATTCAAAAACCTCCAAAGAGAGATGAATGGATTCCAAAAGGAGTTAGGTCAACAAAGCACCCAAATCAAAGAAATCACTTCCCACCAAAAAATGACCGACACCCAAATTGCCCAATTGGCCGACAAAGTGGCCCAACTTTCTAATGAAAAGCTACCGGGACAACCTTCGGCCAACCCCGCTTCTCACTCCGTGAATGCCATCCATTTAAGATCGGGAACGGTTTATGATGGGCCTACCGAGGAGCAACAAATTAATGAGGAGGCACCCCAAAGTTAAAAAGACAAGTTGGTAGAAGAGGAGGTCATGGTTGAGAATTCAAATGCTAAGGGTGGCGATGATGGGCAAGATTTGGGGGGTGACAAAAGAAAGAAAAAGGATAGGGGGAGAAAAGCAAGTTTGGAAGATGCTACTTCAACCACACCACCGGAGTTCGCCAAGTATGCTCCAAAGCCTCCATATCCGGAGAGGCTTATGGAGAGGAGACTCAATGCAAAGTATCACAAGTTCATGGAATGCATGAAGGGACTCACTCTTAATGTCCCCTTTCTTGAAGCAATTAAAGAGATGCCAACATATGCGAAGTTCCTCAAAGAACTTCTTTCTAACAAGAGGAAACAAATTGATGAGATGGTCACTCTACCATCTCAAGTGAGTGCGATCTTGCAACGGAAGATGTCGCCCAAGCTAAGGGATCCGGGAAGCTACACTCTCCCGGTCATGATAGGTGATTTGGGTACCAAAGGAGCTTTAGCCGACCTAGGGGCAAGTGTTAGCTTGATGCCCCTCTCCATTGCTAAACTCTTGGATTTTGAGATGATTCCTTCGAGAAAAGTGATTCAAATGGCCGATCGATCTACCAAGGTTCCTTGTGGAGAGCTCGAGGATGTGCCGATAAGGGTAGGAAATCTCATTGCCCCATGCGACTTTGTTGTCATGGATATCGAAGAAGACCCGACCACACCTCTCATCCTAGGGCGGGAAGCTCTTCACACTCTTGGTGCGGTAGTGAATTGCCGAGATAATACCATAACTTGTGAAGTGGCCGATGAAAGAGTGGTGTTTGAGTTCTCTAAGTTGATGAAGAAACCGATGGTTGAAAAGCTTTGCCGGGTTGATCTTGTGAGTAGTGAGCTTGATGAGTGTGAACGGGTTCATCGAAGAAGGGAAGATCCTCTTGAGGAAGTTATGCAATTAGAAGATGGGGTTGAGAAATCCAAGGAGGCTACGGAACTTGAAGCCTCTCTTGACCAAGCTTGTCCGGTGGAAGATGAACCATTAGACGAGCTCCCATTAATCCAAACCGAGGACAAGGAGGAGAGGACCACGCCTCCTCCCAAGGTAGAATTGAAACCCCTTCCCCCTTCACTCAAATATGCTTTCATTGATAACGCTTGTTGTTACCCTTTTATTGTCAATGCTAGCCTTGATGATCTTTCTTTGGAAAAATTGAAACAACTTTTGCGTAAATATCAAGGAGTCATCGGGTATAGCATTGACGATTTGAAAGGGATTAGTCCGAGTTTGTGCATGCATAGGATCCATCTTGATGATGGCCATACCTCCTCTATAGAACCCCAAAGAAGGTTGAATCCCACCATGAAAGAGGTGGTGAAGAAAGAGGTCTTGAAACTCCGTGAGGCAGGGATTATCTACGCTATCTCCGATAGCAAGTGGGTAAGTCCCGTCCATGTGGTTCCCAAAAAAGGGGGTATGACCATTATCAAAGATGACAAGGGAAATGATGTCTCCACCCGGACGGTGACCGGGTGGAGGATGTGCATTGACTATCGTAGGCTCAACAAAGCCACGAAGAAAGATCATTACCCCTTGCCTTTCATGGACCAAATGTTGGAGAGGTTAGTAGGACATTCTTACTTTTGCTTCCTTGATGGGTATTCGGGATTTTTCCAAATCCCGATCCACCCCGAGGATCAAGAGAAGACTACTTTCACATGCCCATTCGGGACATTCGCATACCGGAGAATGCCCTTCGGTCTATGCAATGCCCCATCTACTTTTCAAAGGTGCATGTCCGCTATCTTCTCCGACATGCTAGAGGATGCTATTGAAGTATTTATGGATGATTTTAGTGTTTGTGGTTCATCTCTTGACAATTGTTTAGCTAATCTCGAGCGAGTATTGAAGCGTTGTCAAGAGACGAATCTTGTTTTGAATTGGGAAAAATGCCACTTTATGGTTGAGGAAGGCATAGTCCTTGGCCATAAAGTCTCGAAAAAGGGTATTGAGGTAGATCCGGCCAAGGTGGCCGCAATAGAGAAGCTTCCCCTACCTACTACGGTGACCGGAGTCCGGGCCTTCCTCGGGCATGCCGGGTTCTACCGTAGGTTCATTAAAGATTTCTCTTCTATTGCGCACCCCATGACCGACTTACTTCATAAGGATAGGGAGTTCGAATTCGGAGATGCTTGCATTAAGGCTTTTGAAACCTTAAAAAGTGCCTTGATTAGTGCGCCTATGGTGCAAGCCCCGGATTGGGACTCGCCTTTTGAGCTAATGTGTGATGCGAGTGACTTTTCAGTGGGAGCGGTGATAGGGCAAAGAAAAGATAAGAAGCTTCATGTGATTGCTTATGCTAGTAGAACTTTAGATGGAGCTCAAAAGAACTACACCACCACAGAGAAGGAGATGCTCGCCGTTGTCTTTGCTTTTGATAAGTTTCGATCATATCTGATGTGCAACAAGGTGGTAGTGTACACCGATCACACGGCAATCAAGTATCTATGGGCCAAGAAGGATTCTAAGCCCCGCCTCATCCGATGGTTACTTCTCCTCCAAGAATTTGATGTTGAGATTCGGGATAAGAAGGGTTGTGAAAACTATGTGGCCGATCATCTTTCCCGGTTGCCCCTTGATCACCCCATATATGAAGAGGAAGAGCTACCTATTGATGATGAGCTTCGTGATGAAGCTTTGATAGCAATTGTTTCCAAGACTATCCCATGGTTCGCCGACATGGCGAATTTCCTTGTGTGTGGAGACTTCCCTCAAGACTTCGATTTCCACCGCAAGAAAAGAATGATCAAGGAGTCTCGCCGCTACTTTTGGGAAGACCCCTACCTTTACAAGAAGTGTAATGATGGGTTGTTCCGGCGGTGTGTTCCGGAATACGAGGTGGAAGGGGTCTTGAAGCATTGTCACTCTTTACCAAGCGGAGGCCATGGTGGTGTTGATAAGACGGCGGCCAAGGTTCTTGAATGCAAGTTGTGGTGGCCTTCCTTGCACAAAGATACTCACTCATTCATCCAAAGATGTGACCGATGCCAAAGGACCGGAGGAATTACAAAACGTCATGAGATGCCCCAAAAGTTTACTTTGCATGTTGAGCCTTTCGATGTGTGGGGAATCGACTTCATGGGTCCTTTTGTATCATCGTGTGGCAACCTCTACATTCTAGTGGCGGTAGACTACATGACTAATTGGATTGAAGCAATTGCCTCCCCAACCAATGACCACAAGGTAGTGGTCCGTCTCCTCAAGAAGGTTATATTCCCGAGATTCGGAGTACCTCGATGCATCATAAGCGATGGAGGCTCTCACTTCGCGAAAAATCACTTTCGTGCGCTCTTGAAGAAGTATGGAGTCACCCAAAGAGTGGGCTTGCCCTACCACCCTCAAACTCAAGGGCAAGTCGAGGTATCCAATAGAGAAATCAAGAACCTTTTAGAGAAGATGGTGAATCAAACACGAAAGGATTGGTCATTGAGATTGGATGATACGCTTTGGGCTCTTCGGACGGCCTACAAGACTCTGATTGGGACAACTCCTTACCGGCTAGTTTAGGGAAAAGGGTGTCATTTACCGGTGGAACTAGAATACAAAGCTTGGTGGGCTTTGAAGCACTTAAACATGGATTTGGATGCCGCCGGAAAAGCACGATTCCTCAAGCTAAGTGAGTTGGAAGAGCTAAGACATGATGCCTATGAGAGTTCCAAAGTGTACAAGGAGCAATCAAAGAAGTGGCATGATCGGAGAATCAAGGATCGTAATTTTCAAGTGGGTGACAAAGTGCTCCTTTTCAATTCTAGGCTGAAGTTGAGAGCCGGGAAGCTCAAATCTAAGTGGTCCGGTCCCTATACGATCACCAAGGTATTTCCATATGGGTCATTTGAGCTCCAACAAGGCGACGATGTGTTCAAGGTCAAAGGCCAAAGGATAAAGAAGTACTACTCCAACGAAGAGATCCCCGATCCTTCTTGCTTGCGGTTGGATGTTGTGAGGGATGATCCCTCTTTTGATTGAGAACTTATAATGGATGGTCCAATGCTTAGGGACCTTAAAACTAAGCACTCTTCGTACCCTCCACCTTTGTGGTGGGGGGCCGCGTCAAGCTAATGACATTAAAGAAGCGCTTCCGGGAGGCAACCCGTGTATCCTTTTTTTTTGAATAGTTGTTTGAACAATTTATAGTTTTTAGCTTTTGTATTTGTGGTATTGCCATTCCTTGCTTGGTAGTGATGGAAATTCTGGAGGAATTTCGTTTTGTGAGGGGGGGGGGGTTAGAGCTCATTGTAGGTCTCCCTTTTCAATTTCTTTTCGAAATTCTCTGGAATTCCGGGCTTTTTGAGGCATAGGATGGCCAATTTAATGGCCATGACTAACCTTTTTTGCCCCACAATTGGCTAATTTTTTGGTGAGCAACAACATAGTAGTGCAGTTGTTTTGATTTGATGGAGCGTCCGCTCTGGGGTGAGGAGCGTCCGCTCTGGGGTGAGGAGCGTCCGCTCTCAATGAATAAATTTAGGCAGAGTTCCTTGAAGCGATGGAGCGTCCGCTCTGGATGGAGCGAGCGTCCGCTCCGTCTACCAGCGAGCGTCCGCTCCTGGTCCAGAGCGTCCGCTCGTGGCTACCAACTTGCTCACTGCCTCTCGCCCCTCTTTAGCGAGCGTCCGCTCCTTCTAGAGCGAGCGTCCGCTCCGTCTACAAGCGAGCGTCCGTTCCTGGTCCAGAGCGTCCGCTCGTGGCTACCAGCTTGCTCACTGCCTCTCGCCCCTCTTTAGCAAGCGTCCGCTCTGCCTTCCTTCGAGCGTCCGCTCCGCGTCTCTAAAAAAAAAAAAGAAAAAAAAGGTTTTCGAATTAAAACTGAATGGGGGGGGGATCGAAATAATCATTGTTCACTTCATCTTCTCAACACAACCATTCTCTTACTCTCCCCTCTCATAACCCCATCAATCTCACCAAATTTCTCACCAAAAACTCAAGCCACTCTATCTCGTCACTATTTTTCGCACGGGTAGGCTGTTTTAGGGGTCGTTTCTCGCATTTCTCTCACCTAGGGTTTCAATCTTTTTGCCCAAATCCATTTGGTAATGCTTCCAAACTCCTTATTTATGCTTAATTCAAAGTTATGTATGTTTTTCATGTTCAATTTTGCAATTTCTGTCAAGTTTGTTCATGATTTATGTTGATGAGTGTTTGAATGAAGCATGTAAATTTGTGTTTGAATATGTTCTAACCTTATGATTTTGATGATTATAGGTTGCTAGATTCAAGTTCTTTGATGTTTTTGAGCATTTATTTGTATAAATCTTGCTTTGGGTGCTCGAATCTAGCAATTGAACTTTTGAGTTTGGACCCTATTTTTGGCCATGAAACCCCCAAAAATTTTTTTTTTTTTTCCCCATGCCATTGTCTTGGCTCATGTTTAATTTCTCTTGATAAATTGTGGTTGACCATGAAATTTGTTCTTAGCCTAAGTATAGTGTTTGGGCATTTTTCTTGTATATGACTTATCATTTTGAGAATTAAGCATGTTAATTTGAAGTTGTGAGCAAGGGAGTTGTTTGTTGAGTTTTGTGAGTAAGAGCCATTGTATTATATCCTCCAAGCATAGTATTGGCATTAGTTTAGCTAGTTGTTTTGGTCTACTTTATTTTGGTGAATTGTGAGTTTAACTCACATGGGTTGTTTGTTTATTTTTGCTTTCGTTGGCATTTGTTTTTGTTTATTTATTTTATTTTATTTTATTTTACTTTATTTTATTTTACTTATTTTTATTCAATTTTATTTTATTTTATTTTATTTTTATTTGGAGGCATAGATTGGGGAATGTTTGTTTTTAGGATTAATTTTTGAGTTCCCAACCATCAATCCAAAATCGCTGATTTTCTCTCTCCTGTTCATAGGTACAATGTTTAACTCAAGGAAGCGTTCAAGGCGATCTCCAAGACAAAGGGGGCCTAGCCAAGAGGGGCAATCCTCTAGCCAAGGGGTGCGCCCCAGGGCCTACACTCCTCGATTTGGGGAGAGCAAACACCAACAGGCTTATGAGAAACTTTTGACTCGGGACATGAAGCCCACCATGTTCTACGACCAAGCGACTTGCCAGGATATGGGTATCGACGAAGATATACGCAGGTTTGCGAGGTTCTTAGGAATAGAGGGCATCATGGAAGAGGAGATTCCTAACGAGTGGGTATATGCAGATAGAGATGCACAAGAGGCAAACCCCACTCAACCTCCACTCTCCTACAAAACCTTGACCGCGGAATTTGTCGCGTCATTCTCCCTGAGCCCCATTGAAGGGGAAGACGGTCGCTTCCGTGTTAATTTCCGACTATGCAACAAGGACCACTCCTTCACCTTAGAGGAGTTCAACGGTTTCTTCGGATTTGACCCGGAAGCAAAGAGCTTCGATTACACAGGGGAGAATTTGCCCGACTTAGAAGTGGATGAGGATGGGGACCCAGGCCAAATGCTTTATATCAATGATTGGTGGCTCGACATCACAGAGGGAGACGAAGACTACCAATCAAACCGAGCCAAGTCAACCGACATTCTGCATCCGGCTCTCCGTTACTTCCAGAGGCTTCTGGTCTACTTCTTCTTCTCTAGGGGGGAGCTTGGCAAGGTCTCCACATCCGAGCTTTTCATGCTTTGGTGGGCGGCCGAGGGCCCCAAGCACTTCACCACCGACGAGAAAGAGAGGAAGCCGAACCTTGGCTACCTCTTAGCACGGAAGGTAGAGGCGGTTCGGAACTCGGGGACCATCACCTTCGGAGGCTTGGTGACTTGGCTAGCCTATAAGTTGAGGTTTCAAGCGGAACTACTTGGGATAAATTTTCTAACTCGGATTTTCGAGTTATTATAGTCACCCCTCCTTAAATAAATTTTGACCTCGAAATTTACATAATGAAGCACAAAAAAGCACACAAATCACACAAGAGTACGAAAACACTAAATCAAAAACTATAGCACACCTGCTGCGAAGAGCTCGGGATACTTATCCCTCATCGAAGCTTCCGTCTCCCAAGTAGCTTCTTCGTACTTTTCGCTTTGCCAGAGTACTTTAACTAATGCAGCACTTTGCGTCGCAACATGCATTCCCAGCGGTCCAAAATTTGCACTGGCTTCTCTTCGAAGGTCAGATTCGGCTCAATTTGTAACGATTCCATCGGAATAATATGGGAAGGATCATTCAAATATATCCGTAGTTAAGATATGTGAAACACATCGTGAACCTTCGATAGATCCGGCGGCAAAGCCAAACGATAAGCAACTTCTCCGATCCTATCTAAAATCTCGTATAGCCCCACATAATTGGGTCTGAGCTTACCCTTCTGGCAAAATCGAGTCACTCCTTTCATAGGGGACACCTTCAACAATACTTTGTCACCCACTTGAAATTCCAACGGCTTCCCTTGACGATCGGCATACGACTTCTGTCGACTCTGAGCTGCTTGCAACCTCGTCTTGATGATCTTGATCTTCTCCACCGTCTCCTTGATGTGATCAGGATCAATCACCAAGGCATCGCTGATGTCGTTCCAACATGTAGGGCTGTGACACTTACGTCCATACAAAGCTTCATAAGGAGCGATCTTGATACTAGTATGATAGTTGTTGTTGTAACGAAAATTCCAACAAACTCAATGAATTAACCCAAGTCTGCTGAAATTCCAACGCACAAGCTCGTAGCATATCTTCTAGCGTCTGAATGGTATGTTCTGTCTGGCCATCAGTGGCTGCATGAAACCCTGTACTCAAATTGAGCTTCACCCCAAACGCTTCTTGCAAAGACTTCCAGAAACATGACAAGAATCGGGGATCTCGGTCAGACACGATATCCTTTGGCACACCATGTAACCTAATGATCTCCCATGAGTAAGCTTCCGCCATCTTCTCCATCGACCAACTTACCTTCATCGGGATGAATCGGGTGACTTTAGTCAAATGGTCAACGATCATCTAAATTGTATCCAAAAAAGTAGACGTCGCGGGTAGGCCCACCACGAAATCCATGGATATGGAATCAAACTTTCACGTGGATATCGACAATGGCTACAATAGTCCACCTGGTCTTTGGTGCTCAATCTTGACCTTCTGACAGGTGAGACACCGTGCTACGAAGTTTGTGACTTCCTGCTTCATCCTGGGCCTCGAAAAGTATTCCTTCAGGTTCTTATAGAGCTTTCCACCGCCTGGATGCGCCGAATAGGGAGTATTGTGAGCCTTTTCCATGATCTTGTTTTTCAACGCCGAGTTCTGGGGCACACACCACCTGTTGCGGATCAAGTTTTAGTATCCATTAGGTGAATTTTTTTTATTTAGAAACCTTTAAAACCATTTCCTGTTGCGGAACTTTAAACTGCCACTTGAGCTGATCGTGAAGTCTTTTGCTTTGCCTTGAAGTTTTGCTACACGAATCTTCTCGAGCTGCGGGTCCACTTTTTTACTCTCCCGTAACTCTTGATACAAACTGGGTTCAATACTCATAACATTGAGATAAACTCGCGTATATCCTGGCATTACCATCTCAATATCCATCATACGAAGATCAATGCAGATTTCCTTTGGCAAAACCGCCATCCTATTAAGTGAATGGTGATCCTTGCGACTAAGGGCATCTGCCACCCGATTGGCCTTGCCTTCAGAATAGTCAACTGAGATGGAATAGTCCTTGATTAACTCGAGCCACCGTCGCTGCCTGATGTTGAGCTCCTTCTGAGTGAAAATGTACTTCAGACTCTTGTGATCAGTGAATAACTTGCAAGTTTCTCCATAGAGATAATGTCGCCATATCTTCAAAGTGAACACTACAACTGCCAACTCTAGGTCGTGAGTAGGGTTTTGAGTTACCTTGAAGCGTATGCAATCACCTTCCCTTCTTGCATCAGTACGAACCCCAAACCTTTCTTGGACGCATCACTATATACCTCGTATCCCACACCTTCATTCGACAAAGCAAGAACCGGTGCGGTGACAAGGCTTTGTTTGAGCGTCTGGAACGCCTCTTCACATCGATCATCCACAAGAATTTTATATCCTTGTGCAACAACTTGGTTATAGGTGCCGCTATCCTGGAGAAATCTTTTACGAATCTCCGATAGTAACCTGATAGATAAAATTCACAAGTTTATATGCCAAATCGGCCATTCAAGCTTTTAAAAACACTTAAATTTTACCTGCTAGGCCAAGGAAACTTCGGACTTCGGCCACATTCTTAGGACTGTGATATTCCAAAATTGCCTTTATCTTGGCTGGGTCTACTTTGACACCGTCTGCATTAATCACATGCCTTAGAAAGGCTACCTCTTTGAGCCAAAAATCGAACTTCAATAACTTCGCGAACCATTTCTGAACTCGTAAGACGTCTAGCACTATGTGTAGATGTCGAATGTGGTCTTCCTCATTCTTTGAATAGATAATGATATCATTGATAAACACTACCACACACACATCCAAGAGATGATGGAAAGTCCAGTTCATCTAGTCCATGAAAACTGCTAGCACATTTGTCAACCCGAACGACATCACCTCAAATTCATAATGCCCGTATCTGGTGCAAAATGTTGTCTTGGGTATATCTTTCGGCTTGACTGGAATCTGATGATACCCCGAACTGAGATCAATCTTGGAGAACACGCTGGCTCTTTTTAGTTTATCAAATAAATCTTCTATCCTGGGCAACGGATACATGTTCATGATTGTCATCTTGTTATGTTCCCGATAATCTATGCATAATCGCATACTGGCATCTTTCTTTTTGACAAACAATATTGGAGCACCCCAAGGAGACGCACTAGGTCTTATGAAACTCTTGTCGATCAATTCCTGCACTTGGGTCTTCAACTCCTTAAGTTCCACAGGTGCCATGCGATATGGAGCCTTCGAGATTGGCGTTGTTCCGGGCACTAGATCTATGTTGAACTCAACTTTATGTTCCGGTGGTATCCCTGGCAATTCTCCGGGGAAAACGTCTACATAGTCTCGAGCAATTGGAATTGCTTCCAACTGTTCTTCTTTAGACATATCCTTGACTAGACAAATGAACACAACTTCGCCTTTGCGTTGCATGCTACACATCTTCATTGCAGACACTACCTTTAGCCCTTTGCTCCAAGGATTCCCGACATGGGGTCACTCTTTTAGCGTTGGGTCCACGCAAAATGATGGCTTGATCACGACATCGAATTGCTGCTTGATACTTTGCTAACCAGTCCATCCATAAGATAACGTCGAAATCTATCATAGGGAACTCTTTCAAATCAGCTTCGAACCGCTCCTCCGAGATGACTATGGGAAAATTCTTATATTCCCAATGACAGGCAAAATCCTCTCCCGAAGGAAGAGTTATCACAAATTTGACAGGAGACTCTCCCGTCAGGTTAGCTTTCACAATAAAAGATCTTGCAAAAAATGACACTGTAGCACCCGTATCAAACAAAACATATGAATTAATATTATGGACAAGGAAGGTACCCGTGACCACATCTGGCTGAGCATCTGCCTCCTCCTGAGTCATGCAGAAAATTTAGTTCTTCACCGACGCTTGGTTGTTTGTTGCAGCTGGTCGCTTCTTAATACAGAACACCGATTTGTGACCCTCCTGACCGCAGTCAAAGCACACGATCGGAGACCCATCACATCTCTTGCTCGGGTGATAGTCCTTCTAGCAACCTTAACAGATTCTCGGGCCTTGACCGAGAGTTGGCCGAGCACTCTGCTGAGGCTTCTGAGTAGTTTCAAACCGAGGCTTCTTCGCCGGTGCTGGTGTTGGAACTGATGACACCCTCTTCCCGGCGATGGACGCATGACTCTCTAGAGCCACTTCATATGTCTTCTGGAACGAAGATGCTCCAGTACTAATCACATGAGCTCGAATGCAAGGATCAATCATCTTTATGTACCTCTTTACTCTCTCGGCTTCGGAAGGAACGACTGCAGTGGCGAACCAAGATAACTCTGTAAATCTGTCCATGTAAGCTTGTACGGACATGGTCCCTTGAGTGAGAGTCAAGAACTCCTCTTGCTTCTGCCATCTCAACTAGTCTGGGTAGAACCGTTCTTGAATCTACTTGGTGAAGTCTTGCCAGTTCATAGCCAAATTCGTCTCGGGATTAGCCCTCACGGTACTTCACCAATTGCCGGCCTCGCCCTTCAAGTAGTAGGTCGCTATAACCCTTTCTCGCTCAGAACAGGCTAAGGCGTCGAAAAAGTTTCTCATTTCACGAAACTAATTCTCGAGAAAAGTCGGTTCCGCAACCCTATCGTAGACTAGAGGCCGTAGGCGTGCGATCCGATCAAATGAAGACTGATTACCCGAAGGCTGAACACTCTTCTGAGCCAAAGTGAGGATAACATCCTCTAGGGCTCGGCGTCTGAAGCGGGAGTTACGTTCAGGAGTCGACATACTACATCAAATAACTTCGGTTAGTAAAAACACACATACTACACATCGAGAAATGCTCGAAAAAATAAAATATCCTATCCCAGGCTTCTACCCATGGCTTCACTCGCTAAGGGTTTCCATTTTAGGCTAAGTTGCGCTTTTGGATTCATAAAGCACTCATCTCACAAGCTACTTATGAAGAAGTAACTTTAGGGTCTTAACCTATGCTCTGGTATCAACTGTAATGGCCCGACTTTTATAAGCTTTCGATTTACAAAGGAAATCGACAAATGGATCATCACTAAACAAAAATAAACTAACATTAATAATTTGAATCAATTAAACTTAACTCTAAAAGCCATTTTTATTAATTAATTAAGTAATGGAAAGTTCAAAATGAAATACTATACAATCTTATTATTAAACTAATATACTGAAAGTCTAATCCCAAGAAGTGGGTGGAAATAAGAAGGAAATAGACTAGAATATAAAGTAAGGATCTGGTTTCTTCTAGAAATCTTGCAAACAGAGACATCCCGACCCATACAAAAGCCCAATCAAGCTTCTGCATCGTCACCTAAAATGGGGGGAGGGTCCATCGTCAGTAGCGAGTAACTAGGTTGTCCCACATAAATGTGGAACCATAAATCATATAAGAAGATAGAATCAACATATAACACACGACATCCATGCTCATTTATCATCTAAAAATATCATAAATCAGACATACGCAGTGGAAGATAAATCATAATAAACACAGAATATAATAAGTCACACGAAAATACTATAATCGTCCCGGTGATTACTTATCTTTTCATATTATTCCCAAAATACCATGTTTTAACTTATCTTTTATAATCCATGAACTGGTCACTATTGCTCGTAAGGAAGCTCGTGTACATCCCATGTTTTGTAAAATGCACCGGGTAGAACCCGTGTATTCTACCCGTAACTCTCCTTTGCAAGAACTAAGCCTAAGCTATGGCCATAACCCCTAAATAGTAGCCCATGTACTACTACATAGACGACTACACATCCTAGAATCCAGAACTGTCCAGAGACTGCAGTAGGGTAGTGGCTTCGACTTAACCTGGTATGGCGACCCGTGTATCGCCAAGCAGGCGTTGATCGGGGCTTAGGGGTCGTTAGTTCCTAATCCGGTCAAAAATAATTACCCTAGGCTAACCTAACAAGTAGTATAGGAAAGTAAGGGGTCGAACCACAAGAAACTAGCGGATTACTTAGTCAAGTTATTGAGTGAAAAGGGGGTTTTTAATAAAGAGGAGAGGTGATTAAACTACTTTAAATAATTAAATCTAATTAAACAAATTAAATTAAAATGAAGTAAAATCAACGATTAAGGAGCACTAGGGAAAAGGGGGAAAACACGATATTCCAAAAATTAAGCACGAAGCAACCACATAACAAGCATAAAATCAATTGTTTCAAGCAAGGAGATTAGTTAATGCAAGTGGGCTTAGATTTCTCAGCCGACCCACTTACATAACATCTCAATCTAGACCAAACCAAACACCATGGATCGAATTGCTCGGTAGACTAGATCTCTCATTCTCTACCTCGCTCACAATCCGGTTCGAAATACCCTAGACCTTTCCTAACATATTGTCTCTAACCTCATGCTTAGATTTCTCAACCACACTTGGTTAGTCCAATATTCTATGCTAGAAGTTGGCCAAACTCCTAATCTAGCATTTTAATCCATGTTAGAAAACAAGCATCAACAAATAATTTCACACCAAACTAACAATTACTCCATGTTCAATAATCAAAATACCATCATTTTCCCCCTCCCCTAGCTAGAAATCTAGCCTAGGAGAGGGATGTTCATACTAACAAAAGCCATAAATAAAGCAAACATAATAGAAGAAGTAGAGAAACTAATAGACATGGAAGATAACAACTAGACCTGCAAATACTAATTCAAAGATTTAAACTTAAAATCTCAAAAACAATGAATAAGAAACTATAGCTAATGATAAATAATAACTCAACAAATAATGACATACAAATGATGAACAAATAACAAAGAAAGAAAGATTGAGAGATGTTACCAAACTAGGAGATTGAATAAATAGATTGATTGCAAATGGAGAAGAGATTGTTGAAGATTACAAACTAAAAGTATCAAAACTCTAGTGTTTCTCTCTCTAAAATATCTGAAAAATGTGCTAAGTGTAATGAAATTTTTTCGTGCCCTTAACCTAGAAGAGTTGGGGTATTTATATATTACATGAGGGAGAAGGGGAATATTCAGAATAAATGAGCCGTTGCAGGTGGGAGCGGACGCTCTGAGGAAGGGGAGCGGACGCTCCATTCATGGCGAGCGGATGCTCCATGCATGGAGAGCGGACGCTCCATGGGTTGGAGCGGACGCTCTGGCCTTTGCTAGCAGCCACTGGACTTTGTGATCTAGGCCGAGCGGACGCTTTGAGGGGGTGGAGCGAACGCTCGGCGTTGGTGTTGCCATTTCATTCCGCTTCAAGCTTTGAACTGTCACTCCCGGGCTCGGGCTTCGCACACAAGGCTCCGAATGCTTTGGCGTGGACCTGAAACATCTCATGCAAAATATCAAAGCACTTATATTCCCATTTTCTCTCAAAAATGCATAGAAAATACCCAAAAAATGAAACGAGACCCAAAACTTGGTAACATGAAATGAGCGGAGGAAAAACCAATTAAAAATGCACAAATATGGGCAAAACAAAGAATAAAAAAAGGATGAAAAATGACCTATAAGATGGTGCACAAATGCACTGATCAAAATCCCCCCCAACTAAGCTTTTGCTCGCCCTCGAGCGAAGTCAAATTGATTCCCGAACCACAGGATAACAACACCAAGTAATGAAAAATAACAACCTAATCAAACACACCATATTTACACTAACTCACTGTCGTAGGAATCACGGTCATTTTTAGCGTAAATGACAAGCCCTTTAAACCTCCAAGTCCCTTAGGAGGGCGAGTGAGCTCTCGCGAGGGTTTTCGAGCAAAGATTAACCCACAACTGAAAAGGGAGCCAAAGAAAGAAAGAGAAGAAAATAAAATTATGACTTCCATGCCCAAGGTCACTCCTCATCAATATGGTTCACATATCCCCAAAATCTCTCAAATGACTTCCAAGGTGAGCAATTCCACAAGAGGTGTGCTCGTAAATGAATGGGCTAGAAGGGGCTAGCAAGAGGTGTTTAAGGAGTGTCCTCGATAAACAAAGCAAACCTCATCTCGCACACAACCATTGCTCTCTTTGGTAGTCTTTTCACTTATCCCCTAACGATCTACATGTTTGGCAAAACGTTCTCTCCCTAAAGTTCACATCGACATTCTTAGATTAAGTTGCGTAGTAGTGAGTATGCAAAGGACTTGTGGCTTGGCCACTTATTGAGGTTTTTTTTTGATAGATTGAATAGGCTACTAGCCTTGTGGACATTGCCACTTATTGGACTCGATAAAATGTGCTTAGCACTTATTGACTTGATAGACATGTGGTGAAACCACTTATTGACTCGATAAGCATGCATGTTAGCTATTACACGAACTTGCTAGGAGAATCTTTGTGAACTTTAGAGATTGATTCTTTTTCCTCACATATTTTTCATTGGGACATAAGCTACTCATTTTTCGCTAAGAACAAGGCGTGGGATATAACCCGAACTTGTGTTTACACCAAATTTGGAAATGCCCCCCTACTCATAACTCAAGGGAATTGGATCAAAGGAATCCACATATATCTCATCACAGGAGGTCATTCCAAAAGCAAGGAAACCAATAATTACAAAATAAACGAAAATCTTTTTGTATTTTTTTTTCTTTCCTTTTCTTTCTTTATATATATATATATATATATATATATATATATATATATATATATATATATATATATATATATATATATATATATATATATATATTTTAATTTTTTTTATATATTTTTTTTTTCTTCTTTTTTTTTTTTTTTTTTTTACCAAGCTTAAAATAAAATTAAAAAAAAGGACAAATCAAAAATAATAGAAAATTAAGAAAATAAACCAAAAATCCAACTATATACATGAACTCCACATAATGATGCATCATGGAAAATAGTCTAAAGCATGCCAATATCACAATCAAACCGCACAAAAAGGGGGAATATCTCAACCCCGGCAGCTAATCCTAATACCAAACATGCTTTGCATCTACCTATTCTTCTAATCAAATGCTAAAAAGGAGGGGTAAGGGAAAGGTCTCACCAAAGTGGTGCCGGAACTACACGGAATGGCCATCGTGCATCTCCAAAATTATACTTTAAACCGGTACAAAGAACCTGTAAAACTACATCCAAACCATTTCTCCAAAACAATGATTAGACAAGAATAAGATCCTATCCAAAAATTTATCATTATAGAAAATAGAAGAATTAAAAATAAAATAAAAAATAAAAAATAATAAAATAAAAAAAGGAGTTACCGATACATCATCAAGAGAGAGAGAAAATATTGCAAGTACTAAGGGGATTACCACCATATGCCCCCTCAAACTTCCTCGTTCTTTGCCCCATATGATCGGAAAAATTATAGTGCAGCCCCCCCCCCAACTAGACAGGAGCACCGTCTCGGTGCAAAGAGGGAAGGCGGGGCAAAGAACGGGGAAGCTAGTCTTCGAGACCGGGGTCGAACTCGGGAGTGTCATCCCTGAATACCACTCTCTCAACCGGATGGGGTTGAGACCAGTGGTAAGCAAGGGGATGACCAGAGGGAGGGCCATGGGGCTCCCACCCGCCATGGTAGTAGGGTGGGAAAGTATAACCTGGGGGGGAGGGGAAGGCAGGGTCTCCACGGGGGTCACAACCGCCTGGGATGGTGTAATCAAACCCGGGGTGTAGAGGGAAGTCGTCGGGGAGGGGGCGAGTGGATGATCCCGGACCACGCCAATATGGGTAAGTATACCCACTCCCATCCCAATTAGGGACGGGTCCCTCTTGGGGAGGGTGGTGAGGGTAGTTCACCGGGGGCATAAAGTATCCCATGTTGACCTGGTGGTCATACATCTGTGCGACGAAGGGGTGGGGGGGTGGGATGTCGTCCACAGGTATATGAGGCGGTATCATCCTCTCAAAAGTACTTATGTGCTCGGAGATGTCTCCGAGGATCTTACCGAATTCATTAAAATTAAAGCATTTACCTCAGGGCCCTTGTGATGAGAAGGGGTCACCTCATCCTTGTGCATGACTTCTTGGGCCCCCGAAGGCCCGAAGGCTTCCTTCCCTTTGCGCCGCCTCTCTCCCGTTGCCCTGGCCTCCTCGGCCGCCTTTCTTACTTGTTCTTGTTTTTTCTCTGCTCTCTCTCTCGCTTGTTTCTCTCGGCCGCTCATATCACTTGGCTGCAAGGGGCGTAAGGGGACCGCCCACCTATTCTCGACATCAAATGGAGGGCGGGTGACGAATGTGCATGGTAGGTAGCACCACGCCACCTCCTTCACCTTCCATACGAAGTTCTTCCCTCTCTTGCCGGCCTTAGAGAGGTGACGAGGGACAGTCAAGCGATCCGCATCTAGACGAGCCTTCTTCTCCAAAGGCTCCATCCCAAGTAGTTCCGCTTGAAACCTCAACTTATAGGCTAGCCAAGTCACCAAGCCTCCGAAGGTGATGGTCCTCGAGTTCCGAACTGCCTCTACCTTCCGTGCTAAGAGGTAGCCAAGGTTAGGCTTCCTCTCTTTCTTGTCGGTGGTGAAGTGCTTGGGGCCCTCGGCCGCCCACCAAAGCATGTAAAGCTCGGATGTGGAGACCTTGCCAAGCTCCCCCCTAGAGAAGAAGAAGTAGACCAGAAGCCTCTGGAAGTAACGGAGAGCCGGGTGTAGAATGTCGGTTGACTTGGCTCGGTTTGATTGGTAGTCTTCGTCCCCCTCTGTGATGTCGAGCCACCAATCATTGATATAAAAAATTTGGCCTGGGTCCCCATCCTCATCCACTTCTAAGTCGGGTAAATCCTCCCCTGTGTAGTCGAAGCTCTGTGCTTCCGCGTCAAATCCGAAGAAACCGTTGAACTCCTCCAAGGTGAAGGAGTGGTCCTTGTTGCATAGTCGGAAATTGACACGGAAGCGACCGTCTTCCCCTTCAATGGGGTTCAGGGAGAATGACGCGACAAATTCCGCGGTCAAGGTTTTGTAGGAGAGAGGAGGTTGAGTGGGGTTTTTCTCTTGTGTATCTCTATCCGCATATACCCACTCGTTAGGGATCTCCTCTTCCATGATGCCCTCTATTCCTACGAACCTCGAAAACTTGCGTATATCTTCGTCGATACCCATATCCTGGTGGTAGGCCTTTTGTAGGAGAGAGGAGGTTGAGTGGGGTTTTTCTCTTGTGTATCTCTATCCGCATATACCCACTCGTTAGGGATCTCCTCTTCCATGATGCCCTCTATTCCTACGAACCTCGAAAACTTGCGTATATCTTCGTCGATACCCATATCCTGGTGGTAGGCCTTTTATGTCGTTAAAAATAAAAGACTTATCAAAAGTAAATTTCTCCTACTCTCCAATTACAACTAGTGTAAAGGGCAAGTAAGGTTCGTATCCACAGAGAACGGATTTATGTTGATTTAATTGTGTTAATATGTATTTGGATTATTAAAGGAGAGAATCACTAATTCCTTAGTGATATTGGTAACAAGGGGGGGGGGAAATTGGAGATTTTAGTGATAAAATAAACTAACAACTAATTGATTGCGGTAAAATTCTAGTTTTAAAGAATCTTAGGATTCGGTTACAATGACTCTGACTCGGCTAATTTAATTAAACTCTCAATTACCAAACCATTTCAATACTCAATTAATTATTGACAAGAGTAAACTCTTGTAGTCCCCTTAATTAGCTAGACAAGATAAATCGTAAATTGCCTAAAACCCTTAATGTTCAAAGAACACGCAGTGAACAAAAGCTTTAAGAACGCAATTGTTTAGAGAATACGCAATAAACAATTAACGTTTAAACAAGCTCTACTAAATTGTTCACAATAAGAATACGCTTAAGCATGAACAAGATAGTTGCTACTCGAGGTTGAACACAATAATCGATTGTGTTCAACCTCGAGTAATGATTTTGTAAAATATAATAACAAGACAAAGATCAAGCTAAAACATTCAACAAAACCAATAACAATTCATATAAGAGCAAGTAAATAATTGAAGTAAAGAAATAGTTTAGAGTTAGAGAATCCTCACAAGGAGCCTTTTGGAATCATTGAAACCAATCCCAAGAACAAGTTTAAGCTACCATTTCCATTGATGAACAAAGATTCTTCATTTATTCCATGATTAAATATCAAAATTACAAACTAAAGATTTAATAGTTTTTATGTAATCTAAGGAGAAACTAGAGAGAATTTAAGCTAAGGAACTATTTGAACATGAAAAACTAGATTTTATACAATGAAAAACCACTTTTCAATTTATACTAAACTAAATTATAACCTAGAAATCAAGTGGATGAAGCCGCGTGCAGAACAGAGCAGATGGGCGCTGGCAGCGCCCTCAAAGGCGCGGGGCGCGCCCTTCCTTGGAAGTACTACTGTAACATGGGCGCTGGCAGCGCCCCATAGGCGCGGGGCGCGCCATTCCTTGGAGGGATACTGTGATAGGGGCGCTGGGCGCGCCCCAAAGGGCGCTGGGCGCGCTTTCTTCTTGATGCTCACTGCAATGGGGGCGCTGGCAGCGCCCTCTGAGGCGCGGGGCGCGCCCCTGTAGACTGTCTGCGCAGCTCGGACTAAAATAGCCATAACTCTCTTGTTCCTTAATGAAATAAGGCTTATGACCTACCGTTGGAAAGCTATTGAAGAGAGCTACAACCTACAATTTGAATCACATAAATCCAATGAGTATATTGGGAGATATTTCCATTTGAAGTTGGACTTACTGCATTTGAAGGTTCACAATAAGGCTTTTCTTTCCCTCTAATGCTTAATGATTTCTTTAAGTGTGCTTGGCGCATGATCAATGACTCCAAAAATGCTCCTAATGATGTTTCGTAGCTCAAGACTACAAGAACACATAAAACCAAACCGCAACTACAAACTACACTTATCCTAAAAAGCATTAAAAACTGTAAATTACACTACAACTTTACATTTGAAGCCAAACTCTCGTTTAAACTCAAAAGTAACAAAATGTGCAATCTTATGCTAAACTAATTACATAAAGGAACTAAAAAGAAGTTAAATAACTCGTACAAACTGGACACATCACCTGGCAAGTCGCTTGGTCGTAGAACATGGTGGGCTTCATGTTCCGAGTCAAAAGTTTCTCATAGGCCCGTTGGTGTTTGCTCTCCCCAAATCGAGGAGTGTAGGCCCGGGGTGCACCCCTTGGCTAGAGGATTGCCCCTCTTGGTTAGGCCTACTTTGGCTTGGAGATCGCCTTGAGCGCTTCCTTGAGTTAAACATTGTACCTATGAACAGGAGAGAGAAAATCAACAATTTTGGATTGATGGTTGGGAACTCAAAAATTAATCCGAAAAACAAACATTCCCCAATTTATGCCTCCAAATAAAAATAAAATAAAATAAAATAAAATAGAATAAAATAAAGTAAAATAAAATAAATAAACAAAAACAAATGCCAACGAAAAAAAAAATAAACAAACAACCCACGTGAGTTAAACTCACAATCCACCAAAACAAAATAGACCAAAACAACTAGCTAAACTAATGTCGATACTATTCTTGGGGGATATAATACAATGGCTCCTACTCACAAAATTCAACAAACAACTCCCTTGCTCACAAATTCAAATTAACATGCTTAATTCCCAAAATGATAAGTCATACACAAGAAAAATGCTCAAACACTATACTTAGGCTAAGAACAAATTTCATGGTCAACCACAATTTACCAAGAGAAATTAAACATGAGCCAAGACAATGGCATGGGGCAAAAATTTGGGGGTTTCATGGCCAAAAAATAGGGTCCAAACTCAAAAATTCAATTGCTAGATTCAAGCACCCAAAGCAAGATTTCTACAAATAAATGCTCAAAAACATCAAAGAACTTGAATCTAGCAACCTATAATCATCAAAATCATAAGGCAAGAACATATTCAAACACAAACTTACATGCTTCATTCAAACACTCATCAACATAAATCATGAACAAACTTGACAGAAATTGCAAAATTGAACATGAAAAGCATACATAACCTTGAATTAAGCATAAATAAGGAGTTTGGAAGCATTACCAAATGGATTTGGGCAAAAAGATTGAAACCCTAGGTGAGAGAAATGCGAGAAACGACCCCTAAAACAGCCTACCCGTGCGAAAAATAGTGAGGAGAGAGAGTGGCTTGAGTTTTTGGTGAGAAATTTGGTGAGATTGATGGGGTTATGAGAGGGGAGAGTAAGAGAATGGTTGTGTTGAGAAGATGAAGTGAACAATGATTATTTCGACCCCACCCATTCAGTTTTAATTCGAAATTTTTTTTTTTTTGAAGACGCGGAGCGGACGCTCACTGGTAGGCAGA
This sequence comes from Salicornia ramosissima, assembly GCA_951394345.1. Classification (NCBI taxonomy): domain Eukaryota; kingdom Viridiplantae; phylum Streptophyta; class Magnoliopsida; order Caryophyllales; family Amaranthaceae; genus Salicornia; species Salicornia ramosissima. The sequence goes on along the minus strand of OX596236.1, from coordinate 31,448,345 downwards.
GCGGACGCTCGATAAAGAGGGGCGAGAGGCAGTGAGCAAGCTGGTAGCCACGAGCGGACGCTCTAGACCAGGAGCGGACGCTCGCTGGTAAACGGAGCGGACGCTCGCTCCAGCCAGAGCGGACGCTCGCTAAAGAGGGGCGAGAGGCAGTGAGCAAGCTGGTAGCCACGAGCGGACGCTCTGGACCAGGAGCGGACGCTCACTGGTAGACGGAGCGGACGCTCGCTCCAGCTAGAGTGGACGCTCCATCGCTTCAAGGAACTCTCTGCCTAAATTTATTCATTGAGAGCGGACGCTCCTCACCCCAGAGCGGACGCTCCATCAAATCAAAACAACTCCACTACTATTTTGTTACTCACCAAAAGATTAGCTAATTATGGGGCAAAAAGGTTAGTCATGACCATTAAATTGGCCATCCTATGCCTAAAAAAGCCCGGAATTCCACAGAATTTCGAAAAGAAATTGAAAAGGGAGACCTACAATGAGCTCTACCCCCCTCACAAAACGAAATTCCTCCGGAATTTCCATCACTACCAAGCGAGAAAAGGCAATATCACAAGTACAAAAGCTAAAAACTAAAATTGTTCAAATGACTATTCATAAAAAGGATACATAGGTTGCCTCCCGGAAGCGCTTCTTTAACGTCACTAGCTTAACGCGGGCCCCCCACCACAAAGGCGGAGAGCACGAAGAGTGCTTAGTTTTAAAGTCCCTAAGCATTGGACCATCCATTATAAGTTCTCAATCAAAAGAGGGATCATCCTTCACAACATCCAACCGCAAGCAAGAAGGGTCGGGGATCTCTTCGTTGGAGTAGTACTTCTTTATCCTTTGGCCGTTGACCTTGAACAAATTGTCGCCTTGTTGGAGCTCAAATGACCCATATGGAAACACCTTGGTGATCGTATAGGGACCGGACCACTTAGATTTGAGCTTCCCGGCTCTCAACTTCAGCCTAGAATTGAAAAGGAGCACTTTGTCACCCACTTGAAAGTTACGATCCTTGATCTTCCGATCATGCCACTTCTTTGATTGCTCCTTGTACACTTTGGAACTCTCATAGGCATCATGTCTTAGCTCTTCCAACTCACTTAGCTTGAGGAATCGTGCTTTTCCGGCGGCATCCATATCCATGTTCAAGTGCTTCAAAGCCCACCAAGCTTTGTATTCTAGTTCCACCGGTAAATGACACCCTTTTCCATAAACTAGCCGGTAAGGAGTTGTCCCAATCGGAGTCTTGTAGGCCGTCCGAAGAGCCCAAAGCGTATCATCCAATCTCAATGACCAATCCTTTCGTGTTTGATTCACCATCTTCTCTAAAAGGTTCTTGATTTCTCTATTGGATACCTCGACTTGCCCTTGAGTTTGAGGGTGGTAGGGCAAGCCCACTCTTTGGGTGACTCCATACTTCTTCAAGAGCGCACGAAAGTGATTTTTCGCGAAGTGAGAGCCTCCATCGCTTATGATGCATCGAGGTACTCCGAATCTCGGGAATATAACCTTCTTGAGGAGACGAACCACTGCCTTGTGGTCATTGGTTGGGGAGGCAATTGCTTGAATCCACTTAGTCACGTAGTCTACCGCCACCAGAATGTAGAGGTTGCCACACGATGATACAAAAGGACCCATGAAGTCAATTCCCCACACGTCGAAAGGCTCAACATGCAAAGTAAAGTTTTGGGGCATCTCATGACGTTTTGTAATTCCTCCGGTCCTTTGGCATCGGTTACATCTTTGGATGAATGAGTGAGTATCTTTGTGCAATGAAGGCCACCACAACTTGCATTCAAGAACCTTGGCCGCCGTCTTATCAACACCACCATGGCCTCCGCTTGGTAAAGAGTGACAATGCTTCAAGACCCCTTCCACCTCGTATTCCGGAACACACCGCCGGAACAACCCATCATTACACTTCTTGTAAAGGTAGGGGTCTTCCCAAAAGTAGCGGCGAGACTCCTTGATCATTCTTTTCTTGCAGTGGGAATCGAAGTCTTGAGGGAAGTCTCCACACACAAGGAAATTCGCCATGTCGGCGAACCATGGGATAGTCTTGGAAACGATTGCTATCAAAGCTTCATCACGAAGCTCATCATCAATAGGTAGCTCTTCCTCTTCATATATGGGGTGATCAAGGGGCAACCGAGAAAGATGATCGGCCACATAGTTTTCACAACCGTTCTTATCCCGAATCTCAACATCAAATTCTTGGAGGAGAAGTACCCATCGGATGAGGCGGGGCTTAGAATCCTTCTTGGCCCATAGATACTTGATTGCCGTGTGATCGGTGTACACTACCACCTTGTTGCACATCAGATATGATCGAAACTTATCAAAATCAAAGACAACGGCGAGCATCTCCTTCTCTGTGGTGGTGTAGTTCTTTTGAGCTCCATCTAAAGTTCTACTAGCATAAGCAATCACATGAAGCTTCTTATCTTTTCTTTGCCCTATCACCGCTCCCACTGAACAGTCACTCGCATCACACATTAGCTCAAAAGGTGAGTCCCAATCCGGGGCTTGCACTATAGGCGCACTAATCAAGGCACTTTTTAAAGTTTCAAAAGCCTTAATGCAAGCATCTCCGAATTCGAACTCCCTATCCTTATGAAGTAAGTCGGTCAAGGGGCGCGAAATAGAAGAGAAATCTTTAATGAACCTACGGTAGAACCCGGCATGCCCGAGGAAGGCCCGGACTCCGGTCACCGTAGTAGGTAGAGGAAGCTTCTCTATTGCGGCCACCTTGGCCGGATCTACCTCAATACCTTTTTTCGAGACTTTATGGCCAAGGACTATGCCTTCCTCAAACATAAAGTGGCATTTTTCCCAATTCAAAACAAGATTCGTCTCTTGACAACGCTTCAATACTCGCTCGAGATTAGCTAAACAATTGTCAAGAGATGAACCACAAACACTAAAATCATCCATAAATACTTCAATAGCATCCTCTAGCATGTCGGAGAAGACAGCGGACATGCACCTTTGAAAAGTAGATGGGGCATTGCATAGACCGAAGGGCATTCTCCGGTATGCGAATGTCCCAAATGGGCATGTGAAAGTAGTCTTCTCTTGATCCTCGGGGTGGATCGGGATTTGGAAAAATCCCGAATACCCATCAAGGAAGAAAAAGTAAGAATGTCCTACTAACCTCTCCAACATTTGGTCCATGAAAGGCAAGGGGTAATGATCTTTCTTCGTGGCTTTGTTGAGCCTACGATAGTCAATGAACATCCTCCACCCGGTCACCGTCCGGGTGGAGACATCATTCCCCTTGTCATCCTTGATAATGGTCATACCCCCTTTTTTGGGAACCACATGGACGGGACTTACCCACTTGCTATCGGAGATAGCGTAGATAATCCCCGCCTCACGGAGTTTCAAGACCTCTTTCTTCACCACCTCTTTCATGGTGGGATTCAACCTTCTTTGGGGTTCTATAGAGGAGGTATGGCCATCATCAAGATGGATCCTATGCATGCACAAACTCGGACTAATCCCTTTCAAATCGTCAATGCTATACCCGATGACTCCTTGATATTTACGCAAAAGTTGTTTCAATTTTTCTAAAGAAAGGTCATCAAGGCTAGCATTGACAATAAAAGGGTAACAACAAGCGTTATCAATGAAAGCATATTTGAGTGAAGGGGGAAGGGGTTTCAATTCTACCTTGGGAGGAGGCGTGGTCTTCTCCTCCTTATCCTCGGTTTGGATCAATGGGAGCTCGTCTAATGGTTCATCTTCCACCGGGCAAGCTTGGTCAAGAGAGGCTTCAAGTTCCGTAGCCTCCTTGGATTTCTCAACCCCATCCTCTAATTGCATAACTTCTTCAAGAGGATCTTCCCTTCTTAGATGAACCCGTTCACACTCATCAAGCTCATTACTCACAAGATCAACCCGGCAAAGTTTTTCAACCATCGGTTTCTTCATCAACTTAGAGAACTCAAACACTACTCTTTCATCGGCCACTTCACAAGTTATGGTATTATCTCGGCAATTCACTACTGCACCAAGAGTGTGAAGAGCTTCCCGACCTAGGATGAGAGGTGTGGTCGGGTCCTCTTCGATATCCATGACAACAAAGTCGCATGGGGCAATGAGATTTCCAACCCTTATCGGCACATCCTCGAGCTCTCCACAAGGAACCTTGGTAGATCGATCGGCCATTTGAATCACTTTTCTTGAAGGAATCATCTCATAATCCAAGAGTTTAGCAATGGAGAGGGGCATCAAGCTAACACTTGCCCCTAGGTCGGCTAAGCCTCCCTTGGTACCCAAATCACCTATCATGACCGGTAGAGTGTAGCTTCCCGGATCCCTTAGCTTGGGCGGCATCTTCCGTTGCAAGATCGCACTCACTTGAGATGGTAGAGTGACCATTTCATCAATTTGCTTCCTCTTGTTAGAAAGAAGTTCTTTGAGGAACTTAGCATATGTTGGCATCTCTTTGATTGCTTCAAGAAAGGGGACATTAAGAGTGAGTCCATTCATGCATTCCATGAACTTGTGATACTTTGCATTGAGTCTCCTCTCCACAAGCCTCTCCGGATATGGAGGCTTTGGAGCATACTTGGCGAATTCCGGTGGTGTGGTTGAAGTAGCATCTTCCAAACTTGCTTTTCTCCCCCTATCCCTTTTCTTTCTTTTGTCACCCCCCAAATCTTGCCCATCATCGCCACCCTTAGCATTTGAATTCTCCACCATGACCTCCTCTTCTACCACCTTGTCTTCTTCACTTTGGGGTGCCTCCCCATTAATTTGTTGCTCCTCGGTAGACCCATCATAGACTGTTCCCGATCTTAAATGGATGGCATTCACGGAGTGAGAAGCGGGGTTGGCCGAAGGTTGTCCCGGTAGCTTGTCATTTGAAAGTTGGGCCACTTTGTCGGCCAATTGGGCAATTTGGGTGTCGGTAATTTTTTGGTGGGAAGTGATTTCTTTGATTTGGGTGCTTTGTTGACCTAACTCCTTTTGGAATCCACTCATCTCTCTTTGGAGGTTTTTGAATTGGTCTAAGATGAGTTGGGTGTCTTGAGTTGGGGTATGGTGAGGCATAGAAGGGTTAGGGAATGGAGGATTGGGATGATTGAAAGGTGGCTTGTTGAAAGGTTGCCGGTTTGGATGATTTGGGTGGTTGTAGTACCCTCCTTGATTGGGGTTGTTGTTGGTGTAGTTGGATTGCCCACCTTGTTCATAAGGCCTTTGGTTACTTCTGACATTGTCTCGGAAATCTCTTTGATTGTATTGATAGCCCATAGCCGCCACTTGTTCCGGGTGGAAATCCCTACCACCACAATAACTAGCATCATGGTTTGTACCGCCGCAGTGTTCACAACAGAAGACCGGAGCCTTGGTGGATGGTGTAGAAGTTGATGCCACTTGAGATTTACCCATCTTTTTGTCAACGATTTGCTCCATGTAAGCCTTCAATTGTTCGGGGTCAAGCTCATACTTCCCCGGCTTCTTGGTTGTTGCTCTTGATTGACCTCCCCATGCACAATCTCGCACCACTTCTTCAATCTTATCTTCTAGCTCAGCTTGGGGAACTTTAGAGATTTGGCCTCCACAGGCGGCATTAAGATGTGACTTGGGGATAGGATCCAACCCATCATAGAAAGTCCGGATGAGTTGGTTCTTAGAATATTCATGATTGGGGCAAGCTCGAACATACTCATTGAACCTTTCCCATGCCTCACTTAGTGACTCCCCATCCTCTTGTTAGAACGTAGCAATCTTTCTTCTCTTTTCGGCGGTCTTTTCTTCGGAGATAAACTTTTTGAGAAACGCCGAGGCCACTTCACTCTAAGTAGTCAATGATCGTGGCTTAAGATTCTTAAGCCATCTATAGGCACGCCTGGAGAGAGAGTGACGAAAAAGGTGCATCCGGATGTAGTCTTGAGTCACTTGTTTGGTTTGAACCATGACACAAAGCTCCAAGAATCGGTTGAGATGCTCAATAGGGTCTTCATGTGCCATCCCCGTGAATTGATTTTGCAGGACCATGTTGGTGTAGTGGGGATGTATGGTGAAATTAGTGTTGGTTGTGGGAAGGAGTAGTCCGCTTGTAAGCTCATAGTTGTCCGGAGCCCCAAAGTCTCGGAACAACGGGCCGGAATTTTCATCACCCATGCTTTCTGTTGATGTGCTTGATGTGTCAGGATGGTTTTCCCCAAACTCACCTAAGTCTCGATACAAATTACGAACCCCACGCAAAGTACGGTTGATATCAAGGTTAAGAGAGTATTCGGGAGGCCCTTGGGACCGCCTTTGCATTCAACACTAGCATCAAACACAACTAAGCAAGGCGTTAGCAATTGACGACACCAACCACAAATAACAACACTAATTTAATGATAAAGAAAATAGGCAAAATTTAAAATAAAACGTAAAAATAAAATAAAAACAAATCAAACAATAACGAACTAAATAACACCGTAGTTCCCCGGCAACGGCGCCAAAATTTGATCGGGGCTTAGGGGTCGTTAGTTCCTAATCCGGTAAAAAATAATTACCCTAGGCTAACCTAACAAGTAGTATAGGAAAGTAAGGGGTCGAACCACAAGAAACTAGCGGATTACTTAGTCAAGTTATTGAGTGAAAAGGAGGTTTTTAATAAAGAGGAGAGGTGATTAAACTACTTTAAATAATTAAATCTAATTAAACAAATTAAATTAAAATGAAGTAAAATCAACGATTAAAGAGCACTAGGGAAAAGGTGGAAAACACGATATTCCAAAAATTAAGCACGAAGCAACCACACAACAAGCATAAAATCAATTGTTTCAAGCAAGGAGATTAGTTAATGCAAGTGGGCTTAGATTTCTCAGCCGACCCACTTACATAACATCTCAATCTAGACCAAACCAAACACCATGGATCGAATTGCTCGGTAGACTAGATCTCTCATTCTCTACCTCGCTCACAATCCGGTTCGAAATACCCTAGACCTTTCCTAACATATTGTCTCTAACCTCATGCTTAGATTTCTCAACCACACTTGGTTAGTCCAATATTCTATCCTAGAAGTTGGCCAAACTCCTAATCTAGCATTTTAATCCATGTTAGAAAACAAGCATCAACAAATAATTTCACACCAAACTAACAATTACTCCATGTTCAATAATCAAAATACCATCATTTTCCCCCTCCCCTAGCTAGAAATCTAGCCTAGGAGAGGGATGTTCATACTAACAAAAGCCATAAATAAAGCAAACATAATAGAAGAAGTAGAGAAACTAATAGACATGGAAGATAACAACTAGACTTGCAATAAATACTAATTCAAAGATTTAAACTTAAAATCTCAAAAACAAGGAATAAGAAACTATAGCTAATGATAAATAATAACTCAACAAATAATGACATACAAATGATGAACAAATAACAAAGAAAGAAAGATTGAGAGATGTTACCAAACTAGGAGATTGAATAAATAGATTGATTGCAAATGGAGAAGAGATTGTTGAAGATTACAAACTAAAAGTATCAAAACTCTAGTGTTTCTCTCTCTAAAATATCTGAAAAATGTGCTAGGTGTAATGAAATTTTTTCGTGCCCTTAACCTAGAAGAGTTGGGGTATTTATATATTACATGAGGGAGAAGGGGAATATTCAGAATAAATGAGCCGTTGCAGGTGGGAGCGGACGCTCTAAGGAAGGGGAGCGGACGCTCCATTCATGGCGAGCGGACGCTCCATGCATGGAGAGCGGACGCTCCATGGGTTGGAGCGGACGCTCTGGCCTTTGCTAGCAGCCACTGGACTTTGTGATCTAGGCCGAGCGGACGCTCTGTGGGGGTGGAGCGGACGCTCGGCGTTGGTGTTGCCATTTCATTCCACTTCAAGCTTTGAACTGTCACTCCCGGGCTCGGGCTTCGCACACAAGGCTTCGAATGCTTTGGCGTGGACCTGAAACATCTCATGCAAAATATCAAAGCACTTGTATTCCCATTTTCTCTCAAAAATGCATAGAAAATACCCAAAAAATGAAACGAGACCCAAAACTTGGTAACATGAAACGAGCGGAGGAAAAACCAATTAAAAATGCACAAATATGGGCAAAACAAAGAATAAAAAAAGGATGAAAAATGACCTATAAGATGGTGCACAAATGCACTGATCAGGCGTCCACTTCTTAACTTATAACATTATCTTATGATATCGCCATGGTCGTCGTGAGACCAATAATCATCTTATCATCTTATTCTTATCCAAAAGTCAACTTTATTTTTATAATTCAACTTAATTTATTATTTCCATTTTATTCCATTAATTAAATCAATCCTTTAATATAAACTAAAACTGTTATAAGCTGAAATAAAATCAAAATATCCTTATTACTAATCCATAACTATTCGGCCATATAATAATAAATAAACAAAATTGATTCTTTTGATTAAACACATAAACAACTCCCAAATTATATAATTAATTAAAAAAAATCACTGAATTATCAAAAAATTAATTAATTATACAAAGCAAGATCAAAATCACTCCTTTTTATTTCTATGCTATTCGGCCATCACTTATAATTATCCCAAAAATTCATACTTTGAATACTAAGCACAATTATCATAATTTAATCATTAAAACAATTAAATCAATTCTAAAATTAAGCAATTATAAATTTTAGATATCAAAATATCCAATTAGTTGAAATCAATTATCTAAAATCAATTCTAAAAATGTGGAGATGGTTGAGAAATTTTAGGATTGATTTGCTAAGTTGATAAAATGATTGGACTTTTAGATTGAGTAGGTTAATTATTTAAAGAATTATAAATTTTAGATATCAAAATATCCAATTAATTAAAATGAGCTAAAAGAAAATAAAGAAAGATATTCCTCTTGGCCTTGAATTAGAGGGCCGGCCAAGTGGGATTTTTATTAGGCCATTGGGCCCAAATTTTAAGGCAAGGAAAAATTTAAGAAAAACCCAGCCCAAAATCAAGGATTCGAGCTTAAAATTTAGGCGATCATAACAAATAACCATGAAATTTTCTAACCCGGATTTTCGGATTATTACAGATCACTAATAAAAGATCTAATTTTTATTGTATTAATATTGTCATTACATAGTGTGTAATTGTTAAATAGTTATTTGAACCTTAAAGTAGAGGCCTCTTATTTGTTTTACATGTTGCAGAAAAATTGCTTACTCTTACTAATTTTTTACATGTTCTAGAAATGCACATGAATTTGATTTCTGGAAGTCTTCTCATGAAAGCTGGACTCAAACTATGTTTTGATTCTGATAGATTAGTTCTCACTCGTAATGGGGAATTTTTTGGGAAGGGATTTTGTAATGGGGGATTTTTGTTCTTGATGTTAAAGTTGAATCGATGAATATTGATGTAAAAGTTGAAACTATGAATAAGAATGCTACTACTTCTTTTGCTTATATTGCTGAGTCTATTGATTTATGGCACGCAAGATTGGGTCACGTTAACATTGGTTCAATTAAAAACTAAAACACCTAAATCTGATTCCAAAGTTTTCTAACACTGGTTTTTCAAAACGTCAAATTTGTGTTGAGACAAAGTTTCCAAAAAAGCCATTCAAATCAGTAGACAGACAGACTAAAGTATTAGAGCTTATTCATAGTGATTTGGGTGATTTTAAAAACTATGAAAGTAGAGGTGGTAAACGTTACTATATTACCTTCGTTGATGATTGCTCTAGATTCACCTTACTTTCCTTCTCAGATCTAAAGACGAAGCTGAGGCAATGTTCCTCAAATATAAAGCTGGGGTTGAGAATCAATGTGGAAAGAAGATAAAAAGACTTAGGAGTGATAGGGGTGGTGAGTATAACCCCAACACTCTTAAGGCATACTGTGAGCAAAATGGCATAGTTCATGAAACTACTGCCCCTTATTCTCCTGAACAAAATGGTATAGCTGAAATGAAAAATAGAACTTTGAAAAACATAATGAATTCTATGCTTATTAGTTCTGGTCTTCCTGATAATATGTGGGGAGAATCAATTCTTTCTGCTTGTCATATTTTGAACAGGGTTCTTCACAAAAGACTTGATAAAACTCCATATGAATTATAGAAAGGTCGAGCTCCTAACTTGAAATACTTAAAAGTGTGGGGGTGCCTAGCAAAGGTTGGCATTCCAAGCTTTAAAAGGGACAAAATTGGTCCCAAAACAGTTGACTCAAGTTTCATTGGTTATGCTTACCAAAGTGCAGCTTATCACTTTCTTGTGAAAGGTGCTATAAACTCTTATGTAGGTGGTACCATCATTGAAGCTAGAGATGCTGAATTTTTTGAGAACATTTTTCCTTGGAAAAATTCTCATCTTGGTTCTTCTTGTGTTCCATTCTCTAGTAGCTCAGTTAGTTTGCCTGCTGAATATTCGCCTCCTATTACTAATGATGAATCTCATTTTGAACCTAGGAGAAGCAAAAGGTTACGAATAGAAAAGGAATTTAGCCCTGAGTTTACTACTACCTTCTCTCTGAAGCTATTTCTATTTATTATGATGTATAGATTGATGATGCATTTGTTCACATTTTAGTTTTTGAAGAAGACCCCAAATCCTATGATGAAGCTATGAGGTCTATTGATACAATTTTTTGGAAAGAAGCAATTAACAGTGAGCGGGAATCAATCCTAAGTAATAATACTTGGGAATTGGTTGACCTTCCTAGTGGTTGCTAGCCCATTACTTGTAAATGGATCTTTAGGAAAAAATTGAAGGTCGATGGATCCATATAAAAGTGGTAGTAAGAGGTTTTACACAAAAATATGGAATTGACTATTTTGACACTTACTCACCTGTGACTAAAATTACAACCATTAGAACTTTAATTGCTATTTCCTGCATTTTTGGTCTTATTGTGCATCAAATGGATGTCAAAACTGCCTTTTTAAATGGTGACTTGAATGAGGCTATCTACATGGTCCAACCTGAGGGGTTCGTGGTTCCTGGTCAAGAGAACAAGGTTTGTAAATTGATCAAATTCTTATATGGTCTAAAGCAAGCTCCAAAGCAATGGTATAACAAATTCAACAAAACTTTGATTAGTAATGGTTTTCATGTTAATGAAGGTGATTCTTGTGTTTATTCAAAACATGATTCCCATGGTTGTGTGATTAATTGTCTTTATGTGGATGACGTGTTAATTTTTGGTACTAACTTGGATCGAGTAAATGAGATTAAAGTGTTTTTGAAATCAAATTTTGAAATTAAATATATGGGTGAAGCAGATGTGAAAGGACCTCAAATGGCATTTGTCTAAGTCATTCACACTACATTGAAAAAATACTTAGAAAATTTGACTCTTTTGATGTTGATCCAGTTAGAACCCCCTATGATCCTAGTTTCCACTTAAAGAAAAAATAATGGGGCTCTAGTGTGTCAAGCCGAATATGCTAGAGTTATTGGTTCCGTCATGTTTCTTATGAACTTCACTAGACCTAACATTGCTTATTCCGTTAGCAGATGGAGCAGGTACACTCATAATCCAAGTAATGATCATTGGATTGCTTTATGGAGGTTGCTTAGGTATCTTAAGGGTACCATGAACTGGGGTTTACATTACTCCAAATTTCCAGGTGTTTTAGAGGGGTTTTGTGATGCCAATTGGGTATACAGAAATGATGAAATTAACTATACTAGTGGTTATGTTTTTACCCTCGGAGGTGGAGCTGTATCTTGGAAATCTTGCAAGCAATCTTTTACTGCCATGTGTACTATGTAATTTGAATTTATTGCTCTTGATTGGAAGTTCATAAGGCCGAATGGTTGAGGAATTTGCTTGCAGATGTTCCACTGTGGGGGAAGTCAGCTCCTTCAGTAACACTTCATTGTGATTCGCAAGCTACTATTTCCATCGCAACCAACCTTGCCTACAATGGGAAGAAGAGACACACTCGTTTGAGGCACAAGGTCGTCAAAGACTTGCTGTCTGTGGGGGGTTATATCACTAGACTATGTAAAGTCGGAAAAGAACATTGCGGATCCGTTAACTAAAGGACTATGTAGAAAACTAGTTTTGGAAACATCGGAGGGGATAGGGCTTAAGCCCATTGATTGAATTGTAAGTAATGAACTACTCACCTTGAGTTCAAAGGGGAACATTATTTAATAATTCATAATCACTACATTTTATTTTTTTCAACCTTTATATGTTTTGTTTTGTGCTTGCTACATGTGATTGAGGTTGAGCATTGCCTTTTAATGAACTCATAGTCATATATTTGGTGGTGTGATGTTGTTCACACTTGATGGGTTCACCTACTTAGGTGTGGAAGTTTGGCCGCTTCCTATGAGTATGGCATGGGCTGATACTCTAGAGAACCTATGAGCATCCAGGTTAATTTGGATGTATGGCCAGTATAAGGCGTCAATTGTATGCGCGGAACTTAAATTAGTGTACATTTTCAATTGTGTTTGGGCCCTGAGCCCAATAAAAGTCACAATGACCAAAATGCCCCCGGAATTCCCATGGTCTCCTAAAACACCCTTGGGACAGGTCTCGCCATTTGGACATCCGAAGACACGTGTCACAAATCCCCTATCTCAGCTGATTGACAGCCCCCATTTACATGTCAATCAGCCGACCAAAACCTCACCTATAAATACCCCATTTATGGCAGGTAAGAAAGGACTTCTTGAATAACTTTTTCACATCTTTTACACTAACAAGCATTTTGGGCAAACACAATTCCCTATAAACCTACCTTTTCCGCAAAAGGCAAGCTCTCTCTCTCTCTCTACATTTCCACATAAAATACTTTGCTGACTTAAGAATCGGAGGGGAATTCCCAAGTCTGTCACCTTTGTTTATTTTGTAGGACTCACTCAGCCAGGCCCGAATCCGTTCGAAGGAGTCCCGTCAGTACCAAGTATCAGCTCATCCACAACCAAGTCACCACCTAGAGATCTAGTCAGCATACACTGAGGCACTCCCCAACTCATCCTATTCTACCTCTTTGTATCTTAGTTTCCTGAGAACGGAAACAGATTGGCGCCGTCTGTGGGGATATAGCACATCGGTCAGTGAATAATCAATGGCCAACATTAGATCTCATGCTGCTCGTCGCTCGGGCACTTCCCGTGGTCACCCTCAAGCAAATGACCAGGAGCCCACGAGGGCAGCAAGGACGACTCTTGTCCAGCAAAACCCATGCGGCTCAAAAGCTGAGCCCGAGAGAGAAGTTGAGCTGGAAAAAAGAGTGCCTACTCAGAATGTTCCTCAACAACAGTTAGTCACAAGAAGGGACCTTGACCAGGTCGTAACTTGGCTGTCAAGGACACTTCAGGCAAATATGCATGTCATATTCTCATATGCATCAAGTTACGAGACCTTGCACTCAGCACCACCCAAGAGCAAGGCTCTGTCCAAAGGTAAAGCTCCAATGGAAAAACCGAGATTCATGCTGAAGGGTGGACCTTCTCGGCCCCCTCCCGAAGGAACTTACCAAAGCTCCTCAGCTCGGACGGCCCTAAGTAACACTCCCGTCATAAGGAGTGCTGAGCCGCGGCCTGTGATCGACTTAGAAGAACCACGGGATGTCTGTAAGAAGGCTGATAAGTCCTGACCCCCTATGTTCCGGCCATCCTGCTGGGAAAGATTGGCCGAGCCAAAGAAAGACAGTATCATCTTTCCCCCTCGGTTAGAAATTGAAGGGGCAACAGATGCAAGAACTGTCCTTAACAACAAGAGACTCCACAATGGATCTATGGACGATCGGGAAGTCATAGATCAGAGGCGTCATCAGGATGCTCGGGCGGATAATAGAGCGAAGAAGGGAGCCGCCACCTGAAAGCACTCAGCGGGATAATCAAAGGGACAGAGACCGCCTTCGAACAGGCCAGCTACCCAAGCCAAGGATCCGAAGGCGTTCCGATCACGGGTCCTCTTGCGACCAACGGGCAAACTCGGCCATTTGGGACGAGGTCGGCACATCCCGGAGGAATGCTCCTCTAACAGATCCCTCAGTTGTTCTTTCTTGCCAAACCCCATTCAATCGGGAGATCGTTGCGGTATTTAACCCGAGTAAGGTCAAGGTGCCTCCAATTGAGTCCTTAGCTTCCAAGGGACTACTGACCCCACTGACCATCTAGCGGCTTACAACGCCCACAAGACAGTGCAAACTAGGTACGAGGCGTCATGGTGCAAATTCTTCCCAACTACCCTCAAGGGGACAACGCTCACCTGGTTTAATGATCTACCCTCGGGCATCATTACTAGCTTCTCGGTCTTGGAGTCATTATTCACTCAGCGCTTCATGACGGCTAAAAACACAAGCAGACAAGCATTCACCTAATGTCTAGCAAATAGGGAGAAAGCAAGGGGTTGGCCGAATACATCAAAAGGTTCAACTCCGAGTCGTTAGAAATTCCAAATCTGAAGGACTCTACGACTTTCGCGACATTAAAGTCAGGACTTCGTCCCAGTCGACTCAGATTCGACATCCTGAACGACGAAGTCTCTACCTTTTCCGAGGCTATGGATCGGGCACAGAAGTATATCAATACCTCCGACATCAACCACCCGAAAGAAGGCTCTAAGAAATTTAAATGCAAGGAAGTCCCAAGAGGCAAGCCTGACCTAGGTACGAAAGATAGAGGCCCGAGGAATGACTCACGATTCAATACTTCTAGACGTGAGATATTCCTTGAGATGAAAGGATAGACTAACTTCTTAAATCCTAGTCCAATAAAGATCTCCAGCACTCGGAGGGATAAGAAACAATGGTGCGAATACCATAGCGAATGTGGCTACAGCACTCAGGTATACCGTGAGTTGAAAAAGGCATTGGATCAACTGGCTGATGAAGGGAAGATCAAACGCTACTTGCAAAATGACTCAGATAAGAAAACCAAGAAGTCCAAGAACAGTGACACTCAGGACATGGTGTGCGTCATTGCAGGGGGCATCACCTCCGGAAGAAGTAGCAACAAGGCACGAAAGTCACATACTTGGTAGCTCCGGTTCCCTGTAATGGCTGTCAAGGAGCAACCACCGTTTCCAACCATGGTGTTCGATCAGACGACGGTTCCTTCAGCTCAGTTCCCTCATGACGACCCCTTAGTGGTCGAGGTAAAGATTGCCAACTCTTTGGTTAAAAGATAACTCATTGATTGTGGTAGCTTAGCCGCACTCAGCTGCCTGACCAAATTAGGTATTCCGAGCACTGCGTTAAACACAAGTACAACATCCCTTTGTCGGATTCAGAGGACAGACTATCGACTCCAAGGGAACAATCAAGCTCCCAGTCGGGATAGGGCAGAAAGGCGAAGGAAGAAACTTACAATGTCATCTACCTTACAATGTCATCCTTGGGAGGCCCCTTCTCAACTGAGTTAAGGTGGCCATATCAACCTATCAGATACTTTTGCAGTATGAGACGGACACAGTATCCGTCGGAAGGCTATATGGAGATCAACATTCTGCTCGGGACTACTATGTCAACTGCTTCAAGAAGTTGAGCCAAAAGATCAGAGAAAAACGAAAGGACCCGACCGTGACAGGGGCAAATGAGAATATCTCAGAGAAAGAAATGTTCGTCACAGACTCTCCTAAATGTTACTCCATACCACAGCCAGAAGAGGAGAATGAAGAAGTGACTATCGGGCATGAATGAGAAATGATCAGGGTAGGAAGGACCCTCAGCCACCAGCAAAGAGAAGAAATAGTCACGGTACTCAGAGAATAGCGAGATGTGTTCGCCTTCTCAGTAAATGAAATGCCCGGTATCAATCCCTCAGTAATGCAGCATGAGCTGAACATCAAGGAGGGATACAAACCTGTTAAGTAGAAGCTAAGGCATCAGGCCCAAGAAAGAACTTTGGCCGCAACCGCCGAGGTCATGAAGTTGTTTTTTTATTTATTTATTTATTTTTTTGGTAAATAGTATGAATATACCAATGGAGAAAAAATACAACCTATGCTAACAAGAGGTAGCTCTTGTTCATGGTTGTGACTATATCAATTAAGGACAAATCCCTTAATTGATATCACATCCAACCATTCCAAAAAGAAAATAAATAAATTGATCCTGCTCTTTACATCTCACAATACTTAGGCAAGCAGGGACCAGTACAAATGCTATTACTAAACTTACTAAAACAAGAAAAAAGGACAAAAGCTAGGTTACAGTTTGATAAACTAAGCTCTTCCTAGCATTTTCTGAGCACCTCGAGGCTACATTGTAGATTATGTTTCTATATAAGTTCTCTGTAGTTCTAGCTCCTCTGTAAAAAACTTTTGCATTCCTAGCAGCCCATAGTCCATAAACGGTCTCTGTAAATCTCATCTTGATGAGTTGGGCCTTGTCTGAGCTTTTCTTGCTGATCTGTTCCACTTGGTTGGAAACTTCTGTGAATTGGGATGGCATTGTTATCTTCAGCCCTGCTTGTACTTTGTTCCGGACTTCTGCACTATACTCACATGAGAAGAATAGGTGGTGAAGTGATTCATGAGCTTTTTGACATAGGACACAGTTGGGGTCAACATTAAGCTTCCATCGGATAAGCCTATCTTTGGTGGATAGTCTATTTTGCAATGCTAGCCAAAGAATAAATACACTTCTTGGGGTGGCCTTGTTATTGCAAATGGTTCTCTTCCAATTAGCAGGAGCAGCAGTAGGACTTAGTGCTTGGTACATTTTGCTGAGGCTGAACTTCCCTTGATGCACTTGGTTGTCCCATCCTCCCAGATTGTCGATGTGGTTTCGACACTTGAGCACTTTCTTTAAGGTCCAGGATCCTCTTGTGGGGTGGAACTGGTTCCACCAGTCCAGTTTTTTGAAATAGTAGGTATGAACCCATTTGACCCAAAGGCTATCAGCCTTCCTAGCGAAGTCCCAAAGGATTCTTGTCACTACAGCAGTGTTCCATATAAGAAGGTTTAGGACATTCCAACTCCCATTTACTTTAGTGAGACAAACTTGAGCCCAAGAAACCAAAGCTCTGTTACTTTTTTCACATAAACCTGTCCAAAGATAGGCTCTAAAGACAGGTTCAATTTCTTTCATTATTTTTTTTGGGAGGACAAAGATTTGAGCCCAGTAAGTTTGGATCCCAAACAAAACAGTTTTAATCATTTGTAGCCTTCCTGCATAAGACAGTTGTTTAGCAACCCATCATTTGATCCTTTTAGTCACATTCTCCACTAGAGGTCTGCATTGGGCAATTGAGAGCTTTTTTTAGGATAGGGGGGCTCCTAGGTATTTAAAGGGAATAGAGCCCCTAGCCATACCTAGTACCCTTTGTAGTTTGGTGCTCTCATCTTCCTTCAAACCACCAAAGAAAATTTCACTCTTGTCTAAGTTAGCAGCAAGGCCTGAGGCATTAGAGAACTTCGAGAAGGCTTCAAAAACTAATGTGACAGATGGTTCATCCCCTCTACAAAGAAGTAATAAATCATCTGCAAACATCATATGAGTGATGTAGCGCTTCTCACATCTTGTCTGGTAGTTAAAATTACCATTGTGTCTAAGATCAGCTAGGCATCGAGATAAATACTCCATGGCTAGTGCAAAGAGGAAAGGAGAGATAGGATCCCCCTATCTTAGGCCTTTAGCTACTTGGAATGGCTCGCTGGGGATACCATTAATCATGACTGTGTAAGTAACTGAGGTTATGCAGCCCATAATCCATGTGATGAATTGGTTAGGGAAGCCCAGTTCATCTAACATCTTCTTCAAGAAACTCCATTCTACAGAGTCATATGCCTTCTTCAAGTCCACTTTGACCATACACCTAGGGGATAGGTGCTTGTGATTATATCCTTTCATAAGTTCTGTGGCTAGAAGAATGTTATCACCAATGTGCTTACCTAGTATAAAACCAGCCTGTGCTTCATTCACCACGGTACCAATCACCTTTAACTGTCTTTGGGTAAGAATTTTTGCTATAATTTTGTACAGGACTGAGCACCATGCTATTGGCCTAAAATCTTTAACCTTTTGAGGGTTGGGGATTTTAGGGACAAGGGTTATGGTGGTGCAATTTCACATGTCAAGAAGTTACTGGATGCCGGATTCATTCGGGAATGCAAATACGTTGTAATGACCCAGATTTTATCGGTATTTTTGCCGGTATTTATGTGTATTTATGTTTGTTATGTGCTAGTTCAAATTAATTTTTTGAACTATTTATTTTAATTTTATATGAATAATTTCTATTTAATCGAAATGTTTATTTCTTAGTTTTTATTATTTATGTTAGTTATTATTTAATTAATTAGAATTTTATTTATTTAATTTTCTAATTAATTATTTAATATTTTGGGTGAAATCGATTTGGGCATGATTAATTATGCGGTTTTCGCAAATTAGCCCAATGGATCACGAGAGCCCATTTTGAGGCCCATTTCTTACCCTTGGCCGGTTTTTGAGCAAGCATGGCAAGGCTTGCCACTTGCTTTGTGTTCACACTACTCCCACTTCTATAAATAGAGGGGATTAGTGAGCCTTAAGATGATTTTTCTCATTTGCCATCTAATACTCTTGCCATCAAATTCAAAGCACCAAAAACTCCCTCCCTTGCCCAATTCCACACGCCATTTTGATCAATTGATACCCATCAATTGTTCATCATTTTTCCTAGCCCAAAACTTAAAGATTCAAAGTTCATTGATCTTTAGGTGTTCAAACACAAGCCTAAACACATTTATTTCAAACAAGATTCATTGTTTCGGGTTGATTTGGGTTGAGATTCGTGTGTGCCGTGTGGGTCACGTGAAGCCGTGAGGTGGTTCTTGTGGGTGGCCGTGCTGTGGTAGCAGTGCTCGTGGTGGTGCACGGTGGTTCGACGTGAAGCCGTGTGGTGGTGCTGTACAGTTCGTGTGGTGGTCGTGTTGTAGCCGTGCCGTGTGTGCCGTGTTGTTCGTGGTTCGTGCCGTGTGTGTGTGCCGTATGGAACTTGTTCTTGGACTGCATTTGTGTGTTGATTTGTGTGTTGATTTTCAATAAGGTAACATACTAATTCAACTTAATTGGAATACCTTGTTTATAGTATAGATTAAATGCATGTTTAGGATGTTTGTTGATGTTTATTCATGATTTTATGTATGATTATACAATCTGATTTTTATGTGTTTACATGATGTTTTAGTGATGATTTTCATGATTTTATGATTAGTTATACATTGTTATATGATCATGATTTATGTATCAAAGTTTGATGAATTTTGGATAAGTTTAGGTTGATTTTTCGTGTGATATGCGTGTAATATGTATGATTGGATGAGTTCTTGATTGAAGATCTTGAATCTTGATTGAGTTCTTGATTGAAGATCTTTGAATCTTGAATGAGTTCTTTATGAGTTCTTTATGAGTTCTTGATGAGTCTTTATGAGTTCTTGATTGAATCTTGTAAGTTAAAGAAAATGGTTTAAATGATAAAGAAAGTTAAAGAAAGTGTCTAAGATGATTAAAGAATGAGTAAAGAATGTTGAATGATGATTGGTTAGACTCAATATTAAGGCTAGAGGCAGTTCTTGAGAATAACTTCGATGATTTAACTAGTTAAATTCAAGAATCAAGGCTAGAGGCAATTCTTGAACTTGATTTAGTTATGTTGGGTAATTAAACGAATAATATGATTAAAATGATTAAATGAATTAATTAATGATTAGCTTGATTTCATTTTTAGACGCCTGATACTTTGAGTAAGATTCATTGTATTCGGGTTAAGACGTTGCCCCTATTCCATCCGCGGTATTGGGATAGTTGGAGTCATACTATGTGATCTTTGTGAATTTCCAGTAAGATTGATTTCACAGGACATGGATTTCCAGTAAGATTGGTTTCATGGGGTTTGGGAGTAAGATTCTCAAATCCGAACATAGTAGAAAGTTCGAGCGTGTAAGATGCGTTCGTACGAGCACAGTCCGGTCTAGAATATGAATGATTGCGCCAAAGATAGTTGATTAGGTTGGTTTGAGTCGAGTTCACATTTTGGGTTGTTCTCGTACTTGTTTAATGATGTTGTTCGTTTGATTTATGCTATGTACATGTGTGTTCCCATTAGGGTGAGTCAGTTATGTTACTCGCCACTGATGGTGGACCGTTGTTATATTTTTCAGGTACTTCAGATGATGATGCTCTTGCCTAGTTTTGGGTTGGGCGAGCGACGTTTCTTTCTTTTGTTACCTGTTGTATTTACTGATTTTGTGGTATTAGTAGTGATAGTTTGTTTAGATGCTACTCTTTAGATTTTGGACTTTTATGTGTTGTTTAAAGACTCTGACATGTAGTTGGAGTTAACTCGTATTTTAGTATTTCTAGTTTGACTTTTGGATTAGTTTATGTACAAACTTGTGGGTATTTGTACTTTTGTGGTTTGGTAATAATATTTGAGGAATTAGTATTATTTCTTAGGTATTTTTGAGTTGTAGTTTCTAACTACTCGACTCGTCGGTTTCTTCCCGCGCCGATTTAAGCGAGCCGGGTCGTTACATACACGGACTGGCTCGCTAACGTGGTTTTTGTCAGAAAGCCCAACAAAACTTGGCAGATGTGTGTGGACTTCACTGATCTCAACAACACTTGCCCCAAAGACGATTATCCTTTGTAAAAAATCGACAAGCTGGTCGATTCAACTGCGGGGCATGCTCTATTCAGCTTCATGGATGCCAACGCGGGATATCATCAAATCCCCTTGGCAGAAAAAGACCAACCACACATAGCATTCATCACTAATCAAGGAGTCTACTGCTAAAATGTCACACCCTATGGTCTAAAGAATGTCGGAGCCACATACATATGTCTGGTAAAAAAGGAATTCGAGAAATATTTTTGAAGAAACGTAGAAGTATATGTGGATGACATGATCATCAAAAGCAAGCTAGCCTTAGATCATGTCCAGGACATGAGGGAAGCTTTGGAGACACTCAGGAAATTCAGCATGAAGCTAAACCCCAAGAAATGTGTCTTCGGGGTCAAAGGAGGAAAATGCCTCGGATTCTTGGTAGACGAAAGAGGCATGGAGGCCAATCCTGATAAAATCAAGGCCATTCAGGACATGCAGTCACCAAGGACGGTCAAGGAAGTACAAAGATTGACCAGCTGTATCGCAGCCCTCGGTCGTTTCTTGTCTCTATCAGCCGATAAGAGCTTGCCCTTCTTTCAGGCATTGAAAAAGGCAACATTCAACTGGAATGCCGAGGCTGATGAAGCCTTCGAAAATTTGAAGGAACATCTCTCTCAGATTCCAAAATTTGTTTCTCCTTTATTAGGAGAAGTGTTGTTCCTCTATCTGGTCATCTCCGAATACGCGCTCAACGCTGTCTTGGTGGCCGAAAGGGAACATGTTAAATACCCTGTCTACGTCATCAGCCACGCATACCAAGATTTAGAATCAAAGTATTCTTAGATCGAGAAGATGGTCTTCGCACTTGTAATGGCTAGCAGGAAATTGAAACCATACTTTCAGGCTAATCAGATCAAGGTCCTAACCGGACAACCTATTCAGAGGGCAATAGAAGGAAGGAACAACTCCACTAGGATGTAAGATTGGGCCAATCAGTTCTCAGATTTTGGCCTTCAGTACGAGCCCCGCAGAGCCGTCAAAGCTCAGGCGTTAGCTGATTTCATTATGGAATGCACAAACAGACCATCCACTCAGGACAACGGTCAGCCATGGGAATTGTATATCGATGGCTCGGCCACTGAAGGAGGGAGTGGAGCTGGTCTGCTCATCAAAACAAGCACGGGCGAACTGTAGACACCTAAATGTGTCTCCCCATTGTAGAGACTAATGATGAACGTACCATATTGCCATAAGATACAACTAAGGGAAATTGACGATGAAAATACACAATATACCTCAACCAATTGCCTAAACCGTGTTTAAAGTGCCTTGGAAGCAAATGTTAGGTTTTGCGATGATTACGGGATTTATTCGTAACTTTTTTTCATTTGTAGATATTTTTAATATTTTTGCATGCATTTTTCAATGTTTTATATTCATAAAACATAATAAAATGTCTTTTTGCATCAAAAATATTTTTAAAAAATCGTAAAAATAATTTTATAATTTATTCATATTTTTCAATATTTTTTTATCATATTTTTAGAGCTTTTTATGGATTTTTTAGGATTTTTGCATGCTTAGGGGCATTTTCGTCATTTCCAAATGTTGAAAATTGTTCCGCAAAGCATATTAGTATTTTTTATACCTTTCATATTTTTTCATAATTTTTAATAATTTTCCTGTAATTTTTTGGAGCTTCTGGAGGAATCTAGAACATTGCGGAACGTTCTGTGCATTCCGGCACATTCTAGAACATTCCAGGACATCCTGAAACATCCCGGGACATCCTAGAATATTCGGGAATATCAAAATATTACAAAATATTTTTGTAATCGAATAAAATCGGATCGTAATCCTGAAAATCACGAGCAAAATCAAGAAAAAAGATCAACCCGGATTTGACCAGGACCTGCGCCTAGGCGCAGGTCTGGTGTCCTCCGGGGTTGATTTTTGCTCCTTCTGGCCTATAAATACACGTATTTCCAGCCTTTTCAACATACACCAACACACACCAATACCACGAACCATCCTTCTGCATAGCATACTTACATCCTATACCTTTGTCTTCCATCAAACAACCCTCAAAACATCATAAAACACATCACAAATCACCAACTCAACCAACTTTTAACAAGCATATTGCGTTCATCAACGTTGATCCCTCCTTGGTTGTTCTATGAAAGCACTACCAGGTACAATTCCTGAAGTCTCTACTTCAAATCTATTCATTTTAAGTTTATTGTATATTTATAAATCATTCAAAATGATGATCTTTGATAATGGTTAATGTGTTTAAAAATCTAAATGTTTTATGTGAATTTTAGTGCTTAAATTCATGTTTGTCATATTAATGTTAATATTTTAATTGTTGTTTTAATCTGATTGGCCATTGATTTTAAATTTTCAATATTGATGCATAGACTCATATTAATCAGATCTGTTATCATGTATTATTTTAATAGAAAAAATTCAGTTATTATGTTGTTCATAAATTTATTTTATAATATAATGGTTTATTTATTAAATTTAATATTTCCAATAATTATCATGATAATAATCTTGATTAATTTATGAGTCATAGGAGATCTGGTCTGATCATGATTGAAATTATGATTATTGTTATTAACGTTAATATGATATATGATTTTAAGTATTAAAAGTCTCATCATATAATTATTTCATATTTATGTTTTTATTGGTTGAACAGCACATCAAACCACTTTTTTCTGGAACAAACTTTGAACCTGCACATATTTTTATTTTTTATTGCTTTGATTTTTGTCTTTCGTTCATGTTTTATTTGTTTATAATTTTTAGGATTTTAAATGCTGACTCAATTTAAAATGGTCGCAAAAGTTAGTTTTGATTTGTAAATAAATTAAACCCGCTTAGTAATATGCGTTCTTTAGGGTATAATATGAGATATTTATGTATTCGGGATTAATAATAATTTGGCCACAAAAAGAGACCTAGTAGAGACCGCTTACAGGCGAGCGGGCCCAATGCACGATTGGCCCGTAACCTGTCCCCGAACCCATACTCTGGTGCACGACCATTTGGGGCCAATTTCTCCTAGCATTGGTATTTCTTCGGTGTCCGTGGACCGTATAAAACACACGGTGGCGACTCCTACTAGTCCGTATTCACATACGGCGTTAATGAGCATTCAAACAACTCGTTTGACGTAGGCGACCGGGTAAAAACGACCCCTACAGTTTGGCGACTCCACTGGGGAATATCATTCCTTAGTGGTGTGGACAAACTTGAAAAGTCTCGTGGTCTTATTATTATCATTCCCGATTTTTTTTTGGCATATTACATGTGGCCCTACGAATAGGTGCCGCACTATAGGACCTTGTCTCATATGAGCATGTTCTATGCTCGAGACCGACCCCGGGGGGTTTGATTATGGTTACTTGTGGTGCCCGACCTCAATAATCATAACCGGCCCATCCCAGCCATGGCACGTGATTCTCATGCCCAATGAGATCATAATAAGGGATTCCTAATCGTGTGTCATTCAACATAAAGAATGACTAGATCGGTTCAGTTTTCTTTAGCCATGGTACCCTTGTGACCACCCAAGACTGACCTTTTAGAGACCACTCATGTTGTATCATATTAGTGTGACTATGTGTGCATTTTTTTATGGGATCTAGCCATTTTTTTCCACTATTCACTCACATTTCATATAGTCATGGTCATCTTCTATTCTTCAATTCATAATGTTGGGCCTTAGTCCATATAGGTTTGACTTTTAGGCACTTTCCTTCACATACATTTCATATATTTTTTTTTGGTGTCCTTTTAAAAAATAAAATAAAATAAAGAAAAATTCAATAAAAAAATCAAAAAACAAAACTAAAAAAAAAAAAAAAAGGAAAGGACACCTTGCATTCATGCATTTTAGGGAAGATGACCATAAAATTAGGACATACATATACTACTACATTTGCATCCATATCACAATGATCAAGGGGGTTCACTCAATTTTTTTTTGGTTCCTCTCAAATAATAAGGTCGGAGTTGTCTAAACGATCCATTTTCAATCCAAAGCACAACTGAGGTCCGAGCAAGCTTCAAACCCAATCCAAGCTTAGCTCACCTCACTTAAACACCACCCAGCCTCACTCAAACTCATCCAAACCCAAAAGCCTTAAGCCCATACCCAGCCTACATCATTTAAGCCCATACCTTAAGCCTACAAGCCCATATTCCAATCCTACATCACTCAAGCCCATATTCCGGCATACATCATTCAAGCCCATATCCATAGCCTACAACCCAAACACCCCAATTACCTAAGCCTCACCACCATTGAAAAGGCCAATCACATCAATGTAGCCATAGAGGATGGTTTGCAACATCAATGTCAGCACGCCCCACTCCCAGTCAAGTGTCAATCAGGGTCATTAAGTTGAGTCGGAGAGTCCCTCCACCTAGACATTTGCATTTCTTTTCATTTCTTTTTCGAGCCTATGTCATTATAATTTTTCTTTCCACTTCTAGCCTTGTAATATTATTCACATTAGAAAATTCTATTTTTTTATTAGCCTTCATTTTAATTTGTGCTTTTAACCCTAACATAATTCATGGCCTCAAATTTTTATTGAACCTAATAAATGGACATTGCCCGAGAGGCCTTCTTTTCTTGAACTCCACAAAAATCATCAACCCTTTTTCTCATCACCTGTATTCATTCAATCCCTTGCAACCCTTTGAGCCTTAAACACATATTAATCTAATTTCCTTCCTTACCTACATCTACCTCACCCATGGGATCAAATGGTGCGTAAGAAAAGACATGTGCCTAAAAAAAAAGAGAAAACAAAAAATGCAAAAAAAAAGGTTCAAATCAAAGTCCATCCAAAGTGAATAAAGCTAGTTCAGTTCAATAAATCCAATTCAATTCAATAAATCCATCTCAATTTCCAGTTCAATTCAATAAATCTAACACAGTTCAATAAATCTAGTTCAATGCAAAAAATCCAGCTCAATTCAATAAATCACTTGTAGAAAAAAGTGCTTTTGCTACAATTTAAAGGATGCGGTTTTTTAAAGAACCACGTCATATACAAGCAATATTTTCTATCTTTTGCGGTTCCTAGAAGAACCGCATCATATGATTTCCATACATATGATGCGGTTCTTCTAGGAACCGCAGCATATTGTTTAAAAAAAATAATTAAAATGCATGCTGCTAAGCTATCCCAGCCAATTCATTCAATACCATTAAACACAACAAGCTAAACTCTCACTCTTCGATTCTCCAAAAAAAAAAAAACTTGCGAACCCTAGCTTATGCGCGAAGCCGTGAACCCTGCCACCACCGGCACGTACTGCACCTCCAGCCTTCCTCCACCGCCACTGCCGCAACATCTCAACCACCGTAACCACCTCCAGCCTGAACCCTAGCAAAAAGATTGCGAAAAGTACTGTTCGAACTGCACCACAACCACAGCCTCCAGCCGCGCCGCTCTAGCTGCTCCAGACGCAAGGGTCTGAACCACCACAACCGTCTGAACCACCGCAACCACTGGTCCACTAACAACAACCACCAACAGCAACCACCGCATATTTGTTTGAGGTTCAATTCTGTTTTTTTACTTCTTTTAATCAATTAAGTTGTTAAATTAATTATTGTGTTGATTATTCAACTAGTTTAAATCATTGGTTGTTATTGTTGATTTGTGGTTGAATTTTTGTGTGAAATGCTTTAGATTTACACTTATTATTTTGTTTATGTTAAAAATTATACTAGTAGTTCATGCCTACAAGATGTTTGTTAAAATGCTTCAATGGTTCTTTTTCTTTACAAATGTAGAATTAAACTTTGATGAATATGGATATATTTAGGTGCAAATTTTGAATGAAAATATGTATACATTATATTTTAGGAAATAAAAATTATATCGAAATATATTTAGTTATTTAGATTAGTAAATATTTGATGGGATTAAAACCCTTTAATCGCATCAAATAACAAACAAATGTTAGGGATTATTAAGTTTATTGTTGATTTGTGGTTGAATTTAGTGTGAAATGCTTTAGAATTAGTACGTCTTATTATGTTGTTTATGTGAAAAATCATAATAGTAGTTTATGCCTACAAGATGTTTGTTAAAATGCTTCAATGATAATTGATATATTATTAGTTTATTTTGTATGAGGAAGAAATAAAATACTTAGAAGAGATTATTGCAAAAATACTTATGTTGAAAGGTGTTAAATAAAATTAAATAAAATACATATATATGATTGTATCTTGAAAGGTGTGATATATAGGGGCAAATCTAAATTTAACGTTAATGCTTATGTTGAAAGGTGTTATAATGGTATAAGTTGATCATGTGTTAGGTTGATAGTGACTATGATCATGAAGATGATGATGATTATGTTGGTGAGGACTTTTTTGGAGATTATTTAATTATTTGGTTGTTGGGAAATTAAAAAAATAGATTGATGTGAGACTCCCGTTGGGGGTTTGGAACTGTTTGTTTATTTAGTTATGAGATATGGAGTAGTTTTTTTAAGGGTGGTTATATGTCAATGATTTTTAAAATAAGATTGCACAATAGTACAGAGATGCCATGGAGGTGCTTCAAATGGGAGAGGTTAGTGGTAGCGGCATGTCTTTGTTAGAAATCAACTAATTTTTATTTGGATTCGATAAATTTTTGATGAATTTTTTCAGGTTTTACATCGATCTGAAAACTCAAGGATTTACTTTTGGTTTTCATTTTTCAAGTTGATGCAATGATTTGTTCATCTCTTGCGAGGTATGTTTTGTTTTATTCATCGCCTACGTTTTGTTCCTTAAATTTGTATTTTATTTTTTTTCTCTATATTGTGATTAATTTACTTTTGTTTTTGTTTAATGTGGACTTTTCATTTTGGATATGTGGAATTTATCATTGGAGATAGCCAGTTTTGGGGTATGATATTGTATATCCATTTTATCTTTTGTAAATTATCCATTTTAACATTGGAGATTGTGAGGTAATTGATCCTATGATCCAGTTTCTTATGAGATTGATGTAGTGTTTTTATGGTCATCTGGATTGAATTTGTCTAGTAAGTCATCCGTACTCACAACTTTGTTTTTTTTACAGAGGCTTGAGAATCATCATGACATGGAGTTAGAACTGCATACATGGAATGATTTAGTAAGTTTCTTGCTTATCTCTAATCTTCATGAATTAAGTGGTTTGGTTTGTGTTGATCATAATTTGTTATGCTTTCATTTAGGTACTGGTCAAATTTTTTAGTATTTGCACCTTATAATCTTGAAATGAGAACAATTTTAACTTAATTAGCTAAAAATAATTATATCGATGGTTGACTTTTGTATTTCTTTTGGGTTTGCTAATTATTCTACAGAGTTTGTGGAAGTGTAACTCTTGCAGGTGCTTGGTTAGATGACATTACATACATAAAAATCACTTGGATTCGTATGGTAACATTGATCCCTTCTAGGCTTGCCTTGGTGAGTTCTTTCCAAATCCCCTTTTATTTCCTGGTTTGCTTAGTTTTCTAGGATTAGATATAGGATTGAGACGATAGTTTGAGGATGTTTGCTTAGTTAGGGGCATGAGGTTCCCGACATGAGGACACTGTATGGTTGATGGTGTTGTGCCATAACCTTATTTGACGATTTTTGGGAATTATGTGTCTAACTTGATTGCCTATGGTTTGATTCACTTGATTTCTTTTGCTAATTTCTTTGATTTACTTTACTAAAGGCTAGTAGCCACTTTATTTTTATTTTTTTTGTTTTTGCTATTTGACATAAGTTCTTTTTTTTTTTGTGATTTGATCAAGAAATTTAGATGGCATTGAGTTTTTTAACATCTACCTTAACTTGAACAAGTGAAAAAGTCACCTTAACATAAGCATCCAAAAATAACAACTCTACTAAAAAATTACAAAAAAAACAACAATATCGTAAAATTGGTGTTGTTGACCCTAGTTGGGGCGCAATCACAAATGCAATCAAAATGTGCTTTATCACCTCAATCATCACAAGTTCAATTAAAATGTTCAAGGTGACGTGCTCTGCGTAGGCTATCTAGGGAGGTGATGACCCTAGATGGGGCGCAATCACAAAGCTAATCACAAGTTCAACTACAATGTTCATGCCGACGTGCTCTGCGTAGTCTGTCAAGGGAGGTGATTACATGAATATTATAGGACATGAATAAAATTTAAAAACATGAATTATATTGATTAGTGCGAAGATGGGAGCAAAAACACCCAAAAGTAACCCAAAATGAGCTATTTAGCTCGTATTCGTTCCAAAACGCCCTATGTTTGCCCAAAATCATACAAATAAGATGCAGAGTGCTTACATGAATATTATAGTACATAAATAAACTTCAAAAACATGAATTATATTGATTAGTGCGAAGATGGGAGCAAAAACACCCAAAAGTAACCCAAAATGAGCTATTTGGCTCGTTTTCGTTCCAAAACGCCCTAGCTTTCGCCGTAGCTTTGCCCAAAATCATATAAATAAGATGTAGAATGCTTACATGAATATTATAGGTCATGAATAAACTTAAAAAACATGAATTATATTGATTAGTGCGAAGATGGGAGCAAAAACACCCAAAAGTAACCCAAATGAGCTATTTGGCTCGTGTTCGTTCCAAAACGCCCTACGTTTGCCCAAAATCATACAAATAAGATGTAAATTGCTTACATGAATATTATAGTACATGAATAAACTTCAAAAACACGAATTATATTGATTAGTGCGAAGATGGGAGCAAAAACAACCAAAAGTAACCCAAAATGAGCTATATGGCTCGTGTTCGTTCCAAAACGCCCTAGGTTTGCCCAAAATCACACAAATAAGATGTAGAGTGATTAAATGAATATTATAGTACATGAATAAACTTCAAAAACATAAATTATATTGATTAGTGCGAAGATGGGAGCAAAAACACCCAAAAGTAACCCAAAATTAGCTATTTGGCTCGTTTTCGTTCCAAAACGCCCTAGCTTTCGCCATAGCTTTGCCCAAAATCATATAAATAAGATGTAGAATGCTTACATGAATATTATAGGTCATGAATAAACTTAAAAAACATGAATTATATTGATTAGTGCGAAGATGGGAGAAAAAACACCCAAAAGTAACCCAAATGAGCTATTTGGCTCGTGTTCGTTCCAAAACGCCCTACGTTTGCCCAAAATCATACAAATAAGATTTAGATTGCTTACATGAATATTATAGTACATGAATAAACTTCAAAAACACGAATTATGTTGATTAGTGCGAAGATGGGAGCAAAAACAACCAAAAGTAACCCAAAATGAGCTATCTGGCTCGTGTTCGTTCCAAAACGCCCTAGGTTTGCCCAAAATCATACAAATAAGATGTAGAGTGCTTGCATAAATATTATAGTACATAAATAAACTTCAAAAACATGAATTATATTGATTAGTGCGAAGATGGGAGCAAAAACACCCAAAAGTAACCCAAAATGAACTATTTGGCTCGTTTTCGTTCCAAAACGTCGTAGCTTTCGCCGTAGCTTTGCCCAAAATCATATAAATATGATGTAGAATGCTTACATGAATATTATAGGACATGAATAAACTTTAAAAACAAGAATTATATTTATTAGTGCGAAGATAGGAGCAAAAACACCCAAAAGTAACCCAAAATGAGCTATTTGGCTCGTGTTCGTTCCAAAACGCCCTAGGTTTGCCCAAAATCATACAAATAAGATGTATAGTGCTTACATGAATATTGTAATACATGAATAAACTTTAAAAACATGAATTATATTGATTAGTGCGAAGATGGGAGCAAAAACAGCTAAAAGTAACCCAAAATAAGCTATTTGGCTCGTTATCGTTCCAAAACGCCCTAGCTTTCGCCGTAGCTTTGCCCAAAATCATATAAATAAGATGTAGAATGCTTACATGAATATTATAGGACATGAATAAACTTTAAAAACATGAATTATATTGATTAGTGCGAAGATGGGAGCAAAAACACCCAAAAGTAACCCAAAGTGAGCTATTTGGCTCGTGTTCGTTCCAAAACGCCCTAAGTTTGCCCAAAATCATACAAATAAGATGTATAGTGCTTACATGAATATTTTAATACATGATTAAAATTCAAAAACATGAATTATATTGATTAGTGCGAAGATGGGAGAAAAACCACCCAAAAGTAACCCAAAATGAGCTATTTGGATCGTTTTCTTTTTTGTATTGTTTTTGTTGACTATATTTTTGACTGATTATATAATTATTTAACTTGTTTATTACTACTTTGCACTTTTGCTAGCTTGCGTAATATGAAACTTGCTTAAGAAATCAATCAAGTCAGTGTTGATTAATATTTGATTATAGCCACAAATGCTCTTTGCACTTTCGCTACTTTTTTAACTTATTAAATTTTATATTAATGATTGTGTTGCTGACCTCAATGTTTAGAAATTTGTTTGAGACAATCATTTTTATCTTTCTTTATGCACAATCTGATTCTCGTAAATAAATCCATGTTGTAGAGGATTTCTGGTTTATGCAAAAGATGCACTTGATGCTGTACTACTTCCTGATTGATTCTCTACTTTGTAAATCTTTGTATCATTTTATACTTTTTTTGTAATAATAACAACAATTATAATGTAATTTGATACTTTTATGTACATATAATATATTTGGCTTCATTTTAGCATAAAACATGCAAATTTTTTATTTTTTTTAATTTTAGGCTTCTATATGCTGCGGTTCTTCTAAAAACCGCAGCATATAGTTCCATATATGCTGCGGTTCTTAAAAAAACCGCAGCATATAGCCCTATATGCTGCGGTTTTTCTAAGAACCGCATCAGAAAACTGTTTTTTTTTTTAATTTTACTTGTTATCTGATGCGGTTCACCCCACATCATATACACTTTTTTCCAACTGCTGCGGGGCAAAACCGCAACACTAGGGCTTAAAAACCCCGCAGCAAATGGCCTTTTTTCTACTAGTGAATCCAGTCCAATAATTCGACTCAGTCCAATCCAATTAAAAAAAAAGTCAAAAAGCACACTGCGCACCATGGGGGGGTTAATTTGGGGAACTTTAAGCCTTCTTTCCCTTTTCTTTCTTAACCCTCAACCCCAGCCAAACATTACCACCACAAAAGCCCTCTCCCATGAGGCATTGTCCAAATAATCAACAACAAGAACTACGATGGTCTGATTCCATAAGGATACGTAAGAAGCCGCTTCTCGAGGTTCGACCCAATTAATATATGAATTTTTGAAGTCCACCCCTTCAATTAACTTGGGGTTTTAAGCACAAATCCTTAGTTCACCACCCGTCATAGGCTCGAGTTGAACCAACATTAATTCAGCCAACCACATGAATTCCTTACATCATCACCCTTCAGTCACAAATTTTTAGCCTTTTCTTTTCTTGCACCTACAACCTTTCTCTTTTCCACACCCTGGGGGCTTTCTCTGACTCTTCTCAAGCTCATAACTTTGATTTGACTCTTGTGTTCTCCTATTTGGGCGCGTCATACCCCATGCATAGCTTCATCAATTGGGCAATCTTCATCTTGCGGGAAATCTAACTCAAGTTCACGACTTGAGCTAGCCAGCCTCTTTTCTCAATGCTTTGGCCTCTTTACGTCATCCACAAAACAACTTTTCCTTCATCCATCCTTAGCCTACAGGCTGGGGGCTTACCTATCCATCTACTCCGCAAAAAGACTTACCCATCATCTCACATTCATGCAACCCTATTCATTCACTCATTCCACCACAAATATAGCCTTCCCCACTTTTGTAATACTATACCTATTCACTTACTCCACCATAAATATAGCTTTCCCAACGGGCCGGGGGCTTGCTTAAGTCATGTCTTTGATTGATTGGGGATTAAGATCGCTCCGTTTCTATTTTAGAGAAGTACGGTACTATTAGTGGACCCCCCTTGGTCATTCATTGCTTCGTCATACATAACATAACATCCTACATGCACCGCATTTCATGAACACCAATCACATCATGCATCATGCACCACAAGCATATCACTCATCATAATCATTTCATGCATATATTCATGTACATGCATAAGAATCATGCACACTATACATATGTACATCATAGAGCACAAAGCACATAAGGCTAGAGACCATCTTTGTTGAATCCTTGAATCACTATATGTGATTGTTGTCTTGATTAACTTAGTCATGAACCTATATATGCCTATATGGCTATGTACAGTTTTTCCTTGATATCTTTGCTCATGCAGCCCACACATGCTATTGCCTCGCCCCAACCATAATACTTTGACTTTCGTCTTGCGAGAACCTTCGTCTCTCCGGACTCAGTCAAAGTGGGGGCTTCTCACCAGACACGCACTCCTTGTACAATTTTTTTTCTGCCTCAACGACCTCATCATCTTTTTTTAACGAGTTTATGCTTACCCTAATTTCTCTAAGGGTTTACCCTTAATTCTCCAGCAAGAATACTTTAACTCTCGTCTTGCGAGAACATTTGTCTCTCCAGACTCAGTAAAAGTGGGGGCTTCTTACTAGACACACACTTTCTTTTCCCTCACTCACAAGTAATTTTCTCACAGGGTTTATGCTTACCCTAAGTTTACAAGAATATCACTCTAAGGGTTTATGCCTATCCTTAATTCACTTGTTTTTCTCATGGGTTTATACTTACCCTAATTCCTCTAAGGGTTTACCCTTAATTCCCTAGCCAGAATACTTTGACTTTCGTCTTGCGATACTTTAGCCTCTCCAGACTCAGTCAAAGTGGGGGGCTTCTCATCATTAGACGTATATGTTCTTCCTTACACAATTTTCCACCTAAATGACATCACTCACAAAAATACTTTCCTTACGGGTTTATGCTTACCCTAATCTTACAAGTCTTACCTCTAATGGTTTATGCCTACCCTTAATCCACTTACTTTGCTTACGGGTTTATGCTTACCCTAAGCTTACATATGTTTTTCTAAGGGTTTATACGTACCCTTGATCCACTCACTTTACTTATGGGTTTATGCTTACCCTCACACCTTCTCTCAAAATTTTATACTCTTGATTCTTCTGCTATGAGTTTATGCTTACTCTTAGCACATCATCTTTACTTATGGGTTTATGCTTACCCCCATTTCTCAAGAGTTTATACTTACTCTTGTTTCTTCTCCTAAGAGTTTATGCTTACTCTTAACACATTATTTTGCTTATGGGTTTACCCCCATACCTTCTCTGAACTCAAGAGTTTATACTTACTCTTGATTCTACTCAATAAGAGTTTATGCTTACTCTTATCACCATCACCCTTACTCATGGGTTTATGCTTACCCTCATCTCTCAAGATTTTATACTCACTCTTGAGACCTCCTCTTAGAGTTTATGCTTACTCTCAGCACATTATTATTCTCACGGGTTTATGTTAACCCAAACACACATCATACCTTTTTATCAAGACTTTATGCTTACTCTTGACTCGTCACATATTCTACCAAGAGTTTATGCCTACTCATGGCACACAACGGGTTTATGTCTACCCTAATAAACATATTTTTTAGCGAGTTTATACTTACTCGCGCACACCTTTTCAAGAGTTTCTACTTACTCTTGAACGATCCCACCTATACGACTTTTCACTGTCCCAAGGGTTTATGCTTACCCAAGGGAATAATTCTGAGAGATCCAAGCGCATCCGGAGGAACTAGACACTTCATATGCCATCATCCCGAGGATCCAGACGCTTCTAAGGGATTAAACCGCATGGGAAGCGGTTACAGGTAAAACTAACATTTGTTTTGCAGGTACCGGCGTTAAAAGGGTGACTCAAGGTCGCAGAACGTCCTGAGTTATCGTCAGTCCCGACAGGAATACTTTGACTTTCGTCTTGCGAGTTTATACTTACTCTCCAGACTCAGTCAAAGTGGGGGCTTCTATAGACACCTAAATGTGTCTCCCCATTGTAGAGACTAATGATGAACGTACGATATTGCCATAAGATACAACTAAGGGAAATTGACGATGAAAATACACAATATACCTTAACCAATTGCCTAAACCGTGTTTAAAGTGCCTTGGAAGCAAATGTTAGTTTTTGCGATGATTACGGGATTTATTCGTAACTTTTCTTCATTTGTAGATATTTTTTATATTTTTGCATGCATTTTTCAATGTTTTATATTCATAAAACATAATAAAAGGTCTTTTTGCATCAAAAATATTTTTAAAAAATCATAAAAATAATTTTATAATTTATTCATATTTTTCAATATTTTTTTATCATATTATTAGAGCTTTTTATGGATTTTTGCATGCTTAGGGGCATTTTCGTCATTTCCAAATGTTGAAAATTGTTCCGCAAAGCATATTAGCATTTTTTATACTTTTCATATTTTTTCATAATTTTTAATAATTTTCCTGTAATTTTTTGGAGCTTTTGGAGGAATCTAGAACATTCCGGAACGTTCTGGGCATTCCGGCACATTCTAGAACATTCCAGATATTCCGGGACATCCCAGAATATTCCGGAATATCAAAATATTACAAAATATTTCCGTAATCGAATAAAATCGGATCGTAATCCTGAAAATCACGCGCAAAATCAAGCAAAAAAATCAACCCAGATCTGACTAGGACCTGCGCCTAGACACAGGTCCATATTACAGGACCTGCACCTAGACGCAAGTCACCATTTGCAACGTCCCAGATGTTGGGCTATTTTCTTGATAATCTTGTGTGTAATTATTTTTATTCTGTGCATGGTCTAAATTTATTTAGGCTATTTTTATTGCTTGAATGTTACTATTTTATTTTATGATTTATTATTCCTTTTATTTTATTTTATTTTAATTAATTAGAATTTTATTTTAAAATTTTCTAATTAGTTAATTAATTTTGGGCCAAGTGCAAAATTGTTCATGATTAGTCTTGCTTAAGTGCAAATGGCCCAAGTGATCATTTAAGCCCATTTGAGCCTAAGCCCAACCGGCCCCCTCTCTCAATTAGTGGTTTAATGTTGCCACTTGCTTCATGTTCACACCTTAACTAACTTCTATAAATAGAAGTAGTAGTAAGGCTTGAGGATCTTTTTGTTAGTTCAATGTATACTCAAGAAGGGGGGGGGGTTGAATTGAGTATGTGTGTTTTTTTTTTTTTTTCAATCGTTTTCAAGTGTTGTTTATGCTTTTGTGAGAACAACGAGAGAACAGTAAGCAAAGAGTAAGGACACCAAGATTTAACGAGGTTCGGCTTCTAAACAAGCCTACGTCCTCCACTCTCTCACCAATATTATTAATCAACTCAGAATAATAACAAGGTTACACACTCAATTAAGTGCTACAACTATGTAACACTTAATTCCCCAACTGTTAACTCTAACAGTTCACTCAGTGTTCACAGAACACTCCCCAACCACTTCCCTCTAAGTGGTTCAAATATTACAAACTTAAATCTCCGTAAGTTTTTCTCTTAAAGATGGATATGGAGATAGTTTTGGACTAAGGATAGACTCTCAGAAAATATTACTTGGTTTTCTTTGGAGAGAAAAAGTCATCTAGGGTTTCTTGCAAAGATTGTTTATATAGACAAGGAAAACCGTGCCCTAGAAGTGTGCTGGAAGCTCCCCTAAATTTTGCAAAAAGATCAGCTGACACAAGTGAACAGTTAACTGTTCCAGACTTTTGTATACTACCACTGTTTGCAGCGGTTAATACTCAAAAGTCCAACAAGTACATTGCATTTAATGAGCTGATTTTGCAAATCAATTTAGCGGATTTCCAGGACACAAGTGATCCAAATTTTTCAAATAAATTTTCAAAAAGATTATGAACTCGAAAATCTGTACGGATCACGTGCGTAATACTGAGGTCTGTTCCCACAGTGGTCTCAGTACTACTAAGTTTACGTCTGGCAAAGGGAACTATTCCAAGCTTGTTTTGTGCCTGTTCTTAGCTTGTTCTTGGGCTGTTCTCTTTACTGGATATAAACTTAATGTCTTTTTGCTCTTTACTTAAAAACAATAAGAATATTTTCCTAAGCCTATTTTACATGAAGATCCTAGAAATATAAAAATAAAAAGGCTCCAAGCTCTTGGCTTCTGATCTTCAAGTATTTCAAGGTCTTCATGATTGCCTTGATGAGTCCTCACTTGATTCAACCTGTTCATATACAATTATACATAGATATCAAGTATAGAGGACTGGTTTGTCATCATTCAAATCAAACATGGTTCAACAATTTCCCCCTATTTGATGATGACAAACCATGAAGTTCCCCCTGAGAACAGTATCCAATTATCTCAAAATAAAATAACTGTTCAGAGGAACTGGTCTTGCACTGTGCCTGTAGTCAAATTCATAATCTCAGAGAATAAAAAATATACAACAGACTAAAGCACAATTAGACTGATTACAGTGGTCAGTCACTTATCACATTACTCAATTTATTATTGAGTTTCAGCATTAGACCTGTAACCTGCAAGACTTATCAGTTATCAAATGTAGCAAGAGAACTTTCAATTTCACTTAGAAGAATTTCTTCCAGTTGGGATGGATAGGGGCACTTGATCTAAATTCAAGATACTCCTAGGCAAAAAGCTGGGCCATCTCTTAACAAGGTCTGAACCTTGCTCAAGTTGCTACACTTGATACTAGGAACTTTACCTGTCCTATTCCCCCTTTTGGCATCATCAAATGACAAAAACAATCACAGTATAAAAATTAGGAGAAGGCAACAAGTAAAGTCATAAGCATAATATACACACAGCATTCTAGAGATGCTGTCCCAAATGTGAGTACCTGCAACTCACAATCCCAAACTGTTCAAGTGCACACAGAAGTTAATACAATATACAGACCAGGACCATTCTGCAGAGAAGTTGTTTAGCAGAAATGGTCAAAAACTAAAGGTAGCAATTGTTCAGAGAAACCAGAGTAATTGTTTAGAGAAACTAGAGAAAAGAAAGTTTGAGATCAATGTTAGTAGGGAAGGGGGTAGGCTAAGAAGAAGTGGAGTCAGCATCATCATCAGAATCCTCAGTGGAATCCTCATCCTCTTTTTCTACACTCTGCTCCTGCTGCTTCTTCCTGACTTGGGCTATGATGGGAATTGGTCTCTTGGTGGTCTTGGGCTTGAAGCTGGAAGAGGAGGCAAGCTTTTCTTCCTGGGAGTCCAGTCGTGCTGTTATGTTCTTTATAGAACCATCCAGAGAAGTGCACAGAGCATTGACACTAGCCATCATCTGTTGCAGTAATTCCCCATGTGTCTGCACCTGTTTGGACAGTGACTCAGTAGCTTCCTCAGACCTGGAGCTGCTTATCCTTCTGGCCCCTGTGACCCTGTCTTCATCCCTCATCTTGAGCATACCTCCCTCAAAGGTCATCCCCTTCTGACCTAGGATCTGGTTGGTGAGGACAGACATTTTCTTC
The DNA here is from genome assembly GCA_951394345.1 of Salicornia ramosissima. Classification (NCBI taxonomy): domain Eukaryota; kingdom Viridiplantae; phylum Streptophyta; class Magnoliopsida; order Caryophyllales; family Amaranthaceae; genus Salicornia; species Salicornia ramosissima. The sequence goes on along the minus strand of OX596236.1, from coordinate 31,410,427 downwards.
ACCTCACCACTCAGATGAACCTTTCTACTTTGGAAAACCAAAGTAAGCCAGGCTCCATAAGGTAGAGAGTGGTTGGACCTTTCCAAAATGCTAACCATGTGAGCTAGCATCAGACCAGGGAGACTCAACTTAATTTTCTCATATAGACAATAAATAATCACAGCATCCATGTTCCTAACATCCATTCTGCCCTAAGCCCTGGGGAGTACTATCTTAGAGGGAACTGTATGGAACAGCCTCATTACTGGTTCCCTTAATTGGCTAATAACATAGCCAGCACCATCAGTTGGAGAACCAGTAAAGAGAGTGGTCTGTATGTGTTATGTACTGACCTCAGGAATAGTTGGCCAGTTGTCCTTGGAATAATCACAGAATCCACCCCTTGGTACACCCAGTACCTCCCCTAGACTCTTCTTTGAAAGAGTGATGTCGACCCCCTCGACCTCACTCCAGACCTTCCCCTTCTCTAACTTCCCCAACTTAGAGTAAAACTCTTCAACACAAGTTTCAAAAACATCAAGCCTCTTATCAAATAGCCCTTCCCAACCCTGAAACTCTATGGCCTCCTTAAACTCCTCTAAAAAGGCCTGACTCGTCCAAGACATAGGACATGCAAAACCAAGTAAGACACCCCTACCACTTAGTTCATACAGTGGTTCAGAAGTGGTCTTTGTTGTAACCTTGTTGTAGCACAAGAAGATTACAAGGGACTAGCCACTAAAGTAAAGGATAGATCAAGTTTCAAAGATGGATACAGAAATAACACCACCAACTTCGAGGACTTGGGCTTTAATTCGTGAACTTGGATACAGATTTCACCACCAAATTCAACAAATTAGGTTCCTAAGATCACAGCCTAATTGAGCCACAAATTAGACAAGCAAAGGATAATTGTTTCGGATTTCTTGAGGAAAAACCAAGACAAATTTAAGTGTTTGTTTTTGATTCAAAAAGTTCTGATTTTTTCATTGATATGCAAGCCACTATTTATAAATACAATTAGGATAAGCTAGGGTAATTAGAAAGTCTAATCCTTATCCTAAGAAATCAGAAATGGTGGTTGCAATTGAAGATAATAAAATCTGAATTTGAGGAGCTTGGGCAGCCGGCTTTTAAGCTCCATTTTAATGCCTTCTTAATTGCTTTGTCTCTCTTTTAATCCTCTTGCTTGGCAGCTGAATTCTGGAAGCTTCTTGTAGCTTGATTGTATTGATGACTTCTTGTATTCCCCTAGAGGCTGCCGGTTTTAAAACTTCGAAGGGGGCTGCCGGTTTTGCACTTGAGGCTGCCACCTTACCATCTTTGGATGCCATCTTGAAGCTGCCATCTTTGGATCTTGAGGATGCCATCTTGGAGCTGCCATCTTTGGACTTCCAATACTGCCGGCTTTGGGCTTCAAAGCTGCCGGTTTTTGGGGTTTCAAGGCTGCCAGCTTTGCTTCTTTGATCTCCTTGCAAGCCGCCAGTTTACTGCTAGCCTTAATTAACTAACTACTTGACTGAATTTAAAATAACTCAAACAAATTAAAAGGGGTTCGATTTATACTAACAAGGATCGAACCCTACTAAACACAAAGTTAAACTGAAAATTTAATAAACAAAATTAAATAGGACTTGAGTAGGTTGGATAACTAATCCAACCATGTCATGGATGCCAGTTCGAACCATGGTGACTAATTTACCATTCTGAACCAAGGAGTTAGGAGGCCGGATCACAACATCCTCCCCGGCTTTTGAAGAGTTTGACCTCAAACTTGGTAATTCTTCAAATTCATCAAAATAGGGGGACAAATCTTGAACATTGAAGGTAGAAGAAACTCCATAGTTCCCGGGCAATTCGACCTTATAGGCATTGTCATTCACTTTCTCCTTGATTTCGAATGGACCATCACTCCTTGGACTGATTTTAGAACGCCTCTTAGTTGGAAAACGTTCCTTCCTTAGATGAATCCACACAAGGTCACCTTCCTTGAAGTGCACCGAGCTTCTTTTCTTGTCATAGTACTCCTTCATCTTTGCATTAGCTCGTTCAATCTGCCCACGAACTTTCTCATGTACGGATTGGATCTCTTTGACTCGTTCACTAGCTTCATGACTATATTTGGTTGGAGTTGGAAATGGGGCCAAATCAATTGGAGTACATGGATTGAACCCATAAACAACTTCAAATGGGCTCAAGCTTGTGGTACGGCTAGGAACTCGGTTGTAAGCAAATTCAGCATGAGGTAGCATTTCTTCCCATTGGCTAGGACGCTTTGTTGCAAGGGCTCGTAGCAAGGACCCTAAAGTCCTATTGGTGACTTCGGTCTGACCATCGGTTTGAGGATGGCTTGAAGTACTGAATTTGAGCTTTGTTCCCATCTTGCGCCATAAGGTAAGCCAAAAATGACTTAGGAACTTGGGGTCTCGATCACTAACCATTGATTTGGGAATTCCATGTAAGCGAACAACCTCTTTGAAGTAAAGATCAGCCACACGGCTAGCATCATGAGTTGTATGACAAGAGATGAAGTGAGCCATTTTTGAGAACCGATCAACAACCACCATGATCGAGTCCTTTCTGTTTTTGGTGATGGGAAGTCCTACCACGAAATCAAGACTTACATCTTCCCAAGGAGCTTGCGGTATGGGTAAGGGCATGAGATACCCTTGAGGCAATTGATGGCTCTTAGCTTGTTGACACTTCACGCACCTCTTTACAACAAAGTCTACATCTCGTTTCAATCGAGGCCAAAAGAAGTATTCAGAAATGAGATTGTAGGTCTTCTCAATTCCAAAGTGACCAGCCATTCCTCCTTCATGGAATTCTTTGATTAAACTTTCTCTCAAGCTAGATTTAGGAACACAAATGCTATTCCCTTTGAAAAGAAAACCATCCAAAATGTAAAAGTCTTTATGGGGATGGCTTTTACACTTTAGGAAGATTTCTCCAAAATCAGAGTCATCATCATAGCATTGCTTCATTTCTTCTACACCTATCACACGTGTTTTCAAAGAATTAAGCAACACATATCTCCTGGATAAAGCATCGGCACCTTTGTTCATTTCTCCTTTCCTATGCTTGATGACGAAGTGAAATGATTGAAGGAATTCAACCCATTTGGCATGGCGAGCATGGAGCTTTTGTTGGCTTTGCAAGAACTTGAGTGCTTCATGATCTGAATGTAGAATGAATTCTTTAGGCAATAGGTAATGCCTCCAATGGTCTAAAGCACGAACAAGAGCAAAAAATTCTTTGTCATAGGTTGAATATCTCCTTTGAACATCATTGAGCTTTTCACTGAAATAGGCTATGGGCCGCCGGTTTTGAGATAGGACAACTCCTATTCCAACACCACTAGCATCACATTCAATTTCAAATACATCATCAAAATTAGGCAATACAAGAATAGGTGCAGTAGTAAGCATCTTCTTAACCTCTTCAAATGCCTTTTGAGCATTTGGATTCCATTCAAATTTTGAAAGCTTTGTGAGTTCGGTGATGGGAGCCATGAGAGTACTGAAATTTCTCACGAATCGCCTATAGAAAGAGGCTAACCCATGAAAACTTCGCACTTGTTGAACTGATTGTGGCGTGGGCCACTCATTGATCGCTTTTACCTTGTCTTCATCAACTTCAATACCATTACATGATACTTTAAATCCTAGAAAAGTTACAAAACTAGAAAAGAAATCACACTTATCTAGATTACCATACAATTGTTCTCTTGCTAAAACAGAAAATACTTCTCTAAGATGTGATACATGCTCATCATCATCTCTACTATAAATTAAAATATCATCAAAATAAACTACTACAAAGCGACCAATAAAAGGTTTCAGAACTTGATTCATCAAACGCATGAAGGTAGAAGGTGCGTTTGTTAAACCAAATGGCATGACAAGCCACTCGAACAATCCATCCTTGGTTTTGAAAGCTGTTTTCCATTCATCTCCTTCGAAAATTCGAATTTGATGATAGCCACTTTTAAGATCAATTTTCGAAAATACTTTAGCACCATGTAAATCATCTAACAAATCATTCAATCTTGGAATTGGAAATCGATATTTGATAGTGATTTTGTTAATAGGCCTACTGTCCACACACATACGCCATTCACCATTTTTCTTTGGAACAAGTAAAGTAGGACATGCACACGGGCTCAAGGACTCTCGAATCAATCCCTTAGACAACAACTCGTCAACCTGCCGTCTTATCTCCTCGGTCTCCTTAGGGTTGGTCCTATAGGCAGGTTTATTTGGCAAGGTAGAACCGGGAATCAAGTCAATTTTGTGTTGGATGTCCCTTTTGGGAGGTAATGCACACGGCATTTCAGAGGGGAAAACATTAGGGAATTCTTGAAAGAGAGAATTAAGTAAGGGATGGAGAGGTTCTTTTGGAGGTGAGGGGCTGTCTTCAAGTCCACTTAAAATGAGCCCTTTATGGGGTTGGAACTCATGATATTCAGACTTGATGAGGGTAGTAAGAGTAGTGGGCAAGGGGGTATTGTCCTGTTGTGCGGCAGTTTTGGGTGGTGGTAAGGGAGTTAACACAATTTTCTTGCCATTTTTAACAAAGGAATAAGTGTTTTTATATCCATCATGATTAACTCGCCTATCAAACATCCAAGGTCTTCCAAGCAACAAATGACACGCATCCATGGGGATTACATCACAATACAACTCTTCTTGATAATTGTTACCAATACTAAATGAAATCAGAATTTGTTTATCCACTTTAATTCCTTTCCCTTGATTAAGCCATTGGATTATATAAGGATTTTTGTGAGGAGTTGTTTTTAGTCCCAATTTATCCACCATATTCTGAGATGCCACATTTGTACAACTACCACCATCAATAATTAAAGTACATACCTTGTTTTTGATGGTACAACGGGAGTGAAATATTGCCTCTCGTTGTAAGTTCTCTTCCTTGCCGACCAAGCTGCTTAGGGCACGCCTAACAACTAGACATTCACCTTCATCGGGTCCTAGGAACACTTCATCTTGCTCCTGATCCGATTCTCCAATATCATTGTTATCATGATCCTCTTCTGGTTCTTCTCTTTCACATTCAATCAAAGAGATCACTCTCTTATTTGGACACTCGGTTGCAATATGGCCAAAGCCATGACAACGAAAACATTTCCGGGGTTGGGCGGAATTTTGGGGTTTAGAAGGATTAGAGGGCTGATTTTGTGGTTTGGGGGGATTAGAGGGGGTTACTTTGAGGGGTGTTTGGTATGGACGATTGAATGGGGAAGGGGCTGTTTTGGAAAAGGGACGTGAGGTCTCTTTCCCTTTGGCCTTTTGTTGGGCTTCAACCTTGTGAGCTAGAATGACTAACTCTTCCAAAGTTGAGTAGGGGTGTAGTTCGACAACATTGGCAATTCGAGGATCCAAACCGCCAAGAAAACGAACCAAAGTTTGGGGTTCGTCCTCTTCAACATCACACTTCATGGTTAATCCTTCGAATTCCCTTGCATACTCCTCTACTGATTTCGTTCCTTGTTTCAACTTGTGGAACTTCTGAAAATTCTCTTGAATATAGTAAGTAGGTAAGAACTTACTCTTCATCAATTTCTTCATTTTAGGCCAAGTTCTGACCTTGTCTTTGCCTTGCCTTTGCCTCTTTGCATTTATATTCGACCACCAAGTGGAAGCATATTTTCTAAGTTTCAAGGCAATGATTTTCACTTTCTTGTCCTCCGGGGTATTCTTATAATCGAACACTCTTTCCACCGTGTTCAACCATTCGATGAACTCGTCGGCATCAATCTTGCCATCATATTCTGGAATATCAACCTTGATATCATTGTTTGGTCTTGTTCTTGAAGTTTCATCTTCGAGCTCTAGGTCACTGCTTTGTTCACTCCGAGTGGGTGAACCTTCTCGTTGCCTAATGAGTCTCCTCATTAGATCCGCCATTTCAGTTTGCATGGCAGCCATTTGAGCCTTTAAGCTCTCCTTCTCTTCTTCATTTTTCTGAATGAACTCTTGCCAATTAGGTGGGGGATTCGACATTTCGTGTGTTTTGTTTTTTTTTTTTTTTTTTTTTTTTAAAATGGAGAGGGGTTGTGTTTGTGGAGGAGAAAGGTGGCTAGACCTGCATGGGCCACCAAATATTGTAACCTTGTTGTAGCACAAGAAGATTACAAGGGACTAGCCACTAAAGTAAAGGATAGATCAAGTTTCAAAGATGGATACAGAAATAACACCACCAACTTCGAGGACTTGGGCTTTAATTCGTGAACTTGGATACAGATTTCACCACCAAATTCAACAAATTAGGTTCCTAAGATCACAGCCTAATTGAGCCACAAATTAGACAAGCAAAGGATAATTGTTTCGGATTTCTTGAGGAAAAACCAAGACAAATTTAAGTGTTTGTTTTTGATTCAAAAAGTTCTGATTTTTTCATTGATATGCAAGCCACTATTTATAAATACAATTAGGGTAAGCTAGGGTAATTAGAAAGTCTAATCCTTATCCTAAGAAATCAGAAATGGTGGTTGCAATTGAAGATAATAAAATCTGAATTTGAGGAGCTTGGGCAGCCGGCTTTTAAGCTCCATTTTAATGCCTTCTTAATTGCTTTGTCTCTCTTTTAATCCTCTTGCTTGGCAGCTGAATTCTGGAAGCTTCTTGTAGCTTGATTGTATTGATGACTTCTTGTATTCCCCTAGAGGCTGCCGGTTTTAAAACTTCGAAGGGGGCTGCCGGTTTTGCACTTGAGGCTGCCACCTTACCATCTTTGGATGCCATCTTGAAGCTGCCATCTTTGGATCTTGAGGATGCCATCTTGGAGCTGCCATCTTTGGACTTCCAATACTGCCGGCTTTGGGCTTCAAAGCTGCCGGTTTTTGGGGTTTCAAGGCTGCCAGCTTTGCTTCTTTGATCTCCTTGCAAGCCGCCAGTTTACTGCTAGCCTTAATTAACTAACTACTTGACTGAATTTAAAATAACTCAAACAAATTAAAAGGGGTTCGATTTATACTAACAAGGATCGAACCCTACTAAACACAAAGTTAAACTGAAAATTTAATAAACAAAATTAAATAGGACTTGAGTAGGTTGGATAACTAATCCAACCATGTCATGGATGCCAGTTCGAACCATGGTGACTAATTTACCATTCTGAACCAAGGAGTTAGGAGGCCGGATCACAACAGTCTTACCTTTCTTCTTGGCAGGAGTCTGTTCAGAGATAGAGGCAGCTTTCCTCTTCTTTTCTTCTGGAAGTTTGGTTGTAGGCTTAGGGCTTTCAGAGGCTTTTCCCTTCTTGGCAACACTCTTCACCCTTTTCTTCTTTTCATCCTTCTTCTCTTCAGAGACCAATTCAGCTGGTTCCTTCTTGATTTCTTCCTTACAGACCCTTGTCCTCAAGGGCCTGGTTCTTTTTCCTTGTTCCTTTTCACCTTGTACAACACCGGTGATCTCGACATCCATATCCTGAACATTGGTGTCATCATCCTTCTTTTCCATTTCTTCCTTTTCAACTTCCTTCTCTTCAGAGCTTGGCACTGGTTTCTGTGTGGTCTGTGGTGATGATGTGGGTGACTTTTCTGATGGTGGAGATGGTAATGGGGTTGTTTCTTTTTGTGGTGGAGAGGATGGTGGAGTTATGAATTTCATTGGTGACTGTGGGGGAGGAGTCTTGGCTTTTGTGGGAGATGGTGGTTTTAGTGGTGATGGTGTTTTCTGAGGTTGAGGTGGTGGTGATGTTTTAGAGCTTGGTGGAGGAGTAGATTTCGTATCGGGCTTGCATGTGCCTTTAGACTCAGCAACTGTTTCTGTTGTGGTTTGATCCTTGATTTTTTCTTCCTTTTCTTCTGTGTGGTGGTGTTCAGCAACCATTACATTTTCTGATTCTATCTCAGCCTTAGAGGGTGTGAAATTTGGAGATTGGCTTAACCCACGACTTTTCTTCCTTGCAGCCTTGCTTTTCTTTCTTCCCATTTTGATTAGATTTGCAGAGTTGATGAAGGAGAGAGAAAGAAACCGAATTTGAATTCTTAAAGAGGATTTTGATGATGGTGCTTGGGGTTTGAGAGAAAGGATTACTTTGAGAGAGAAAGAGACAGTTAGAGAGAAATCAATGTGATAAAATGAATTAAAATGGAGAAAACCGGCAGTTATTCGAACAGATAGAGTAGAAGTAACTTCTACACTGTTCACAACGGTCATGTGTCAGAACACTTAACTCCTCAATTTCAAAATCGAGAATTCAGCAGTAACTGATATAACCGATGTAGGGAACTGGTCTTACGATGGTCTGACGCTGATCTGTATAAATTAAAAACTTTAATGCAACTTACAATTAGGCAACTTAGAGATACCACACATTGGAACAGCATCAGCATAAGAATTTTGAGACCACTTGCATCAATGACATTAAGAGTTAACCAGCCCTGCTTATTTACACTAATGATCATAAAGTCAAACATAGCCAAAAAGTGAAAGATAAGTCCTAAGGAACTAGGATCTAATCCTTACCATACCAAGTAATGTGCGGAGTTTGACAAACACTTCCTTGCTCAGGGGTTTAGTGAAAATATCAGCCAATTGTTCTTCAGATCTGCAAAATTCAAGATTCACATTTCCTTTTTCAACATTGTCTCTAAGAAAATGATGTCTGATTTCAATATGTTTGGTTTTAGAGTGTTGGACAGGATTTTTTGAAATGTTTATAGCACTGGTATTATCACACAATATGGGAACACTTCCGGAATAGACCCCAAAATCCTTAAGTTGTGTCTTTATCCAAAGCAATTGAGCACAGCACAAAGCAGCAGCTATGTACTCTGATTCAGCTATGGATAAGGCCACTGAATTTTGTTTCTTAGATCCCCATGAAATGAGACAAGAACCTAAGAAGTGAGCCATTCCTGAAGTGCTCTTCCTGTCCACACTAAAACCAGCATAATCAGCATCAGTGTATCCTAAAAGATCAAAATTGCTTCCCTTTGGATACCATAAGCACATGTCCTCAGTACCACTTAGGTACCTAAAAATTCTCTTAACAGCTTTTAGATGAGACTCTTTTGGGTTGCTTTGAAATCTTGCACACAACCCAACTGAGAACACTATGTCTGGTCTACTAGCTGTTAAGTAGAGAAGTGAGCCAATCATACCTCTGTATAGCTTATCCTCAACACCCTTTCCTTTCTCATCTAGGCTCAGTTTAGAAGAGGTAGGAATAGGTGTGCCATAAGACTTGCTATCTTGCAGACCATATCTCTTGAGCAGCTCCTTGAGATACTTCTGTTGATGGATCATGATTCCATCATTCACTTGCTTGATTTGAAGCCCTAGGAAGAAAACAAGTTCTCCCATCATGCTCATCTCAAATTCACTTTTCATTAGGTCTGCAAACTCATCACACAAAACAGAATTAGTAGCCCCAAACAAAATATCATCAACATATACCTGGACCACTAACAGATCTGTTCCCCTTTTCTTTAAGAATAGAGTTTTGTCCACTGAACCTCTCTCATAATGATTTTCAATAAGAAAGCTAGAGAGTCTCTCATACCAAGCACGAGGGGCTTGTTTGAGGCCATAAAGAGCTTTGTCTAACTTATAGACATGATCTGGACAAACTCTATCCTCAAAGCCAGGGGGTTGTTCCACATACACATCTTCTTTCAAATAACCATTTAGAAAAGCAGTTTTAACATCCATTTGAAAGAGTTTAAAGTTCATGTGGGCAGCAAATGCAATCAAAATTCTTATTGCCTCAAGCCTGGCTACTGGAGCAAAGGTCTCATCATAGTCTATTCCCTCTTGTTGGTTAAACCCTTGAACCACTAGCCTGGCCTTGTTTCTGACTATGGTACCTGAGTCATCCATTTTGTTTCTGAAGACCCATTTGGTTCCAATAACTGACATCTCATTGGTTCTTGGTTCAAGATGCCAAACCTGATTTCTTTCAAACTGGTTCAACTCATCTTGCATGGCCAAGATCCAATCAGGATCAGTTAGAGCAATCTTATAGTCAGTTGGTTCTATGTGAGATAAGAAGGAGAAATAAGCACAGAAGTTCTTCCAAACAGAATTTCTAGTTTGGACTCCTTTTGATAAATCACTGATGATTTGATCAGAAGGATGAGAGCTTCTTTGCTTAAACATACTCTTTCTTACAGCATTAGAGTCACCTAAGTTAGAACCAATGTCTGTACTGGTTCCCCCTATTTCATTTTCATTTTGAGAGGGTGGACCAGTTTCTTCAGTGTTCTCTCCCACATCATCTTCAGATGGATGTGCAAGAGAGTCACTGAGTTCAACAACCTGCTTAGCATTTCCTTCTGCTGCACCAGACTCATTGTTGTTTTCAGGAGGAGTTGGAGAGTCTGGTTCAGCAGTGTTCTCTGGTTTAGCTCCAGTGAAATTTGTCATCCCAATTTCAAAGCCTTCATCATCATCTACCTGCACAGGCTTGTTGAACATGTTAGTTTCATCAAACAATACATGGATACTCTCTTCAACACACAAGGTTCTTTTGTTGAAGACTTTATATGCCTTGCTGTGAGGAGAGTACCCTATAAAAACAGCTTTATCACTCCTGGGATCGAACTTGTCCAAACTGGTCTTACCATTGTTGTGTACAAAACACTTACAACCAAATATCCTTAAATGTTCAATGTTTGGTTTTCGACCCTTTAGAAGTTCATAAGGAGTTTTTCTTAGTATTGGTCTTAGCATAACCCTATTGAGTATGTAGCAGGATGTACTCACAGCATCAGCCCAAAATTTCTTGGACAGACCACTCTCTAGAAGCATGGTTCTAGCCATTTCTTTTAGAGTGCGATTCTTTCTTTCAACAACTCCATTTTGTTGTGGAGTTCTGGGGGCTGAGAAGTTGTGAGAAACACCATGCTCCATACAATAGGTTATGAAGCTAGCATTATCAAATTCTGACCCATGATCAGATCTGATAGATGCTAACTGATGATTGATCTTGTTCTGGACTTGTTTCACTAGTATTTCAAATTCATCAAAAGTTTCATCTTTGTTTTTCAAGAATATGGTCCAAGTGAAACGAGAGTAATCATCAACTAAGACAAATACATAGCTAAAGCCATTTCTGCTTTGTACACACATAGGTCCACATAAATCCATGTGTACAAGTTCAAATGGTCTAGAGGAACTAACCACTTTCTTTGGTTTAAAAGATGATCTTACATGCTTGCACTTGGCACACTCTTGACAGAGCTGGTCTGCCACATATTTGATGTTAGGTAAACCTATCACCAATTCTTGTGTTCTCAACTTGTTTAGCAAAGTAAAGCTAACATGTCCCAATCTTTTATGCCAAAGTGATGTGAATGTGAAACTCTTCCCTAAGAATGGTTAGAAGTTTAACACTCAAAGAAAATGGAACAAAAATCGCACATAAAAACAGAAACAATTTGAACAGAAAATTAAAAGATAGATAAACCAAACCACAAGAACATACTCAATGATTTGGGGTCTTAGGCTGAGATAAGACACACTCAATCTCTCCTAATCTTGTCACTCAAGAACACACTCAAAGTAACAAGGAAAACACAAACTACTTTGGACAAACTCAAAGAAGTAATATGCTCAAACTCACGTTTTCTTTTGTATAATTCTGAATACTTTGATTAATCATAAGCTCTCCTTATATAATGGGATGGAGCAGCAAAAGATAAGAAAGAAAACACACCAAAAGACTCCAAAACACACTAGGGAAAACTGTCCAAAACAGGAAGCCAAAAGCCAACAGTTTCCCTTGATTTAAGCTACTCACTTAATGACTCACTTAATGCCATAATTCAGCTAATGATGACTGACCAAAGAGTGAGTCATTGCATTATTACAACTGGAAAATAAAACTAAAATAAACTAGCAAAACACACGTCCAAATCAGCAACTTAAATGGGCCCAAACGTGTAGCTTCTGGTGGACTTGATTCTTTGGACCTTCAATCAACTCTTGAGATGAAACACTTGAATTCGGCCCTTGTAGATAATGGATAAAATCCAAGAGTTTCCAAGACTAGTGCAACTTGTTCTTGATCCACAAAGTTTTGAATTGGACCGTTTGCGCATGGTTCATAAAGCCATTGGTCATCCTCTACAACACTAAGGCAGAGGGCACTGTTCTGTGGAAGATGATTTAAGTATGTAATATACACATTGTTATGCCTTGTTCCTTCACAGACCAGTTCCCCTGTCTTAGAGTTCACTATGTGACAAGTGTTTGATTCAAAGTTCACTTTATTTCCCTTGTCACATAGTTGAGATATGCTCAGAAGGTTATGTTTCAAACCTTCTACATAGTAAACATTGTCAATTGCTTGGGAGAGTGACTTACCATGTAACGACCCGACTCGCTTAAATCGGCGCGGAAGAAACCGACGAGTCGAATAGTTATAAACTACAACTCAAAACCTAAGAAATTAAAACTAATTCCTCGAAATATTATTAATAAACCACAAACGTACAAATACCCACAAGTTTGTACGTACTAATCCCAAAAGTCAAACTAAAAATACTAAAAATACAAGTAAACTCCAACTACATGTCAGAGTTATAAACAACGTAAAAGAGTCCATACAATACTCCAATACTATCTAAAAACAACAGTAATAGTAAATACAACAAACAATGGCAATAACAACGTCGCTCGCCCAACCCAAAGCTAAGCAAGAGTATTGTCATCAGAAATACCTGAAAAATATACAACAGTCCACCATCAGTGGCGAGTAACATAACTGACTCACCCTAACGGGAATACACATGTACATAGTACAAATCAAATAATCAAATCATCAATCAAAAACATGCGAGAACATCCCAAATGTGAACTCGACTCAAATCATCCTACTCAACTATCTTTGGCGCAATCATTCATGTTCTAGACCGGACTGTGCTCGTACGAACGCATCTTACGCATTCGAACTTTCTACTATGCTCGGATTTGAGAATCTTACTCCCAAACCCCATGAAACCAATCTTACTGGAAATCCATGTCCCGTGAAACTAATCTTACTGGATATTCACAAAGATCACATAGTATGACTCCAACTATCCCAATACCGCGGATGGAATAGGGGCAACGTCTTAACCCAAATACAATGAATCTTACTCAAAGTATCAGGCGTCTAAAAAATGAAATCAAGCTAATTATTAATTAATTAAATCTTTTAATCGACTTAATCATATTATCATCATTATTACCCAGCATAACTAAATTAAGTTCAAGAATTGCCTCTAGCCTTGATTCTCGAATTTAACTAGTTAAATTATCGAAGTTATTCTCAAGAACTGCCTCTAGCCTTAATCTTGAGTCTAACCAATCATAAATCATCACTCTATAATCATCTTTTAATCATATTAGACACTTTCTTTAACTTTCTTTATCATTTAGACCATTTTCTTTAACTTCCAAGATTCAATCAAGAACTCAAAGAACTCAACAAGAACTCATAAAGAACTCAAAGAACTCATTAAAGATTCATAAAGAACTCATTCAAGATTCAAGATCTTCAATCAAGAACTTAATCAAGATTCAAGAACTCAATCAAGAACTCATCCAAACCAATTCAATCCACACGCATATTCATCAACAATTCATTCGAAAATTACCATCCAACTTATCCAAAATTCATCGAACTTTAACATAATATACATGATCATAAATCAACATATAACCAATAATAATATCATGAAAATCATCATCAAAACACCATACAAACACATAAAAATCAGATTTAGAAATCATTCATGAAATCATGGATAAACTTCATCAAATAACCCATACATGCATTTAATCTATACTATAAACATAGTATACCAAAAAGGTTGAGAGAAAGTATGTTACCTTGATCATGATTAAACACGTAAAGAACCCCAAAACCCGCTGCCCGGAACGAGTCTTGCACGGCAAAAACCCACGCAGCAACACGCACTCGAACACGACTTGCACCATCCAACACGGCTTCCCACAACTGCCCATGGCCTGCTGCCCTGCACGGCTACCTGCACCAACCTCCCACGCACTACTGCTGCACGGTCCACAACAACCCACACGGCCCCATGGTTGCACGGACACTCTGCTGCCCACACGGCCATCACCTCCACGCAAGACCCAAACCCAAAACCGAAACCAAGCCAAGACATGATCAAATGGAGGCTACTTGTTTGTTAATCACTTAAAGACCAATGAATGTTGAATCTTTAAGTTTGGATTTGGAATTGAAGATGAACAAAACTTGGGTTCATAACACCCAAAATAGGCGTGTGGCAAGAGGTAGAAATGGAGGGAGAGTTTGGCTTTTAAAAGTGATGGCAAGGGTGATTAAATGAGCAAATGAACAAAAGATCCTCATGCCTTGCTACTACTTCTATTTATAGAAGTGAGTTAGGTGTGAATGCATGGCAAGTGGCAAATCAAGCCACTAAAAGAGAGGGAAAATCGGCAATGGCTTACTCAAATGGGCTCAAAATTCACTTGGGCCATTTGCACTAATTCATGACTAATCATGATAAATTTTGCACTTGGCCCAAAACTAATTAATTAATTAGAAAATTAAATAATAAAATTCTAATTAATTAAAATAAAATAAAATCAAGAAATAATAAACCATTAAATAATATGGTTACACAATAGCAATTAAAATAGTCTAAATAAATTTAGACCATGCACCGGGACAAACTAATCACTAGCAAACCAACACGAAACTAGCCCAAAATCTGGGGCGTTACAATCTCCCCTCCTTAAAAGAATTTCGTCCCGAAATTCAAGCAAAGGAGATTATCCACCATCAGTAATCTGGGCTCGACACACAAAAAGTCAGACGAAATCTGACGGAACTTCGGCTTCCACTAAAGCTCAATCGATCCTCGCGACTTGACGCTTCAGCCACTCAGCTCGTCTTGCCTGCACGATCGAAAAACGTTCGTCGAAGTCTTGAACATGCTCCAGCATTTTTCGACATACCACTATAGACCTCGAGATCCTCCTCGTTGCTCGGAAGGTCAAGATAGGAGCAAAGTCTATCTTCTGTTCCAACTACGAACCCAGAACTACAAACCTTCGTCACATACTCAAGCTACTCCCCTCGACTATAGACTTAACTCTTAGAGGTGTAAAAACGATCGAATGGTCGAAAACTGGTACACCGGTTATGATCGATTGGTCAAAATTGGAATGCAGATATAATCGGTCGATTAAGGTAAAAAGTAGGAAACAATCAGTTGGTTTTGGATGATCGAACAAAGTTCCAAAACAATTAATCAATTCAAAAATCCATATCAGGTTTAGAATATCTGGATTAGAATGTTGGGATCGAAACGATGCCCACTTTTGAATGATGAGAATAGCAAGGACGCTAATAAAAATCTGATATGAATATAATATAGAGAAATCAAAGAATATCTCGAAGAAACTACATCGATTTATGTGGAGTAGGATGGCTATAATTATAAAATAAAAGAAATATATATATATATATATATATATATATATATATACATATATATATATATATAGCTACAATAGAAATAATGATGGTGTGTAAATGGCATAAATTATCCATCGATAAATCCGAGTGATGATGGATGATATTAACAACAACAACGGCCAAAAACACGGTGGATGACGCAAGGTGAAATAATGTTAATCACGAGGTTGGCCAGCATGTATAACGTTAATGATTCATGATGGCCTCAATTAAGTATGGTGATGATAACGTCGATAATGGGTGATCATAAATGATAATAAGGACCATGCTCGACGAAGACGATGACATGAACGATGATAATGGATTACGACGCTCATAATCAATGGTTAAAAACCTATGACGTCGAAATAAGGGAATGATGATCAAAATGATAGACGGTCCTGAACGATGATGAAGGCATCATGAACGTTAATGAATTGACTAAAACAAGGGTGATAACGATATTGTTAACAATTAGAAGCAACAACGAATCGGTAGTGATACTTATGTTAACAATGATGGTACTCACAAAAATAAGTTCAATAACGGAAAACAGGGTTAATCGTAAATCAGTCGTAAGGTGGATCAAATAGGTTTGGTACAATCAGATTTTGGTCGAATACGGTAGGTCAAAGCGGTTTCCTGACCACAAATACACCCCTATATAAGCTTTAGTCTGGTCTACCTTAACACCTTCCTTGTTGAGTACGCGACCCAAGAATGCAAATTCGCGAAGACAGAGCTCCCACTTGGAGATATTCGCGAATCACCTGCTGCTGCATAATATCCTTAGTTTTATACGGAGATGATCTGCATGCACAGACTCGTCTCTTGTTTAGACTAAGATATCATCGAAGAAGACTACGACGCACTTATTGAGTAAGTGGTGAAAAGTCCGGTACATCCGATCCATGAACACGGGTAAAGCGTTAGCGAGACCGACGGGCATCACCTTAAAACTCGTAGTGGTCGTATACGTACGAAGAAGCGGTCTTCGAAATGTCTTCTTTCTTGACTGGAATCTGATGATATCCAGATCGAAGATCTATCTTCGAGAACACTCCTGCTCCTCGCAACTGATCGAACAGGTCCTCAATCCTAGGCGACGGGTACTTATTCTTGATAGTTACCCGATTCAACTCCCGGTAGTCTATGCACAGGCGCATACTACCATCTTTCTTCTTCACGAAGAGCACAGGTGCTCCCCACGGAGAAACACTTGGCCTAATGAAGCCCTTACCGATCAAATCCTGGAGTCGTGTCTTTAACTCCAATAACTCAGATGGTGCTATCCGGTACGGTGCCTTCGAGATCGGCGCTGTCCCGGGTATTAAGTCGATATAAAACTCGACATCACGCTCAGGTGGAACGCCTGGTAGCTCATCAGGAAATACGTCTCTGAAATCCCTCGCTACAGGAATATCGTCCAACAGATGCTCTTTAGTCAAGTCTCGTACCTGAC
The DNA here is from genome assembly GCA_951394345.1 of Salicornia ramosissima. Taxonomy (NCBI): domain Eukaryota; kingdom Viridiplantae; phylum Streptophyta; class Magnoliopsida; order Caryophyllales; family Amaranthaceae; genus Salicornia; species Salicornia ramosissima. Next base: position 31,393,518 of record OX596236.1, on the reverse strand, counting down.
ATAGATACACCATATCGCCCTTCTGGCGATGTTTCCTTATCTTCAAGGCAGAGATTACCTTTACTCCTTTCTTAAGGACGAACCCAGAGTAGGTAACTTGGTTGCCCTGAGATCCTCGGAATGTTACTGACTGATCTCGGCAACGAATGATCGCTCGATACCTCGATAGCCAATCCAAGCCCATAACGACATCGAACTCCATCAGCGGAAAATCCTTCAAATCGGTTGTCGCCTGCTCACCAGCTAAAACGATAGGCAAACCTCGGAATTCGGGCTGACAAGCAAGAATCCTCTCCAGAAGGGAGAGTCATAAACGAACTAACGGGAAAACTGAGACTCCATTGAACTGGACCTCTGCTTCTGTCTTGGTTGTACAACGGACTCGATCCTTCATTGGAGACTTAGCCGATGCCGAAAGCTCCTCTCCTGCCGATGGAACATGCCATAGGCGTGTCGTCACATCGCTTCCCTGGGTGGAAGTTCTGGCCACAACCGCTATACTTCGAACCGTCGAAATCCTAAGGCGAACTAGCGGTCGGAGGGGGGGTGTTGTAACCTTGTTGTAGCACAAGAAGATTACAAGGGAATAGCCACTAAAAGTTTGATAGAACAAGTTTAAAGATGGATACAGAATTCACCACCATCTTCTACACTTGGGCAATCAATTCGTGGAGATTGGATACAGAAATTCACCACCAAACTCTACAAATTAGGGTCCTAAGATCACAGCCTAATTGTGCCAAAAATTAGACAAGCAAAGGATGGTTGTATTCGGATTTCTCAAGAAAAACCAAAGACAAATTCAAGTTTTTTTTTGATTCAAAGTTCTGATTTTTCATTGATGCTCAAGGCCACTATTTATAATTACATCCAATGATAAGCTAAAGATAATTAGGAAATCTAATCCTATCCTAAAGATCAGAATTAGAGGTGCAAATTAAGATTACAAAGCTTATCCTAAAGATGAGATAAAAATCAGAACAAGTGGTGAATTTGTAATCTAAAAGGATAATCCTATCCTTGAAGATAACAAATCAGAACTAAAGGAGGAGCATCCATCCTTGTTTCAAGCTCTTCTTCAATGCCTTCATAATTGCTTGGTCTCCTCTTAAGTGCTCTCTTTAATTGCCCTAAGGCTGCCGGTTTTGGGAGCTTCTAGACCTGTCAACTTTGCTTCATTTATTTGCCTTGATTAAACTAACTTGACTTAACTTAAACAACTTAAACAAAAGAGGTTCAGTTTACATAAACAAGGACCGAACCCAAATTACAATAAAAACAAAGTTAAACTCAATAAACTAGAGTAAAAAGGACTTGAGTTGGATGGATAGTTAATCCAACCATGTTATGAATGCCATCTCGAACCATGGCTACTAGCTTGCCATTTCGAACCAAGGAGCTTGGAGGACGGATCACATCATTCTCCCCTTCTTTGGAAGAGTTTGACCTCAAACTTGGCAACTCTTCAAGCTCATCAAAATAGGGGGACAAGTCTTGCACATTAAAGGTAGATGACACTCCATAATCCCCTGGTAATTCTACCTTGTAAGCATTGTCATTCAACTTCTCCACTATTTCAAATGGACCATCACTTCTGGGACTTAGTTTAGAACGCCTCTTGGTGGGAAAGCGTTCCTTCCTCAAATGGATCCATACCAGATCGCCTTTGTTGAAATGCACCGAGCTTCTCTTCTTATCATAATACTCCTTCATCTTTGTATTAGCTCGTTCTATTTGCCCTCGAACTTTCTCATGAATGGTTTGGATTTCTTTTGCTCGTTCACTAGCTTCTTGGCTGTATTTTGTTGGAGTTGGAATTGGGGCCAAATCGATTGGAGTACACGGATTGAACCCATAGACAACTTCAAATGGACTTAGACTTGTCGTACGGCTAGGAACTCGGTTGTAGGCAAACTCAGCATGAGGTAGCATATCTTCCCATTGGCTAGGACGCTTCGTAGCTAAGGACCGTAGTAATGACCCTAAAGTCCTATTGGTGACTTCGGTTTGACCATCAGTTTGGGGATGGCTTGAAGTACTGAATTTCAGCTTTGTTCCCATTTTGCGCCATAGGGTAAGCCAAAAATGACTTAGAAACTTGGTGTCTCGATCACGAACCATTGACTTGGGAATTCCATGCAAGCGAACAATTTCTTTGAAATAGAGATCAGCTACACGGCTAGCATCATGAGTAGTATGGCATGGGATGAAATGGGCCATTTTTGAAAACCGATCAACAACCACCATGATCGAGTCTTTTCTGGTTTTAGTTAGAGGAAGCCCTATCACAAAATCAAGGCTTACATCTTCCCACGGAGCTTGGGGTATTGGTAATGGCAGAAGATACCCTTGAGGCAATTGATGGCTCTTAGCTTTTTGGCATTTCACGCATCTTTTAACAATGAACTCTACATCTCTTTTCAACCGTGGCCAATAGAAATATTCAGAAACAAGAGCATGGGTCTTCTCTATTCCAAAATGGCCAGCCATTCCTCCTTCATGGAACTCCTTGATTAAGCTCTCTCGCAAACTTGATTTAGGGACACAAAGGTTGTTTCCCTTGAAAAGAAAACCATCCAAAATGTAAAAATCCTTATGGGGGTGGTTTTTACACTTTTGAAAAAGTTCTCCAAAATCAGAATCTTCATCATAGCATTGCTTCAATTCTTCAATACCTATCACACGTGTGCTCAAAGAATTAAGCAACACATATCTCCTTGACAAAGCATCAACACCTTTGTTCATTTCTCCTTTCTTGTGTTTGATGACGAAATGGAAGGATTGAAGAAATTCAACCCATTTGGCATGGCGAGCATGGAGCTTCTGTTGGCTTTGCAAGAACTTGAGTGCCTCATGATCAGAATGAAGGATAAACTCCTTAGGCAGTAGGTAATGTCGCCAATGATCCAAAGCACGAACAAGAGCCAAGAACTCCTTGTCATATGTTGAATATCTCCTTTGAACATCATTGAGCTTTTCACTGAAATAGGCAATGGGACGCCTATTTTGAGATAGGACAGCTCCTATTCCAACACCACTAGCATCACATTCAATTTCAAATACATCATCAAAGTTAGGTAAAACAAGAATAGGTGCAGTAATAAGCATCCTTTTAACCTCTTCAAATGCCTTTTGAGCATTTGGATTCCATTCAAACTTGGAGAGCTTTGTGAGTTCGGTGATTGGAGCCATGAGAGTACTGAAATTTCTCACGAATCGCCTATAGAAGGAGGCTAATCCATGAAAACTTCTTACTTGCTGGACTGATTGTGGCGTGGGCCACTCTTTGATTGCTTTCACCTTGCTTTCATCAACTTCAATACCATTACATGACACTTTAAATCCTAAGAATGTTACATAACTAGAAAAGAAATGACACTTCTCTAAATTACCATACAATTGTTCCTTGGACAAAACAGACAAAACATCTCTAAGATGTGATACATGCTCATCATCATCTTTACTGTAAACTAAAATATCATCAAAGTAAACAACTACACAATGACCAATAAAAGGTCTCAACACTTGGTTCATCAAACGCATGAAAGTGGAAGGTGCGTTTGTTAAACCAAATGGCATGACAAGCCACTCAAACAATCCTTCTTTGGTCTTGAAAGCAGTTTTCCACTCATCTCCTTCGAAAATACGAATTTGATGGTAGCCACTTTTAAGATCAATTTTTGAAAACACTTTAGCACCATGTAAATCATCTAACAAATCATTCAATCTTGGAATTGGAAATCGATATTTGATAGTGATTTTATTGATTGGCCTACTGTCTACACACATACGCCATTCTCCATTTTTCTTTGGGACAAGAAGTGTAGGACATGCACATGGGCTTAAGGATTCACGAATCAAACCCTTCGACAACAACTCATTAACTTGTCTCCTTATCTCTTCCGTTTCCTTAGGATTAGTCCTATAGGCAGGTTTGTTTGGCAAAGTGGAGCCGGGGATCAAGTCAATTTTGTGTTGTATGTCACGCTTAGGAGGTAGGGCATTTGGCATTTCAGTGGGAAAGACATGTGAGAACTCTTCAAGGAGGGGAGTGATTAGAGGATGTAGGGGTTCTTTTGTGGTGGAAGGGCTGTCCTCAAGGCCGCATAAAATAAGTCCTTTGTGAGACTTAAGTTCATGATATTCGGACTTGATTAGGGTTGTGAGGGTGGTTTGTGGAAGGCTATTGTTTTTGTGAGGGATGGTTTTGTTGAGAGGCAAAGGGGTCAACACAATTTTCTTTCCATCTTTGACAAATGAATATGTATTCTTAAAGCCATCATGCATAACTCTCCTATCAAACAACCAAGGTCGTCCAAGCAGTAGGTGACATGCATTCATGGGTATAACATCACAACACAACTCTTCATGATAATTGTTACCAATGCTAAATGAAATCAGAATTTGTTTATCAACTTGTATGCCTTTTCCTTGATTAAGCCATTGGATTACATATGGATTTTTGTGAGGAGTTGTTTTTAGTCCCAATTTATTCACCATGTTCTGAGATGCCACATTTGTACAACTACCACCATCAATGATTAAAGTACATACCTTACCTTTGATGGTACAACGGGAGTGAAAGATTGCCTCTCGTTGTAAATTCTCTTCTTTGTCGACCAAGTTGCTAAGGGCACGCCTTACAACTAAACACTCTCCTTCGTCGGGTCCTAGGAGCACTTCATTATGTTCCTGATCCGATTCTCCAATATCATTATCATCATGATCCTCTTCTGGTTCTTCTTTTTCATACTCAATCAAAGAGATTACTCTCTTATTTGGACACTCGGTTGAAATATGACCAAAGCCATGACATCGAAAACATTTTCTGGGTTGGGCTGAATTTTGTGGTTTAGAGGGAGTAGAGGACTGATTTTGTGGTTTAGAAGGATTAGGGGAGGTTATTTTGAGTGGGGTTTGAGATGGACGGTTAAATGGGGAAGGGGCTGATTTGAAAAAGGGACGTGAGGTCTCTTTTCCTTTGGCCTTTTGTTGGGCTTCAACCTTGTGAGCTAGAATGACTAACTCTTCTAAAGTTGAGTAAGGGTGTAATTCAACAACATTGGCTATTCTGGGATCTAACCCTCCAAGAAAACGAACCAAAGTTTGGGGTTCATCTTCCTCAACATCACACTTCATTGTTAGACCCTCAAAGTCTCTTGCATACTCCTCTACTGATTTCGTTCCTTGTTTCAACTTGTGGAACTTCTGAAAATTTTCTTGGACATAGTAAGTAGGTAAGAACTTGCTTTTATCAACTTTTTCATTTTAGGCCAAGTTCTGACCTTATCTTTACCTTGCCTTTGCCTTTTTGCATTTACATTTGACCACCAAGTGGACGCATATTTTCTGAGTTTTAAGGCAATAATTTTCACTTTCTTGTCCTCCGGAGTATTCTTGTAATCGAACACTCTTTCAACGGTGTTCAACCATTCGATGAACTCATCGGCATCCATCTTGCCATCATATTCTGGAATATCAACCTTGATATCATTATTGTTTGGCCTTGTTCTTGGAGTTTCATCTTCAACTCCTGGATCACTACTTTGTTCACTTCGAGTGGGTGAACCTTCTCTTTGCCTAATGAGTCTCCTCATTAGGTCCGCCATTTCTGTTTGCATAGTAGCCATTTGAGCCCTTAAGCTCTCCTTCTCTTCTTCACTTTTCTGAATGTATTCTTGCCAATTGGGAGGTGGGTTCGACATTTTGGTTTTTTTTTTTTTTTGATTTTTTTTTTGTGTGGAGAGGGGTTGTTGGACGTGGGGTAAGGGGGCAGAACGGGGTTGTTTTTGTGGAGGAGAAAGGTGGCTAGACCTGCATGGGCCACCAAATGTTGTAACCTTGTTGTAGCACAAGAAGATTACAAGGGAATAGCCACTAAAAGTTTGATAGAACAAGTTTAAAGATGGATACAGAATTCACCACCATCTTCTACACTTGGGCAATCAATTCGTGGAGATTGGATACAGAAATTCACCACCAAACTCTACAAATTAGGCTCCTAAGATCACAGCCTAATTGTGCCAAAAATTAGACAAGCAAAGGATGGTTGTATTCGGATTTCTCAAGAAAAACCAAAGACAAATTCAAGTTTTTTTTTGATTCAAAGTTCTGATTTTTCATTGATGCTCAAGGCCACTATTTATAATTACATCCAATGATAAGCTAAAGATAATTAGGAAATCTAATCCTATCCTAAAGATCAGAATTAGAGGTGCAAATTAAGATTACAAAGCTTATCCTAAAGATGAGATAAAAATCAGAACAAGTGGTGAATTTGTAATCTAAAAGGATAATCCTATCCTTGAAGATAACAAATCAGAACTAAAGGAGGAGCATCCATCCTTGTTTCAAGCTCTTCTTCAATGCCTTCATAATTGCTTGGTCTCCTCTTAAGTGCTCTCTTTAATTGCCCTAAGGCTGCCGGTTTTGGGAGCTTCTAGACCTGTCAACTTTGCTTCATTTATTTGCCTTGATTAAACTAACTTGACTTAACTTAAACAACTTAAACAAAAGAGGTTCAGTTTACATAAACAAGGACCGAACCCAAATTACAATAAAAACAAAGTTAAACTCAATAAACTAGAGTAAAAAGGACTTGAGTTGGATGGATAGTTAATCCAACCATGTTATGAATGCCATCTCGAACCATGGCTACTAGCTTGCCATTTCGAACCAAGGAGCTTGGAGGACGGATCACATCAGGGGGTACTGCTAGGAGTACTAAATCGGGCTTCTCGAAATATGGTGACGTCACCGGGGTTGGGGTCCCCTTCCTGCTCGCATCCTCCTCGATAACAGACGCCTGAAGGTCGAGTGCTACCTCGTAAGCTTGTCGTAACGTCTTCGCTCCACTGCTGATCATACGAACGCGAATCCTCGTATCCAGCTTCTTTAGGTAACGCTTGTCCCGCTCCTCCTCGGATAGAACGACCGACGTAGCGAACCTCGATAACTCGGCGAACTTATCGGGGTGTGCCTGAACTATCATCTTACCCTGGATGAGAGTAAGATACTCCTCTGGTTTCTGCCACCGCAACTCGTCGGGGTAGAACCTCCTCTGGGCCTTAGCTACGAACTCGTACCACGATATCGAATGCAGGGTAAACGCACGTTCCTAGCTATGCTCCACCAGTTATCAGCCTTTCCTCGCAAGTAGTAGGCGACGAACTGGTCCTTCTCGTGCTCGGACAAAATGTAGCGTCGAAGAGCCTTCCTATCTCGTGGATTCAACTCTTCAACAATGTAGGGTCGGCAACCCCATCGTAAGTCGGTGGTCCAAGACGAGCGATACGATCGAACGTCGACTGCGATCCCGATGGCTGACGACTAGGATGCGCTAGCGTAAGAATCGCTTCCCCGAGCGCTCGTAATCTCTGTCGTCCCGAACTCGACCGGCGAGGTGTGAACACGTCGAAACGTAACACGATAAGAACAAAATAAACAAAAATGTGAATTAACAATCCACACTTAAGTCAAGTATACACACAAAAGTAAGTAGGAAAAAGAGTCTTATCCCGGATTCTTCTACCCGTCACTCTTCCTCCCTTTACTTGAATCTTAACTTTAGGGGTTTATCACTCGGGAATAGTAAAGCTCTCAACTCCCGGGTTTAACTCAATTCCTAAAACTTCACTTAAAACCTATTCGGCTCTGATACCAACTGTAACGACCCGACTCGCTTAAATCGGCGCGGAAGAAACCGACGAGTCGAATAGTTATAAACTACAACTCAAAACCTAAGAAATTAAAACTAATTCCTCGAAATATTATTAATAAACCACAAACGTACAAATACCCACAAGTTTGTACGTACTAATCCCAAAAGTCAAACTAAAAATACTAAAAATACAAGTAAACTCCAACTACATGTCAGAGTTATAAACAACGTAAAAGAGTCCATACAATACTCCAATACTATCTAAAAACAACAGTAATAGTAAATACAACAAACAATGGCAATAACAACGTCGCTCGCCCAACCCAAAGCTAAGCAAGAGTATTGTCATCAGAAATACCTGAAAAATATACAACAGTCCACCATCAGTGGCGAGTAACATAACTGACTCACCCTAATGGGAATACACATGTACATAGTACAAATCAAATAATCAAATCATCAATCAAAAACATGCGAGAACATCCCAAACGTGAACTCGACTCAAATCATCCTACTCAACTATCTTTGGCGCAATCATTCATGTTCTAGACCGGACTGTGCTCGTACGAACGCATCTTACGCATTCGAACTTTCTACTATGCTCGGATTTGAGAATCTTACTCCCAAACCCCATGAAACCAATCTTACTGGAAATCCATGTCCCGTGAAACCAATCTTACTGGAAATTCACAAAGATCACATAGTATGACTCCAACTATCCCAATACCGCGGATGGAATAGGGGCAACGTGTTAACCCAAATACAATGAATCTTACTCAAAGTATTAGGCGTCTAAAAAATGAAATCAAGCTAATTATTAATTAATTAAATCTTTTAATCGACTTAATCATATTATCATCATTATTACCCAACATAACTAAATTAAGTTCAAGAATTGCCTCTAGCCTTGATTCTCGAATTTAACTAGTTAAATTATCGAAGTTATTCTCAAGAACTGCCTCTAGCCTTAATCTTGAGTCTAACCAATCATAAATCATCACTCTATAATCATCTTTTAATCATATTAGACACTTTCTTTAACTTTCTTTATCATTTAGACCATTTTCTTTAACTTCCAAGATTCAATCAAGAACTCAAAGAACTCAACAAGAACTCATTAAAGATTCATAAAGAACTCATTCAAGATTCAAGATCTTCAATCAAGAACTTAATCAAGATTCAAGAACTCAATCAAGAACTCATCCAAACCAATTCAATCCACACGCATATTCATCAACAATTCATTCGAAAATTACCATCCAACTTATCCAAAATTCATCGAACTTTAACATAATATACATGATCATCAACATATAACCAATAATAATATCATGAAAATCATCATCAAAACACCATACAAACACATAAAAATCAGATTTAGAAATCATTCATGAAATCATGGATAAACTTCATCAAATAACCCATACATGCATTTAATCTATACTATAAACATAGTATACCAAAAAGGTTGAGAAAGTATGTTACCTTGATCACGATTAAACACGTAAAGAACCCCAAAACCCACTGCCCGGAACGAGTCTTGCACGGCAAAAACCCACGCAGCAACACGCACTCGAATACGACTTGCACCATCCAACATGGCTTCCCACAACTGCCCATGGCCTGCTGCCCTGCACGGCTGCCTGCACCAACCTCCCACGCACTACTGCTGCACGGTCCACAACAACCCACACGGCCCCATGGTTGCACGGACACTCTGCTGCCCACACGGCCATCACCTCCACGCAAGACCCAAACCCAAAACCGAAACCAAGCCAAGACATGATCAAATGGAGGCTACTTGTTTGTTAATCACTTAAAGACCAATGAATGTTGAATCTTTAAGTTTGGATTTGGAATTGAAGATGAACAAAACTTGGGTTCATAACACCCAAAATAGGCGTGTGGCAAGAGGTAGAAATGGAGGGAGAGTTTGGCTTTTAAAAGTGATGGCAAGGGTGATTAAATGAGGAAATGAACAAAAGATCCTCATGCCTTGCTACTACTTCTATTTATAGAAGTGAGTTAGGTGTGAATGCATGGCAAGTGGCAAATCAAGCCACTAAAAGAGAGGGAAAACCGGCCATGGCTTACTCAAATGGGCTCAAAATTCACTTGGGCCATTTGCACTAATTCATGACTAATCATGATAAATTTTGCACTTGGCCCAAAACTAATTAATTAATTAGAAAATTAAATAATAAAATTCTAATTAATTAAAATAAAATAAAATCAAGAAATAATAAACCATTAAATAATATGGTTACACAATAGCAATTAAAATAGTCTAAATAAATTTAGACCATGCACCGGGACAAACTAATCACTAGCAAACCAACACGAAACTAGCCCAAAATCTGGGGCGTTACATACCAACCTTACCTACTCCTTTGATAAGTCCTTTGCTATTGTCACCAAATGTCACGTGCCCTCCCTTGAATGTAGTGAGTGAAAGGAATTGTTCTTTATCCCCGGACATGTGTCTTGAGCAACCACCGTCCAAATACCAATATGGCTTTCCTTTCACTCGCACCTGCACAAGCAAACTAAAGGTTAGTTTTAGGAACCCAGACCAGCTTGGGTTCCTTGTTCTTTGAAACATTTTCAACCTTGACCTTCCTAACCCACACTTGTTGGGTGTAGACTTTATTTTTCTTGTCATGTTTCTTTTTGGTGAAACATTTGTTAGCAACATGACCACTTTTACCACAATAGGTACAAACATGCATATCCTTGGCAAATATATACTTGCCTTTCTTGAATTCATCCAACCACGTGTTGTCTGTGCCAAGAACAGTTGTAGAACTAGATCCAGAATACCCTAAACCAAACCTTTGAGAATTTCCAGGTTGGGATGTGAGGATGCTTAGGGTTTTCTGAGCATCTAACATTTTGTTTAATTGGTTCATACAATCTGTTAGCTCATTTTCCTTGTTCTCAAGCCTCTTAAGTTGAACTTCATTTTGTTTCTCAAAAGATTTTAAGTCAATTCTGGTCTTTTGAAGTTCATCTTGTAGTCTTGAGACCAGGGAGGGATCTGGTTCGTCACTGGTCTTCTTGGTGTTTTCTTGTTTTAGCAAGATGAGTTCAGCCTCAAGATCACATATCTTGGCTATACACTCATCATGTAAAACGTCCAAAACCTCATCAAAGGCAGTGGGAGAACCAGTCTCTTCAGAACTCTTGAGCTCACAATGTTCCTTGTGTAAATCTTCAAGTTTGTCAATTAAATGCTCATATGCAAGTATGACATCAGATTTACTCAAGGTACATGTATCTTTTAGCAGTTGAAAGTTTGAATTATGTGTGATAAATTTCTTGAGCTCATTAAACCCCTTTTCAATTTTTTAAAAAAGTTCATCCTCTTTAGGAACTGGTTTGGAGTTTAATGTCTCAAGTTCCATTTTATGATGATCTAATGTTATTTCAAGTTCAGAAATTTTTTCTTTAAGTTCTTCACAAATAAACTCAAGTTCAGCATATCTAGCACCACATATTTCATACTCTCGAACTGTTTCTTTTAATTTATTTTTGTTGTTCTGATAAGCAGAACCAACACTAATGCATTGATCAATAGTGAATTCAAGATAGTCAAGCAGTTCATCTCTATCTAGATTATGCATATTTGCCTTTAAATCATTAAAACATACCTGGTTATCATCAGAAGTGCTTCCACCAGCCATGAGACAGAGAACTTCTTCTTCTTGCAAACAGACCTTAGACTGGTATGTGCATGTGAAAGCAGTTAGACAGAGATTTGCTTCTTCTTCATCTTCCTCATTTTCTGATTCTGAATCTCCCCAAACTGCAGCCAACATAGCTCTTTTGAAAGCCTTCTTCTCAGTCTGGACTCTAGGATTTCCTTTGGGATTTTTCCATGTTGGACACTCCTTGATTCTGTGCCCCATTTCCCCACATTTAAAGCAACCAGCATTGGAACTGGTTTTCCTGAACTGTCCAGAACTGTTCCTTCCTTTTACAAACTTACCCTTGGACTTTGTCCTAAGGTATTTTTCAAATCTTCTGGCCATGAGACTTATATAATCTTCATCATCCTCAGATTCCTCTGCTTTGAGGACCATTTCCTTGTTTTTTGAGCTAGATTCAGCCTTTGAATCTACCAACATCTCATGAGTCATCAAGGAACCAATAAGTTGTTCTAGAGATAGTGAGGACAGATCTTTTGCTTCTGGTATGGCTGTGACCTTGGGCATCCACTTCCCTGATAAGCTTCTTAACATTTTCCTCACCAACTCTTCACTTGAGAAGGTCTTTCCCAATGACTTTAGTTCATTTACAATGGTCATGAACCTTGTAAACATGTCCTTTATATTTTCATCTCTAGTCATTTCAAAGACTTCATATTTTGACATAAGCATGTCAATTTTTGACCTTCTCACCTCAGAGTTGCCTTCATATGCAAGCTCTAGTGTATCCCATATTTCTTTAGCAGAAGAACAAGCTAGAATTCGATTCACCTCACATTCTGCAATTCCTTGTTGGAGAAGTGACATTGCCTTTGCATTTTTCTCCAACTTCTTGCAGTCTTCACTTGTGTACTCTTCTTCTGTCTTTGGAACCATGAGTCCTTCCTGACTCTTCTTGTGAATGATCGTGGGTCCATTTTTGACAATCATCCAGCACTCATAGTCTATCCCAATGATAAGATTTTTCATGCAATTTTTCCACCAAGAGTAGTTAGTGCCATTGAACTTGGGGAGTCTTGAACTATTTGATTCTTGAGTAGACATCTTCTTGCTCCTCTAGGTAGTTAACCTTTTGAGAAGTTAGGCTCTGATACCAATTGTTAGTTCAATGTATACTCAAGAAGGGGGGGGGGTTGAATTGAGTATGTGTGTTTTTTTTTTTTTTTCAATCGTTTTCAAGTGTTGTTTATGCTTTTGTGAGATCAACGAGAGAACAGTAAGCAAAGAGTAAGGACACCAAGATTTAACGAGGTTCGGCTTCTAAACAAGCCTACGTCCTCCACTCTCTCACCAATATTATTAATCAACTCAGAATAATAACAAGGTTACACACTCAATTAAGTGCTACAACTATGTAACACTTAATTCCCCAACTGTTAACTCTAACAGTTCACTCAGTGTTCACAGAACACTCCCCAACCACTTCCCTCTAAGTGGTTCAAATATTACAAACTTAAATCTCCGTAAGTTTTTCTCTTAAAGATGGATATGGAGATAGTTTTGGACTAAGGATAGACTCTCAGAAAATATTACTTGGTTTTCTTTGGACAGAAAAAGTCATCTAGGGTTTCTTGCAAAGATTGTTTATATAGACAAGGAAAACCGTGCCCTAGAAGTGTGCTGGAAGCTCCCCTAAATTTTGCAAAAAGATCAGCTGACACAAGTGAACAGTTAACTGTTCCAGACTTTTGTATACTACCACTGTTTGCAGCGGTTAATACTCAAAAGTCCAACAAGTACATTGCATTTAATGAGCTGATTTTGCAAATCAATTTAGCGGATTTCCAGGACACAAGTGATCCAAATTTTTCAAATAAATTTTCAAAAAGATTTTGAACTCGAAAATCTGTACGGATCACGTGCCTAATACTTAGGTCTGTTCCCACAGTGGTCTCAGTACTACTAAGTTTACGTCTGGCAAAGGGAACTGTTCCAAGCTTGTTTTGTGCCTGTTCTTAGCTTGTTCTTGGGTTGTTCTCTTTACTGGATATAAACTTAAGGTCTTTTTGCTCTTTACTTAAAAAAATAAGAATATTTTCCTAAGCCTATTTTACATGAAGATCCTAGAAATATAAAAATAAAAAGGCTCCAAGCTCTTGGCTTCTGATCTTCAAGTATTTCAAGGTCTTCATGATTGCCTTGATGAGTCCTCACTTGATTCAACCTGTTCATATACAATTATACATAGATATCAAGTATAGAGGACTGGTTTGTCATCATTCAAATCAAATATGGTTCAACACTTTTGCATTTCAATCATCCTTTGCCCACTTTTAAACACAAACACTCCCTCCTCTTTAGCCTTGTTCCACACGCCTATTTTGGCTTCCAAACACCAAACTTTGTTCATCCATCTTTTCAAACCCAAACTTAAAGATTCAACCTCCATTGATCTTTAAGTGTTAAAACACAATGTAAACCCCAATAATTTCATTCAAGATCACTAGTTCGGGTTTGGTTTTCGAGTCTTGGTTCGTGTGGATTTAGAAGGTGGTTCGTTTGGTGGTTCCATGTGAGGGTCGTGCACAAGTGGTGGTTTGGGTCCAGCCATGTGGTGGTGACGTGCATTGAAGCCGTGCGTGTTCAAGAAGGTGCATCGTGTTCGTAGTGGCCAGCCGTGGTGGTGCAGCCGTATGAGAGCACTTCTGGGCAGCGGGTTTTCGTGGGTTTAAGCGGTTAAATCTTATTAAGGTAACATACTTTCTTATCCTAATTTGTATACTATGTTCATAGGGTAGATTAAGAGATCAAATTGGGATAGTTTTTTTTTTTTTTTTTTTTTTTTTTTTTGGTAAATAAGTATATATATACCAAGAAAAGGTGAACTATACATCCAAAAGTTTCAACCTAAGTTGACACCTAGGTTGAGACTAGATCAAATACAAGCTATTTGATCCTACCTACGTACACCTACTTCTAATTCTAGGTCAGGACAGACCCTGCCAGAATAAAAGAAACCAAAAGGGAGGCAAGATTATATTAGGTCATATATAAGCAAATGGCCTACTTACAATCATTCCTTACATAAGAGAAGCATTAGCCTTACAAACAAAAGATAGAACCTAATCGTAGAACTTGTAGGTCAGGCACCAGTTCCAGGTTGCATGATGAGCATTTTCCTGCCTGCTTCATTACTTCTGAGAGCCACTTTCAGAATTATCTCCCTAACCAACAAGTCAATGGGTTTGCATATGTTTCCAAAGATGGTATTGTTCCTGTGAAGCCAGATTGTATGTATTGTCTCAGTGAAGCACATAGTAAGTACCTGAGCTTTTATAGTAGTCTTCCTGCTGCATTTCAGAATCCAGGAGAGGGTGTCTTCAAAGTTCGTGTTTGGTGCTTGGATGTGAATAACATTGAGAACCTTGCACCATATGTCTCTACTCACTTTGCACTCAAAAAAAAGGTGGCTGACTGTTTCAGCCTCATCCCCACATAGCCTGCAAGTTGGATCACAGGGGATTTTCCATGTGATGAGCCTGTCAGTAGTGGCTAGTCTATTCTGCACAGCTAGCCAGAAAATGAAAATTCTCTTTGGAGTTGCTTTGTTATTGCATATTAGTCCTCTCCATGGGACCATAGCGGCTTGGGGTCTCAACAAGTTATAGAGTGTTTTGATTCTCATGTTGCCATCATATACGATTTTGTCCCAACCCCCTATTTGATCTACTATGTCTCTACATTTCATGATTTTCTTTAGGACCCAGGTACATTTTGCTGGAAGCTTGCATGTCCAGCAGTCTCTACCTTTGAAATAGTAAGCATGTACCCATTTGACCCATAGATTGTCATTTTTATTTGCAATATCCCAAAGAGTCCTAGTAGTAGTAGCTTGATTCCATTCTTGTAAGGAAAGGATATTTCACCCCCCACTTACTTTAGGTAGACAAACTTGACTCCATCCTACTGTTGCTTTTTTACTACTCCCATTTTGGCCTGTGATCAAATTGGGATAGTTTGATGATGGTTATGGGCTATGTTATGCGTGTATATTGGGTCAAGTTGGGGTGATGTTTTTGTGATATTCATGTCTTGATTCTATGTGTTATATTGTTGTGATCCGGCCTCCTAACTCCTTGGTTCAGAATGGTAAAATAGTCACCATGGTTCGAACTTGCATCCATGACTTGGTTGGATTGATTATCCAACCTACTCCAGTCCTATTTAATTTTGTTTATTAAATTTTCAGTTTAACTTTGTGTTTAGTAGGGTTCGATCCTTGTTAGTATAAATCGAACCCCTTTTAATTTGTTTAAGTTATTTTAAATTCAGTCAAGTAGTTAGTTAATTAAGGCTAGCAATAAACAAAGCAATGTGTCATTGGAAGCAATGAGAAACCGGCGGTTTGCAAGGAGATCAGAGAAGCAAAGCTGGCAGCCTTGAAGCCCCAAAAACCGGCAGCCTTGAAGCCCAAAGCCGGCAGTATTGGAAGTCCAAAGATGGCAGCTCCAAGATGGCATCCTCAAGATCCAAAGATGGCAGCTTCAAGATGGCATCCAAAGATGGAAGGTGGCAGCCTCAAGTGCAAAACCGGCAGCCCCCTTCGAAGTTTTAAAGCCGGCAGCCTCTAGGGGAATACAAGAAGTCATCAATACAATCAAGCTACAAGAAGCTTCCAGAATTCAGCTGCCAAGCAAGAGGATTAAAAGAGCAATTAAAAGAGAGACAAAGCAATTAAGAAGGCATTAAAATGGAGCTTAAAAGCCGGCTGCCCAAGCTCCTCAAATTCAGATTTTATTATCTTCAATTGCAACCACCATTTCTGATTTCTTAGGATAAGGATTAGACTTTCTAATTACCCTAGCTTATCCTAATTGTACTTATAAATAGTGGCTTGCATATCAATGAAAAAAAGCAGAACTTTTGAATCAAAAACAAACACTTAAATTTGTCTTGGTTTTTCCTCAAGAAATCCGAAACAATTATCCTTTGCTTGTCTAATTTGTGGCTCAATTAGGCTGTGATCTTAGGAATCTAATTTGTTGAATTTGGTGGTGAAATCTGTATCCAAGTTCACGAATTAAAGCCCAAGTCCTCGAAGTTGGTGGTGTTATTTCTGTATCCATCTTTGAATCTTGATCTATCCTTTACTTTAGTGGCTAGTCCCTTGTAATCTTCTTGTGCTACAACAAGGTTACAACATTTGGTGGCCCATGCAGGTCTAGCCACCTTTCTCCTCCACAAAAACAACCCCTTTCTTTCCTTTACCTCCACGTCAAAAAAAAAAAAAAAAAAAAACACACAAAATGTCGAATCCCCCACCCAATTGGCAAGAGTTCATTCAGAAAAATGAAGAAGAGAAGGAGAGCTTAAAGGCTCAAATGGCTGCCATGCAAACTGAAATGGCGGATCTAATGAGGAGACTCATTAGACAACGAGAAGGTTCACCCACTCGGAGTGAACAAAGCAGTGACCTAGAGCTCGAAGATGAAACTTCAAGAACAAGACCAAACAATGATATCAAGGTTGATATTCCAGAATATGATGGCAAGATTGATGCCGATGAGTTCATCGAATGGTTGAACACCGTTGAAAGAGTGTTCGATTATAAGAATACCCCGGAGGACAAGAAAGTGAAAATCATTGCCTTGAAACTTAGAAAATATGCTTCCACTTGGTGGTCGAATATAAACGCAAAGAGGCAAAGGCAAGGCAAAGACAAGGTCAGAACTTGGCCTAAAATGAAGAAAATGATGAAGAGTAAGTTCTTACCTACTTACTATATTCAAGAGAATTTTCAGAAGTTCCACAAATTGAATCAAGGAACGAAATCAGTAGAGGAGTATGCAAGAGAATTCGAAGGATTAACCATGAAGTGTGATGTTGAAGAGGACGAACCCCAAACTTTGGTTCGTTTTCTTGGCGGTTTGGATCCTAGAATTGCCAATGTTGTCGAACTACACCCCTACTCAACTTTGGAAGAGTTAGTCATTCTAGCTCACAAGGTTGAAGTCCAACAAAAGGCCAAAGGGAAAGAGACCTCACGTCCCTTTTCCAAAACAGCCCCTTCCCCATTCAACCGTCCATACCAAACACCCCTCAAAGTAACCCCCTCTAATCCCCCCAAACCACAAAATCAGCCCTCTAATCCTTCTAAACCCCAAAATTCCGCCCAACCCCGGAAATGTTTTCGTTGTCATGGCTTTGGCCATATTGCAACCGAGTGTCCAAATAAGAGAGTAATCTCTTTGATTGAATGTGAAAGAGAAGAACCAGAAGAGGATCATGATGACAATGATATTGGAGAATCGGATCAGGAGCAAGATGAAGTGTTCCTAGGACCCGATGAAGGTGAATGTCTAGTTGTTAGACGTGCCCTAAGCAGTTTGGTCGGCAAGGAAGAGAACTTGCAACGAGAGGCAATATTTCACTCCCGTTGTACCATCAAAAACAAGGTATGTACTTTAATTATTGATGGTGGTAGTTGTACAAATGTGGCATCTCAGAATATGGTGGATAAATTGGGACTAAAAACAACTCCTCACAAAAATCCTTATATAATCCAATGGCTTAATCAAGGGAAAGGAATTAAAGTGGATAAACAAATTCTGATTTCATTTAGCATTGGTAACAATTATCAAGAAGAGTTGTATTGTGATGTAATCCCCATGGATGCGTGTCATTTGTTGCTTGGAAGACCTTGGATGTTTGATAGGCGAGTTAATCATGATGGATATAAAAACACTTATTCCTTTATTAAAAATGGCAAGAAAATTGTATTAACTCCCTTACCCCCACCCAAAACTGCCGCACAACCACCACCCAAAACTGCCGCACAACAGAACAATACTCCCTTACCCACTACTCTTACTACCCTCATCAAGTCTGAATATCATGAGTTCCAACCCCATAAAGGGCTCATTTTAAGTGGACTTGAAGACAGCCCCTCACCTCCCAAAGAACCTCTCCATCCCTTACTTAGTTCCCTCTTTCAAGAATTCCCTAATGTTTTCCCCTCTGAAATGCCGTGTGCATTACCTCCCAAAAGGGACATCCAACACAAAATTGACTTGATTCCCGGTTCTACCTTGCCAAATAAACCTGCCTATAGAACCAACCCTAAGGAGACCGAGGAGATAAGACGGCAGGTTGACGAGTTGTTATCTAAGGGATTGATTCGAGAGTCCTTGAGCCCGTGTGCATGCCCTACTTTACTTGTTCCAAAGAAAAATGGTGAATGGCGTATGTGTGTGGACAGTAGGCCTATTAACAAAATCACTATCAAATATCGATTTCCAATTCCAAGATTGAATGATTTGTTAGATGATTTACATGGTGCTAAAGTATTTTCGAAAATTGATCTTAAAAGTGGCTATAATCAAATTCGAATTTTCGAAGGAGATGAATGGAAAACAGCTTTCAAAACCAAGGATGGATTGTTCGAGTGGCTTGTCATGCCATTTGGTTTAACAAACGCACCTTCTACCTTCATGCGTTTGATGAATCAAGTTCTGAAACCTTTTATTGGTCGCTTTGTAGTAGTTTATTTTGATGATATTTTAATTTATAGTCGAGATGATGATGAGCATGTATCACATCTTAGAGAAGTCTTTTCTGTTTTAGCAAGAGAACAATTGTATGGTAATCTAGATAAGTGTGATTTCTTTTCTAGTTTTGTAACTTTTCTAGGATTTAAAGTGTCATGTAATGGTATTGAAGTTGATGAAGACAAAGTAAAAGCGATCAATGAGTGGCCCACGCCACAATCAGTTCAACAAGTGCGAAGTTTTCATGGGTTAGCCTCTTTCTATAGGCGATTCGTGAGAAATTTCAGTACTCTCATGGCTCCAATCACCGAACTCACAAAGCTTTCAAAATTTGAATGGAATCCAAATGCTCAAAAGGCATTTGCAGAGGTTAAGAAGATGCTTACTACTGCACCTATTCTTGTATTACCTAACTTTGATGATGTATTTGAAATTGAATGTGATGCTAGTGGTGTTGGAATAGGAGCTGTCCTATCTCAAAACCGGCGGCCCATAGCCTATTTCAGTGAAAAGCTCAATGATGTTCAAAGGAGATATTCCACCTATGAAAAAGAATTTTTGGCTCTTGTTCGTGCTTTAGACCATTGGAGGCATTACCTATTGCCTAAAGAATTCATTCTACATTCAGATCATGAAGCACTCAAGTTCTTGCAAAGCCAACAAAAGCTCCATGCTCGCCATGCCAAATGGGTTGAATTCCTTCAATCTTTTCACTTCGTCATCAAGCATAAGAAAGGAGAAATGAACAAAGGTGCCGATGCTTTGTCCAGGAGATATGTGTTGCTTAATTCTTTGAAAACACGTGTGATAGGTGTAGAAGAAATGAAGCAATGCTATGATGATGACTCTGATTTTGGAGAAATCTTTCTAAAGTGTAAAAGCCATCCCCATAAAGACTTTTACATTTTGGATGGTTTTCTTTTCAAAGGGAATAGCATTTGTTTTCCTAAATCTAGCTTGAGAGAAAGCTTAATTAAAGAATTCCATGAAGGAGGAATGGCTGGTCACTTTGGAATTGAGAAGACCTACACTCTCATTTCTGAATACTTCTTTTGGCCTCGGTTGAAACGAGATGTAGACTTTGTTGTTAAGAGGTGCGTGAAGTGTCAACAAGCTAAGAGCCATCAATTGCCTCAAGGGTATCTCATGCCCTTACCCATACCGCAAGCTCCTTGGGAAGATGTAAGTCTTGATTTCGTGGTAGGACTTCCCATCACCAAAAACAGAAAGGACTCGATCATGGTGGTTGTTGATCGATTCTCAAAAATGGCTCACTTCATCTCTTGTCATACAACCCATGATGCTAGCCGTGTGGCTGATCTTTACTTCAAAGAGGTTGTTCGCTTACATGGGATTCCCAAATCAATGGTTAGTGATCGAGACGCCAAGTTCCTAAGTCATTTTTGGCTTACCTTATGGCGCAAGATGGGAACAAAGCTCAAATTCAGTACTTCAAGCCATCCTCAAACCGATGGTCAGACCGAAGTCACCAATAGGACTTTAGGGTCCTTGCTACGAGCCCTTGCAACAAAGCGTCCTAGCCAATGGGAAGAAATGCTACCTCATGCTGAATTTGCTTACAACCGAGTTCCTAGCCGTACCACAAGCTTGAGCCCATTTGAAGTTGTTTATGGGTTCAATCCATGTACTCCAATTGATTTGGCTCCATTTCCAACTCCAACCAAATATAGTCATGAAGTAGTGAACGAGTCAAAGAGATCCAATCCATTCATGAGAAAGTTCGTGGGCAGATTGAACGAGCTAATGCAAAGATGAAGGAGTACTATGACAAAAAAAGAAGCTCGGTGCATTTCAAGGAAGGTGACCTTGTGTGGGTTCATTTAAGGAAGGAACGTTTTCCAACTAAGAGGCGTTCTAAAATCAGTCCAAGGAGTGATGGTCCATTCGAAATCAAGGAGAAAGTGAATGACAATGCCTATAAGGTCGAATTGCCCGGGGACTATGGAGTTTCTTCTACCTTCAATGTTCAAGACTTGTCCCCCTACTTTGATGAATTTGAAGAATTGCCAAGTTTGAGGTCAAACTCTTCAAAAGCCGGGGAGGATGTTGTGATCCGGCCTCCTAACTCCTTGGTTCAGAATGGTAAAATAGTCACCATGGTTCGAACTTGCATCCATGACTTGGTTGGATTGATTATCCAACCTACTCCAGTCCTATTTAATTTTGTTTATTAAATTTTCAGTTTAACTTTGTGTTTAGTAGGGTTCGATCCTTGTTAGTATAAATCGAACCCCTTTTAATTTGTTTAAGTTATTTTAAATTCAGTCAAGTAGTTAGTTAATTAAGGCTAGCAATAAACAAAGCAATGTGTCATTGGAAGCAATGAGAAACCGGCGGTTTGCAAGGAGATCAGAGAAGCAAAGCTGGCAGCCTTGAAGCCCCAAAAACCGGCAGCCTTGAAGCCCAAAGCCGGCAGTATTGGAAGTCCAAAGATGGCAGCTCCAAGATGGCATCCTCAAGATCCAAAGATGGCAGCTTCAAGATGGCATCCAAAGATGGAAGGTGGCAGCCTCAAGTGCAAAACCGGCAGCCCCCTTCGAAGTTTTAAAGCCGGCAGCCTCTAGGGGAATACAAGAAGTCATCAATACAATCAAGCTACAAGAAGCTTCCAGAATTCAGCTGCCAAGCAAGAGGATTAAAAGAGCAATTAAAAGAGAGACAAAGCAATTAAGAAGGCATTAAAATGGAGCTTAAAAGCCGGCTGCCCAAGCTCCTCAAATTCAGATTTTATTATCTTCAATTGCAACCACCATTTCTGATTTCTTAGGATAAGGATTAGACTTTCTAATTACCCTAGCTTATCCTAATTGTACTTATAAATAGTGGCTTGCATATCAATGAAAAAAAGCAGAACTTTTGAATCAAAAACAAACACTTAAATTTGTCTTGGTTTTTCCTCAAGAAATCCGAAACAATTATCCTTTGCTTGTCTAATTTGTGGCTCAATTAGGCTGTGATCTTAGGAATCTAATTTGTTGAATTTGGTGGTGAAATCTGTATCCAAGTTCACGAATTAAAGCCCAAGTCCTCGAAGTTGGTGGTGTTATTTCTGTATCCATCTTTGAATCTTGATCTATCCTTTACTTTAGTGGCTAGTCCCTTGTAATCTTCTTGTGCTACAACAAGGTTACAACATATATGATTGATTATGATTAATTTCATATTGATTATGTTTAAGTTTAATTTCATGAAGTTTTGATGATTGTAAGATGATGAATTATTGTTGAACTTTGATGATGTTGAGCGTGTATTTTGATGGTGTTCATGATGACGGTTCTTGATGATTCTTTATGAGTTCTTTATGGTTTCTTTATGAATCTTGATGGTTTCTTTATGAATCTTGATGAGTTCTTTATGAATCTTGATTAGTTCTTTACGAGTTCTTGGTTGAGTCTTGAATTCTTGAAGTATCTTAATTATGAATGATGATTCTTGGTTTCTTTATCATGATTATGTAGTCTTAAGTGTAGATTATATAGTCTTGGTTAAAGAAAGTTAAGATAAGTTTAAAGAAAGTTAAAGAAAGTAAATAAAGTTAAAGAAATGATTAAGATTGATTAAAGAAGTGGTATTGGTTATGGTTAGACTCAAGAAAAGGCGAAAGAAGTAATCTTGAGAATAATAATGATGGTTTACATGTTAGTCTTAAGTCAATGCGTAAGATGCAACTTAAGATTAACTAAGAATGTGAATTTCGGTTAAAGATTAGCTTGATTTTACTATTAGATGCCTAATCTTAGAGTAAGATTCTAGGAATTGGGTTAAGACGTTGCCCCTATCCTATCCGCGGTATTGGGATAGTTGGAGGTCTTACTATGTCGTCTCTTGAGATGGATTTCCCGTAAGATGGGTTTCATGGGGTTGGGAGTAAGATTCTCAATCCTGGCATAATAGAAAGTTCGTTTGCATAAGACGCGTTCGTACATGCATTTTCCGGTCTAATATGTAAATGATTGCGCCAAAGTTTAAGTATGTTAATTAATGGTTAAAGTTAGTCAAGTCAACATGATTACTTGTTGTTAACATGATTAATTATATTATGATGTGCGGTTCGCATGTTGGTATGTTTGATTTGATTGTTTGATTTATGCTATGACCATGTGTATCCCCGTTAGGGTGGGACAGTTATGTTACTCGCCACTGACGGTGGATGTTGTTTATTTTCAGGTAATTCTGATGATGAGGTCCTTGCTTAGCTTTGGGTTAGGCGAGTGCCGATGTTATTTAGTTCTTGTTTTGTTGTTTTACGATTTCTAGTATTAGACCATAGTAGTGGTATTTGTATTTTCTAACTCTGACATTTGTTTTGGAGTTAATACTGTTATTAGTAGTAGTGATATTTGGGATTTAGATATGTACAATCTTGTGGGTGTTGTACTTTTGGTTTAGCATATATTCAATTTGAGGTTTTGTTTTAATTTCAAAGTATGTTGGTATGTTAGAACTGACTATTCGACTCGTCGGTTTCTTCTGCGCTGGTTTAAGCGAGTCGGGTCGTGACACCATTACTGACCTGCGTCTAGACGCAGGTCATGTTAGTGGACCTGTGTCCAGGCGCAGGTCTGGTGTCCTCCGGGGTTGATTTTTGCTCCTTCTGGCCTATAAATACACGTCCTTCCAGCCTTTTCAACATACACCAACACACACCAATACCACGAACCATCCTTCTTCATTACATACTTACATCATATACCTTTGTATTCCATCAAACAACCCTCAAAACATCATGAAACACATCACAAATCACCAACTCAACCAACTTTTAACAAGCATATTGCGTTCATCATCGTTGATCCCAACTTGGTTGTTCTATCAAAGCACTACCAGGTACAATTCCTGAAGTCTCTACTTCAAATCTATTCATTTTAAGTTTATTGTATATTTATAAATCATTCAAAATGATGATCTTTGATAATGGTTAATGTGTTTAAAAATCTGAATGTTTTATGTGAATTTTAGTGCTTAAATTCATGTTTGTCATATTAATGTTAATATTTTAATTGTTGTTTTAATGTGATTGACCATTGATTTTAAATTTTCAATATTGATGCATAATAATTTATGACTCATATTAATCAGATCTGTTATCATGTGTTATTTTAATAGAAAAACTTCAGTTATTATGTCGTTAATAAATTTATTTTTTAATATAATGGTTTATTTATGAGTCATAGGAGATCTGGTCTGATCATGATTGAAATTATGATTATTGTTATTAACGTTGATATGATATCTGATTTTAAGTATTAAAAGTCTCATCATATAATTATTTCATATTTATGTTTTTATTGGTTGAACAGCACATTAAACCACTTTTCCTGGAACACACTTTGAACCTGCACATATTTTTATTTTTTATTGCTTTGATTTTTGTCTGTCGTTCATGTTTTATTTGTTTTCAATTTTTAGGATTTTTAATACTGACTTAATTTAAAGTGGCCGCAAAAGTTAGTTTTGATTTGTAAATAAATTAAACCCGCTTAGTAATATGCGTTCTTTAGGGTATAATATGAGATATTTATGTATTCGGGATTAATAATAATTTGACCACAAAAAAAGACCTAGTATAGACCGCTTACAGGCGGGCGGGCGGGCCCAATGCACGATTGGCCCGTAACCTGTCCCCGAACCCATACTCTAGTGCATGACCATATGGGGCCAATTGCTCCTGACATTGGTATTTCTTCGATGTCCGTGGACCGTATAAAACGCACGGTGGCGACTCCTACTAGTCCGTATTCACATACAGCGTTAACGAGCATTCAAACAACTCGTGAGATGTAGGCGGCCGGGTAAAAACGACCCCTACACGAATGGATAGAGTACGCCGTAAGATTCGGATTCACAGCATCCCTACAACGAATCCGAGTATGAGGAACTCATCTTCGGAATGAAGCTATACCAAGCTGCTGGAGCTACTTCACTAAAAGTGGTCTCAGATTCCCAGTTGGTGGTCGGACAAATATCCGGGGAATACGAGGCAAAAGAAGATGCTATGAAGATGTATGTACAAAAGTGTAAAACGCTCATAGATCAGTTCAAACATTTCACCCTCGATCACATCCCCAGGTAAGAAAGTACGCAGACAAATGCCCTTGCTAGACTTGCCAGCTCAGCCAAAGGAACATACCCTCGGATCATTACTTGGGAAGTGTTGCCTGAGCCCAACATCAATGAACTCAGCGTCAACACCATGTCTCAACAAACCGACTGGAGAACCAGCATCATCTCTTACCTAAGAGACCATCGGCTACCCCCTGAAGAAAGGGAGCAAACTCGGGTTAAGACCCTCAGTCGAAACTTCCTTTGGTACGAACAACAGCTGTACAAGCTATCCTACACTCATCCACTGCTGAAGTGCGTCACCCCAGAAGAAGTAAGTAATATCTTACAAGAAATACATGAAGGGGTATGCGGTAGCCATCAAGGAGCACATACCATTGCGAGCAAGGCACTGAGGACATGATACTATTGGCCATCCATCAGAAAGGATGCCATATCCCTCGTCCAAAAATGTAAGCAATGTCAGTTGCATGGGGACATACCAAGAAGGCTCTCATAAGACTTAGCAACCATCACACCTATGTTGCCCTTTGATAAGTGGGGGATGGACATACGCCCCCTTCCCTCCAGCGGTAGCCCAGAAAAAGTTTCTCTTGGTCGCAATAGACTACTTCACTAAGTGGATCGAGGCTGAAGCACTAGCAAACATCACTGACAGACAGGTCAGACAGTTCATATGGAAGAACATCATCACTCGGTTTGGCAGTCCCCGAATGCTATCTCAGATAACGGTCGACAATTTGATAGTGGACCCACTCTGGAATATTTTTTTGAATTTAGAATTCAGACAAGGTTTGCATCTTCGACCAGGCCTCAGACAAATGGTCAAGCCGAGGCCGCCAATAAGATCATGTTGAAAGGAATCAAGACCCAGCTAGAAGGGGCCAAAGGTTCATGGGTTGATGAGCTTCCAGGAGTCCTTTGGTCAGCTCGGACAACCACTAAGGAAGCAACGGGACATACTCCATTCTCCTTAGTCTATGGCAGCGAAGTTGTCCTTCCAGTGGAAGTAGGGATACCTTCACCAAGGATCTTATACTACGAGTACAAGGAAAATGAAGGAAAAAGGAAGATAGACCTCGACATTCTTCCCAAAACAAGGTATGATGCTCTCCTTAGATCAATCACCTACAAATAAAAGATAAACAAATACTTCAACAAGAGAGTGGCCCTCGGCCAATTGAGAAAGGTGATTGGGTTATCACGAAATTCGAGGCCACTGGAAGGAGACGAAGAACGTGGAAGAGGTTATCAGGAAATTCAAACCCACTAAAGGCAAGCTAACCCCAAATTGGGAATGGCCATATCAGGTGGAAGAGGTTATCAGGCCAGGATCCTACATACTACAAGACAAAGAAGGTCGGTCACTACCTCGGCCATGGAATACAGATAACCTGAAAAAGTTCTATATCTGATTTACCTATTTGATCGACATTCTCTCTTAGGATCCCCCACCTCTCGGTCAACATCATCATCATCATTATCATCATCCTCATCATCACCTGAGCTTGCCTCACCAAGCTTCGCAGCCAAACAATCAACCTCACCATGACCCTCCTAGTGATCTACAGCGTCGAACTCCTTCTCAAGTTCTTGCATCATGAGTTGATCCTTGAACCGAGCCTCATCCTCTTGACGCAGCCGTTCACACTCAGCCTTAATCTCTTCCCTCTTCTCGGCACATAAATTGTTGAGCACTCGGAGAATCCTCTTCTTTACTGTCTAACCCTCTATTTCAGCAGCCTCCAGGCTCAGGTCAACAATATATTCTGAAGTCGCCTCGTTTCCTTCCAACTCTCAATGAGGGCATCTTAGTAGAGCACCAACTACATCTCGGCCCATCGCTCGTCAAAAAAATTATGAGTCCTCTCATCCAAGGTCTGGAGGAGGGTAATCGCCCACTCTTTTTCCTCCACGACCATATCTTGGCTCTCAGTTAAAGCCTTCTCCAATTGGGCCCTCTCTTTGGTCAGCTTGGTTAAAATCTCGTTATGACGAACCGAGGCATCTGACGCCTCCTTCCTAGTTGGTTCAAGCTCGGTCTAGACAAAAGCCAGTTCGGCACGCACAACGGTCAACTCGAATTTCACGCCCTCTAACTCAGCACTCAGGGTCACCTCTCTATTTTCTAAAACTTGAGTCCTCTCAAGCAAGGTCACCTTCTCGGCTTTCAGAGCATTCAGCTCAACCTAGAGACCATCCACATTCTTAGAGGCAATATCACAAAAGTGCTTGGACAGGGCACACAGTCGCACAGACATCTACAAAAGAGAATCAAGCCAGACATGCACAAGAAATTTAAAGGAAAACGCAAGTTGGAAAGTTTACCTCCAACCAATTCTCATGAAGGTAGTCAACCTGCTGTGAACCCAGGTGTCTCAGCTCCTTCTCATCCTCGGACGAACAAATCAACTTCATACTTTTATTTATCCGACAGGACTTCTCAGCCTAGGATAGCTGAGTGAAGGGAATAGTATGTCTAGCAGGAGGCGACAACTGCATCTTCGTTTTCCTTTGTCTAGCCCCATAACATGGGCATCCGCCTCAGCATGTTTAAACCCCTCAGGACCTACATAAGAAGACGCCTTAGCCTCAATAGGACGGCCTTCTCCAGCCTTGGCAGCCTCCTCGGCAGGATGATCACCTATCAATTCAGATACGTTGAAGAGATCATTGTTGTCCTGAATTTCAAGAGGTTCACCCATACTTGAGGGGCGGCCTCGGGGCGAGGAGCTTGAGGTTGACTGACCCGAGAAGACTTTGGAATAGCCCTCGAAGCAGGTCTCTTTCTCTTCCTGGATTGACCAGGGTCCTGATGAACAAGAAGAAAGTTAATCATCAAAGTTAATTATTTTATTTTGATTAGTTATTATTTATCTTTATTATTATTTAATTAATTAGAATTTTATTATTTAATTTTCTAATTAATTATTTAATATTTTAGGCTAAATCGAATTAAGCATGATTAATCATGCGATTTTTGTAAATTAGCTCAATTGATCACGAGAGCCCAAATTGGCCCATTACCCTTGCTTGGCCGGTTTTTCCTTGAGTGCATGGCAAGGATTTGCCACTTGCCTTATGTTCACATCTTAACTAATTCTATATATAGTTGAGTTGGTAAGGCTTGAGGATTCATTTGCTAATTTGCCATCTCTTGCCATCAAAAGTTTAAGGCACAAACTCTCTCCATTTGCTCCCATTCCACACGCCTATTTTGGCTAATTGAAACCCATCAATTGTTCATCATCCTTTCTAAACCCAAACTTAAAGATTCATCATCCTTTGATCTTTAAGTACTTAAACACAAATTAAACTTCATTGCCATTGATCAAGATTGTGTGTTCGGGTTTGGTTTTGGGTCGTGTTCGTGTGGTTCGAGTGGGGACCGTGTTCTTGGCTCGTGTGGTGGCCGTGTTCGTGGTGGTGGTCGTGCAGCAGGGGCCGTGTGCCGTGTGTCGTGGTGCTGGTGCAACCGTGTTGAAGCCGTGGTGCCGTGTTGCTCGTGTGGTGTTCGTGTGCAAGGTCCGTGCCGTGCGTGGTTGTGCCGTGTTGCTTGGCCGTGTGTATTAGTTTTCCGGGCAGCAAGTTTGTGTTGATTTTGTGTGTTAAATCTTCAACAAGGTAACATACTTTCTCAACTTAATTGGCATACTATGTTCTATAGTATAGATTAAATGAGCAAGATTAGTTTATATGAAAGTTTGATCATGTTTTTATGTATGAATGTAAATCTGATTTTGGAATGGTTATATGATGATTTTATGTTTGAAAATGATGATTTTATGTTTGAATATGATGATTTTATGATTGATTATGTTAGTGTTAAGTTGTTGATTATCATGTTCAAGTTTGGTGAATTTTGGATGATGATAAGTTGATGATTTGTATGTTGAATTGTTGGTTTTATGCGTGTAATTTGATGAAGTTAGATGAGTTCTTGGTTGAAATTCTTGAATCTTGATTTAGTTCTTGATTGAAGATCTTGAATCTTGGATGAGTTCTTGATGAGTTCTTTGAGTTCTTGATGAGTTCTTTATGTGTTCTTGATTGAGTCTTTAAAGTTAAAGAAAGTTAAAGAAAAGGTTAAAGAAAGTGATAAGATGTTGTAAGTTGATTGGTTTACATGTTATTTTCTTAAGTCAAGGCGTAAGATGCAACTTAAGAAGTAACTAAGAATGTAAACTTCGGATTAAAGAGTTAAAAATTGTTAAAGATTAACTTGATTTTGTTACTAGACGCCTAAAACTTAGAGTAAGATTCTTTGTTTTTGGGTTAAGACGTTGCCCCTATCCTAACCGCGGTATTGGGATAGTGATTACCACTATGTCGTCTTTGACATGGATTTCCAGTAAGATTGGTTTCATAGGGTTGGGAGTAAGATTCTCAATCCTGGCATAGTTGGAAAGTTCGATCGCGTAAGATGCGTTCGTACGTGCGTAGTGCGGTCTAGTTTGCGAATGATTGCGCCAAAGATAAGATTGGTTAAGTTGGTTGAGTCGAGCATGTATATTTGTATGATTCGCATGTTTTGAGGTTATGTTTTGGGTTGTTTGATTTATGCTATGTTCATGTGTATTCCCGTTAGGGTGAGTCAGTTATGTTACTCGCCACAGACGGTGGACTGTTGTTTACTTTTCAGGAAATTCTGATGATGAGGTTCTTGCTTAGCTTTGGGTTGGGCGAGTACCGATATAGTTATATAATTGCATTTCTATTGTTTTATGATTTCAGTTAGTTTTAGATTATAGTAGCGATACTTGTATACTTTTGCTATAACTCTGACATGTGTTTGGAGTTTCGTTTATTAGTAGTAGTAGTAGTTGACTTTTGGACTAGTAATGTACAAACTTGTGGGTATTTGTACTTTTTGGTTTAGTAATACAACATTTTGAGGCATTGTTTTTAATTTTAAGTGTTTTAGGTTGTTAGTTCTGACTGTTCGACTCGTCGGTTTCTTCCGCGCCGATTTAAGCGAGTCGGGTCACCAGATTAGTCTTTGATGATACACGGTCATCAGATTAGGTTACCAGTGGACACCTGTTTGGTGATACATAGGTCACCAGATTAGGTTAAGTCAAAGCCACTGCCGTAGTGCGGTCTCTGGGCAGTTCTGGATTCTAAGATGTGCAGTCATCTAAGTAGTAGTACACGGGCTACTATTTAGGAGTTATGGCCATAGCTTAGTCTTAGTTCTTGCAAAAGATAGCTACGGGTAGAATACACGAGTTCTTCCCGGCGCATTTTAGGAAAGTTGGGATGTACACGGGCATCCTTACGAGCTATAATGGCTGGTCCATGAACTTAAGAAGATGGTTAAAAGATGGGATTTTTGTAATAATATGATAAGATAAGTATTCTACGGGTTGGTATATTATTTATGTGCTAATATGTACTTATGTACTTAATTATGTATTTATTCATGTATTATTAAATGTATGATATGTTAAGTCTTCCGCTGCGTGTGTCTGATATGTATGTATTTTTATACGTTAATCCATGTATATTATGTGTATCTTGGTTAATTCCTTGATATTATATGATTATGGTTCCACATTTAAGTGGGACAACCTAGTTACTCGCCACTGACGGTGGACCCCCCTATTTCAGGTGATGATGCAGAAGAATAACTGGGCTATCGCATGGGTCGGGCTGTGTGTTTTTTCAAGTTTATTAGAGGAAACCCGGACTTTATGCTATTTTCTGCTTTATTATCATTTAGAGTTTACCCAGCTTGTTGGGTCTAGATTTCTTGTGTAATGGATTTGACAGTTATTTTTTTGGACTTTTGGACATTTTATCTTTCCATTAGTTAATGATTAATAAAATAAATTCTTGAACTTAATAATGTTTGAATATTTTTTTTGGTAATGATCCATTTGTTGATTTCCTTCGTAAATCGACAGCTTATAAAAGTCGGGTCGTTATAGTATGCATGTTTGGGTAGTTGTTTTAGTTTTTGTTTTTAAGGTTGTTTTGATGACGTAAAATTATGATTAATTGTGTGCAAAGTAGTAGTGCTTCGTGTGGATGCATGGGCATTCAAGGAATGTTTTTAGCCGTGCTTTAGAGGGCTAATGTGATGATTTTAAAGGCATTTTATGCCAATTATAGTTGCCGTCCAGATTTTTGTAATAGCTCAATTATGCTTTTGTTATTTTCAAAAATCAGAATAAAACTAGTTTTTGGACTAAGGGTTGTGTACATGTGTTTTAGACCATATAATTTGTGTACTGATGAAGGGCTTTTAGACTCTTTCACCAAACAAATAAAACCCCCATTGTAGTATGTGTGGGGGTGTCGAACACGGGGAACAAGTCGTGAATTGTGTTGCGCGATTTACGACGATTGAGGATGTTGGATTTGTTGTTTGAAATGGAAGCTAATACTATTGCATAAAATAAATGCAAAAAATAATAAACTAAGGTCTAGGGTTGTCGTATCCGGGTTCAATTGATTTCGGAGAAATTACTTCAAGGAAGGGGAATTAAACCACTAATGTACCTAAACCTCCTCCCAGAGTGATTTAGGAGTTGACGCATGAATATAACAATAACGACTTCTCCTGAATGGACATTATCATTACATTCAATGATCACAATTATACCAAGTTTCCACTAGAAGTAAATTCCTAGTTCGACTACCGACTCTCGTTGTAATAGTCTTACTAACAACGTACCTCAAGTGGATTCCTAGATCGACCACCGACTCCCGTTGTAATGCTCTCACTAGCAATATTGGGCAAGGAAAATCAAAGCATAATTAACTCATAGACAAAGCCCTATTATACTTCGAAAATACCAAG
Organism: Salicornia ramosissima; assembly: GCA_951394345.1. Lineage (NCBI taxonomy): Eukaryota > Viridiplantae > Streptophyta > Magnoliopsida > Caryophyllales > Amaranthaceae > Salicornia > Salicornia ramosissima. The sequence goes on along the minus strand of OX596236.1, from coordinate 31,361,775 downwards.
AAATCAACTATAGCCTTTAGCTAACCTTTAAGCTCATTGACACCAACATTAACCAACCATGAACACAATTAAACCAAAAACTCTATGAAAACCCCCATATTCAAGTCATGAACCCATCACTTTCAAACCCTAGAAATTAACTACTCACTAAACATATATAAATCAACTACAAACATTAAATTGCATAATTTAAACATTAATCTACTAGCAAAGCATGAAATAAACAAGATTAAAAGCAAGTAAAACAAGAACAAGTAAAGTAATGGAGAGATTGGAAACTCATTGAATTTGATGAGCAATCTTGATGGAATGGCCATGTCTCTTGAACAACCCTCCAAAGTCATTAATCTTCATCAACAAATAATCAAAATCTCAAGCTAAAACTAGATCTAAAACTATGAAACAAGAAGATTAACATAAACTCTAAAACTAAAGAGGAAGAGAGGGTTTCTCTCTCCTCAAAACCTAAGCTAAAATCATAAATTGGGACCTAAAACTAATCTAAAGTGTTTTTCTTATTTTTAGGGACCTTAGAATATATATATACAACAGGGGGAAGCAATGGGCTAAGCAAAAAATGAAGCAAGAGCCAAGCACAAACAGCACGAGAATAAGCAGAACAGCACGCGAAAACAGAGCAACAACAGGCGGCTTCGGCGCGGACGCGCAGTGAAGGTGGCATGGGCGCGTAACAAGCGGCGCGGGCGCAATGATGGTGGTGGCGCGGCCGCGAGTGAAGCCTCGAGTAGGTCTGGGCGTTGTTTTCTTTGGGGGCTGTCACGGGGGATGCTCATTTAGCGTGGGCGCGCCTAGGGCTCTATCCGCGACACTTCTTTGAACCAAATGCTTCCAAATTCTTCTCGGGCTTCTCGGGATGGGTCGGGATGCCCCCGAGACATAGGGCCTCGGGCCCGACAAGCCTTAAAAATTACAAAAATGCCCTTTTGGGGGAACTTTGCCTTGTCTTGTTGTCTTGGCTTTGCGGCATGCTTTTCTAAGCTTCTTGGGACCTCTCACGACCCTTGACGGCTTTCGAGAATCGCTTGGAAACCCGAAAAACACCTATATTAAAGAACAAAAGGCATAAGTAACACAAAATAGCTCAATTATTAACGAAAACAACTATAAAACGACATTATTAGACGAAAACTCTAAATAAACTAAAACTAAGCTAAAAAGGATTAAAACATGGAAAACTAAGCCTAAAATGCGCGGAAAACAAGTAAAAAGAGCCAGGAAAACAGATCCTAAAATGGACTGATTAAACTCCCCCAAGCTTGCCTTTTGTTTGTCCTCAAGCAAATAAGAACAAGAAAAACTAAAAAGTAAAAATCCAACTCACTTTCGTAGGAATCATGGTTGCTTTTAGAAAAAGCAACAAGCCATTTAAACCTTAAAGTCGCCAAAGAGGACGAGTGTGATCTCGTAAGGGTTTCCATAGAGTTTAACCCATAACTCTTCTAAAAATAAATCAAGGAAAAGATTCACGAAAATAAAGAAGGGAGAAAACAAAAATAAAGAAAATAAAAGAAAAAAAAATCCCTAGTTGGACTTGTAAATGGACCGGATCAGTGAATGCAAACCTTTCTAAGAACTAGCGGAAAACATGCTTAAAGATGTCAAAGATGGATAGTCAAATAAAACATGCTAGATAGAAGAGCTAGAGAGGAACAATCCCCTTTCACTCCACAACCAAATAACCACAAGCTATGCTAGTTTCGTATCCACCCGGAAATATAGCTCCTCATGACTCTACGAAGGAGCAGGAAAAACAAAAAGGAGAAACAATTTAGGTTACCCAACATCTCATCATAATAAAACCGCTCAATATACTTGAACCAGGACTTCCTCCACCGAATATGACTCAACTCTCTAGGATCAAGAGGACTAAAGGGTTGTAATGTAGGGCTAGGGTTAAGGTAGGAATCAATTTAGTTTGTGGTGCTCAAAACCTAAATAGTGAAGCAAATAAGCGCCGATGAGAAACAAAAAGCAAACAAACTCCTAATACGCCACACACATACACTGTAATGGCCCAGGTTTTTTGTTATTTTTGCCATTTATTTATTTGTTATTTATGTGATTTGGTGTATGGTCCAAAATTTATTTTGGACTATTTACTTTATTTTATGTGAATAATTTCGATTAAATTCGATTATTTTGTTTTTGGTTGATTATTATTTATTTTATTATTATTTAATTAATTAAAATTTCTATTATTTAATTTTCTAATTAGTTAATTAATATTTTTGGGCCAAATGCGATTTTAGCCTGATTAGTCATGCATGAGTGCAATTAGCCCAATTGATCACCATTAGGCCCATTTGAGCCCTTTTTAGCCTATGAAAATCAACCCCCATGTGTTTAATGGCCTAATTATGCCACTTGCCTCATGTTCACACCTTAAACCACTTTTATAAATAGAAGGGTTAGTAAGGCTTATGATTCATTCTGCCATTCTAAACATACTTGCTCACCAAATTTAAAAGCCAAAACACTCTCCATTTTGCCTTAATCCACACGGCATTTTTGGCTCATCAAATTCAATCATTTGTTCATCATCCCTCGAAATTCAAAACTTAAATATTCAACCTCTATTGATCTTTAAGTATCAAAACACAAACTAAACCCCATTTGTTTCATTCAAGATCACTAGTTCGGGTTTATTTTGGGCACTAGTTCGTGTGGGTTGATCGAGTGGGTGGTTCGTGGAGGCCATGCGTGAAGGCCGTGTTCAAGTGGTAGCCGTGTGTGTGTGGTCGTGGTGGCAGCCGTGGATGCTCGTGGTTGAAGCCGTGCAAGCCATGCTCGTGTTCGTGCAAGCTATGCCGTGTTGTGTTGCACCGTGTGACAGGGCGTGTATCTTGGGTATTTGGGCAGCAAGTTTTTGGTGTATAATTTGTTTAATCTTCATTAAGGTAACATACTATCTCAACCTAGTTTGTATACCTTGATTTATATTATAGATTAAGTGATTACATTAAACCGGAATAGATGTTTGTAACCTTGTTTATGCGTGAATTATAGGCTGATTTTGGGTGATGGTTTTGTGATGATTTATACTTGATTATATGTATTTCATGATTGATTATGTTAATTTCATGTTTAATGTTGATCATGTTCAAGTTTCATGAAGTTTTGGTGTTTGGAATTTGATGAAAAAGTTGTTGATATTGGTCATGATTATGTGTGTAATTGATGATGATTATGAGGTGAAGTTCTTGGTTGAGTTCTTGAATCTTGATTGAGTTCTTGGTTGAGTTCTTGAATATTGATTGAGTTGTTGGTTGAGTTCTTGAATCTTGATTGAGTTCTTGAATCTTGGTTGAGTTCTTTATAAGTCTTGGATGAGTTCTTTATGAGTCTTGTTAAGTTCTTTATGAATTCTTGGTCGAGTCTTGAAAGTTGAAGAAAGTTAAAAAGAATTAAAGAAAGATAAAGAAAGTTAAAGATTGTTGTTTGAGGTTCCAATATTGGTTGATTTACATGTTATTCTTAAGTCAAGGCGTAAAATGCAACTTAAGATTAACTAAGAATGTAAATTTCGATTAAAGATTTGCTTGATTTTAGTATTAGACGCCTAATCTTAGAGTAAGATTCTAAGAATTGGGTTAAGACGTTGCCCCTATCCTATCGGCGGTATTGGGATAGTTGGTGGTCTTACTATGTCTTCTTCGGATATGGATTTCCCGTAAGATGGGTTTCATGGGATTGGGAGTAAGATTCTCAATCTTGGCATAGTAGAAAGTTCGTTCGCGTAAGATGCGTTCGTAAGATTGCGCCAAAGTTTAAAGATATGTTAATTAGTGGTTAAAGTTGGTCGAGTCAGCATGATTACTTGTTATGATTCGTGTGTTTGGATGTTTGATTTGGTTGCTTGATTTATGCTATGACCATGTGTATCCCCGTTAGGGTGGGACAGTTATGTTACTCGCCACTGACGGTGGACTGTTGTTTATTTTTCAGGTAATTCTGATGATGAGGTTCTTTCTTAGCTTTGGGTTGGGCGAGTGCCGATGTTGTTTAGATCTTGTTTTGTTGTTTTACATTTCTAGTTTGGACTATAGTTGTGATAGTTGTATTTCCTAAATCTGACATTCACTTTGGAGTTGATGTTGTTCGTAGTAGTAGCGTTGACAATTGGGTTTAGATATGTACAATCCTGTGGGTGTTCTACTTTCGGATTTAGTATATATTCAATCTGAGGTTTTGTTTTAATTTTAAGTACGTTAGTATTTTAGAACTGACTATTCGACTCATCGGCTTCTTCCGCGCCGGTTTAAGCGAGTCAGGTCGTCACAGTTAGTATCAGAGCCGAATAGGTTTTCAGTGAAGATTTAGGATTTGAGTAAACCCGGGAGTTGAGAGCTTTATCTTTCCTGAGTGATGAACCCAAATTAAGTTTAAGTATAAGGGAGAAGAGTGCGGGTAGAAGAACCGGGATAAGACCTTTTTCTATTCCTTTTTCTCTTTTGATTTTGTGTACTTGATTGTGGTGGGGATGTATGACTGACACTGTTATTTGGTATGTCTTTGTTTAATTGCATTGCAGCATGTCTACGCCTCGCCGGTTGAGTACGGGACGACAGAGGTTAGGAGCGCTCGAGGAAGCGATCCTTACGTTGGCGCACCATAGTCGTTATACGCCTAATACGCAGTCGACGTTCGATCGTATCGCACGTCATCGACCTCCGACCTACGATGGGGTTGCCGACCCTACTATTCTGGAGAGTTGGATCCGCGAGATGGGGAAACTCTTCGATGCGACGTTTTTCCCCATGCACGAGAAGGTGCAGATCGCCGCCTACTATCTATGTGGAGAGGCAAATAACTGGTGGATTGTAGCTGAGGACGCGTGCTTACCCTTACATTCGATGTCGTGGATCGAGTTCGTAGATAAGCACAACAAGAAAATCTGCTTCGGCCGACCGACTTTACCGACCGTCCCCGACTGAAAACAGTCGTAACATTTGTACCGACCGTCATTACGGTCGAAAAAACAATTACCAACGAACACATAGGTCGGTAGCTGTCGGTAAATACAGACCGTACATAACCGGTCGGTATTTACCGACCGCTACCGACCATAGTGACGGTCGGTAAATGTTTTTCCACGTGATAAACTGAGTCGGGTTATAATATCCTTCCCGACTACAAGAGACCCCAAAAAATTCGATCAAAGCAATCCCTAACTTCCCCAAAAAAACCCAAAAACCCAAACCCTAACTTCACCCAATCCCTCCACGCCCTCCACGAACGGTCGGCGACCGGCGTCCGACCACCTTCCTCGCCCTCCACGCACGACTGCTCAACTGCTCGCCTTCCACTCGCACCACTGCTCGCCCTCCACGCACGGTTCAGCGCTAGCCTAGCCCTCCCTCTCGCCCTCCACGCACGACGACGCCCTCCTTCTCGCTCTCCAAGCAGTGGGTTCAGCCTCGCCCTCCTGCTGCTCGCCCTCCAAGCAGTGGTAACGACGGTTCAGCCTCTTCCTCCACTCATTTGATATGCGTCACATTCTCCATTTCTGTTTTTTTTTTCTTCAGATTGGGTATGGGTTGCTTGAATTCTTGAAATTCTGAATGTTTGATTGTTTGTTTGTCATTTGTTTAATTAATAATTTGATTTGTTTGTTTAATTTTGTTTTTTTGTAATTCTATTTTTTGTAATTTTATTTTGTAATTAATGGTTTCATTCTATTGTTTCATTATAATTTGATTAATTTCTATAATTGTATTTGTAGTGTTTGCCATTTTTTTTAATTGATAATTTAATTTGTTTGTTTGTCATTTTTATAATTTGCTAGATTATTTTGAACATTTGAATTATTTGCTAACATTTTTATAATTTGCTAGATTATAATTTGCTATTTCATTCTTTGCTAACTTTAAGATTTTGTTTAACTATATTCTAATCAAACAAATTTTGTTCAAATCAAATTAATTTAGTCCAAAACAACGGCTTTAAAAAACGGCCTTACTCTATGGCTAGGGTGGTCAACACTTGTTCTTAGTAATATCACACTCAACCTATGCCCAAAAAAACACTCAAAACATTTTAGGCCGTGTTCTTTTGGGCTAAGAAAACAACAACTGAAATGAACTAAATTGAAATGAAATAAACCGAACTGAAATTAAATGAATTGAACTAAAACGAAACGAAATGAATTGAAAATGTTTATGAAATAATTTTTAATTTTTTACGTTTTATCTTTATTTTCATTTTTATTTTGTTCTTGTTATTGTTGTTGTTCTTGTTTTTGTTTTGTTTTTGTTTTTATTTTTGTTTTTGTTTTGTTTTTGTTTTTATTTTTATTTTTATTTTGTTTTTGTTGATAAATCAAGAAATATGATTGTTGGTTGAAAGTTGAGTTGTATTTATTTTCAAATACAAAATTGCCTCTGTATTTGATTTATTATGAATCTTTGTAATTGTTGTGAATGAATATAATTAAATTAGAAGTAAATATGACTTAAATATATATATATACATGTGCATTAGATAAGAAAGCTTTAAGAAGAATTAAGAAAGGCTAAAATAAGATAGGAGTGAAGACATTGAAGGATGTTTGAATGCTTTGAACTGATATTTGTTAATGGCTTAGAATAGGCATAATCGAAATGAAAAGGAAGGAGCGTGATTGGATGTACAAGAGACACGATAAGGACCACAAACTTCGGGATGAGTTCATCCAAGGGGTGAATGAGTTTGTTGCGTTCTCTCAGCAGCATCCCGAGCTTAATGATAGGGACAAGATAAGATGTCCGTGTGTTCGGTGTAAAAACTTGAATTACTTGGATGTGCCCAACGTAAAGGTACATTTGTATAAGAAGGGGTTCATTCCGAACTACTATGAATGGTTATGTCACGGTGAAAGGGTGAGTATAGAGTCCACCTCGTCTCCTACTCATCCGAATCCTTACCGGGAAATGGTTGTCGATGCTTTTGGGAACAATGTTGACCCACCATTCCTTGAGGAGGCAACTTCGGCTGAAGATGAACCAAATGCGGAAGCGAAGATGTTCTTCGACTTGCTCAAGGCAGCCGAGCAGCCTTTGTATGATGGTAGCAACATCTCTGTGTTGGAGATGGCTTCTAGAATGATCAATTTAAAGTCTGAGTACAACTTGCCACTCAGGTGCGTAGATGGTATTGGGTCATTGGTGAACGATGCGCTCCCCACCACCCAAAAAACTAAGTGTAGCACCTATTACGACACAATGAAGGTACTCAAGGGATTAGAGCTTCCTCACGAGAAGATACACGCATGCCCGAATGGATGTATGCTATTTTGGAAGGACGATGCTGAGCTTGATAAGTGTCGTCATTGCGGGTCGAATAGGTTCAAGAATACTTTGAATGACAATTTGGTTCCCGTAAGTTTTCTGGTCTACTTCCCAATAACACCACGATTGCAAAGGATGTTTGCCAGTAAGAACATTGCTGAGGCTATGACATGGCATTCTGAAAATCGTCGAGGGCAAGGGAACATGGCTCACCCAAGTGACAGTGAAGCATGGAAGCACTTCGACAGGACCTTTAAAGACTTTGCGTCCGAGCATCGAAATGTTAGACTTGGGTTGTGCACTGATGGTTTTTCCATTTTTGGGAAGTTTGGAAAGCAATACTCTTGTTGGCCTATTTTAACTACACCTTACAACATGTCACCGTCCATGTGCATGAAAAAACCTTTCATTTTCCTTTCCTTGCTTATCCCTGGGCCAAAAAATCCGAAGAACAATTTGGATGTCTACATGCAACCTTTGATTGATGAGTTGAAGCATCTATGGTCGGTTGGATCCTTGACTTACGACATCTCAAAGAAGCAGAATTTCAATCTTCGCGCAGCCTTGTTGTGGACTATCAGTGACTTTCCAGCATATAGTATGTTGTCAGGTTGGAACACGTTCGGTAAAAAGGCGTGTCCATATTGCATGGAGAAAAGCAAAGCCTTTTGGCTACAACATGGTGGCAAAGTATCATGGTTTGATTGCCATCGTCAGTTTTTAGATTCCGACCACTCCTTCCGAAAGAATAAGATAGCTTTTTGTAAGAACAGAGTTGAAAATGACTCGGCTCCTCATATCATGTCAAGTGAGGAACTGTGGCAGTGTGTGAAGGACTTGCCGAAAGCAACTGATGGTCCTGATGCTTTGAAGCAATTGAAGAAGAAAAAAATGGGATGGGATAAGCAATCTTGTTTGTGGGACCTGCCGTATTGGAAGGATTTGCTGCTTCGGCACAACTTAGACATTATGCATATTGAGAAGAACTTCTTCGAGCAGCTCATCCACACCGTCATGGCTGTGAAAGACGAAACGTCTGACACTGTAAGTGCGAGGAAAGACATGAAGAGTTTCTGTAGGCGTCGAGAGTTGGAGCTCGTTGATGATGGTAAGGGTAATGAGCAGATGCCCAAGGCACCTTACGCACTTAACAAGGAGCAGAAGAAGGTGTTATGTGAATGGATCCGAGACTTGAGGTTTCCTGACGGGTATGCTTCGAACTTAAGCCGATGTGTTAATAAAAAAAAAAAATAGGCTCCATGGAATGAAGAGTCACGATTGTCATGTATTTATGGAGCGGTTATTGCCTGTTTGCCTAAGAGAGTTGCTCCCCCTTCATATTTGTAAGGCAATAACCGAAATCAGCCAATTCTTCCGTGACTTGTGTGCTCCCACTATCACTTTGAGTGAGATGGACCGCCTACATAAGAACATTGCTGAGATCTTATGTAAGTTAGAAAAAAATTTTCCCCCGACATTCTTTAACTCCATGGAGCACTTGCCGGTACACTTGCCACATGGAACATATATTGGGGGTCCTGTTCAGTACAGATGGATGTACCCATTCGAACGGTGAGTTATTGTAATCGTTTATACCCCTTTACTAATTTCCTATGAAGTGACATTTACATTGCTCATGTTTTATTTACTAACAGGTACCTTAACAACTTGAAGCGTAAAGTGGGGAACAAGGCAAGGGTTGAAGGCTCTATATGCAATGCATACCTTGCTGAGGAGATATCCAATTTCTGCTCACAGTATTTTCAGTCGGAGGTTGATACCAAGTCGAGGGACTTGGGTAGAAATGCATATCATGTTGTGGAAAGCCAACATGGTGTCAATGTCCCTGAATTGTTTAGGGAGGATTGTGGTGTACCAACAACGAGTGGTAGTAAACGTTGGTTGACAGACAAGGAGTACGTCCGAGCCCATCTGTACATCCTCACAAATTGTGGCATATTAAGTGACTATGAAAGGTAATTTTATTAGTTTAACTGTCTTAGATTACAAAACCATATTGCATTCCGCCTTAGCTGACTTAGACCGAACATGCGCACTGTAATAGGTAATTTGTGGATCACATAGTGCAGTCAAATCCCCAAATAAAGAGGGAGGAAATTTGGATCAAATGCGAATCCCAATACCCAACATGGTTAAGGACACAAGTGAGGAACCCTAATCCCTTAATTCCCCAATTTTTTTAATTACATACCATCATTTTATTTAATGACTCACTCAACAAATCTAGGTACTTCGGACACAGTCTGCTGATGACGTCACACGAGCTCTCGCGATGGGTCCCTCGAAAGAAGTGATAACTTGGAATCAATTCTACGTCAATGGGTACAATTTCCACACACAAAGCTATGGTAGGAACAAGTCAACCATGAATTATGGAGTGTGTGTTGAGAGTCAAGAAGGGGGTGACTACTTAGGCACCTTGGAAGAGGTGTTACAATTGTCTTACCACCGGAGTGACGCAGAGTACAAAACAATATTGTTCAACTGCAGTTGGTTTGATTGTGACAAGGGCATGAACATTCATGAGAAATATAGACTTTTAGAGGTTAATCACACTAGGACACTCCCATGGTACGACCCCTTCATTGTCTCGTACCAAGCCAGTCAGGTGTATTATGCTCCTTATCCTAGCCTAAAGAGGGACAAAGTGCAGTGGTGGGCTGTGTTCAAGACAAAATCTAGGTCAGAGGTTGATGCCCCGGTGGACTCGGATGTTCTACAAGAGGAAACATCCCTTATTCCCATAGGTGTATGTTCTTCGGACGAGATCCCAGACTACGAGATCATTCAGGGTGATGATGACGAAGATGAGGTCATTCCAAGTCTTGATGAAGATGACTACGACAGTGGACAGGATCTTAGAAGTGATGAGATTGATGAAGTGGTTGATGATGATTACGAGGACGTTGACGACATCGGTTTGTTTCATTAGGATGTAATTTAAATTTAATTTAATTGTAGCAATTCATTGTAATTTAAAACGACAAACAAGATTAGTTTAATAATTCAACGAAATTTAAGTTTATTGAGTTCCCCCTCGATGTGATTGTATATATTAACGTTGATTGTTTAGTTTTGTATGTATAAATTTTATTATTCGCGTTTGTTAATGCTTGTGCATGTTCAGGGCAATATTCATTATTAGTTAATTGGGGTACGTTTTCATACCATCATTTTGTGATTGTGATTTCTGTCAATAACTATTAATCGCGCAAATAATTTACTCATTACTTTATGCAGGAACATGTCAGATTCGGAGGATCAGAGTCAGAACTCCCAGACCCGGCAAGATTCTCCCTCTCAGTCTTCGGTTCGTCCTACTTGGTCTAGGCCGATATTGCGTCCTGGTGACCTTCATCGTCGTGTTGAGTCGTCTAGGAGACGGTCGGCGAGTTCATCTTCCGGTCCAACTCAACCTACGTTTACCTTACCTCCACCACCACAGTTGGGGTTACCTCCGATACCACAGCTTCGGCCTCGGCATCGTCCTCTTCGTCCTCAGCCATATTTGTCTCACGCTGCTATGTCTCAGCCTACGTCGCTGCCTGAGCCTACTCCTACGTCTGAGCTCACTCCTTTGTCTCAGCCTACTCCATCCTCGCTTCCTCAGGTCACTCCTTTGTCTCACTCTACTCCTCCGCCTGAGACTACTCCGACTCGAGAACCCGAGAGACAAACTGGTGAGGTTGAGGGTGGAGACAAGGATCAGGGAGAAGCTTCTACATCCACAGCTGGGGTTCGAGAATTGGACCCCGATGGCCTATGGTGAGTTTTTGTGTTATTTTTTAATGTTTTCACTATTGAAATTAAGTTGTATTCATATGTTGTTTAATCTTACAATGTTTTGTGTGCAAGGTTTGACAAGGGCGCTGTTGTTCGATCAATAACACACGTCATCAAGTCCTACTTCCATCAACCTTGGAAGAACTACACTGAAGTAGATCAGGCGACCAAGGTACATTGGTGGAACATGTGGAAGGTCAATAAGACAAATTATGTAATTTGATTGTCTTTGCTCTAATGCAGAAACAGTACACTTGGAGGCCTGAGCTCGAGGGCACTGTGCGGGATGCGTATGATACAAAGGCTAGATTACGGCTGAAGGACATATTCAATGACACAGTGCACAAGCGGAAAGACCGACCAAATTAGCTTGGTGATGACATGTACCAGGCAATGAAGGGTAGGCTCGATGACAAGCTATTCAAGGAAAGGTCGGCTCGAGTGAAGGCAAATAGGAGAGGCGGTGACGCTAGTGACAAGGCCCAGGCCTCTCACAGCGCGGGATCTGTCTCCACCACTCAACGAGCTAAGCAATTGGTTAGTCTAGTATTTCATTAAATTATTGTAATTAATACTCGTTCGTTAACACTTGATTATATATCCTACCCTTACGCACATTTGTTTGTGTTAACTAAGGCGAAAGGAGGGAAGCTGCCTGATGCTGCGGATCTCTTCCTTGATACTCACTTCAAGAAGCAACCAGGGAAGGATCCGGTTCTGATTAGTCATAAGGCCAAGGAAGTGATGGTAATGCTTTCTTCTTTACTATGAATTTGATTTTTAGTGCGGAATTCCGGCTTCAAAGCCGAAGAGTACGAATAGGATTGATTTTTTATTATTTGCAATTGATGTTTAGAACGGAATTCCGGCTTTAAAGCCGAAGAGTACGAATAGGATTGTTTTTTAATTATTTGCAATAGAATGTCTATAATAATGTTATGAGTTGTCAATTAACCTTTAAAACATGATCTACGTTGATCGGTGCGAAGTTTGGAATGAAAACACCAAAACGAGCCAAAAATGGCCTATTTAGTTTGTTTTTGTTCCAAAACCCTCTAAACTTTCCCGAAAACATGCAAATAAGTGATAGATTGTCTATAATAATGTTATGAGTTGTGAATTAACCTTTAAAACATGATCTACGTTGATCGGTGCGAAGTTGGGAATGAAAACACCAAAACGAGGCAAAAATGGCCTATTTAGTTTATTTTTGTTCCAAAACCCTCTAAACTTTCCCGAAAACATGCAAATAAGTGATAGAATGTTTATAATAATGTTATGAGTTGTGAATTAACCCATAAAACATGATCTACGTTGATCGGTGCGAAGTTGGGATTGAAAACACCAAAACGAGGCAAAAATGGCCTATTTAGTTTGTTTTTGTTCCAAAACCCTCTAAACTTTACCAAAAACATGCAAATAAGTCATAGAATGTCTATAATAATGTTATGAGCTGTGAATTAACCCTTAAAACATGATCTACGTTGATCGGTGCGAAGTTGGGAATGAAAACACCAAAACGAGCCAAAAGTGGCCTATTTAGCTTGTTTTTGTTCCAAAACCCTCTAAACTTTCCCGAAAACATGCAAATAAGTTATATAATATTTGAATGAATATTATAGGACATGAATGACACTTAAAAATACAAATTAGGTTGATCGATGCGAAGTTGGGAATGAAGACACCCAAAACTAGCCAAAAATGGCCTATTTAGTTTGGTTTTGTTCAAAAACCCTCTTAACTTTCCCAAAAACATGCAAATAAGTGATAGAATGTCTATAATAATGTTATGAGTTGTGAATTAACCCTTAAAACATGATCTACGTTGACCGGTGGAAAGTTGGGAATGAAAACACCAAAACGAGTCAAAAATGGCCTATTTAGTTTGTTTTTGTTCCAAAACCCTCTAAACTTTCCCGAAAACATGCAAATAAGTGATAGAATGTCTATAATAATGTTATGAGTTGTGAATTAACCTTTAAAACATGATCTACATGGATCGGTGCGAAGTTGGGAATGAAAACACCAAAACGAGGCAAAAATGGCCTATTTAGTTTGTTTTTGTTCCAAAACCCTCTAAACTTTCCCGAAAACATGCAGATAAGTGATAAAATGTTTGTAATAATGTTATGAGTTGTGAATTAACCCTTAAAACATGATCTACGTTGATTGGTGCGAAGTTGGGAATGAAAACACCAAAACGAGGCAAAAATGGCCTATTTAGTTTGTTTTTGTTCCAAAACCCTCTAAACTTTCCAAAAACATGCAAATAAGTGATACAATGTCTATAATAATGTTATGAGTTGTGAATTAACCCTTAAAACATGATCTACGTTGATCGGTGCGAAATTGGGAATGAAAACACCAAAACGAGCCAAAAATGGCCTATTTAGCTTGTTTTTGTTCCAAAACCCTCTAAACTTTCCCGAAAACATGCAAATAAGTTATATAAAATTTGAATGAATATTATAGGACATGAATGACACTTAAAAATACAAATTTGGTTGATCGATGTGAAGTTGGGAATGAAAACACCCAAAACTAACCAAAAATGGCCTATTTAGTTTGGTTTTGTTCCAAAACCCTCTTAACTTTCCAAAAAACATGCAAATAAGTGATAGAATGTCTACAATAATGTTATGAGTTGTGAATTAACCCTTAAAACATGATCTACGTTGATCGGTGCGAAGTTGGGAATGAAAACACCAAAACGAGTCAAAAATGGCCTATTTAGTTTGTTTTTGTTCCTAAACGCTCTAAACTTTCCCGAAATCATGCAAATAAGTGATAGAATGTCTATAATAATGTTATGAGTTGTGAATTAACCTTTAAAACATGATCTACGTTGATTGGTGCGAAGTTGGGAATGAAAACACCAAAACGAGGCAAAAATGGCCTATTTAGTTTGTTTTTGTTCCAAAACCCTCTAAACTTTCCCGAAAACATGCAAATAAGTGATAGAATGTTTATAATAATGTTATGAGTTGTGAATTAACCCTTAAAACATGATCTACGTTGATCGGTGCGAAGTTGGGAATGAAAACACCAAAACGAGGCAAAAATGGCCTATTTAGTTTGTTTTTGTTCCAAAACCCTCTAAACTTTCCCAAAAACATGCAAATAAGTGATAGAATGTCTATAATAATGTTATGAGTTTTGAATTAACCCTTAAAACATGATCTACGTTGATTGGTGCGAAGTTGGGAATGAAATAGTCTAAAATGGCCTATTTAGTTTTGTTCCAAACTAAATAGTCTAAAATGACAAGTGTTCTTTTATTCATAATGTCAACTTTATTGTTCTTTTATTTTGAATTGTTTGAACTAACTCCGCCCATAATTTGCAGGAACAATATAACCATAACCTTTCGGAGTCTCAGGCTAGTGGCTCGGAGATGGATCCCAACCAGGTCTTCTTTGATACGGTTGGTGGCTTCCGGAAGGGCGAGGTTCTAGGGTTCGGCAAAGACGGAGCTTCTCTCTATTATGAGAGAACCTCGCGGCGGCACGTTGGATCTGCCTACTCTCCATCAGTTTCCGCTCAACTGGCAAAGATGACCGAACGTTTGGAGGAGTCCGAGCGTGCGAGGACGCAGTTAGAGGAGCGAGAACGCCGTCTGGAGGATTGAGACCGCCAACGGGAGGAGCATCAGCGTCGCCTGGAGGAGGATCAAAAGAAGCAAGCGGAGTACCTCGAGCAGATGAAGGCGCAAATGGACGCTTTCATGAGGCGATTCGGCGATCAGTCTTCCATTCACCGACGACCCCCCGACGATCGCACAGACGGTTCTGGCGGTTCTAGAGCCTTTGTAGTGTAGTTGTTTGTTATATATCGGTTTATTACAGTTTACGTTTTTGGAAACTTTAATATTTATTACAAATTTTTGTGTATTACGAATTATTTATATAAATAATATAAAATATTATTTCGTATATTTAATCTGTTTTTCATTAATAAATAATTTAATTTTTTTGATAAAGGTTTTTTGTTATTTAATGAAATGGAAAAAAAAGACATAACAATTTGCCGACCGAAAAACGGTCGATATCCAGAAAGAAAAAACCGCGAAAAATGACAAATATTAAAATTAAAAAACCGCGAAAATTAATATACCGACCGACACACGGTCGGTAAATTATTAAGCGCCAAAAAAAAATGGCTGGAAGGAGCTATTTTCTTACCGCCTGGCAGTCGAAAAATAGCTCTATAATATTTTTTTAATTTTTTTTTTATTTAGTCGGTCAATGGTCGGTAAAATGGTTCCGGTGAAAATTTTTTTCCGACTAATTACACACCGACCGCATTTTTCTGACCGAAGACGGTCGGTAAGGTTAAATACAGACCGTTAACGGTCGGTAAAAGGCGGTCGGCCGAAGCTTATTTTTTTGTTGTGAAGATCCAGGAGCGATTCTACCCCGACGAGTTGCGGTGGCAGAAACAGGAGGAGTTTCTTACTCTTACTCAAGGTAAGATGACAGTTCAGGAGTACACCGACAAGTTCACGGAGTTATCGAGGTTCGCTACGTCTGTAGTTCCATCGGAGAAGGAGCGGGTCAAGCGCTACATCAAAAATCTAGATCCGAGGATTCGCATTCACGTGATCAGCAGTGGAGCGAAGACATTTCAGCAGGCCTACAAGGTGGCACTCGAGATTCAGGCATCGATGATCGAAGAGGATGCGAGCAGGAAGTGGACCCAGGTTCCAGCGACGTCGTCTTCTTTTAAGAAGCCTCGATTTAGTGCTCCTAGCAGTACCCCTCCGACCACGAGTTCGCATAAGGGTTCCGACAGCTCGAGATGCAGAGGCTGCGGCAGGGACTTCCATCCAGGGAAGCGGTGTGGCGGTTCGCCCACAGCTTGTTTTATCTGCAGGAAGGAAGGCCATAAGGCGTCAGTTTGCCCCGAGAGGAAGCTAGACACCGAGATCAAGCAGGTTCCGGCACCGACTAAGACTCCGGTGAAGAACCGAGTCTACTGTATGACTGAGGCAGAGGCCGAGATTCAGCCCGACGTCGTCTCAGGTAGATTTCTTGTTTCTAGTGTGTTAGCATTTGTCTTATTTGATTCTGGTGCTATTGTCTCTTTTGTGGCTAGTAGTTTTGCCTCGAGGTCTAATCGTCGTGGCAGCTTTCCTGTTAGTTCAGTTATAACTCTCCCATCTGGAGAGGATTTTATTTGTCAGCGCGAGTTTCGAGGAGTGCCTATCGTGATAGCTGCGGAGCAAGCGACGGCCGACCTGAAGGAGTTCCCGCTGATGGAGTTCGATGTTATTCTTGGTATGGGCTGGTTGTCGATGTAACGACCCGACTTTTTGGACTTGTCGATTGACGAAGGGAAATCGACAAACGGATCATTACTTAAGCAACTTAAACTATAAATTAAGTTAATTAATTAAAACTAAGCAACTTTTATTAAATTAATAAACTATAATCCAAAAGTCTAAATGGATCCAAAAATCATAATTACATAAGTTGTTCTAATTCCGTCCCAACATGCTGGGATCAACAAATAGCATAAAAATCTTATTGAATAACTTAGAAAAATAAAGGCTAAACTACAGGTCTCTTCCACACAAGCCCGGTCCAACGAAAGCCCGTGCTAAGCAGCTGCGTCATCTCCTGAAACTGAGGGGGGGGGTCCACCGTCAGTGGCGAGTAACTAGGCTGTCCCGCTTAATTGAGGGACCGCTAAACACATAATATCATAGAATATACACATGAAAACACACATAAAACCTAATATAATGTATACAAATTATACGAGATACGTATAAAAATACGTACAAAAATACGTATAAAAATACCTGCAGAAATATAGTTAGAAATACGTACAAAATACGTATCAAGGTACGTATACCATACGTATAATTATACCTGCAAAATACGGTTAGGAATACGTACAAATACGAATGCAACACAGGTATACATGTACACAAAACATACGATTACAAATACATATATCATTACATCATACGAGTATAAATACGTATAACGTACCTGTACAAATACGTACATCAAATCATACACAGCGGAAGACCTATACAATTAATCCCTAACTTATACTATATGGTTTCCATAATTCCGTAATCATATCATATCTTAACATTTCATTTCATCCATACCATATCTTATAATTCATATCATATCATTATCATCTTTCATTGGACCGGTCACTATAACTCGTTGTGGATCTCGTGTTTCACCACAACTTTCCTAGAACATGCCGGGGTGAGCTCGTGTACTCAACCCGTAGCGGATCTCGTGTTTCACCACTAAGCCTAAGTTATGGCCATAACCCCTAAATAGCAGCTCGTGCACTACTACTTAGACGACTACATATCCTAAGACCCAGAACTACTCGGGGGAACTCGTGTGTTCGTCCCATTGAGCAGTGGCTTCGACTTAACCCAGTCTGACTACTCGAGTCATCAGGTGGGCGTCCTTATCTTATCTTATATCTTTCAAATCTTATATCTTATCTTATATCGGGAAATACTAGGTGACCGTATTCGGAAATGAACCGTTCGAAGTCCCAGGAAAGAGAGGTGCGGCACGTATACTGGTCACCTTAAATACCAAGTCTTTCCTAGCCAGAGATCGAAACGATTCGTAATCCTCCTACTTTGTTTCCTTTCTTTCCCTATTAATATCTTATCGTACCTTTTATATCTTATCCCTACTGATTCCTAATATTAATAATAATACTAATAATAACCGTAATATTAATAATATTAATAGTAATATCCGAATACTAATACTAATAATAATAACATTATTATCTACCCTTCTTGTTACAACTTATCCCTGATAATTCCTTTAATTGTAACTGTTATAATTGATTATTCCTAAAAATAATAAGTCAAAATTTAACTAAATTTGAATAAATAAACTGTGTCACTCGGCAGTTTTGGATTTTGCAACAATAATTAATTAAATTCGTAAATTATTTTAATTAATTATTTAACCACTAAAATTACTTAGAATATGATAAAAATTCTATTTTTCTTAATCTTGTCCACTCGACATTTTCCACTCAAGAACACAAATTTTGTCAATTAATTTAAATACTTTCAATCAACAAGATTAAATAAATTAACTAAACAATAATAGTAAAAATCATATTTTTAACATAAAATCATCAAGATTGAATACAAAACAAGATCAAAGTTCATCTTTCTATTCCTATTTCACTCGACATATTCAAAGCATAAACAAGAACAAGGTTTATTTCAAGGATTCAAATTAACATGATGTAATTAAAGATTAACATAAAGATTAAATTAAAGATTAGCAATAATAAATCAAGAATCATCAAGATACATCATAAAAATCATATTTTTAGTTCCCTTTTAATACTAGGTTACTCGAAAAATTCAAGAAATTAATAATAACATATTTTAATAATTCAATTACCCTATTTTACACAATCTGATTTTTTTTAAAGAATTAAATTAAGAACGACCATCTAAAGGTCTCTAATAATTTGGAAATTTTTATGGGAGCTAAATATAGGTTCAAGGTTTAACGTGCATAAATTTCGTTTAAAAATAACACCATTTACTAATTTTAAGTGATTTTATAACTAACGAGTCAGATTAGGCTGAATTTGGTTTCAGATTTTTATACCATAGCAGACAAACTTCAAAAATTACGAAAAGTTAACACAAGCTGTAAAATACTATTATTCACTTCCACCTAAATTTTCGTAGCCACCCGAATTGATTAAGTATCTTTAATAATTCGTAAACCAAATCTGGACAGTTTTACCGGTTTGAAAGATTAAATTACTATAAGCAATAAAAGGACGAATTTTGCCACGAAATAAATCATGATTCATAATCAAACAGTAAAGAAACTTCCACGAAAAATCCATCAAGAAATAACAAGATTTGATTAATAAATAAATTAATACAAATAATTATTCAACAATTAAAGATTTCAAGAATCTACATAAAATAATCTAGAAAAATAACATGTACATAAATTTCATGTAGTTCGAAAAACACCCTAACATGATACTAATTCTTTTTATAATTTTCATGCTTCTAATCCTAATTAACTATGTGAATAGGTTGTTCCGGAATTAAACGGGTTAGCAAAGTTACCTCAGATCGCTTAAATTATCCAAGGCAAATAATTCACACTTTGGTGAATTTTTGTTCAGCTATTTGGAGAAAGGAGAGGAGGATTATAATTTTTTTAGGGTTTATGAGCAATTAACAATTAGGAACCAAATGAGTGGTATAGGTTCTATTTATAGAAAAAGAAGAAAAATAAACCCTAAAAATTACTAAGGGTGCCGTGAGAGGAGGGCCAAAAGTAGGGAAGTATGGACCTAATAAATGGGCTAGGCTTTTCTTAAGACTTCCAAAATAATTAATTAATTTAATTAATTAAACCCTTAAATAATTAAATTAAAAGAAAGAATAACATAGGCCCAAATAAAAAGGAAAAGGGTCGGCCATGCTTCAAAGAGAGGAAAAATTGGGTCATTGGCCCAATTTGAGAAAAAGAGAGAAAAATAAAGATACAACAGTCCAAACTAATGGGCCCTTTGGACTTAGAATAAATAAAATAATTAAGAGTGATGAAAATGAATAAAGGGACAATAGGCTTCCTTAATAGTAGGAGAAAAAAATATATGGGCAAGGATATAAAAATAGAATTTTGGAAATAGGGTTAAAATAGACAAAGAATTAATAATATGTGTTAAACAAATTAAATAGAATAATAAAAGGAAATTAATTAAGGAAGCATTGAAACAATTGGGCTCGGATTTTGGCAAGATAAAAAGGAAAGGTTAAGGCTAGGATCAAAATAATTAGATTGCTACACAAAAATAATAATTAATTAAATAATAATCAATTAAATAGTTAATTAATTATACATTTAATTAATAAATAAAAACTTTAAAATATCCCAAATTTTCGGGGTATTACAGTCGAGGTATCGAGCGATCATTCGTTGCCAAGATCAGTCAGTGACATTCCGAGGATCGCAGGGCAACCGAGTTACCTACTCTTGGTTCGTCCTTAAGAAAGGAGTTAAGGTAATCTCAGTCGTGAAGATGAGGAAACATCGCCAGAAGGGCGATATGGTGTACTTATGTCAGGTAAGGGACTTGACTGAGGAGCGTCTGTTGGACGATATACCTATAGCGAGGGATTTCAGAGACGTATTTCCTAATGAGCTACCAAGAGTTCCACCCGAGCGCGATGTCGAGTTTCATATCGACTTAGCACCCGGGTCAACGCCGATTTCGAAGGCACCTTACCGGATGGCACCATCGGAGTTGCAAGAGTTAAAGACGCAACTCCAAGATTTGATAGACAAGGGCTTCATTAGGCCGAGCATTTCTCCATGGGGATCACCCGTGCTCTTTGTGAAGAAGAAAGACGGTAGTATGCGCCTGTGCATAGACTACCGGGAGTTGAATCGGGTAACTGTCAAGAATAAGTACCCGTTGCCTAGGATTGAGGACTTGTTCGATCAATTACGAGGAGCGGGAGTATTTTCGAAGATAGATCTTTGATCTGGATATCATTAGATTCCAGTCAAGAAAGAAGACATCCCGAAGACCGCTTCTCGTAAGAGATACGTCCACTACGAGTTCAAGGTGATGCCCTTTGGCCTCACTAATGCGCCAGCCATGTTCATGGACCAGATGAACTGGACTTTCCATCACTTACTCGATAAGTGCGTCGTAGTACTTATAGATGATATCTTAGTCTATTCGAGATATGAGTCTGAGCATGCGGAGCATCTCCGGATGGTACTAGAGATATTGCGTAGGAATAAGTGGTTCGCGAAACTCTCCAAGTGTGAGTTTTGGCTTCGCGAAGTAGCATTTCTGGGTCACATAATTAGTAAAGAAGGTATTAAGGTAGACCCGGCAAAAGTGAAGGCTATAGTTGAATAAAGTAGCCCGAGAAATGTGGCGGAGACTCGTATTTTTCTGGGATTGGCCGGATACTATCGTTGATTCGTCCAGGACTTCTCCATGATTGCTAGGCCGATGACTAGTCTCCTACAGAAGGAGATCCAATTCGTTTGGACGGAGGCTTGCGAGTAAGTATTCCAGCAGTTGAAACAGAGATTAGTCTCTGCTCCGATTCTTACCCTTCCGAACGATGACGAGGATTTCGAGGTCTATAGTGATGCATTGAAGAGTGGCCTAGGATGTGTGCTCATGTAAGGCGGGAAGGTCATCGCTTACGCATCAAGGCAGCTGAAGGTGCACGAGCGTAACTATCCCACGCATGACTTGGAGCTAGCAGCTGTGGTGTTCGCGCTTAAGATTTGGAGGCACTATCTCTATGGTGGTTCGTGTAGAGTATTCACGGATCATAAGAGTCTCAAGTACATCTTTACTCAGAAAGACCTCAATATGAGGCAGAGACGATGGCTTGAGCTTATTAAGGACTACGACCTGACGCTTAACAATTGCGAGGGCAAGGCGAACTTAGTCGCTGACGCGCTGAGTCGCAAGCATCGATTGAGCTTCAGTAGAAGCCGTAGTTCCGTCAGACTTCGTCTGGCATCTATGAGTGCTGAGCCTGAATTACTTCAGGAATTATGCGAGGGTCAGCAGAATGATCCGCAGTTGGCTAGGATTCGAGAGGCTTTACGGCAAGGAAAAGTCGTAGGTTTCGAGATCCCTTCCGATGGTAGTCTGCGATTTCGAGGGAGGTGGTGTGTACCGAACAATTATGATCTTAGGAACAGAATTATGTCTGAGGCACATAACTCGCCCTACTCTGTTCATCCTGGAGGTAACAAGTTGTACCAGGACCTTATGAGCCAATTCTGGTGGCCTAAAATGAAAAGGGATGTAGTAGAGTTCGTAGCTCGATGTTTAGTCTGTCAGAAGGTTAAAATCGAGCATTAGAGACCTGGAGGTCTGTTTGAGCTACTATCGATTCCAACCTGGAAATTTGAGTCGATTTCTATGGACTTCGTGGTTAGCCTACCTACTTGTAATGTTATGAATGCCATTTGGGTAATAGTGGATAGGTTGACCAAGGTCGCTAGATTTATATCGATGAAGATGACCTGGTCTATGGAGCGCCTGGCAGAGGCGTATACCCAGGATATTATCCGACTTCATGGAGTTCCGAGGGAGATCGTTTCTGATCGAGATCCGAGATTTCTGTCTCGTTTCTGGAAATCAGTTCAAGAAACCTTTGGGACGAAGTTGAAGCTGAGCACCGCTTTTCACGCGGCGACAGATGGTCAGACTGAGAGGACCATCCAAACTCTGGAGGATATATTACGAGCATGCACTCTAGAGTACCATCAATCTTGGGTACGTATGCTCTGTTTAGTAGAGTTCTCCTATAATAATAGCTATCACTCCAGCATCGATATGGCTCCGTAGGAGGCCCTGTATGGCAGGAAATGTTGGAGTCCGATTTGTTGGAATGATATCAGTGATACTGTGGCTTTAGGACCTGAGATGGTACGAGACACCGTAGAGAAGGTCCGAGTCATTCGGTCTAAGATGCAGGCCGCTCAGAGGCGTCAGAAATTCTACGCCGATAATCGACGTAGACTGCTGGCTTTCGAGGTAGGTGACAAAGTCTTGCTTAAGGTTTCACCATTCAAAGGAGTGGCACGCTTTGGTCAAAAGGGAAAACTCCGACTGAAATACGTGGGACTTTACGAGATACTGGAACGAGTTGGGGAGGTGGCATATCGGTTGGCATTACCACTTAGTCTGTCTAATGTTCACGATGTGTTCCATGTTTCCCAGCTAAGGAAATATGTACATGATCCTACCCACATCATCCCAGTGGAGTCGGCCACGTTTGAGCCGAATCTGACTTTCGAGGAGCGACCCGTCCAGATCTTGGATCGGGAAGTAAGGACCCTCCGGCGTAAGCAAGTCCAGCTCGTCAAGGTGTTGTGGAGAAATCAACACCATGAGGAGGCGACTTGGGAGACAAAGGCGTCCATGATGCAGAAGTACCCGGAGCTTTTTGTGGGTGAGCAATCTCCTTTGCCTTAAATTTCGGGACGAAATTTCTTTAAGGATGGGAGGTTGTAATGGCCCAGGTTTTTCGGTATTTTGCTATTTATTTTTTTTTATTTATGTGATTTTGTGTATGGTCCAAAATTTATTTTGGACTATTTATTTTATTTTATGTGTATAATTTCAATTAAATTCGATTATTTTGTTTTTGGTTGATTATTACTTATTTTATTATTATTTAATTAATTAGAATTTTTATTATTTAATTTTCTAATTAGTTAATTAATATTTTTGGGCCAAATGCGATTTAAGTATGATTATTCATGCATGAGTGCAATTAGCCCAATTGATCACCATTAGACCCATTTGAGCCCTTTTTAGCCTATGAAAACCGGCCCCCATGTGTTTAATGGCCTAATTATGCCACTTACCTCATGTTCACACCTTAAACCACTTCTATAAATAGAAGGGTTAGTAAGGCTTATGATTCATTTTGCCATTCTAAACACACTTGCTCACCAAATTTAAAAGCCAAAACACTCTCCATTTTGCCTTAATCCACACGCCATTTTTGGCTCATCAAATTCAATCATTTGTTCATCATCCCTCCAAATTCAAAACTTAAAGATTCAACCTCTATTGATCTTTAAGTATCAAAACACAAACTAAACCCCATTTGTTTCATTCAAGATCACTAGTTCGGGTTGGTTTTGGGCACTAGTTCGTGTGGGTGGTTCGTGGTGGCCGTGTTCAAGTGGTAGCCGTGTGTGTGTGGTCGTGGTGGCAGCCGTGGGTGCTCGTGGTTGAAGCCGTGCAAGCCGTGCTCGTGTTCGTGCAAGCTGTGCCGTGTTGTGTTGCACTGTGTGATAGGGCGTGTATCTTGGGTATTTGGGCAGCGAGTTTTTGGTGTATAATTTGTTTAATCTTCATTAAGGTAACATACTATCTCAACCTAGTTTGTATACCTTGATTCATAGTATAGATTAAGTGATTAAATTAAACCGGAATAGATGTTTGTAACCTTGTTTATGCGTGAATTATAGGCTGATTTTGGGTGATGGTTTTGTGATGATTTATACTTGATTATATGTATTTCATGATTGATTATGTTAATTTTATGTTTGATGTTGATCATGTTCAAGTTTCATGAAGTTTTGGTGTTTGGAAGTTGATGAAAAAGTTGTTGAAATTGGTCATGATTATGCGTGTAATTGATGATGATTATGAGGTGAAGTTCTTGGTTGAGTTCTTGAATCTTGATTGAGTTCTTGGTTGAGTTCTTGAATCTTGATTGAGTTCTTGAATCTTGGTTGAGTTCTTTATAAGTCTTGGATGAGTTCTTTATGAGTCTTGTTAAGTTCTTTATGAATTCTTGGTCGAGTCTCGAAAGTTAAAGAAAGTTAAAAAGAATTAAAGAAAGATAAAGAAAGTTAAAGATTGTTGTTTGAGGTTCCAAGATTGGTTGATTTACATGTTATTCTTAAGTCAAGGCGTAAGATGCAACTTAAGATTAACTAAGAATGTAAATTTCGATTAAAGATTTGCTTGATTTTGCTATTAGACGCCTAATCTTAGAGTAAGATTCTAAGAATTGGGTTAAGACGTTGCCCCTATCCTATCCGCGGTATTGGGATAGTTGGTGGTCTTACTATGTCGTCTTCGGATATGGATTTCCCGTAAGATGGGTTTCATGGGGTTGGGAGTAAGATTCTCAATCTTGGCATAGTAGAAAGTTCGTTCGCATAAGATGCGTTCGTACGTGCATAGTCTGGTCTAGTATGTAAATGATCGCGCCGAAGTTTAAAGATATGTTAATTAGTGGTTAAAGTTGGTCGAGTCAGCATGATTACTTGTTATGATTCGCGTGTTTGGATGTTTGATTTGGTTGTTTGATTTATGCTATGACCATGTGTATCCCCGTTAGGGTGGGACAGTTATGTTACTCGCCACTAACGGTGGACTGTTGTTTATTTTTCAGGTAATTCTGATGATGAGGTTTTTGCTTAGCTTTGGGTTGGGCGAGTGACGATGTTGTTTAGATCTTGTTTTGTTGTTTTACATTTCTAGTTTGGAATATAGTTGTGATAGTTGTATTTCCTAACTCTAACATTCACTTTGGAGTTGATGTTGTTCGTAGTAGTAGCGTTGACCTTGCCTTTTTCAACTTGGGTCGGCTTTTGCTTGCAACCTTGCAAAACAACACAATTTAGCTTGGTAAACCTCCCTACTCCACAAATTTCCATTACAAACCACAATGCTCCAATTGCTTCACTATACCTAATGGGGTATAAAACAAAACAAGGGGCATATAAGGCTAGTAATGTGGCTAGAAGAATAGGAAAGGCTAAGATCAACGGGTTCCAAAGGATAAATTCAAAGCAAAAACCTAGAAAAGTGAAAGAAGCAAGACAAATAAAACAAAAAGGGAAATGAAAAAGGGAAAAAATGGAAAATAACTAAGAAAATGAATGCCTCCGTCCTCCCCTAGAGTAGCTCGGTCGCGGTCTCGGAGAGTCATGGATCAAGTTCTTGATCAAGCTAAGCTATGACAAGGATCTTATCGCCACTCAAATAAAACAATGTTGAAGGCTTGAAAGATTTGATAATTCTTCACATGTTAAGGGTAGTGGAGTGCAAATACTACCTCTAGGGATTCAACTAGCTAGCAAAGCATCACCAATCATAGCACAACCCAAGAGTTTAAGTTCATGAACTCTTAAGCTCTAAAACCTAGCATAACAATATTTGAAAATCAACCCCAACATCTGAAAAGATGTGGACCGCTAACAATTAAGAAGGAATGCATTCAAAGTCCTAAATTCCAAAACGATCAAGTCCAAACTAAAAACAAAACCAAAAATATACTTTGTCTTGAAAAGAAAAGAAATGAAAAAGAAGCGGAAAAAAGGAAAAACAAAATAAGAAAACTATACAAAAGTGAGGAAAACAAAATCCAATCATGAATGACTCTCAAATAAGCAATCAAGCATCAAACAAATAAATAAATCGAGGCCAACGCCATCGAAATCCAAATTTCCTCCAGGGATTAAAAGCCAAAATTAAAAGCTAAGCAAACAAAGAAAATAAAAAGAGAGTTTGGAAAGATCTCACCAAAGCTGCCTTCAAAATAAGCGAAGCAACCTTTATTTTGCATTTTAGCACCATACATCAGCCATTTGACTTGCCTAACCATCAAACCTGCAAAAGAAGAGAAAGCAAGCACCAAACTCCAAAAACAAATTAATTACAGATAAAAGAAAAGAGGGGAAAACCAAGGAAAACTATGTACAAGGGAGAGAAGGATGCCATGTAGTAAATAACATTGTAGAGCTCGTAGTAGCGTGTCATGGACATCGCCACTAAATCGAGAGAGAACCACGTAAGCAAAGAGAATCAAATAGGGAAAATGACCAAAGAATGTCATCTTTTGCTTACGTGGGGGAAGGGGATCAAAATTGAAACTAAAACAAAAATGAAGAGAATGAAAAGAATTAAAATCATAATCAAAATAAGGAACATATGAAAAAAATATAATTACTATACATTTTTGCCGCTTTGGTTTTAGAAGAGTAGTCATGAGGCTCAAGATGGGGTAAAGACTCATCAAATGGTGGACAACACACAAAATGTGGAAGAGAAACGGGTGATGAAGGAAAAAGGACATACGCCCTAGGTGAGGTGGAGCAAGAAAAAGACTCGATGCAAATAGAATAGGGAGGCTTAACAACATCATTTCCAAATAGAGGATTTTGATACTCACAAATTTCATCATCATCCTCAAAAAGAGGATTTAGAAACTCACAAGTGTCATTATCAATCTCAAAGAGAGGTTTTTCACTTTCAAAACAAAAGTCCTCATCCTCACTATCACTAGAGTCGTCACAATGGGCCATGCCACCATCACAATCACTAAAACCCCTATGATTTTCTCCACAATCAACGTCGTTTTCACCAAGAAATGCAAAAATCTCATCGACTAAAAGCAATAAATCCTCTTCCTCCTCAATGTAAACATGGAGCTTGAATGATTTAGGTGAATAAAGAAAGGAATGAACGGTCAGCTCAAGAGGAGAGGGAGAAGTCAAAACTGGTTCAAAGGAATCATCATCATCCTTTTGAGCGACATCCACCTCTTCTTGAATCGGATTCCTCAAAGAAGAGATCGGGTTATCCTTGCCACAACCACCCTCACACTCAACCATAAATCCAAAATCATCCATCTCATCCTCTAAGCAAGATTCTAATATCTCAAGTCTCTTTATTAATTTACTTATCTTGACTTTGATAACTCACCTTCCCTCACTTTCTAGTGGGAGACATTTATGGATCTTCAAACACATGTTAATCAAGTCATTATACCCCTAAATATCTTAAGGAGTACAAACACTTGTATGAACAAAGTTAGAAGGTCTTAGAAACTCATCAAGAAGGGAAGGATCATAGCTAATTTCATCACTAGAAACATGAGAATCTTGATTTTAATGTGTGCAATCAAGTGAAAAATTAAAATTCGGGTGCACATCATTACAAATAGAAGAAATAGGAGGAAATGAACCGAAGTTAGGATGAACTTGGCTAGAATGGGTACCCATGTCCCATTCATAAGTGTCTTGGGCTAGCCAACAATAAAAATTCCAAGCATTTCCTAGG
This sequence comes from Salicornia ramosissima, assembly GCA_951394345.1. Lineage (NCBI taxonomy): Eukaryota > Viridiplantae > Streptophyta > Magnoliopsida > Caryophyllales > Amaranthaceae > Salicornia > Salicornia ramosissima. The sequence goes on along the minus strand of OX596236.1, from coordinate 31,334,065 downwards.
GTCAAAGCTCGAAACTGACCGTTATGCATAGACTCAACAACATCCAAAGTAAAAGCATTCAAACCCATCTAAATGACCTCACAAATATTCAACAAATTATCATCCCAATTGAATGGGACTATACCTTGAACTCTATTGAAATATTCCTAAAATGACTAATCTTCGATTTGAGGAATAGATAAGCTTGCCATCAAGAAACCAAAATTCAACAGAAATGCAAGTAATTATTATTAAATAAATAAATAGCAAAAATAAAATAAATTAAAACCACCTTTTTTTTTTTCTTTCAAAATTGCTTTTTTTTTAAATTTTTTGGGAAAGAAGAAAAAAAAATAAAATCAAAAGAAAAAAATCAAAAGAAAAGAAAAATAAAGCAATTAACTCAATCAACAAAAATTACATAACACTTTCCAACCGTTGTTCCCCGGCAACGGCGCCATTTTGATGAAGGCGTTTTTGGACTATTTCACCAAACAAATAAAAAAAAACCGCTGTAGTATGAGTGGGGGTGTCGAGCACGGAGAACAAGTCGTGAATTGTGTTGCGCGATTTACGTCGATTGAGTATGTTGGATTTGTTTTTTGAAATGGAAGCTAATACTATTGAATAAAATAAATGCGAAAAATAATAAACTAAGGTCTAGGGTTGTCGGATCCGGCTTCAATTGATTCCGGGTTCAATTACTTCAAAAAGTCTAAAGAACGAACTAAATAAAGGAAGGAGAATTAAACCAGTAATGTACCTAAACCTCCTCCCGGAGTGATTTAGGAGTTGACTGATAGTCTGTATTTAGTTAGTATTTTTCTTAGCTTTTATTTATTTATTTTCTATTTTTTATTTAGTTTTGTTAGCATTTTTAGGCTTTTAGTTTAGTTTTGTTTCGGTAGTCCCCTTTCCCTTTTTCTATGTGATTTCCTCTATTTTGCTTTGTTTCTGCGTTTTCTTCCCCTTCTGCAGGTCCCAAGTCTATTTCGGAACTAGAGGAGGCAAGTTGGGAACTTCGAGGAAGTCACATAGTCATTTGCCAATGTTTGAGCCAAGAAGGCCTTAGGGGGCGGTGGGAATTCCCCAGCGTCCGCTGAGATGGGTTTTTGTGTTTCAAGCTTTTTGCAAGAAAAAAAGGCAAAAGGTCTTCTATGCCATGGCAGCGGCCGCTGATGGAATCCCAACGGTCGCTGATTTTGCAGTCACCAGGGCATTATGAGCATACATAGAAGAACTGCGGCCACTGACCCCAACTAAGCGCCCGTTGTCCCCTCCCCTGTTTAGAGGCAGTAGAACATCAAGGATTGGCAGCGGCCGCTGACCCCAACTCAGCGCATGCTGCCATAAGTCTTCCTGCCTACAACCCTACTATTATAGGTGTTAGTGGGCGCTGTCATCGCCTCAGCGCCCACTGAAATGCCTCTGCTCGTTTTTTTTAGCTTATTTGTTTTAATTTTTGGGAGAGGTATATATACCTTTATACCCCTTTTTTGAAAGCATCATCACATTTATTACAATTTTCATAATACTTAACCTAGTTTATTCTAGTTTTTTCTCCCTTCTCTCTGCAAAATTTTAATAGAATTTCTTCTTCAAAATTTAGATTTATTTTAGAAGTTCAAGCTTTTGGTTTGTAAGTTGCATTGATCATCCCATTGTTCTACTTATTGATATTGAAGCTTCATTTGTAACATTTCTCTACTCTTTCCTTTATTTTTACATTTAGTTAATTATTGCTTTGATGTTTTGTGATTGAATATTGCTTAAATTCATAGTTTTTTCTTATTTTCATGCTTGGTGTTGTTTTTAATATGTTCATTATGTGTGAGTAGTCTCATTGCTAGGGTTTGGGGTGAAACCTCTCAAAATCCTCCATGTTTATGTTTTATTCATTTCTTAGTGTTGGTTGTGTTAATGTCGGTACCGAAGGTTCGTTGATGTTGAGTCTCATGTTTAGCTAGCATTAGATTCATAGGAGAATCCCCACCTAAGGACCGAAAGGTGAACGTGGGTGATGATTTCCTTTGCCCGATTGATGGACGCACCACAAAAGTTGGGCCTTCGATCAAGGGAAAGTTACCGGTCTTCGTGATTTGTGCTTATGACTTGTTAGGTGTGACTTTTACGAAATTAAGTAGTATACGTCTTCCCGGTCGTCACACTAGCTCGAAAGAGTAGTGTGATCATAGAATGATGTCCCCTTTAACCACGACCTAAGTCTAAGTTTTGACCAATCCATAATTCGTGGTGGTATCGAGTCGCTAATCCTCTAACCTTAGTATTTTATTCCTTGTTTTAGATCCTTATTTTAGTGCATTGTAGTTTGTTGGCTCCCAATCTTTGAATCCGATTTTGACTTAGCTTGTCTATACTCATTGTCTTTGGTCAGCAAACGTTATTCTCTAGGGTTCGACCCTTACTTTCCCTTATTAGCATTAGTAAGTTCGAGTTTGGAATTTTACTTTTGGTAGGCTCGACGACGGCCTATCAAATTTTGGCGCCGTTGCCGGGGAATAACGGAATTTGTTGCTATAGATTTACTTGAGTTTGACGGGACTTTGTCTTTCGTTTATTCATTTGCTACTTGATTGTGTGAATTGTTATTGCTAACGTTTTTGTTTAGCAGTTTATGACACGCAGGACTCGTAGCTTACCAGTCATCCCGTTAATCCCAGAAATCGACCGTTACTTGAGGGATCTGAGAAAGGCTACTAGTGCGCATAACAATGAGCAACTCGAATCTGAGTTGCAATCAAAGTCACCGGGTAGTTCTTGTTCTTTTTCCTTAGTTATGGCTGATACGCCACTACCTCCACAACAGACAATGAGGGATTTCCGCCACCCGGAATCCTTCGAATTGTGTAGCGGGATTGCTTTGCCCGCTACGGCTGCAAATCATCATGAATTTTCACCACATCTCATCAGGATGGTGAAAGATTCACAATTTGGGGTAAACTCGACCGAGTGTCCTTTTTCTCATCTTGACAACTTCTTCGAACTGTGCTCCACAATTAAGCACAACAATGTTCAACCAGTGTTTATACGGATGCACATGTTCCGATTTTCATTAACTGATAAAGCAAAGCACTGGATTCGCTCAATCCCCGAGGGATCTTTGACTACTTGGGATGCTATCACTAAAGTATTCCTTGAAAAATATTGTCCTCCGGAGAAAACTTCGGAAATGAGGAGAAAAATCTCGGGTTTTTCTCAAGAGGAGGATGAAACTCTCGGGGAGGCATGGGAGCGTTTTACAGAACTCCTACACTCATGCACTCACCATGGTTATAGTGATGGCATAGCTTACATGTCATTTTAAGATGGCCTCAATCCTGTTTCTAGGGGTCATTTGGACTCCGGTATGAGTCGTCGGTTGATGAAATGTTGTGATCCGGCCTCCCAACTCCTTGGTTCAGAGTGGTAAAATAGTCACCATGGTTCGAACTTGCATCCATGACATGGTTGGATTAGTTATCCAACCTACTCAAGTCCTATTTAATTTTGTCTATTGAATTTTCAGTTTAACTTTGTGTTTAGTAGGGTTCGATCCTTGTTAGTATAAATCGAACCCCTTTTAATTTGTTTGAGTTATTTTGAATTCAGTCAAGTAGTTAGTTAATTAAGGCTAGCAGTAAACTGGCGGCTTGCAAGGAGATCAAAGAAGCAAAGCTGGCAGCCTTGAAACCCTAAAAACCGGCAGCTTTAAAACTCAAAACCGGCAGTATTGGAAGTCCAAAGATGGCAGCTTCAAGATGGCATCCTCAAGATCCAGAGATGGCAGCCTTGAAGATGGCATCCTCAAGATCCAAAGATGGCAAGGTGGCAGCCTCAAGTGCAAACCGGCAGCCCCCTTCGAAGTTTAAAACCGGCAGCCTCTAGGGGAATACAAGAAGTCATCAATACAATCAAAGCTACAAGAAACTTCCAGAATTCAGCTGCCAAGCAAGAGGATTAAAAGAGCAATTAAAAGAGAGACAAAGCAATTAAGAAGACATTAAAATGGAGCTTAAAAGCCGGCTGCCCAAGCTCCTCAAATTCAGATTTTATTATCTTCATTTGCAACCACCATTTCTGATTTCTTAGGATAAGGATTAGACTTTCTAATTACCCTAGCTTATCCTAATTGTACTTATAAATAGTGGCTTGCATATCAATGAAAAATCAGAACTTTTTGAATCAAAAACAAACACTTAAATTTGTCTTGGTTTTTCCTCAAGAAATCCGAAACAATTATCCTTTGCTTGTCTAATTTGTGGCTCAATTAGGCTGTGATCTTAGGAACCTAATTTGTTGAATTTGGTGGTGAAATCTGTATCCAAGTTCACGAATTAAAGCCCAAGTCCTCGGAGTTGGTGGTGTTATTTCTGTATCCATCTTTGAAACTTGATCTATCCTTTACTTTAGTGGCTAGTCCCTTGTAATCTTCTTGTGCTACAACAAGGTTACAACATTTGGTGGCCCATGCAGGTCTAGCCACCTTTCTCCTCCACAAAAACAACCCCTTTCTTTCCTTTACCTCCACGTCAAAAAAAAAAAAAAAAAAAAAAAAACAAAACACACAAAATGTCGAATCCCCCACCCAATTGGCAAGAGTTCATTCAGAAAAATGAAGAAGAGAAGGAGAGCTTAAAGGCTCAAATGGCTGCCATGCAAACTGAAATGGCGGATCTAATGAGGAGACTCATTAGGCAACGAGAAGGTTCACCTACTCGGAGTGAACAAAGCAGTGACCTAGAGCTCGAAGATGAAACTTCAAGAACAAGACCAAACAATGATATCAAGGTTGATATTCCAGAATATGATGGCAAGATTGATGCCGACGAGTTCATCGAATGGTTGAACACGGTGGAAAGAGTGTTCGATTATAAGAATACCCCGGAGGACAAGAAAGTGAAAATCATTGCCTTGAAACTTAGAAAATATGCGTCCACTTGGTGGTCGAATATAAATGCAAAGAGGCAAAGGCAAGGCAAAGACAAGGTCAGAACTTGGCCTAAAATGAAGAAAATGATGAAGAGTAAGTTCTTACCTACTTACTATATTCAAGAGAATTTTCAGAAGTTCCACAAATTGAAACAAGGAACGAAATCAGTAGAGGAGTATGCAAGAGAATTCGAAGGATTGACCATGAAGTGTGATGTTGAAGAGGACGAACCCCAAACTTTGGTTCGTTTTCTTGGCGGTTTGGATCCTCGAATTGCCAATGTTGTCGAACTACACCCCTACTCAACTTTGGAAGAGTTAGTCATTCTAGCTCACAAGGTTGAAGCCCAACAAAAGACCAAAGGGAAAGAGACCTCACGTCCCTTTTCCAAAACAGCCCCTTCCCCATTCAACCGTCCATACCAAACACCCCTCAAAGTAACCTCCTCTAATCCCCCCAAACCACAAAATCAGCCCTCTAATCCTTCTAAACCCCAAAATTCAGCCCAACCCAGAAAATGTTTTCGTTGTCATGGCTTTGGCCATATTGCAACCGAGTGTCCAAATAAGAGAGTAATCTCTTTGATTGAATGTGAAAGAGAAGAACCAGAAGAGGATCATGTTGGCAATGATATTGGAGAATCGGATCAGGAGCAAGATGAAGTGTTCCTAGGACCCGATGAAGGTGAATGTCTAGTTGTTAGGCGTGCCCTAAGCAGCTTGGTCGGCAAGGAAGAGAACTTAAAACGAGAGGCAATATTTCACTCCCGTTGTACCATCAAAAACAAGGTATGTACTTTAATTATTGATGGTGGTAGTTGTACAAATGTGGCATCTCAGAATATGGTGGATAAATTGGGACTAAAAACAACTCCTCACAAAAATCCTTATATAATCCAATGGCTTAATCAAGGAAAAGGAATTAAAGTGGATAAGCAAATTCTGATTTCATTTAGCATTGGTAACAATTATCAAGAAGAGTTGTATTGTGATGTAATCCCCATGGATGCGTGTCATTTGTTGCTTGGACGACCTTGGATGTTTGATAGGCGAGTTAATCATGATGGATATAAAAACACTTATTCCTTTGTTAAAAATGGCAAGAAAATTGTGTTAACTCCCTTACCACCACCCAAAACTGCCGCACAACAGGACAATACCCCCTTGCCCACTACTCTTACTACCCTCATCAAGTCTGAATATCATGAGTTCCAACCCCATAAAGGGCTCATTTTAAGTGGACTTGAAGACAGCCCCTCACCTCCAAAAGAACCTCTCCATCCCTTACTTAGTTCCCTCTTTCAAGAATTCCCTAATGTTTTCCCCTCTGAAATGCCGTGTGCATTAACTCCCAAAAGGGACATCCAACACAAAATTGACTTGATTCCCGGTTCTACCTTGCCAAATAAACCTGCCTATAGGACCAACCCTAAGGAGACCGAGGAGATAAGACGGCAGGTTGACGAGTTGTTGTCTAAGGGATTGATTCGAGAGTCCTTGAGCCCGTGTGCATGTCCTACTTTACTTGTTCCAAAGAAAAATGGTGAATGACAATGCCTATAAGGTCGAATTGCCCGGGGACTATGGAGTTTCTTCTACCTTCAATGTTCAAGACTTGTCCCCCTACTTTGATGAATTTGAAGAATTGCCAAGTTTGAGGTCAAACTCTTCAAAAGCCGGGGAGGATGTTGTGATCCGGCCTCCCAACTCCTTGGTTCAGAGTGGTAAAATAGTCACCATGGTTCGAACTTGCATCCATGACATGGTTGGATTAGTTATCCAACCTACTCAAGTCCTATTTAATTTTGTCTATTGAATTTTCAGTTTAACTTTGTGTTTAGTAGGGTTCGATCCTTGTTAGTATAAATCGAACCCCTTTTAATTTGTTTGAGTTATTTTGAATTCAGTCAAGTAGTTAGTTAATTAAGGCTAGCAGTAAACTGGCGGCTTGCAAGGAGATCAAAGAAGCAAAGCTGGCAGCCTTGAAACCCTAAAAACCGGCAGCTTTAAAACTCAAAACCGGCAGTATTGGAAGTCCAAAGATGGCAGCTTCAAGATGGCATCCTCAAGATCCAGAGATGGCAGCCTTGAAGATGGCATCCTCAAGATCCAAAGATGGCAAGGTGGCAGCCTCAAGTGCAAACCGGCAGCCCCCTTCGAAGTTTAAAACCGGCAGCCTCTAGGGGAATACAAGAAGTCATCAATACAATCAAAGCTACAAGAAACTTCCAGAATTCAGCTGCCAAGCAAGAGGATTAAAAGAGCAATTAAAAGAGAGACAAAGCAATTAAGAAGACATTAAAATGGAGCTTAAAAGCCGGCTGCCCAAGCTCCTCAAATTCAGATTTTATTATCTTCATTTGCAACCACCATTTCTGATTTCTTAGGATAAGGATTAGACTTTCTAATTACCCTAGCTTATCCTAATTGTACTTATAAATAGTGGCTTGCATATCAATGAAAAATCAGAACTTTTTGAATCAAAAACAAACACTTAAATTTGTCTTGGTTTTTCCTCAAGAAATCCGAAACAATTATCCTTTGCTTGTCTAATTTGTGGCTCAATTAGGCTGTGATCTTAAGAACCTAATTTGTTGAATTTGGTGGTGAAATCTGTATCCAAGTTCACGAATTAAAGCCCAAGTCCTCGAAGTTGGTGGTGTTATTTCTGTATCCATCTTTGAAACTTGATCTATCCTTTACTTTAGTGGCTAGTCCCTTGTAATCTTCTTGTGCTACAACAAGGTTACAACATGAAAGTCCCTCTTTCTAAAGTTAGGACAATGATCGAGGAGGTTGCTAAGCAGTTTTCATGGGGTGGGTCGAGACGTGTTGTACCCAAGACAACATCTCGATCCGATCAAAATCTTGACGATGTTAATGCTCGTTTGGATTTCATAACACGGAGACTTGAGAAACACGACCACCTGTCTTCATATTGCAGCTCCTGGATGGAGCAAGTTGCCATGATGGGAGCATGGAATGATCCGTACACTAATACTTACAATCTCGGTTGGAAGGAACGCCCCAATTTCAGCTGGAAGAACAACAATCAACAACAACCACCTTTTCAACAACAATACCGCCAACAACAACCATATCAACCGAGGGACCAACAAGCTTCGGCAACTTATCGTCCTCCGGGTTTCAATCAGGGTCCTTCTCCTCAAAGGCCACCATATACCCCTCCCGTTCCTCAAAAGTCTAGCCTTGAGACGGTTCTATAAACCTTCATACAACATCAGACCAAGGCAAATTCAGATAGTGACCGGAAGATGAACGAGATGAGTACTTCGATCAATCAATTGCAAACACATAACAAAATGATCGAAACTCAACTTGCTCAAATAGCACAAGAAGTGGGGAATTCCAACAGTTCTTGAAGTTCTCAATTTCCGGGGCAACCGGTCACTAATCCGAAGGGACAAGCAAAGGCAATAACACTGCGATCTGGTAAGGATTATGCGGGTCCATCCATGGTTTTAGATGAGGGCGCCAGAAAAGTGAGTAAAGAGGGAGTTGTTGACGATATGTCGATTGATTTTGAGAGTGGAGCGATTGAGAGTGAGCCACAAAGTGAGGATAGTGTTGCGCCTCCAAAGGAGAATATTGTTGTAAAAGCACCAATGAAACCATATGTGCCGCCGATTCCTTTCCCCCATCGGATCGTTGAGAAGAAGTTAGGCTAGAAATTTTCTAAGTTTCTCGAGGTCATGAAGGGTCTTCAAGTAAACATCCCTTTTCTTCATGCTTTTTCCCAAATGCCGGCTTATGCCAAATTCTTGAAGGAACTTCTCTCGAAAAAGAGCAGATTAGAGGAGCATGCCACCATTTCCCTTCCTATGGAGGTGAGTGCTATTCTTTAGAACAAGCTTCCCGAGAAGCTTAGTGATCCTGGCAGTTTCTCTATACCGGTGAAAATCAGTGATCTTCAATGAAAAAATGTTGTATGTGGCTTGGGAGCAAGTGTGAGTCTTATGTCTTTAACTATGGCCCATAAGCTCAATATGGGCGGCCTAAAGCCCACAAGAATGTCTATTCAGCTTGCCGATCGCTCCATAAGATTACCTCTAGGAGTTCTAGAAGATGTCCCAGTGCAAGTGGGACGAGTATTTATCCCTTGTGATTTTGTCATAATGGATATGGAGGAAGATGCCAAGGTTCCCTTGATATTGGGGAGGCCTTTCTTGAAAACGGCGGGCACCGTTATCGATGTGAAGAATGGTCGTTTGAGTCTGAATGTTGGGGATGAAAAGATCACTTTCTCATTCTCGAAGGCAATGAAAATGCCTATTACGGATGCAATCCTTCGCATCGACACCATCGGTACTACTACGGTGGAATTTTCTGAAATGATCGATGTCGCAGACCTATTGCGATCATTGATCTCTGATGGAGTGGTCTTCGACACTGATGAAAGCCGGGGGTATAAAAAAAATTCTTGATAACACCCCGGATAGCACTGATGCTGAGCTCGAGGTTCTCCGGGTCGAGGGTAAGGAGGACAAGACTACGCCTCCTCCAAAGATAGAGTTGAAACCTCTTCGCTCTTTACTTAAGTATGTTTTTTTCTGGATGCCGATGAGGCTTATCCCGTTATTGTCGATGCTAAACTCGACGAAACTTCTCTTGACAAACTCTTGGTTGTTCTGAGAAAATATAGAAGTGTCATCGGGTATAACATCTCCCACTAAAGGAATAAGTCCCACCCTCTGCATGCATCGTATATTGCTTGATGATGATCATGCCTCCTCGATTGAACATCAGCGAAAGTTAAACCCTTCGATGAAGGAAGTCGTAAGAGGTGAAGTTATTAAATTGCTTGACTCAGGCAAATCTACCCTATCTCAGATAGTAAGTGGGTTAGCCCGGTTCAAGTAGTCCCTAAAAAGGGAGGCATGACTGTCATTAAGAACGAGAAGGGTGAAACTATTTCGAAAAGATCGGTTACGGGTTGGAGAATGTGTATTGATTAAAGAAAACTAAACAAATCAACCCGTAAAGATCACTTTCCCCTTCCGTTCATTGATCAAGTTTTGGAAAGATTGGCTAATCATAGCCGTTATTGCTTTTTGGATAGATTCTCGGGATTTTTCCAAATCCTGATTCATCCCGATGATCAGGAAAAAACCACGTTTACATGCCCTTTTGGTACCTTTGCATATCGAAGGATGTCGTTTGGGCTATGTAATGTACCTTTAATTCAACTTTTCAAAGGTGCATGATGGCTATTTTTTCTCACATGTTAGAAACATCCATAGAAGTTTTCATGGATGATTTCTCTGTTTGTGTTTCGTCTTTTGACACCTGCTTTGCAAACTTGGTGAATCTGTTGAAACGGTGTCAAGAGGCGAACTTGGTTCTAAACTGTGAAAAATGCCAATTCATGGTCGAAGAGGGCATTGTTCTCGGACTTGTAATATCAGCTAGGGGCATCGAGGTCGATAGGGCCAAAGTTGATGTCATTGAGCGTCTCTAACCCCCCACCACTATCAAAGGGGTTAGGAGTTTTCTTGGACACGCGGGTTTTTACCGCCGTTTTATAAAAGACTTTTCAAAAGTGTCCAAGCCCTTGACCCAATTGTTGCATAAGGATGCCCCTTTTGTGTTTTCTAATGATTGTTGTGTAGCATTTCAGGAACTGAAACAAGCTCTCGTTACTGCTCCTGTCATTCAGCCCCCGGTCTGGGAGCTTCCTTTTGAGCTAATGTGCGATGCATCGGACTATGTTGTAGGTTCGGTGCTCGGACGACGGAAGGACGACAAGCAGCATGCCGTCTACTACACAAGAAAGACTCTAGATGAAGCTCAACGCAATTATGCCACTACTGAGAAAGAGCTTCTTGCAATTGTCCATGCCATGGAAAAGTTTAGGTCTTACTTGGTCGGTTCCAAAGTCATAATATTCACCGACCACTCAGCCTTGAAGTACTTGATGGCTAAGAAAGACGCTAAACCTCGGCTCATCCGGTGGATCTTGTTGCTACAAGAGTTTGATATTGAAATCCGAGACAAAGCCGGGGCCGAAAATGTTGTAGCCGACCATCTCTCTCGTTTACCTTTATGCGAGGAGGGTGAGGTCATTCCGATCAACGATTCATTTCTTGATGACCACCTCCTTGTTGCCTTGGCAATCCCTGCTCCTTGGTATGCGGACATTGTTAACTATCTTGCCAGTGAGATTATGCCCTCCGATTGGGGGTATAAAAAACGACGACGTTTCCTGCATGGCGTTCGTCAATACTATTGGGACGACCCTCTTCTGTTCAAAAGAGGTGTTGATGGACTTTTTCGGAGGTGCGTCCCCGATGATGAGATTGCATGTGTTATTAACATGTGCCACTCTTCTCCTTGTGGAGGACACATGGGTGCTGACAAGACTACGTCAAAGATCTTGCAATCTGGGTTTTTCTGGACTACCATGTTCAAGGACACTTGGAGCATGGTGAAGGTGTGTGACCGGTGCCAACGTACCGGCAATATTTCTAACCGTCATGAGATGCCCCTTAATAGCATTCTTGAACTTGAAATCTTCGATGTTGGGGGCATCGACTAAATGGGACCCTTTCCCTCATCTTATGGCAACCAATACATTTTTTTCGCGGTATACTATGTGTCTAAATGGGTGGAAGCCATTGCCTCGGTCACCAATGATGCAAAGGTAGTTATTAAGTTGTTTAAAACTATCATTTTCCCGAGGTTTGGTGTTCCCCAAGCTGTCATTAGTGATGGAGGATCACATTTTGCCAAACGGACACTACAATCCTTGTTCTCAAAATATGGTGTTAAGCATAAGGTTGTCTTCGCCTATCACCCTCAAACGAGCGGGCAAGCAGAAATTTCTAACCGGCAAATCAAAATGATCCTTGAAAAGACCGTCGATCGAACTCGAAAAGATTGGTCAACTAAGCTCGATGACGCTCTTTGGGCGTATAGAGCAGTATACAAGACTCCCATAGGCGCAACCCCTTACAAGTTGGTCTATGGCAAGTCTTGTCACCTACCAGTTGAGCTCGAGCATCGCGCACATTAGGCGATTAAAGCACTCAACTTTGATCTCCAATCTACAAGGGAGAAGCTGATGCTCGACCTGCATTTACTTGTGGAATTAAGGCTTGATGCGTATTAAAATGCTCGAATCTACAAGGAACGCACCAAGTCTTGGCATGACAAGCATATTCTCCATAGGGAGTTCCATGAAGGAGACAAGGTCCTATTATTCAATTCTCGGCTTACGTGTTCCCCGGAAAGCTCAATTCGAGGTGGAGTGGTCCCTTTACGGTTCGAAAAGTCTACCCCTACGAGGCGGTTGAGATTGGAAATGATGGAACCGCCCCTTTCAAAGTGAATGGGCAACGCTTAAAAGCCTACTATGGAGGCCAACCTCTGGAAGCTGCCCTTGTGATTCACTTAGACGAGTTTGATGTTACTCCCATTGAGGAGTAGGGCCGACTCGGTCATTTCGTCAGGCTCGGGACGTTAAACAAGCGCTTGTGGGAGGTAACCCTCAATTTATTGCTTTTTAAGATAGTTTATTTCCTTGCATTGTAAAAAAAAATGATGAGAGAAAAGATTGAGTAGTACCTTTACACATTTGTGCATATATGTGATCTTTACATATGTCCATGAATGTGTGTTAGAAAAAGGGAGCACTCGAGAAAAAAAAATATATCATGGGTGAGTTAAAAGAAAGCGAGAGATTTCCTTGATTGCAACTTCTGAATACATCAACGAATGTGATTTTGGCCCTTTGGGCCACTATATCATGGGGGAGTTAAAATATTCCTTAGGATGAAATCAAGAGAAAGTGTTCTAAAACTGAGATTGTGGTGAAATTTTTGACTTCAATCTGCTGCAAAAAAATGGCTACAGGTCAGGTGCAGTGGCCGCTGAATTTCCATCAGCGCCCGCTTGCACAATGCCAAATATCTTCCAGTGAAAAAAATTTTGGTAGCAGCGGGCGCTGGCTCGTTTTCAGCACCCGCTGAAGGGCCTCTTGGAAAAGGCAGTAAATTCTTCAACTAGGGAAGCGCCCGCTGAGAAACATGTATCATTTTCACAGTAGCAAAAAAAAGGATTAAAGCGGACGCTGGCCCATTCTCAGCGCCCGCTGATGAGCTTCATGTAACACGAAGTAAGATTTTTGAAGAGGGGAAGCGCCCGCTGAAAAATATTCAGCGCCCACTAATGGGCTCTATTGAGAATTCCAGAATTAGTCTAGAAAGGGTCAGCGACGGCTGGGTTTAAGTCAGCGCCCGCTGAGGTCGAATAATATAAAAAAGGGGACAAAATTCGTCATTTTTCACGAACAAAAGCAAAACACTCGAATTCTCTCCATTCTTCTCTCAAACCCTAACTCTAAAACTCACTCCAAATTCACTCAAATCTCTCTCAAACACCATCATTCATCTTCATTATCACTTCATTACTTCATTTCTCCCATCCCATCACATATCTCTCTCACTTTCTCACGTTAAATTCGAACCCTAGGTTCGAAAATTCTAAAAAAAAAAGGGAAAACACGAGCAAGGCACACAGATCTTGGGTTACTTTTGGCTCATTTCATCATCAACAACAACAAGGAGGTTTATCTAGAGTATTTTCATACTCTAGTTAGGTATTTTCTAAAACGCTAATTTTCTAACTTTGTTATTTTAAACTAAGTTTGAATCTTAGGTTTTCATTTATACTTTTTTGCTTGTTGGGTTTTTGAGTCCCTAATTGCAGTCTTAGATTGTTGTTTTGTTTTGTGTTGTTTGAATTTTTTGACTTGGATTTGTGTTGGTGAAATTTTTTTTTTCTGTTGTGATTTTGTGAACTTGAGGCACTTGGGTTTAGGCCTCTTGTTCATTGACTGGTTAGGAAAGTAATCTAGCTGCATTTTTTTTAAATTTTTAGTTAGTTTTCGGCCCTAATTTGATCAGTCATGTCTGAGCTCCGCAAAAAGAAAAGAAATGACCGACCCGGTACCTCAGACCAAAACTAACATGAAGATGCACCACTACAACCGCCACCACCCATTAGGATACCATAGGCCAATCGGGCCAAGTATGATAACATGTTGAGGCGCAGATTTCGCCCTACCCGATTTTACGATGCGAGCCCTTTCTGGCGCTACAAATCACCAGGGAAATGCAAACCCTGTTCACAAACTTTGGGCGGGAGAACTTGACTCACCCCAACATAGCTGATTACACATACCTGTTGAACCATGTTTGATTTGATGGATGACAAACCAGTTCGCTATACTTGATCGTTATGCATGTTTCTAATTGAACAGGTTAATTCAAGTGAGAACTCTTCAAGGCAAATCTGAAGACCTTGAGATACTTGAAGAATCAGAAGTCAAGAGATTGAAGTCTTTTAATTTTTATACTTCTAGAATCTTCTTGTAAAATAGAGTTAGGAAAATATTCTTTGTGTTTTTAAGTAAAGAGCAAAAAGATTCTAAGTTTATATCCAGTAAAGAGAACAGGCCAAGAACAAGCTAAGAACAGGCAAGGAACAAGCTTGGAACAGTTCTCTTTGCCAGATGTAGACTTAGTAGTACCGAGACCACTGTGGGAAACAACCTCAGTATTACGCACGTGCACTTAAGTGATCCGTACAAATTTTGTGTTGAAAATTATTTTTGAAAATTTATTTGAAAAATATTGATCACTTATGTTTTGGAAATCTACCAAATTGATTCACCAAATCAGCTTTGCAATGTACTTGTTTGGACTCTTGTGTACTTTCCACTACATGCAGTGGAAGGAGACAAAGGTCTGAAATAGGTGCCTTTGTACTTGTGTTAGCTGAGCTTGTTTGAACAATTTAGGCAAGTCTCAAAGCACACTTCCAGGGCACGGTTTTTCTTGCCTATAAAAACAATCTTTTGAAAAAGCCCCAGAAGACTTTTGTTCTTAAAAGAAAACCAAGTCATATTTTCTGAGAGTCTATCCTTAGAGAAAAACTATCTCCATATCCATCTTTAAGAGAAAAACTTACGGAGATTTAAGTTTGTAATATTTGAACCACTTAGAGGGAAGTGGTTGGGCAGTGTTCTGTGAACACTGAGTGAACTGTTAGAGTTACAGTTGGGGAATTAAGTATTACAAAGTGGTATCATTTAGTTGAGTGTGTAACCTTGTTATTATTCTGAGTTGATTAATAATATTGGTGAGAGAGTGGAGGAAGTAGGCTTGTTTAGAAGCCGAACCTCGTTAAATCTTTGTGTCCCTACTCTTTATTTACTGTTCTATCGTTGTTCTCACAAAAAGATAAACAAACTTTGAAAACGATTGAAAAAACACACATACTCAATTCAACCCCCCCTTCTTGAGTATACATTGAACTTACAATTGGTATTAGAGCCTAATTTCTCAAAAGGTTAACTACCTAGAGGAGCAAAAAAATGTCTACTCAAGAATCAAACAGTTCAAGACTCCCCAAGTTCAATGGCACTAACTACTCTTGGTGGAAAAATTGCATGAAAAATCTTATCATTGGGATAGATTATGAATGCTGGATGATTGTCAAAAATGGACTCACGTTCATCTACAAGAAGAATTAGGAAGGGCTCATAGTTCGAAAGTTAGAAGAAGAGTACACAAGTGAAGACTACAAGAAGCTAGAGAAAAATGCAAAGGCAATGTCACTTGTTCAACAAGGAATTGCAGAATGTGTGGTAAATCGAATTCTAGCTTGTTCTTCTGCAAAAGAAATATGGGATACAATAGAGCTTGCATATGAAGGCAACTCTGAGGTGAGAAGGTCAAAAATTGACATGCTTATGTCAAAGTATGAGGTCTTTGAGATGACTAGGGATGAAAACATAAAGGACATGTTTACAAGGTTCATGGCCATTGTAAATGAACTAAAGTCATTGGGAAAGACCTTCTCAAGTGAAGAGTTGGTGAGGAAAATGTTGAAAAGCTTGTCAGGGAAGTGGATGCCCAAGGTTACAGCCATACAAGAAGCAAAGGATCTGATCACACTATCCCTAGAACAACTTATTGGTTCCTTGATGACTCATGAGATGTTGGTAGATTCAAAGGCTGAATCAAGCTAAAAAAACAAGGAAATGGTCCTCAAAGCAGAGGAATCTGAAGAAGATGAAGATGATATAAGTCTTATGGCCAGAAGATTTGAAAAATACCTTAGGACAAAGTCTAAGGGTAAGTTTGCAAAAGAAAGGAACAGTTTTGGACAGTTCAGGAAAACTAGTTCCAATGCTGGTTGCTTTAAATGTAGTGAAGTGGGGCACAGAATCAAGGAGTGTCCAACATGGAAAAATCCCAAGGGAAATCCTGGAGTCCAAACAGAGAAGAAGGTTTTCAAAAGAGCTATGCTGGCTGCAGTTTGGGGAGATTCAGAATCAGAGAATGAGGAAGATGAAGAAGAAGCAAATCTCTGTCTTACTGCTTTCACATGCACAGACCAGTTTGAGGTCTGTTCGGAAGAAAAAGAGGTTCTCTGTCTCATGGCTGGTGGAAGCACTTCAGATGACAACCAGGTATGTTTTAATGATATTAAGGCAAATATGCATTATCTAGATAGAGATAAATTATTTGATTATCTTGAATTCACCATTGATTAATGCATTAGTGTTGGGTCTGCCTATTAGAACAACAAAAAGAAACTAAAAAGAAACAGTTCGAGATTATGAAGTCTGTGGTGCTAGATCTGCTGAACTTGAGCTTATTTGTGAAGAACTTAAAGAAAAAATTTCTGGACTTGAAATAACAGCAGATCAGCAAAGAATGGAGCTTGAGACATTAAACTCCAAACCAGTCCCTAAAGAGGATGAACTTTTTAAACAAATTGAGAAGGGGTTTAATGAGCTCAAGAAATTCATTACACACAATTCAAACTTTGAACTGCTAAAAGACACATGTACCTTGAGTAAATCAGATGTCATACTTGCATATGACCACTTAATTGAAAAACTTGAAGATTTACACAAGGAACATGGTGAGCTTAAGGGTTCTGAAGAGACTGGTTCTCCCACTGCCTTTGATGAGGTTTTAGATGTTTTACATGATGAGTGCATAGCTAAGATATGTGATCTTGAGGCTGAACTCATCCTGCTAAAACAAGAAAACATCAAGAAGATCAATGACGAACCAGATCCCTCCCTGGTCTCAAGACTACAGGATGAACTTCAAAAGACTAGACTTGATTTAAAATCTTTTGAGAAACAAAATGAAGTTCCATTTAAGAGGCTTGAGAACAAGGAAAATGAGCTAACAGATTGTATGAACCAATTGAAGAAATGTTAGATGCTCAGAAAACCCTAAACATCCTCACATCCGAACCTGGAAATTCACAAAGGTTTGGTTTAGGGTATTCTGGATCTAGTTCTACAACTGTTCTAGACAGAGACAACACATGGTTGGATGAATTCAAGAAAGGCAAGTACATATTTGCCAAGGATATGCATGTCTGTACCTATTGTGGTAAGAGTGGTCATGTTACTAAAAAATGTTTCACCAAAAAGAAGCATGACAAGAAGAACAAAACCTTCACCCAACAAGTGTGGGTTAGGAAGGTCAAGATTGAAAATGTTTCAAAGAACAAGGAACCCAAGCTGGTCTGGGTTCCTAAAACTAATCTTTAATTTGCTAGTGTAGGTGCGAGTGAAAGGAATGCCATATTGGTATTTGGACAGTGGTTGCTCAAGACACATATGCGGGGATAAAGAACAATTCCTTTCACTCACTGCATTCGAGGGAGGGCACGTGACATTTGGTGACAATAGCAAAGGACTTATTAAAGGAGTAGGTAAGGTTGGTAAGTCACTCTCCCAAGCAATTGACAATGTTTACTATGTAGAAGGTTTGAAACATAACCTTTTGAGCATATCTCAACTATGTGACAAGGGAAATAAAGTGAATTTTGAATCAAACACTTGTCACATAGTGAACCCTCAGACAGGGGAACTGGTCTGTGAAGGAACAAGGCATAACAATGTGTATATTACATACTTAAGTCAAATTACATACAACAATGCCCTCTGCCTTAGTGTTTTAGAGGATGACCAATGGCTTTGGCATAAATGATTAGGACATGTTAGCTTCACTTTGCTCAACAAGTTGAGAACACAAGATTTGGTGATAGGTTTACCTAACATCAAATATGTGGCAGACCAACCCTGTCAAGAGTGTGCAAAGTGCAAACATGTGAGATCATCTTTTAAACCAAAGAAAGTGGTTAGTTCCTCTAGACCATTTGAACTTGTACACATGGATTTATGTGGACCTATGCATGTACAAAGTAGAAATGGCTTTAGTTATGTATTTGTCTTAGTTGTTGATTACTCTCGGTTCACCTGGACCATATTCTTGAAATACAAAGATGAAACTTTTGATGAATTTGAAATTTTAGTGAAACAGGTCCAGAACAAGATCAATCATCAGTTAGAATCTATCAGATCTGATCATGGATCAGAGTTTGATAATGCTAACTTCATAACTAATTGTATGGAGCATGGTGTGTCTCACAACTTTTCAGCCCCCAGAACTCCACAACAAAATGGAGTAGTTGAAAGAAAGAATCACACTCTAGAAGAAATGTCTGGAACCATGCTTCTAGAGAGTGGTATGTCCAACAAATTTTGGGTTGATGCTGTGAGTACATCATGCTACATACTCAATAGGGTTATGCTAAGACCAATACTAAGAACAACACCTTATGAACTTCTAAGGGGTCGAAAACCAAACATTGAACATTTAAGAATATTTGGTTGTAAGTGTTTTGTACACAACAATGGTAAGACCAGTTTGGACAAGTTCGACCCTAGGAGTGATGAAGCTGTTTTTATTGGGTATTCTCCTCATAGCAAGGCATATAAAGTTTTCAATAAAAGAACCTTGTGTGTTGAAGAGAGTATCCATGTGTTATTTGATGAAACTAACATGTTCAACAAGCCTGTGCAGGTAGATGATAATGAAGGCTTTGATATTGGAATGACAAATTTCACTAGAGATGAACTAGAAAACACTGCTGAACCAGACCCCCCAACTCCTTCTGAAAACAACAATGGGTCTGGTGCAGCAGAGGCAAATGCTAAAAAGGTTATTGAACTCAGTGACTCTCTTGCCCATCCAACTGAAGATGGAGTGGGAGAGAATACTAAAGAAACTGGTCCACCCTCTCAAAATGAAAATGAAATAGGGGGAACCAGTACAGACATTGGTTCTAACTTAGGTGACTCGAATGTTGTAAGAAAGAGCATGTTTAAGCAAAGAAGCTCTCATCCTTCTGATCAAATCATTAGTGATTTATCAAAAGGAGTCCAAACTAGAAATTCTGTTTCGAAGAACTTCTGTGCTTACTTCTCCTTCCTATCTCACATAGAACCAACTTACTATAAGACTGCACTAATTGATCCTGATTAGATCTTGGCCATGCAAGATGAGTTGAACCAATTTGAAAGAAATTAGGTTTGGCATCTTGAACAAAGAAACAATGAGATGTCAATTATTGGAACCAAATGGGTCTTCAGAAACAAAATGGATGACTCTGGTACTATAGTCAAAAACAAGGCCAGGCTAGTGGTTCAAGGATTTAACCAACAAGAGGGAATAGATTATGATGAAACCTTTGCTCCAGTAGCCAGGCTTGAGGCAATAAGAATCTTAATTGCCTTTGTTGTCCACATGAACTTTAAACTCTTTCAAATAGATGTTAAAACTGCTTTTCTAAATGGTTATTAGAAAGAAGATGTGTATGTGGAACAGCCCCCTGGCTTTGAGGATAGAGTTTGTCCAGATCATGTCTACAAGTTAGACAAAGCTCTTTATGGCCTCAAACAAGCCCCTCGTGCTTGGTATGAGAGTCTCTCTAGTTTTCTTATTGAAAATCATTACGAGAGAGGTTCAGTGGACAAAACTCTATTCTTAAAGAAAAGGGGAACAAATCTGTTAGTGGTCCAGGTATATGTTGATGATATTTTATTTGGGGCTACTAATTCTGTTTTGTGTGATGAGTTTGCAGACCTAATGAAGAGTGAATTTGAGATGAGTATGATGGGAGAACTTGGCTTCTTTCTAGGGCTTCAAATCAAGCAAGTGGATGATGGAATCATGATCCACCAACAAAATTGTCTCAAGGAGCTGCTCAAGAGATATGGTCTGCAAGATAGCAAATCCTATGACACACCTATCCCTACCTCTTCTAAACTGAGCCTAGATGAGAAAGGAAAGGATGTTGAGGATAAGCTATACAGAGTTATGATTGGCTCACTTCTCTACTTAACAGCTAGTAGACCAGACATAGTGTTCTCAGTTGGGTTGTGTGCTAGATTTCAAAGCAACCCAAAAGAGTCTCATCTAAAAGCTGTTAAGTGAATTTTTAGGTACCTGAGTGGTACAGAGGACATGTGCTTATGGTATCCAAAGGGAAGTAATTTTGATCTTTTAGGATACACTGATGCTGACTATGCTGGTTTTAGTTTTGATAGGAAGAGCACTTCAGGAATGGCTCACTTCTTAGGTTCTTGTCTCATATCATGGGGATCTAAGAAACAAAATTCAGTGGCCTTATCCACAGCTGAGTCAGAGTACATAGTTGCTGCTTTGTGTTGCGCTCAATTGCTTTGGATAAAGACACAACTCAAGGATTTTGGGGTCTGTTCCGGAAGTGTTCCCATATTTTGTGATAACACCAGTGCTATAAACATTTCTAAAAATCCTGTCCAGCACTCTAAAACCAAACATATTGAAATCAGACATCATTTTCTCAGAGACAATGTTGAAAAAGGAAATGTGAATCTTGAATTTTGCAGATCTGAAGAACAATTGGCTGATATTTTCACTAAACCCCTAATCAGGGAAGTGTTTATCAAACTCTACACATTACTTGGTATGGTAAGGATTAGATCCTAGTTCCTTAGGACTTATCTTCCCTTTTTGGCTATGTTTGACTTTTTGATTTTTAGTGTACATAAGCAGGGTTGGTTAACTTTTAAATATCATATATGCAAGTGGTCTCAAAGTTCTTATGTTGATGCTATTCCAATGTGTGGTATCTCTAAGTTGCCCAACTAAAAGATTCCTTAAGTTTTTAATTAATACAGATCAGCGTTAGACCATCGTCAAACCAGTCCCTTACAACGGTTATATCAGTTTATTGTTGAACCCTCAATTTTGAAATTGAGGATTTAATTGTTCTGACATGTGACCGTTGTGAACAGTGTAAAGTAACTTCCATCTTATCTATTCTAATAACTGCCAATTTTCTTCATTTTAATTCATTCTTTCACGTTGAAATCTCTCTCTAACCGTCTCTCTCTCTCTAATTGCTCTTCTCTCTCAAACCCTAAGCACCATCATCAGAATCTCTTTTCAAGAATTCGAAATCAGTTTCTCTCTCTCTCTCTCTCTCATCAAACTTACTGATTCAATCAAAAATGGGAAGAAAGAAGAACAAAGCTGCAAGGAAGAAAAGCAGAGGACTAAGTCAATCTCCTACTTTCACACCTTCTAAGGTTGAGAAGGAATCGAGTACTGCAGTGGTTGCTGAACACCACCTGTGACGACCCGACTCGCTTAAATCGGCGCGGAAGAAACCGACGAGTCGAATAGTCATAACTAACAACTCAAATACTTAAAAATTAAAACAAAACCTCAAGATATTATTATTATAACCCAGAAGTACAAATACCCACAAGTTTGTACAATACTAAACCAAAAGTCAAACTATCAATACTAATAAAAGTAACTCCAACCACATGTCAGAGTCTAAACCAAAAGTATACAAGTTCACTACTATAGATCAATACTATCCAAAATCATAAAGTAACAACAATACAACTAAATCAAAATAACGGCGCTGCGCTCGCCCAACCCAAAGCTAAGCAAGAACCTCATCATCAGAATTACCTGAAAAATAAACAACAGTCCACCGTCAGTGGCGAGTAACATAACTGACTCACCCTAACGGGCACACACAGAACATAGCACAAATCAAAAGATCCGAACCAAAACATCACATCATGCTACAATCATCCCAAAAATACAGACTTGACTCGACTAACTTATCCAAACTTATCTTTGGCTCAATCATTCATAAACTAGGCCGGACTACGCTCGTACGAACGCCTCTTACGCGATCGAACTTTCCAACTATGCCAGGATTGAGAATCTTACTCTCGCCCCCATGAAACCAATCTTACTAGAAATCCATGTCAAAAGACGACATAGCGGTAATCACTATCCCAATACCGCGGTCAGGATAGGGGCAACGTCTTAACCCAAGCCTTAGAATCTTACTCTAAGGTTAGGCGTCTAGATACGAAATCAAGCTAATCTTACATCTTTATCTTTTAATCCGAAGTTTACTCACTTAGTTACTTCTTAAGTTGCATCTTACGCCTTGACTTAAGAAGATAACGCGTAAACCAAACATCTTACAACTTCTTATCGATTTCTTTAACTCTTTCTTTAACTTTCTTTACTTTCTTTAACTTAAAAGACTTAATCAAGAACTTATTAAGACTCAAAGAACTCAACCAAGATTCATAAAGAACTCATCAAGAACTTAAAGAACTCAACCAAGATTCATAAAGAACTCATCCAAGATTCAAGAACTTCAACCAAGAACTCAATCAAGATTCAAGAACTTCAACCAAGAACTCATCCCACATACATATTCCACACGCATAACTCAAAGTATAACCATGAAATTACCAACTTACTATCATCCAAAATTCATCAAAATTTAACATAATCAACATGAACTTAATAACAACATAATCAATCATAAAATTTACATATTCAATCACCAAAATCATCATTAAACCACATAAAAATCAGATTTACAACCATACATGAAAACATGATCAAACTTCAACATAAACTAATCTTAATCATTTAATTCATACTATGAATCATAGTACACCAATTAAGTTGAGAAAGCATGTTACCTTATTGAAGATATACACACAAAATCAACACAAACTCGCTGCCCGAAACGAGACACACACTGCCCTAACAACACGGACCACCACGCACGGCACGGCCTTGGCACGAACACCACCACGAACCACACGAGCACCACGGCTGCCCAGCACGGCTGACTATCACGAACCACACGAGCACCACCGTCCCTTGCACGGTCCACACGACCCTTGCACGGCACCACACGACCACCACTCGAACACCCACACGAACAAGACCCAAAACCAAACCCGAACTATAGATCTTGAATGCAAGTTAGGTGGTTTAGATTGTGTTTTGATACTTAAAGATCAACGGAAGTTGAGTCTTTAAGTTTGGAGTTTGAATGGATGATGAACAAATGTTCAACTTGGAAGCACCAAAAATGGCGTGTGGTTTGGGAGCAAATGAGAGGGAGTTTTGTGTTTGAACTTTTGATGGCAAGTGCATAAAATGGTAAGGATGGCAAAAATGAGCAAAAGCCTTACTAACTCCTCTATATATAGAGTTAGTTAAGGTGTGAACATGAGGCAAGTGGCAAAATTTGCCACCAAATACTAGGGCCAACTGGCCAAGCAAGAGAAAAGGGCCAATTTGGGCTTTCGTGATCAATTGGGCTAATTTACAAAAACCGCATGACTAAACATGCTTAATCCGTTTTAGCCCAAAAATATTAAATAATTAATTAGAAAATTAAATAATAAAATTCTAATTAATTAAATAATAATAAAATAAATAATAACTAATCAAAATAAAATATTTCGAATTAAATCGAAATTATTCACATAAAAAAAAATAAATAGTTCAAAACTAAATTTGAACCATACATAGCAACACATAATTACACACAATCATACGGCAGAAATACCAATAAAATCAGGGTCGTTACACCACCATGCAGAAGAAAAGCAAGAAGAGGTCAAGGACCAAGCCACAACATAAACAGTTGTTGAATCAAAGGCTGCATGTAAGCCCAAAGAAAAATCTACTCCACCACCAAGCCCTAAATCACCACCACCATCTTCACCAAAATCTCCACCACTTCAACCTCAGAAAACTCCTTCACCATCTAAGCCATCACCCTCTCCATCACCTAAACAACCCTCTCCACAGCCTACTATCTCTTCACCTCCACAAAAATCACCATCACCCTCAAAAGCCAACACTCCTCCTCCATCCTCACCACCAAAGTCCAAAACTCCACCACCCTCTTCACCACAAAAGGAAACAAATAATTCAGAGTCCCTTATTAATACAAAATAAAGAATAGTCCACTTAAGATAATAGAACATGGGCTAAAACTAGACATCAGGATCAACCACTAAGCTGGCTAGCTCACAATCCCAGCCCATGCGTAGCCCAATTCAGTCACCACCGGCACCTGGAAAAGGATTTTGGGGTCCACAGTCAGTGGTGAGTAATTATATTGTTCTACTTAATCAATAGAACACAATTAGAAACATAATAATCAGAACAGGTCAACCAAACAGTCAAACAAATCATCATGTAATCATACATAAACATCACCAATCAAGTACGCAGCGGAAAATAATCATAACATAATAAACCAAAACCTTCGATACCAACTCATTCCGTTCTAGACCTCTTGACACTTCTATTGACTCTTCTGTTCTATTCAGTTCAGGTGCTAATCCGTGACCAGTCATATGCTCGTAAGGGGTCAACCACGAAGATCTACTCCTCCCAACTTTCCTTGCTCATGCCGGGTCAACCACGAAGATCTACTCCCCAAGCACTGGGATCAAGAACTGTCCCGAATCCGAACATAGGACAGTGGCTTCGACTAAACCTATGTTCATGGCACGTGTGCCACTAGATAGGCAGTCACTTCATAGTTAATCATCTTTTCAATTCAATTCTGTTCTGTTCTTGATTCCTTTTCACAATTCAATTCTTAATGACACAACTTCACTTCTATTCAATTCTAGCTTGCCTTAACTTGCCCCAAAAACTCTAATCCAATTCTAATCCGCACGACAATTCCCAAAATAATTCAATAACTAAATCAATTCCTTAAACAATCACATAAACAATTCAATAATTCAATTAAACAATCAATTAAATATGCAACTAACAATTATCAACCAATAATGCTTAAAACAGAATAACAATCTTAATTTTACCAAACATCACCACACGGCTTTCATGCTAACTTTTAACAATATTTACACATCAATTAACTTAGTACAATTAACAACAATTAATCACACTAACACAATAATAGATCATAGAATTATGCTTTAAACAATAAATCATCAAACTTTCACCAAACCAGAGCAAATTCAATGCTTTATAAACCCATACTTACACGACATTCTTAGGCTCAAAACAAAATCAAGGTTAAATTCAAGAACTGGTAATAACATGATCATAATTAAAGATTAGATTCAAGATTTAATATAGTAACTCAAGATTAACATAAAAGATTCCTTAAAGATCAAGATCGTAACATAAAAATCGCATTTTTCATCCAAGAATCATTCGAACCTCATCTTGAAATACACGGCACTCTTACAAAAATATTCAACAATCATTTCATCAACTTTAACTTAACAAGATTCATAAAACAAGCATGAACTTTGGCAAAACAAGTAAAATAATTCAATTAAACCCTATGATAGCGTAAATATACCACTCGACATCCCTATACATATAACGATGATCAATTCAAACTATAAACCACTTAATTCTAAGTAATCCTAAACATGATCAATCCTATTCTAATAATTATATTACTAATCTATCCTATTGAATAAGTAAAGCAATCTAATTACCTTTGATGGAAAAGAGAGGTTCGAATAATACCACTATATCACACGATTTCTTGAAGTTTCTTTGAGTTCTTGATCAATCTTTAAGGGTTGGAACAACAGGAAAAAGTTAGGGATAATTGTGTGATTGATTCTTGGAAGGGAAAAATAATTAAACAATTTTTGGTTATTACTCCCCTAGGGTGCCGTGTGAAAAATAAGGAAAAATAGGGGCTTTGGGTTCCTATAATTTAGTAGTAAGATCAGGGAAACAGAGGAAGACTTTTAGGCTTGGTCAACATTAGATAAAGACTTTTAATTATGGAAGGAAATAGAAAAATAAAGATAGGAAGGGTAACATGAGGGGAGTCGTGTGGTAGGGTGCAGAGGAGGGAAATATTAGGCTCGGGTTTTGGCAAGATAAGATTACAGTTCGGTCCAGGTTTAAAAATAATTAGATTGCTATACATATAATTAATAATTAATTAAATAATAATCAATTAAATAGTCAATTAATTATATATTTAATTAATTATGAAAAATTTAAAATATCCCGAAATTTCGGGGTATTACAGTGATGACTTCCTTCGCCCGATTGATGGAAGCACCACGAAAGTTGGGCCTTCGATCAAGGGAAAGTTACCGGTCTTCGTGATTTGTGCTTATAACTTGTTAGGTGTGTCTTTTACGAAAGTAAGTAGTATACGTCTTCCCAGTCGTCACACTAGCTCGAAAGAGTAGTTTGATCATAGAATGACCTCCCCTTTAACCAAGACCTAAGTCTAATTTTTTACCGATCCATTATTCGTGGTGGTATCAAGTCGTTAATCCTCTAACCTTAATATTTTATTCGTTGTTTTAGATCCCTATTTTAGTGCATTGTAGTTTATTGGCTCCCAATCTTTGAATCCGATTTCGACTTAGCTTGTCTATACTCATTGTCTTTGGTCAGCAAACGTTATTCTCTAGGGTTCGACCCTTACTTGCCCTTACTAGCATTAGTAAGTTCGAGTTAGGAATTTTACTTTTGGTAGGCTCGACGACGGCCTATCATTAACGCATGAATATAACAAGAACGACTTCTCCCAAATGGACATTATCATAAAATTCAATGATCACAATTATACCAAGGTTTCACTAGAAGTAAATTCCTAGTTCAACTACCGACTCCCGTTGTAATAGTCTCACTAACAACGTACTTAGAGTGGATTCCTAGCTCGACCACCGAATCCCGTTGTAATGCTCTCATTAGCAACATTGGGCAAGGAAAATCAAAGCATAATTAACTTATAGACAAAGCCCTATTATACTTCGAAAATACCAAGAAATCAACTATGACCTTTAGCTAATCTCTAAGATCGTTGACACCAACATTAACCCACCATGAACACAATTCAACCAAAAACTATATGAAAACCCCCACATTCAAGACATGAACCCATCACCTTCAATCCCTAGAAATTAACTTCTCACAAAACATATATAAATCAACTACAAACATGAAATTGCATAATTTAAACATTAATCTACTAGCAAAGCATGAAATAAACAAGATTAAAAGCAAGTAAAACAAGAGAAAGTAAAGTAATGGAGAGATTGGAAACTCATTGAATTTGATGAGAAATCTTGATGGAATAGACATGTCACTTGAAGAATCCTCCAAAGTCATTCATCTTCATCAACAAACAATCAAAATCTCAAGCTAAAAGTAGGTCTAAAACTATGAAACAAGAAGATTAACATAAACCCTAAAACTAAAGAGGAAGAGAGGGTTTCTCTCTCCTCAAAACCTAAGCTAAAATCAGAAAATGGGACCTAAAACTAATCTAAAGTGTTGTTCTTATGGTTAGGGACCTTAGAATATATATATACAAGAGCGGGAAGAAATGGGCTAAGCATAAAATGAAGCACGAGCCAAGCACAAACAGCACGAGAATCAGCAGAACAGCATGCGAAAACAGAGCAACAGCGGGCGGCTCCGGTGCGGACGCGCGGTGGAGGTGGCGTGGGCGTTTAGCCGGCGGCGCGGGCACGACGATGGTGGTGGCGCGGCCTCTAGTGAAGCCTCGAGCAGGTCTGGGCGTTGCTTTCTTTGGGGGATGTCGTGGGTAATGTTCATTTAGCGTGGGCGCGCCTGGGGCTCTGTCCGCGACACTTCTTTGACCCAAATGCTTCCAACTTTTTCTCGGGCTTCTCGGGACGGGTCAATACACCTGCCGAGACATCAGGACTCAAGCCTGACAAGCCATAAAATTACAAAAATTCCCTTTTGGGGTACTTTGCCTTGTCTTGTGGTCTTGGCTTTGCGGCATGCTTTTCCAAGCTTCTTGGGACCTCTCACGACCCTTGACGGCTTTCTAAAATCTCTTGGAAACCCGCAAAACACCTACATTAAAGAACAAAAGGCACAAGTAACACAAAATAGCTTAATTATTAACGAAAACAACTATAAAACGATATTATTCGACGAAAACTCTAATTAAACTAAAACTAAGCTAAAAAGGCTTAAAACATGGAAAACTAAGCCTAAAATGTGTGGAAAACAAGCGAAAAGAGCTGGAAAAATAGGTCCTAAAATGGACTGATCATGTACCAAATACCCATTAGAAGTCCAAAAGAAACTTATTTTTGTTATTTATAAATTCTAAAATTTTCAGAATTAATTTTCATGGATTGAAAATATTATTTCAAATTTTCGAAAATATGCTATGTATTTAAATTATGATTTTTGCAACTTAAAATTTCCAATTGTTTTATGTATTCTTACTTTACTATTTTTGAAAATTATTTGGTATATGTACATGTAAATTTTCGAAAAGTATAGTGATAAGTATATTATTCCATTTTCAAAATTATCTTGTATGCTTATGTTTCGAAATGTATTGATTCTTTTCATGAAGTATTTACGTCATGGAATTTTGGTAAGAATTGGTGAATATTTGAACTTGCTTTGAATCAGAAGCATATGTGTTGTCTATGAATGAACGATGAGTTACGAGTTTTTTAAATGGATTGGCAAGTTTGCCTTTTGGTTTAATTACTCATGGTGAATTCTTGAAGTAAGGAATTTTGGTTCATTAATTTATTTTGAGTATGTTGTTCTCACTCAAATGATTTTCAAAACCAAATGAATATAAGCTTGAAATTGAACAATCTTCAAAGGGAAAGTATCCCAAACGGTGATGACCAATTAGGGTGACAAACAATGTCTCATTGGGGAATACCCAATGTGGACCTATTGTTGTGACGGACACGCAAAAGGTTGGACATGTGTTGT
This sequence comes from Salicornia ramosissima, assembly GCA_951394345.1. NCBI lineage: Eukaryota > Viridiplantae > Streptophyta > Magnoliopsida > Caryophyllales > Amaranthaceae > Salicornia > Salicornia ramosissima. The sequence goes on along the minus strand of OX596236.1, from coordinate 31,305,188 downwards.
ATAGTCGTTGAATCATTTGTAATTGTTGTAATCTGCTTTCGTCATCTTCCTGAACTTTTGGCTCGCACTTGCGGATACGCATCAGTTCTGTGAGGGGTGTATACACTCAGGACACTCTGTCGGCAAGCTGCGGGCCAGGCCGAAAAGTCTGAGACGGGATGAAAGAGGCCCTATCGCGTTCACTATCCCAATTAATAATCTTGAACAATTATTTCTCTAAAAAATTTGTGAATTGGTTAATCATGGTTCAGTTAATGCTTGATGGTTCTTTTGTGTCAACTTTTCTAAACTAAAACCCGTTTTACGGGGTAGAGTCGATCATACTCAGTTTTTCTTATTTTTTTGTTATTGTTTGTTTATTGTTTTCCTTCGGGTTTTTTTGTAGGTGACTAGTAGGAATGGCATACTTTTTTGAGGACGACAAGGAATCTTTGTTGAGATTAGCTAAACCTTTTAATCATTGGCTTTATGCTTTAGCAGAACAAATTGTAATGTGTTATTTTAACTTTCAATGTTTTGGATTTAAACTTTGTAAGACTTTGGTATTATGAAAAAAATCCGCTTTTGAATTTGAAAACATTATGATCCTGCTTTTACTTATTCGTATAACCATTTCTTATAAGAGGTGGGCGTACGAGTAGCAACTGTAGAAATTCGGGCTAAGGTTTTTGGAAAAATTTAAGTTTTATAAAGGAAGGAAAAGGTCCAAATTTCCGGGGTTGTTAGAACTACCAAGGTTCTTGAAGATCAATAGGCATGAACCAATTCACCAAATTGATTGTATACCTCTATTTGAACTTCAAAACAAGTTGTCTGCATTGCTCATAGAAAAGACAAAAGATCAGATCTCTGAGCTTAAATCCAAACTAAACCTCGCTTATGCCAAACTTAAAGAGAAATAGGCTAAGCATGGTAATGAAGGATTGAATAAGGCATTTCATTGAGTTTTCCCTCTCAAATGTACTAGTTAGGCTTCCATAACCAACTTTTAAAGATTATATGATACTAATGCAAATAAACTCAGTACGAGTATTATAGTGAATGCGAAGGGAATGAGCTTCATGATTGAAATTAGGGACTTGTAAGGTTGAACATTAGAGAGACTTAATCCCCATTGTCTTTCCTTTCATAGGGTCAATGCAGAAACCTCTTAACAAAACAGGTGGAAAGACTTAATTCCCCTTGTCTTTTCTTCTTGATTAGTCAGACATTATTGTAGGTTGAGTGAAATTCTTTGCAAAACTCTGCAACTTAATCATTTAAATTGTTTGTAATATGGGTTTCTGGTCTATGTATATTGTTGGAAACTTCCCATTTGACGTGCATTTTTTGGTCACTGCCCATCTAGACTCACCTTATCATTTGCATTAGAGAAGGAGAGGATGTTCGTTCTTTTGTTCATCGTATGAGTCTTTATCTTAAAAGCTGCCATTACAACCATATGCACGGGATCTCAGACTATAACAAAGCCTATAGGCAAGCACATGTTCTCATTGAAACCCAATTTTGCTCGCTATTCTTACAAGGGCAAGTGGTTTCTCACACTTGACTATTTGGAGAAGCAAATAATTGATGCCATGCAGGAACATGAGTACAACCTTGATCCACCCAAGCTAATAGTAAGGATAGGAGAGCAGCAAGGGTCAAGCCCAAGTTTTGAGGATAGCAACAGGGGATAGAGTCTTTGTAATTAGAAGCCTATGAGTTGTAATTTAAACATTGTCTTGTTGTTATTTTCTGTACCTTCGTACTTTTGTAATTATGTGTGATTGGTCAGTAGACTAATTTGGCATGGTAAATTTTTGTTGTGTGTTGTAATTATGTGTGATTGGTCAGTAGACCAATTCGGCGTGGTAAATTTTTGGTGTATAAGGTCGTTTTGACCTAAAACTGGAATATTTATGTATAAATGCGTGTTTAGTGTGTTTGTTTCAAGTTTCCTTTTCTTCTTTGTCGTTGTCTTCCTCGTAAGCATTTTCTTTCCACGGTGCTATCACCGTCCTTCTCTATTAGTCCCGCACTCTATGTCGAATAATAGTGCTAATACTCGATCTAGGACCCGACGAAGCCGACCAATGGTCGAAACCCCTGAACAACTTGCAGGCAGAATTCGTTCACTTGAACAGTTTTCCTAAAACTTTGGTCTAATCCTTCAAAACCAAGAAGACTTTGGTTGGGAGGAATTCAAAATATCTCTTCGAGCATGTTTCTTTCCAGAGTACATTCGAAGATAGAAGTTTAATGAGTTTGGTAGGATGACTCAAGGAGGGTCAATGCACGTACAATAGTATGCCGACAAATTCAATGAGTTGGCCAAGCTTTGTCCTAATGTGGTACCTGACGAGAGGGAAAAGGCTCAAAATTTTGAAGATGGTTTGGTTTTTCGACTTCAAAAGAGGTTAGGAGGGAGTACCTCTGAGACTTTTGCGGAGGCATATGCTAAAGCCTCAAACATGGAGAGAATTCTGAAACGAGAGGAAGAAGAATTTGGGAGAAACAAGAGGAAGGAGAGCCAGCACAATCAAGTTCAGAATCGAAGCCTCGAACCAGTGGGGATTTTAAGCCACAAAATCGGTTCAACAACAACAACTGATACCACGGAAACCAAAGGAAGAATAATTTCTATGTCTGCAAAAGATGCAACAAGAGCCACCCAAGCCGTGACTATTTGGGAAACGTGTCTCTTTGCTACGAATGCAAGAAACCAGGCCACAAGGCAGTCAATTCTCCCAGAAGGAACAACAACAATGTGGGATTCAAGAGGAATGGTAATGGGAATGGTGGTCAGAATGAAACCACTTCTATCAGAACAACATGCCATAATGAAATAGGAATCATGGTAACAACAACCAGCCTGGAGGTGCAAATGAGAATGGAAGTAATGGGAGGAATGGAAATGGGAATGGAAACGACAATGGTAATGCAAATGGGAATGGGAGATTCAACAATGGGAGAATTTTTGTGATGAATCAAAATGAGGCAGACAACTAAATCAACGTAGTGACTGGTACTTTTCTTGTCAATTCCTCACCCGCCTACTTGCTTTTCTATTCTGTAGCTTCTCATTCTTTTATTTCCTTGTCTTTTGCCACAAAACTCAATTTGAAAACATCATCTTCATGCCGATTGAACATAACTCTTCCCAAGGGAGATATCGTGAATTGTAGTGTCTTGTACCAAAATGTTGCCAGTCAACATCGCTGGGACAGAATTACCTGCTGATCTCATTCAGTTCGACCTAAGTGACTTTGACGTTATCCTAGGGATTAATTGGTTAAGTAAGTGCAAGGCTAGGATGGAGTGCCACAACCAAAAAGTTTCATTACGGGGACCTAAGGGGAACCGAATTTCTTATCAAGGAATTTCAACCCTGAGTCAAAATCCTTTCCACAATGGCTATTCAAAACTATGTCAGGAAAGTACACTCTTTCTATTTGTGTCATGTCAATGACCTAATCCTAGAGGAGAAAACCACTAACCAAATCCCAGTAATAAGGTAAATCCAAGATGTATTTCCGGAAGAAATCCCAGGGATACCGCCAGTAAGGGAGATGGAGTTCAAAATAGACTTAGTACCAGGGACGGGAGCAATCTCGAAGGTGCCCTACAGAATGGCACCATCAGAGATGAAGGAACTAAAGGTGCAATTGGAGGAATCAATTGAGAAGGGATACATTAGACCCAATGTTTCACCCTGGGAGCACCAGTGTTGTTCGTTAAAAAGAAGGATGGCACATTGAGTTTGTACATCGATTATCGTGAATTGAACAACGTCACGATAAAGAATAGATACCCATTTCCTAGGATCGATGATCTTTTCGATATATTGAAGGATGCCACTACGTTTTCAAAGATCGATCATCGATCGGGTTATCACCAGCTAAGGATTTTGGAGGATGATATTCCCAAGACAGCTTTCCGATCGAGGTATGGACATTATGAGTTCACCGTAATGCCTTTTGGACTGACTAATGCCCCAGCCGCATTCATAGACCTCATGAATAGGACATTCAAGTACTATTTGGAGAGTTTTGCGGTCGTGTTTATCGACGATATTTTGTTGTATTCACGGAGTAATGAGGAACATGAGCAACATTTAAGGAAGGTATTATAAGTACTTCAGGAAAAGGAGTTTTATGCGAAGTTCTCGAAGTGTGAATTCTGGTTGGAAAAGGTTGCATTCCTTGGTCTTGTGATCTCGAGAGAAGGATTCTCGGTTGATCCATCCAAGATAAGAGGAGTTTCTGATTGGCCGCAGCCAATGAATGTAACAGAAGTACGAATTTTCTTAGGATTGGCCAGTTATTACTGAAGGTTTGTGCAAGATTTTTTGAAAATCGCACAACCGATGACCAATCTAAGAAGACCACGAAATTTCAATGGGACGAGAAGCGTGAACACCCATTCCAAGAGTTAAAGAAGAGGTTGACTACGGCACCGATATTGATGCTTACTTATGGAAGTGACTTATTTGAGTTTCATAGCGACGCATTGAAGAAGGGATTAGGTTGCGTGCTCATGAAACATGGAAAATTCGTAGCATATGCTTAACTGCAACTGAAACAGTATGAACAAAATTATCCAACCCATGATTTGGAATTGGGAGCGGTAGTTTTTGCTTTAAAGATTTGGAGACATTATCTTTACGGTGTGAGATGTAAGATATACACTGACCACAAGAGTTTCAAGTACATATTCACTCAGAAGGAGTTTAATATGCAACATAGAAGATGGTTGGAGCTTATAAAGGATTACGATTTGGAGATTGTGTATCACGAGGGAAAGGCGAACAAAGTAGCCGATGCATTAAGTCGGAAGGCAAGTCATTCATTATGCGTCATGTTGATGACGAAAGAGCTTTGAAACGAACTTTAGAAGCTTGACTTGGAACTTGTGAAACGTGGAAAAATAGATGTCCAACTAAATGTACTCACCTTGGAACCAACAATTTCTGATGAAATCCAAGAGAAGCAATTTGACCGATGAATGGTTAAAAAAATCAGTAAGATGAAGCCAGCGGGGATAGCTACAGAATTCGATGTCAACGATGCTAATGTGGTGAAGTACAAAGGAAGATGGTGCGTTACAAAGGAAGAAAGTCATAAGAAGAAATTTTTTGAAGAAGCACATAATACGCCATATTCAGTGCATCCAGGCGGAGACAAGCTCTACAAAGATCTCAAACAAAATATTTGGTGGCCAAATATGAAGAGAGAAGTTACGGAATTTGTATCAAAGTGTTCAACTTGTCAGAAAGTTAAGATTGAACACATGCGAACAAGAGGAAAGTTACAGCCACTAGAACTTCCAAGTTGGAAATAGGAATCAATATCAATGGATTTTGCCATGGGATTACCGACCACGAAGACCGCGAAGAATGCCATATGGGTGATAGTGGACAGATTAACCAAGTCCACTAGATTCATCTCTATGAAAGATACATGGAGTATGAAGCAGTTGGCGGACGCCTATGTCCGAGAGATAGTCAGATTGCATTGGATTCCAAAGGACATTGTGTCCGACAGAGATGCAAGAGTGCTATCGAATTTTTGGGGAAAACTACAACAAGTATTTGGCACACTACTGAAGTTCAACACATCATTTCACCCAACCACGGATGGCCAAACTGAAAGAATAATACAAACACTAGAAGATATGTTAAGAGCATGCACACTAGATTTCAATGGAGCATTGGATGAAATATTACCAATGATCGAGTTCTCTTACAACAATAGATATCATGCCAGTATTGGAATGGGTCCGTATGAGGCACTTTACGGGAGAATTGTTGAAGTCCGTTATGTTGGAGTGACATCAGTGAGTCGATGATTATCAGACCAGAGATGATCGAGGAAATGAGTAAGCAAGTGAGACTTATTGAAACTCACATGAAAGCAGCACAAGATCAACAGAAGTCCTATGCGAACAGGCACAAAAGAATATTGGAATTTGAGGTTAGAGAGAAGGTATTGCTAAAAGTTTCATCAACCAAAGGAGTGAAGAGATTTGGGAGAAAAGGAAAGCTAAGCCCTCGCTATGAGATATTAGAGCGAGTTATCGAGGTAGCCTACAGACTAGCCTTACCCATTGAGTTAGAGAATGTCCACAATGTTTTCCATGTGTCACAACTTAGGAAGTATGTCCATGACCCGAGCCATGTTCTTCAACCCGAGTCAGTCCAGCTTAAAAGTGACCTTTCTTTCAAAGAATGACCCGTTAGGATCCTTGATTCTAAAACGCAGGATACTCGAAACAAGCAAGTGAAGTTAGTGAAAGTCATATGGACAAACCAACAAACGGAAGAAGCAACGTGGGAATCCTAGGACGATATGAGGACTCGTTACCCATAGCTTTTTCAGTCAGATATGTGACAGTTTCGGGACGAAACTACTTAAGGGAGAGAGAATGTAGTACTAGCTCCGTAAGTTTGAGGACGAACTTTGTTTTTAAGTGGGGGTAGATACAATACCCGTAATTTTTCAGGTATTTTTCAAATATAATATTGTCTAAATAAGAGATTTTCAAATTATCTTTCATAAAGGTATTTATTATAAACCAAGTATTTTGCCGTAAAATTATTTTTGGAAAATAATAAATTATTTTTGAAGTTGGAATATTTTCAAAATAAACAAATATGTATAAATATTTTCGAAAATAAGATATATATATATTACAAAAAATAATTTTATTTTATGGAAAAATATTTTGATGAATAAAAATATTTTTATGGCTTAGAATTTTATTTTTAAATGTCGTTTATGCTTGCCATATTTTAATTGTCATATTATTAAATGCTTGGTCAATTAGTCATCATCTCATCAATGCTTGACAACATAACTCCTTAAGCTCACCACCACTCACCCGCTAATCCTTCCCCTCCCACACTGCCACACACCACCACCACCCACTCTTTGTCTCACATGGAAAGTTTTACCTTTTTCTCCACCCTTCCACCCTATAAATAAAGCTCTTCAGTCATCCTTACTCCTCACAATTCTCTCTACCTTTCTTCCACTTATCCTCTAAGAAAAGAGGAGTAACAAGTGAAAAGTTTTCACGGAAGAATAACCGAGAAAATTGAGTTGTTTTCCTGTGGAGGGAGCGAACTTAAAGTAACCTTCCAGACGTTGAGGTATGCTTTGATGTTTACCGCTTTCTTTAGCCCCCAAGTTTTTGTATGCTTAGTCTAGATTAGTTTGTTTTTACGCCTTATGTTTTAGCATGCTTAGTGATATTTTCTAGCGTAGTTTTAATGTTTTCAAGTTATATTTATTTATTCTTTAGTAAAAGTTGTATGCATGTTTGGGTAGTTGTTTTAGTTATTGTTTTTAAGGTTGTTTTGATGACATAAAATTATGATTAATTGTGTTCAAATTAGTAGTGCTTCGTGTGGATGTATGGGCATTCAAGGAATGTTTTAAGCCTTGTTTTAGAGGGCTAATGTGATGATTTTAAAGGAATTTTATGCCAATTGTAGTTATTGTCCAGATTTTTGTAATAGCTCAATTATGCTTTTGTTATTTTAAAAAATCAAAAATAAAACTAGTTTTTGGACTAAGAGTTGTGTACATGTGTTTTAGACCATATAATTTGTTTACCAAATACCCATTTGAAGTCCAAAAGAAGCTTATTTATCTTATTTATAAATTGTGAAATTTTCGAAAATTAATTTTCATGGATTGAAAATATTATTTCAAATTTTCGAAAATATACTATGTATTTATGATTTTTGCAAGTTAAAATAAATCTCCAAATGTTTTATGCAATCTTACTTTACTATTTTCAAAAATTATTTGGTATATGTACATGTCAATTTTCGAAAAGTATAGTGATAAGTATATTATTACATTTTTGAAATTATCTTCTATGCTTATGTTTCGAAATGTATTGATTCTTTTGATGAACTATTTACTTCATGGAATTTGGGTATGGATTAGTGAATATTTGAACTTGCTTTGACTCAGAAGCATAAGTGGTGTCTATGAATGAACGAGTAGTTACGAGTTGTTGAAATCAACTGGCAAGTTTGCTTTATGGTTTAATTACTCATGGTGAATTCTTAAAGTACGAAATTTTTGTTCATATATTTATTTTGAGTATGTTGTTCTCACTCAAATGATTTTCAAAACCAAATGAATCTAAACTTAAAGTGCAACAATCTTCAAAGGGAAAGTAGCCCAAATGGTGACAACCTGTTAGGGTGACGAACAGTGACTCATTGGTGAATACCCAATGTGGGCCTACTGTTGTGGCGGACACGCAATAGGTCGGACATGTGTTTTATAGTCGTTGAAACATTTGTAATTGTTATAATCTTCTTTCGTCCTCCTCTTGAACTTTTGGCGCGCACTTGCAGATACACATCAGTTCTGTGAGGGGTGTATACACTCTAGACACTCTGTCGACAAGCTGCGGGCCAGGCCGAAAAGTCCGAGACGGGATGAAAGAGGCCCTATCGCATTCACTTTCCCAATTAATAATCTTGATTAATTATTGCTCTAAAAATTTTGTGAATTGGTTAATCATGGTTCAGTTAATGCTTGATGATTTTTTTGTGTCAACTGTTTTAAACTAAAACCCGTTTTACGGGATAGAGTCGATCATACTTAGGTTTTTTGGTTTTTGTGTTATTGTTTGTTTGTTGTTTTCCTTCGGGGTTTTGTGCAGATGAGTAGTAGGGATGACATACTTGTTTGAGGATGACGAGGAATCTTTGTTGAGATTAGCTAAACCTTTTGATCATAGGCTTTATGCTTTAGCAGAACAAATTGTAATGGGTTATTTTACTTTCAATGTTTTGGATTTAAACTTTGTACGAATTTGGTATTATGAATTATATCCGCTTTTGAATTTGAAAACATTACGATCCCGCTTTTACTTATTCGTATACCCATTTCTTATTAGAGGTGGGCTTACGAGTAGAAACTCTAGAAATTCGAGCTAAGGTTTTTGGAAAAATTTATGTTTTATAAAGGAAGGAAAAGGTCCGAATTTCCGGGGCTATTACAACTACCAAGGTTCTGGCAGATCAATAGGCATGAACCCGTTCACCAAACTGATGGTATACCTCCATCTGAACTTCAAAACAAGTTGTCTGCATTACTCATAGAAAAGACAGAAGATCAGTTCTATGAGATAGGATACGAACTAATCAAGCTTATGCCAAAATTAAAGAGAAATAGGCTGAGCATGGAAATGAAGGATTGAGTAAGGCAAATGGGTTGATGCTGCTAATGCTACTAATGAAGGTAGAATTTTCAAGCCACCCTCAATGGGCTTCTTCAATATTGTGATGGTTAGTGGAAGCCACTCAGATCTTCATGAGCTCCAAAAGGATGGCTTATTATTTTCTGGCTTGGATAATTGCAGGGGCTGCTATGCTGATTTGGTAACTCTGCTGTTGATGCAAGTTGAGATGTTCCTCTGATTTCAGATCGCTACTGCATACTTATGGCTACTGCAGCGAGGGTGAATTCAGACGTGGAGGTGCTTCATGGGTGAATGCTGCTGCTGCTATGGACTTGTTGCTTCCTCACACTTAATTGATTACTAAGGGCGAGGTCCTTTGAAGGAAGGTACTGCAGGTTCGAGCATGGTCTGGCTTAATCTGATGGGGTAGTGAGCTGTTATTATGGCTGTTGCCTGCCTTGATTTGCTGATTATAAATGTAGGTGATGCTACGGTCTAATGCTAGAGTTATTTTTGGTGCCCATAAGCACCAATGCTGGTTCTTTTGTGCCCAAGCTAGATTGTTTTCTATTGTTAACGAAGGACTTAGTCCTTTTTACTAGCTTTTGTTTGTTGTAGTTGTTGTTTCCCTACTTAATTTCTTGTTTTGGTTGGTTCATTAGGATTTTAATCCTTGTTTAAGCTTGCATAGTAGTTTCTTATGTTTTTGGGTGGTTGATTAGGACTCTTAGGGGTTTGTCCCTAATAGTCTTGGATATCACCTTGGTGGTGGTTTTGTGTCACGCACTTAGGTTAGGATATAATATTCTTTTCCTTTGGTATATAATTCTTTAATTACCAAAAAAAAAAAGATTGAGTAAGGCGTTTGATTGAGTTTTCCCTCTCAAATGTACTAGGTAGGCTTCCATAACCAACTTTTAAAGATTATATGGTAGTAATGCAAATAAACTATGTATGAGTATTATAGTGAATGCCAAGGGAAATGAGCTTCATGATTGAAATTAGGGACTTGTATGGTTGAACATTAGAGAGACTTAATCCCCATTATATTGTCTTTCCTTTTTTAGGGTCAATGCAGCAACCTCTTAACAAAACAGGTGGAAAGACTTAATTCCCCTTGTCTTTTCTTCTTGATTAGCCAGACTTTATTGTAGTTTGAGTGAAATTCTTTGCAAAACTCTGTAATTTAATCATTTAAACTATTTGTAATCTGGGTTTTCTAGTCCATGTGATTGATTGTTGGAAACTTCCCATTTGACATGCAGTTTTTGGTTCACTGCCTGCATTGTTTGGCATTAATCTCTATTCTTTAAATTGATAGTTCTCTTTAAGTAATAATATAGTTTTAATTTTGTTGATGGCTCTTTTTCCCACAAAGCAAATAACTGACTGGACAAATACTTTCAGTTTCTCGCTCAATATTTTATTTTTTTTAGGATAATGTGTCAAGTCACTAACATATGTATAATGTTATAATGTATAGGTATAAGATCAATAATCAACATATGTTAAACAAGGGAGCATGTATTTAAGATTAAACTATGGATTGGAAATGGAGCTTGGTTAGCACACACATGTACAGAGGATTATTTTAAGTTAGTGATGGTTTTAATACAAGAGAGTTTTTGTGTAGTCATGATGGGTGCATAAGTTATTGTATGATTCTTTAAATTTATTCAGTAAATTGCCCTAATAGTGGGAAATATACTACTATATTGTACTTAAATTTTATGTATATTTATTTATATTGTAAATAAATTTTCTTTCGTGATTAATAAAATCTATCTTTAATTGCCAAAAATAAAATAATAACAATATTATTGTTAATGCAACGGTTATTATTCTTATGAACAGTTGTATTAGGGTTAATAACAATTGCAAAAGACCTAATACAACGGTTGATATTTTCTTTAGAAAATTGCAAAAACCTAATGCAACGGTTATATTTTCTTCAAAAATTGTTGCATTAGGCTTCTTAACCATTGCAAAAACCTAATGCAATGGTTATATTTTCTTCATAAACTGTTGCATTAGACTTCATAATCATTGCAAATGACCTAATGAAATGGTTGATATTTACCTTAAAAACCGTTGCATTAGGCTCAATTAACCGTTGCAAAATACCTAATGCAACGGTTTATACTTTTATTTATAAACTGTTGCATTAGGCCTTTTGCAACGTTTTAAGCAACTTAATACAATGCTTTTATGGCATTGCATTAGGCTTTTAATAATGTAGTAGTGACTTTTCCGTTGGAACCAGGTACCGATTCCAAAAATAAGTACCCAGAACCAGAACCACTTCCAACCGGGTCCGTATCCAGAACCAGCGGGTCTTATCCGGGTCTGGGTCCAATACCGGGTACCCTATTTTTTCACTCACCCCTAATTGAGACTAATGTATCATGCAATAAAAACGTCATGTCATCATTACTGTAACGACCTGCATTTTAGTAACGTTGTTTTCAGAGGAAACAACAACACGGATCATTATTAACCATAAACTTTTATTAACAAATTCATTAATGGCAGCGGAAGCTCTAAACTTAATTCAAATTATTCAATTAAACCAATAGATAATCCAAAATTAAAGAAAAGTCCAAGTTCAAGGTTATCCATAAACTACTGAAATTCACTAATAATTCTATTACAAAGGCTAAAGAAAATATGGGATAACTATAATTCTACTCTTGCTAGCTCACAATCCCAGCCCTTGCGTTCTCAACTATTCTGCTTCTGAACCTGAAAAGGGATTATGAGGAGTAATTAGATTGTTCTACTTAATTAGTAGAACGCAATTTGAAACATAATAACTAGAACAGATCAACAGAAGAATCAAACAAGTCAACAGGAAAATCATTCAAAGGCATTCACATTCAAGTACGCAACGGAAACACATCATAACAGAATGTTCAACCAAGACTATCAAGACAACCTTGATCCAATTCTAGACTTCTAGACTCCACTATTGACTTTCAAGTTCTAGTTCAATTCAAGTGCTAATCCGTGACATAGTCACATGCTCGTAGGGGAAACCTTAACTCTTCCCCAACTTTCCTTGTCTCATGCCGGGTCAACCACTTTTGATCTACTTCCCGACACTGGGATCCAGCACTGTCTCAAAACCGCAGAAGAGACAGTGGCTTCGACTATACCTATGTTCATGGCACTTTAGCCACTAGATAGGCGGTCACTTCATAGTTTATTATCTTTTGAAGTTCAACTTTCTAGTTCACAATTTGACTCTCAATAGCAAGACTTGACTTCTATTCCACTCTAGTTTATCTTAACTTGACTCAAAACTCTAGTCCGATACTTGAAATACTCGACATATGACAACCAATCACTCGTCATTTCTCATGCAACACCGTTATTCAATTCAGCAAGTTCAAACATAGAGGCATGCAATAAACATAATACAACAATATAATTCAATCATATGTACACAATAGAAGCCAAAACTTACCCATAACTTACCAAAGGCACACAGTTCATCTTGATAATATTAGTACAATAATTCATCTTCATAATTCACTTAGTAAATCTATATTCAAATAAAATACCAGCTTTAAATAATTGAAATACAAGCTTTAATTAAATAATCTAAATTAATTTTAAGAACCAGTTCATATCCTAATCTTTTATCATAAAACAAGTGAAAGTATTTACCTTTATTCAAAATTTGCTACACGACATTTTAATAAACAAATGTACAAGTTCTACTCTTTCTTTTATAATTCTAGAAATAACAACATTAGATTAATAGTGCTAGATTATCAGATTAGAATTTCATGCTAATATTTTATGCAAGATTTTCGTACCCAAATGATGTTAATCAAAGGTTTCACACGGCTATTATTGTTTAAACTTTCAAGATTATAACTTTAGCTTTCAACAATTTAATTAATTGGAGAAATCAAATAAGAAACCATCAAAGAACCTAAATGGAACAAGATTTTAATAAGAAAATTAATTGTTGGCACATTTGTATACTCGAAAATCTCATGAACAACAGAACAATATTCGAACATAACATACTTGCATAATTCTCTAGATCATTCATCAAATATCAAGCAAGGATTAAAGATTATACATGATTTCATAACAAAACATGGAACAAAAATCATCAAAACTCCCAAGAAACCATACGGCAATCATGCAAGGTAGTCCTCAAATAATTCTAAATAATTCAATATTAATTCTAAGCAATTGTAAACAATTCTAAATGGTTCTAAACCTGTTCTAAATATTATATTACTAATCTATCGTAAAGATTAAGCAAAGCAATCTAATTACCTAAATATGAAGAGTGTCACACGGCTCTTTCAGTGTTTCTTTTGCTTCTTGTTCCAATCTCGAGGGTAGAATCCAAACAAAAGGTTTTTTAGGTGTTTTGTGATTTGTTCTTGAGAGAGTAAAATGTTGAAGCAAATTATTGTTGTTGTTTTATTGTGGTTGTCGTGTGGTTAAAGAATAAAAAAGAGAGTTCTTTCCTTCCTAATTTTTAGTAATGAGTTTAGGTTAAAGGTTTGATTTTTAGGTAGAGTCAACTATAGATGTAGAATTGGAATTTTGGGTGTCAAACTAAAATGAAAAAATTAGGAGAAACTTGATCAAGTGGCCGTGTGATTTAGTAGGCAAAAAGGATGTTTGTTAGGCCCCTAAAATCTAGTAGGAAGATTAGGGGAACAACGGTTAGATTTTGGATATGGTCAAAGATAGATATAGTTTACTAACTAAGGTAGAAAATAAGAAAGAAATAATTAAAGAAAAATGAATTAAGGGCCCGTGAGGTGATGAGGAGGAGGGAATTGTTGGGCTTGGGTTTTGACAAGATAAGGTAAAAGATCAAGGCCAAGGTTTAAGAATAGGCTCACTAAAGTACCGGATTAATGATTAATTAAATAATAATTAATTAATAATGAATTAGTTAAATATTCAATTAATTAAATAAAAATTTAAAATAGCCCAAAATTTTGGGGTAATACAATTACCTTATCACACCTCCCTTATTTATATAACTAATTTGAAGTAATTAGATGTGATTATAATATATTAAATTTATTGGACATGTTCGTGCCTAATGTGACCTGATTCAAAAAAACCACTGAAACTTATTAAATATGATTGAATCTGATTATAACTTACTAACTTATTACATCTTATTAGACTTGACTATAAGTATCTCATAGCTAATAGTTACTTCGACCACTAATATTGAAAAAACATACACAAATTTATGAGATCGTTTTGTCAAAAATCATTTTATGTTACTGATGTGAACAGATTACAATATAAATCCAATTTAATTGGATAATCGACCAGCAACCTTAAACACAAATTTATTCAATAAATGAAATTTACCAATAACAAAGTTTTGGTTAATAACGATTACAATAAATCCAATTTTCAAATTTTAACCTCAAACACAAGTTGATATGAAGATTTGAAATTTTACCTTAGCTTAAACACAAATTGATATGAAGATTTGAAATATTAACCTGAAATTCAAAATCACAGCTTCATATCTAGTTCCTCTACCTTCACAAATGAATAGAAAATAACCAACCACTTTTGAAAAAAGAGTATTTCCGAGAAGTACATCTCCCTCTCTCAATATGTAGGTGTCATCTTTTTGTAGCAGCATATTTCCAAGGTACTTCACATGATTTTTTTTTAATTTTACATAAATAATCCCAACTTTCACACTTCTGCTCATTTTGGTCCATAATTTTGATTAATTATTTATAATCCAAAGTTCAACCAATTCAAATCTTCTAATTTTGGTCTGAGTGGCCGGTGACCTGCTTCAAAGGTATTTCCCTCTTCCTTCTCCACATTATTTTCTTAATTTAGATTCTCTCTCTCTCATTTTTGTATTACTTTCTTTCGCTTACTTATTTCCCTCTCATTCTCCTACGACCATCACAGTGCACCATCGTAGCTATGACCGCCACCTTTAATGCACCACCACAGTTCCTCTCTCTCTCTCTCTCTCTCCCATCTTTGATTTTAATTCTAAATCTTTCTTTGCATGCTATGCGTGTAGTAGTTTTAAAAATTTTGTATTATTGTTATTAATAAACACAATATTCTTTGGAAAATTTACTTTTAAAGGTATGAATTATGGTCGTTCTAATTTTAAAGGTATGAGCTTTAGATTATTTCTAAACAGTACGAACTATATAATAGTTTTTCAAGGAAAGGTATTAATGAAATTTTAACCTACTACTCATGGTTTTAGAGCTGACGTGTCAGTGCAACAAATTATAGCTGTTAGGAATTCAAGTTTTTTCTTCAAAAAATCCCAAATTTCTCTTTCTTCTATGTTTTTAAGAGCTTCTTCTCTTCTCTTTTTTTTTTCATTTCATTTCCTTATCTCATTTTCTTTCTTTTGGATTTCTTCTTCCTCTCTAAACGTTCATCTTCATTTAATTTTTAAAAATCCATGGAAGATCAAGAAAAAAAAAATGGAGAAAGTTAAGAGAAGAAGAAGAAATCCAAAACAAAGAGAAATGAAGAATAAAGAGATTGAGATAAGGAAATGAAAAAAAAAAAAAAACAGACAAAATTTCAATTCTTAACCGCTATAATTTGTTTCACTGACATATCAGCTCTAATACCGCAGCAGGTTAAAATTTCATTAATACCTTTACTTGCAAAGCTAATATATAGTTCGTACTGTTTAGAAACAATGCAAAGTTTGTACCTTTATAATTGAAACGATCATAGTTCATATATCTTTAAAAGTAATTTTTCCATATTCTTTTTAGTGATTGGATCTGGTCCAAACTGAAACTTCCTAGGTTTGAACCAAAAACTATTTAATGCATGTCAGTAATGCAATATAGATTAGTGGATTATATATGGATTCTTAAAACAATGATTGTTGTTAACTTATTTTGTATTGATTGAATGTTTATTTTAGACAAAAATTTTGTGTATAATGATTTTGGTTTGTTATCCAGTTTTGTAGTATAACCTCTATCCCTATATGTTTGTTGGCTTGGTGCGTAAATATTTTTGTCACTATTCATTGTGTAACTTTGACTCTTTCTAATTTTATACATATAAGAAAAAATATGGTCAAGTGGGATCTTGTTTGATTTGATTCAATGTATACATTTTTAATATATAACTAGTATATTGGCCCGACAATGCCCGATCAGGTCGCCAACATTATACATGTGTTTATTGTGTATTGCTTATATAAGTTTTTGTTAAATTAAATTTTGATAAATACTTTTTAACTATCTCATCCTTATTATAATTTATCATCAAATTCTAAGTTACGTCCTCATCAGATAAACAATATCACAGCTTGATCATCGATGTCATGATCGAATATTTCTAATCTTAATATTCTTCCCCACTACAGCCACATTATCGTACTATACTTGAATGGTAAAAAAATATACAGTAATAAAATCTATTTTCTTTTGTATTTGTAATTATGCATAAATAATCATAACATAGAAAAGTGATAATAATTAGTGTTGGAAATTTGAAAGCGTTCAAGTTCAATTACTTCAAAGAAACTTATTTATTTTCAACTCCATCCTTTTTTTAACTTATTTAGTTTCCTTATTTGGATTTTTTTTTTTTTTTTTTAATTTTCTCACTTCTTACATTGATTGTCCTACATTTTATTTTAATTATTTTTTTATTCTCTATCTTACTTTTGACTAACTTCAATAAAATTACCCTCTTTTCTCTCTTTTCCATACTCACTCTCTCTAAATTTTTATAACATAATTTTTTTTCCTCATACTCCCAATATTTTCTTTGTTTTGATAAAAAAACACAAGTGAGTAAATTTAAAAAAAAAAAAAACGGAGGGAAAATTTTTTTATTAATTAAGCACATATTAATTATATATTCATCTAGTGTAAAACATACAATATTGACACGTGGCGAATTCCTTGCAAAAGAACGCCTTTTAATATTATTTACAGATTTTTATTATATATATCTAAATATATATTCATTTAATGTTATGTTTTGGGAAGCATAAAAAAGTAAATTTAGCAAACTTAAAGGACTGAGGGCTCGTTTACATTAGCTTAATAGAGATGAACTGAACAGAACTGAACAGAACTGAATAGAAGTATATTAATTGAACTAAATAGAGATGAACTGAACTAAACTGAACTAAATTGAACTGAACTGAACTGAACCAAACTGAACTGAACTGAATATAATCTGAAGTAAACAAACCCTGAGAAAGCATAGTTTTTTTTTTGTTATTAAGTTAAGGGAGGGAAGTAAAAAGTGTAGTTCGACACCGCCGCAACCTCCCCTCCCCTTCCCGTATATAATACAGATTCAAATTAAGAACCCTAAATGCTAAAATAAGAACCATTATGTGGAAGCTAAGGGGAGCGATATCAAGGCAGTAAAGTAGATAGAGCAGCAAAGGACTCGGGATAATGTAGCTTGGTGGTGTTGCGGTGGATCGGAGAAGAGGTGAGAGGAAAGACAAATACAGGAGAGAGAGAACGAGTGAAAAAAAAAAAGAGAAGTAGAGTAGCAGCAGTGTAATACCCCATATTTTTATACATTAATATATGTATTTCATACGAATTTTATACACTAGTACACTTATTCTATACGACTAAATGGATATTTTACATGCTTTGCAAATTAAAGTTAATAAAATGCTTTAAAGTAAATATTAATGAAAATTGTAACGACCCCATTTTTTGAATGAAACAAAACTAAAAACCAACATGAAATCAAGTCATTACTTACTAACCAAAGTGCCAAATATAACAATTGTCACTACTAGTAAGATAGTCCAACCAACACTAAGCCAACACGAGAGTCCAAAAGTCCATATTACATTGCTGACTAATTAACCATAACCGCCAAAGTCCATACCCAAAACTGTAAGACTAATAGTAAATCTGCAACTATTACAAAGGTAGATCCATATGTCTCTCGCACACAATCCAAACCCAAGTAGAAATAGACACGTACTCGTCATCATTACCTGAAAAATAGGTCCACCGTCAGTGATGAGTAAATAGGCTGGTCAACCCAAATGTGGGACTTAAGCCACATACACAACATAAAATATAATCAAGTAAAACACGGCCTGCCTAACGACTCGGCACGGACACGGCTTGTTCAACGCGACAACACCACCCGTGCAGCCACAGACACCACGGCCTAGCACGAGCAACCACGTCCAGCACCGCCCCAGCCACATCGACCACCTTGCATGACCCTCGACCACTACCGCAACTCGCAAGACCCTTATGGATACCCACACGAACACGTTCCACGGTCAAAACCTAACCTGAAAACAACCGAACTAATGATCTTGAATGATTTTATTGAAGATTATGAAACTACACTAGAAACGTAGTTCAAAGGTATAAGAATCTTGAAATTTGGAGTGAAAAATGTGGCTGAATTTTCTATGGAGTAAATGGGTCTTTAATGGAGTATCAAGTGATTGAGAGAGATGGTGATTAGAGTGTTTAAGTGTAGTAAGAATGATTCGTTGTAAATGAAATTAGTAGTCACAAATCCTTAAGTGACCACCTATATATAGAAGAGTGCACAATAGAAGGAGCCCAAATATGGGTATTACACCCATGTAAATCCGGCCAAGGGGGGGATTAGGAGCTAATTGGGCCAATTAATTCTAACTTAAAAAATCTAAGCCCAACAATTATTTTTGAAGTAGGAATATTTTCGAAATAAATAAATATGTATATATATTTTTGAAAATATTATATATATATATGTATATTGCTAATTATTATTTTATTTTGATGAATAAAAATATTTTTATGGCTTAGAATTTTATTTTTAAAGGTCATTTCATGCTTGCCGTATTTTAATTGTCGTATTATTAGGTGTATGGTCAATTGTTCGTTCAACCCATTAAAGCTTGACAATACAACTCCTGAGGCAAGCTCACCACCACTCACTCCTTATCTCCTCCCCTACCACACGGCCACACCACCACCACCCTCTTTGTCCCACATTAAAAATCTTACATTTTTCTTCAGCCATTCATTTTATAAATAGGTTCACCACTCCATCACTCCTCACAATTCTTTCTATCTTTCTTCCACTTCTCCTCTAAAAAAAGAGGAGTAACAAGTGAAAAGTTTGCACGGAAGAATAAATAAGAGAATTGAGTTAATTTTCCGAGGAGGGAGTGAACTTAAAGTAGCCTTCCAGACGTTGAGGTATGCTTCGATGTCTACCGCTTTCTTTAGCCCCTTGGTTCTTGTATGCTTAGTCTAGATTAGTTTCTTTTTATGCTTTTGTTTAGCATGCTTAGTGAGGTTGTTTTGATGATGTAAAATTATGATTAATCGTGTGCAAAGAAGTTAGTGTTTTGTGTGAATGTATGGCTATGTAAGGGATGTTTTTAGCTGAGTTTTAGAGGGCTATTGTGATGATTTTAAAGGCCTTTTATGCCAATTATAGTTGTTGTCCAGATTTTTGTAATGGCTCAATTATGCTTTTGTTATTTTCAAAAATGAAAATAAAAATAGTTTTGGACTAAGGGTTGTGTACATGTGTTTTAGACCATAGAATTTGTGTACCAAATACCTATTAGAAGTACAAAAAAATCTTATTAATTTTAAATATAATTCTGAAATTTTCAAAAATATACTCTTATGGATTAATAATATTATTTTCAGTTTTCGAAAATATACTATGTATTTGTATTATGATTTTTGCAACTTGAAAGTTCAAAATGATTTATGTAATTTTACTTTATTATTTTCTAAAAGTATTTAATATATGTACATTGAATTTTCGAAATTATATTTATAAGTATACTCCTTCTATTTTCGAAATTATCTTCTATGCATATGTTTTCGAAAAGTATTGATGCTCTTTAGCATTTCTTTTTATGAGTATTTACATCATGGAATTTTGGTTATGCATTGGTGAATATTTGATTTCCTTATGCTTTGAATTAAGAAGTATAAGTGATGTCTATGAATGAGCGATGAGTTATGAATTGTTGACTTGGATTGGCAAGTTTTCCTTACGTCAAGTTTTCCTTACGTCTTGATAAGTCATGGTGAATTCTTCAGTACGGATTTGTGCATTAATCTGTTTTGAGTCTTTTGCTCTTAGCCAAATAATTTTAAAGATCGAATGAATCTAAACTTAAAGTGAAACAATCTTCAAAGGGAAAGTAGCCCGAATGGTGTCGACCTATTACGGTGATGAACAGTGTCGCATTAGGGATCACCCAATGTGGACCTATTGTTGTGGCGGACAAGCAATAGGTCGAACATGTGTTGTATAGTCGTTGGATCATTTGTTATATTGTTATAATCTGCTTTCGTCCTCCTCCTAAACTTTTAGCGCGCACTTGCGGATATGTATCAGTTCTGTGAGGGGTGTATACACTCGGGACACTCTGTCGACAAGCTACGGGCCAGGCCCAAAAGTCTGAGACAGGATGAAAGAGGCCCTATCGCGTTCACTTTTCCAAATAAAAATCCAGAATAATTATCGCTCTAAAACTTGTGAAATTTTCAGTCACGGTTCAGTTAATGCTTGATGTTAATTTTGTGTCAACTATTTTAATCTTAAACCCATTTTACGGGGTAAAGTCGATCATACTCAGTTTTTCTGATTTTTGTGTTATTGTTTGTTTGTTGTTTTCGTTCAGGGTTTTGTGCAGGTTAGTAGTAGGGGTGGCGTACTTATTTGAGGATGACGAGGAATCTTTGTTGAGATTAGCTAAACCCTATGATCATAGGCTTTATGCTTTAGCAAAACAAATTGTAATGGGTATTTTAACTTTTAATGTTTTGGGTTTTAACTTTGCACGGCTTTGGTATTATGAATAAAATCCGCTCTGGAATTTGAAAACATTACGATCCTGCATTTACTTATTCGTATACCCATTTCTTATCAGAGATGGGCGTACGAGTAGCAACTCTAGAAATTCGGGCTCAGGTTTTGGTAAAATTTAAGTTTTATTAAGGAAGAAAACGGTCTGAATTTTCGGGGCTGTTAGAGCTGGCACTCCCCTTCCCAACTATACCGGGAAGGAAAAGCTCGAAGTGGTCCGAGGGATGCTTAAGGGAGCTCCCAAGGAAGTGGCCCACAACCTGAGGGGCTTTCATGATGGGCACATCATGCCCATTCTATACAACTTGGCTGAGATATTTTTCCAAACTTGTGTTTATTTTGATTAAATAGTAGTTGTACAATTCTAATGTTTTTATTTCAGTCCATGCTGAGATTGGATGGTGCCAGGAAATGGCGAAATGATCAGGTAAAGGCTGTAACGTAGTATAGGGTCAAAGTTAGACAAACTAAAGATGCTGCTATGTTTACTACACTTCGGCAGGATCAACTAACTGGGGCTACTATGGAATCACAGGCCGACACCATGGTTAATCTCAAGGCCGAATGTGCCACCCACCTCTCCAAAATTAACGTGCTCATTACCGTGCGCAATGAACTGAAGAAGGAGAAAGGGGAAAGCCATGAATAAGGCCGAGAAGGCGGCCACGAAAAACTTCACTACCAAGGCAGCTCTCATTGAAGCCGAGGCCCATGTCACCAAGCTCCAGAATGAGAAGAAGGAGGTGGAAGAAGAGGTATCTTCCCTGAAGAAGGGAATGGTAAAGAGAGTTTTAGAAGCCGAAGAGGCTTTTAAAGGAAAAGTGGCTGAGGCTTGGGGCTATGCCTATGTCGGGTCAAGCTTCAACCATCTTAGTCGAGCCATAGAATGGGTGGATATGAAGACCTTGGCCGAGAAGACAGGGCACCCCTCCCCCCTTATCCATCTGATACTGAATATGAAGGAGAGGATGAGGAGGAAGAAGAAAATGAAGGCTAAGAAAATGATGACAATGGGCCGAAACTTGATGTAATAACTTAGTTTTTAAGTTTAGTTTAGTTTTAAAATTTTTTCTTTGTAGGCGGCTTATCCACCATTATTTGTAACTTAAAACTTATTAATATGACAAATTTCTTTTCATCGAATATATTCAACAATATTATTTTTTTTGTTATTATATGCCTGCTCCTGAACAATATAGTTAGTCCAAAATTCAAGTTCTAGAATTTAACGCTAAGTGTATTGCTCAAGTTACTTCAATCGAACCCAGTGATGTAATATTGTCGAGACCAATTATACTGAACTATTTTAAATCACTGAGGCACCCTTGGGTGTAGGTGCCAAAGACATTTAGCTATGCTTCAGGAATACTACATGGACTTTGTCAAGTCTGAAAATGGGCCTCTTACTGGGTCTGAAGTAGTCCTTATTAGCCACTGCCACGTGGAATTTTTCATTCCAAAAATGGTCCTTTAATTAGGCCTAAAGTGATAACTAAACAAATTTTATGGATTTTTATAGTAAAAGTCTTAACATGGGCCTGCAACTAGTTTTTAGGGAGTATTTAATGTTCCCAACCAACTTATAGGGGTAAAATTGGAACTATTTTCAGCTGGAAATTCTATAAACACCACTTGATTCATAGTATTTTTTACAACTCAATTATCATTCTTGAGAGAGAAAGAAGAGAGAGATGCTCTGAACCATTATCAACTCTTCCTTTTTTAGAAGGTAATTGCTCTTATCTTCTATTTCTGTATTATTTTTTTTATCGTTGTTAGTATTATTATACTGACACACATTCTTCTTTTGGCTGTAGTGAACAAGTCTCGCCTTCCCAATGAGAAAAAGGTGCTATCCAACAGCCGGCTTCCCAGAGAGAAGGAAGACGAGGCTTTTTTTGAACAAAAAGTATGAGTTGAAAATGCAACAGTGGGAGGAAGAAAGGGCCCCAACAGTCAGGCTTCCAAGGGAAAGGTTGGGCTAATTCCAAGACGAAGCCTATCTGAACATGAAGTACGAGCTGAAGATGAAGCTCCGGGAAGAAAGGATGGGGTACTCCCATAATGATGATGCTCTGGCATCTGGAGGAAAAAAGAAAAAATGTCGAGCCCTCTGAATCCATGAAGAAGGGTAAGTTAGTCGAATCTGACTGTACTAAACATCTTACTACTATTAATCAACTGAGCCTTAAACGTGACGCCCTTCAGCAGGAGAAAGAAGAGATGGAAATCCTGCTAGCCTCAAAGGAAGATCAACTTGAAAAGCTGAAGGATAAGGCTCCTTGGTCGGCAATAGAGACCGAGGAAGCATATAGGAGGAAGGTCGAGGAGGCTTGGAATAAAGCTTATGCAAACAAGGGCTTCGATCAATTCCGTCGATTCCTAGACTGGGTTGATATGTAGAGCTTGTGTGAGAAAACTAGTTGACCCGTGCCCCCCTCGCCTGTTATGCCTGTTGCAAATGAGGATAGTGATAATTCTTAATAGCACTTAGGATAACTTTTCTACTTTATTTGTAAGCTTTTTATTTTGGTTTGGCAAGTGATTAGCCTTGCCTCTTTTATAATGCACTTTCCCTTGTTTCTAAAGGGTATTAATATAAAAAAGGCTCTATTTATAGTATTCCATTTGTGCTTATTGATTGATGTTTTGCCCCCTGAACAACACACTTGGTCTTACCTTACTTTCCCCGGACCGAGATGGTTGTTCAAGATTCTGTCAATTACATTTATTTAAAAACCATTTTAACTTGTCGATTGGCTCGGCCTATTACAGCCGAGTCACCCCTTAGTGAATCATTTAAATTTTTCAAGTGGCTCGACCAATTACAGCCCAGACACCCCTTAGTGAATCATTTTAATTTTTCAGGTGACTCTGCCAATTATAGCTGAGAGACCCCTTAGTGAGTCATTTTAATTTTTCAGATGACTCGGCTAATTACAGCCAAGACACCTCGTAGTAAATAATTTTGATTTTTCAAGTGACTCGGCCAATTATAGCTGAGACACTCCTTAGTGAATCATTTTAATTTTTCAGGTGACTCGGCCAGTAACAGCCGAGGCACTTCTTTAATGAAATGCTTGGGAATGTATAAAGGGGCATGGGTAGCCACCCTTCTTCTTCTTGAGGCTTGTCACTATTGGCCCTTTTTTGGGGCCAACTGTTGGGGAATTAGGACTTGGAGCTTGGTTTAGCTCCAAGGGCATTCGGTCTTATTTTTATGAATGAAATATTGGACACTAGCCTTAAAATTGTACTTTGAAAGTGATAGGGCCTTTGGGGACTATGTCATACCCTTTTTCATTGATATTAGATTTGATTACACTTCCTCCAACCGAGGTCTTACATCCAAATATAAAATTACAGACTAAAAATAATATTTCTTTAAGTTGTCCACATTCCAGGACAGGGGCAAAGCAACTCCATCAATGGTTTCAAGTCGGTATGTGCTGTAATGAACTACTTCAACCACTTTGTATAGTCCCTCCCAAGTAGGGGTAAGCTTGCCTTCTTCATTGGCGTGGCCTTGTGCCTCCATTTTCCTTAAACCAAGCTCTCCGACCCTTACTGGCCTATTTTTCACCCTTTTATTGTACTCCCTTGCCATCCTGATCTTGTACAACTCTTGTCTAAGCAAAGAATTTCCTCTAGTCTCAGGCAGAACTCTAAGTTTGGCTTCATTACTTGCCAATTTGCATTCTCGTCATACAGCATGATTCGCAAGGTAGGCTCGTACATCTCAATGGGGAGAACAGCTTCGGCCCCAAAGGCCAACATAAATGGGATTTCCCCCGTTGAGCTTTTTTTCGTGGTCCTGATAGACCAGAGTACGTTAGGGAGCTCATCAGCCCACAATCCCTTAGCTATCTCCAAGTTCATTTTAATATCATCAGAAATAATTTAGTTGAAGGACTCGACCTGTCTATTAGTTATGTGTCGACCTACCGAGGCAAAGCAATGAGCGATGCCTTGGTCCTTTAGCCAATTTTTTAGATGTGGGGTTTCAAATTGAAGCCCATTGTCGAAAAAAATCACCTGAGGTACACCAAACCTCGTTATCAAGTTCTTCCAGATAAGCAGCTTTACATCACTCGTCTTGATCCCTTTGACAGCCTCGGCCTCCACCCACTTGTTGAATTTGTCGACTACTACTAATACGTAACGTCGCTGGCCCAATGCAGGTGTGTAAGGGCCTGGAATGTCCGTACCCCAGTTCGCAAATGGTAAGGGGCTGGCAATTGGGATAAGATCTCTGGTGGGTAGGTGTATTAGCTTTGCAAACTTCAGGCACTTATCACACTTTCTGACCATCCACATTGCATCTTCTTTCAGAGTCGGTCATTAGTAGCTAGTGGGAATGGCTTTTTCAGCAAGTGGTCTTCCCCCAATGTGGGAGCTACATAGACCTTGGTGCAGATCATTTACAATTTCATGTCCCTTCTCGAGGGTGACACACTTTAAGAATGGCTTTGAAAAAGCCTTCTTATTTAGTTCTCCATTGAAAATTTCAAACCAGGCAGCACTTCTCTCGGTTGCCCTTGCCTCTTTCTTATCAACTGGCAGCACGCCATTCAGTTTGTACTTTATGATGGCATGCTTCAACGCATTACTCTGGTCCAAAGTTAGGACATCTTGCTCATTTATATTTCTTTTTTCCTTAACCTCCCAAAACACAGTCCTCGGTGTTTCATTAATGGCCGAGGAGGCAGCTTGGACAAGACATCACCTTGACTATTGTCTGACCGAGTCACATGCTGTAGGACGAATGTTTTGAGGGTTGTACTAACCTCTTTCACAAATTGTAGGTACTTCCTCATTGAAAGCTCTCTGGCCTCATAGTCTCCATTAACTTGGCATACAACGAGCTGAGAATCAGACGAAGCCTTAATCTCGTCTACTCCAGCAGCAATACACATTCTAAGACCCGTAAGGAGGGCTTCGTACACAGGCTCGTTGTTGGAAGCTTGAAATTTGAAGCGAATTACATATTTATGCACATCGCCTTCTGGCGAGACACAAAGGATGTCGGCACCACATCCATTTTGGGTCGATGACCCATCAAAAAATAGCTTCCAGTAGTTAGTACCAGCCTTGTTTTCAACGTCAGGCCTTGTCACCTCAGCCACAAAATCAGCTAGGGCTAGACCCTTGATTACCTTTCTAGGCTCAAAAGATACATCAAAAGCATTAAGTTCCACTGCCCATTTCAACATCCGGCCAGAGGGCTCGATCTTAGTAAAAGCATGCTTCATGTTGTATCTCCTAAGGGAATAAAACATTTCCCTCAAATCAGGTCAGCAAGGTGGTTGGTTGGCTCTTTGTTTTTCACAATGATGTTGTCTATGTATGCTTCAAGGTTTCACCCTAACTGGTGTTAGAACACCATGTTTACCAACCAAACGACATCATAGTGTAGCAATATAAACCTTGTGACGTAATGAAGGTTGTTTTCTCTTGACCTTTTGGGTGCATGGGAATTTAGTGAAAGCCTGAGTTGGCGCCCATGAAGCTTATAAGGTCATGCCCTGCTGTGGAATTGACCAATTGGTCGATTTTTGGCAGAGGGAACCCATCTTTGGGATAGGCTCGGTTAAGATCTGTGTAATCTACACACATTCGCCAAGTCTTGTTTGGCTTTAGTACAAAAACAACATTCCCTACCAATTCATGGTAATAGAAAGGGTGAATCAATCGAGCTTCTTCACCTCTGCCGCAACAGCTTTGTCCCTCTGTTCCCCATGATTCCTCTTCTTTTGCCTAACCGGCTTCATACCGGGTATAACATTTAGTTCATGGGAAACAATGCTCAGGTCAATGCCCGACATTTATTGTACTATGAATGCAAACACATCTTGATACTCTCTTAGGAACTCTTCTAACTTCTAACAGTGGTCGGCAACCAGGGAGGATCCCACCTGTATGACTCGATCGGGTCAGTGAACGTCGATAATTACATCACAGAATCCACCGACAGTTTGTGGCCTCAGCTCATTAGGCTTGGCTGACCCAATCATCAAAACTTCCTTTTTTACCGCTCTCACCTCCTTTTTTCTCCTTTAAGGAGATTGCTCGTTCTTTTCATTTTTCTCTGAGGGGTACGAGGTCTTCAGAGTTGTGAGGTAGCATTGCCTAGCTGTCTTCTGGTCGCCGTACATCACCCCCATAGTTCCGTCATTACACATAAATTTCATCAGCATCAAGTGAGGTATGATAACAACCTTTGCAACGTTCAACGTTGGCCGGCCTATAATGATGTTATAGGCCATCAACTCCTTTACTACCAGGAACTTTACAAAAATATGCCTCGGCGCTTCCTTTGAACCAATCCGAATGGGTAAGGTGACTAGGCCGACTGGGTAAATAACACCTCCTTCGAACCCTATGATGGGGTGATTGATGGGTTGCAGTGCATTGTCTTGGAACATCAGCTTTTCTAGACACGCAAAACTGATAATGTCTGTAGAGCTTCCAGTGTCGATCAGTATTCTTCTTACTTTCAAGTTGGCGCCTTTGAATTCGACTACCAGGGGGTCGTCCTAAGTGATTTGTATGGTATGTCGATCCCTCTCTCGGATCAGCACTTCAGGTATCTTATCTGTTGTAACCTTGTTGTAGCACAAGAAGATTACAAGGGACTAGCCACTAAAATAAGGGATAGGTCAAGGTTAAAGTTGGATACAGAATAACACCACCAACTTCTACACTTGGGCTATAATTCGAGGAATTTGGATACAGATTTCACCACCAAATTCTACAAATTAGGTTCCTAAGATCACAGCCTAATTGAGCCAATAATTAGACAAGCAAAGGATAATTGTTTCGGATTTCTTAAGGAAAAACCAAGACAAATTTAAGTGTTTGTTTTTGATTCAAAAGTTCTGATTTTTCATTGATATGCAAGCCACTATTTATAAGTACAATTAGGATAAGCTAGGGTAATTAGAAAGTCTAATTCTTATCCTAAGAAATCAGAAATGGTGGTTGCAAATGAAGATAACAAAATCTGAATTTGAGGGGCTTGGGCAGCCGGCTTTTAAGCTCCATTTTAATGTCTTCTTAATTGCTTTGTCTTTCTTTTAATTGCTCTTTTAATCCTCTTGCTTGGCAGTTGAATTCTGGAAGCTTCTTGAAGCTTCTTGTAGCTTTGATGACTTCTTGTATTCCCCTAGAGGCTGCCGGTTTTAAAAACTTCGAAGGGGGCTGCCGGTTTTGCACTTGAGGCTGCCACCTTGCCATCTTTGGATCTTGAGGATGCCATCTTGAAGCTGCCATCTTTGGATCTTGAGGATGCCATCTTGAAGCTGCCATCTTTGGACTTCCAATACTGCCGGCTTTGGGGCTTCAAAGCTGCCGGTTTGTGAGGCTTCAAGGCTGCCGTCTTTGCTTCTTGATCTCCTTGCAAGCCGCCGGTTTCTCATTGTTTCCAATGACACATTGCTTTGTTTATTGCTAGCCTTAATTAACTAACTACTTGACTGAATTTAAAATAACTCAAACAAATTAAAAGGGGTTCGATTTATACTATCAAGGATCGAACCCTACTAAACACAAAGTTAAACTGAAAATTTAATAAACAAAATTAAATAGGACTTGAGTAGGTTGGATAACTAATCCAACCATGTCATGGATGCCAGTTCGAACCATGGTGACTAATTTACCATTCTGAACCAAGGAGTTAGGAGGCCGGATCACAACATCCTCCCCGGCTTTTGAAGAGTTTGACCTCAAACTTGGCAATTCTTCAAATTCATCAAAGTAGGGGGACAAGTCTTGAACATTGAAGGTAGAAGAAACTCCATAGTCCCCGGGCAATTCGACCTTGTAGGCATTGTCATTCACTTTCTCCTTGATTTCGAATGGACCATCACTCCTTGGACTGATTTTAGAACGCCTTTTAGTTGGAAAACGTTCCTTCCTCAAATGAACCCACACAAGGTCACCTTCCTTGAAGTGCACCGAGCTTCTTTTCTTGTCATAGTACTCCTTCATCTTTGCATTAGCTCGTTCAATCTGACCTCGAACTTTCTCATGAATGGATTGGATCTCTTTGACTCGTTCACTAGCTTCATGACTATATTTGGTTGGAGTTGGAAATGGGGCCAAATCGATTGGAGTACATGGATTGAACCCATAGACAACTTCAAATGGACTTAAACTTGTAGTACGGCTAGGAACTCGGTTGTAGGCAAATTCGGCATGAGGTAGCATTTCTTCCCATTGGCTAGGACGCTTTGTTGCAAGGGCTCGTAGCAAGGACCCTAAAGTCCTATTGGTAACTTCAGTCTGTCCATCGGTTTGAGGATGGCTTGAAGTACTGAATTTGAGCTTGGTTCCCATCTTGCGCCATAAGGTAAGCCAAAAATGACTTAGGAACTTGGCGTCTCGATCACTAACCATTGATTTGGGAATTCCATGTAAGCGAACAACCTCTTTGAAGTAAAGATCAGCCACACGGCTAGCATCATGAGTTGTATGGCAAGGGATGAAGTGAGCCATTTTTGAGAACCGATCAACAACCACCATGATCGAGTCCTTTCTGTTTTTGGTGATGGGAAGTCCTACCACGAAATCAAGACTTACATCTTCCCAAGGAGCTTGCGGTATGGGTAAGGGCATGAGATACCCTTGAGGCAATTGATGGCTCTTAGCTTGTTGACACTTCACGCACCTCTTTACAACAAAGTCTACATCTCGTTTCAATCAAGGCCAAAAAAAGTATTCAGAAATGAGAGTGTAGGTCTTCTCAATTCCAAAGTGACCAGCCATTCCTCCTTCATGGAATTCTTTAATTAAGCTTTCTCTCAAGCTAGATTTAGGAACACAAATGCTATTCCCTTTGAAAAGAAAACCATCCAAAATGTAAAAGTCTTTATGGGGATGGCTTTTACACTTTAGGAAGATTTCTCCAAAATCAGAGTCATCATCATAGCATTGCTTCATTTCTTCTACACCTATCACACGTGTTTTCAAAGAATTAAGCAACACATATCTCCTGGATAAAGCATCGGCACCTTTGTTCATTTCTCCTTTCCTATGCTTGATGACGAAGTGAAATGATTGAAGGAATTCAACCCATTTGGCATGGCGAGCATGGAGCTTTTGTTGGCTTTGCAAGAACTTGAGTGCTTCATGATCTGAATGTAGAATGAATTCTTTAGGCAATAGGTAATGCCTCCAATGGTCTAAAGCACGAACAAGAGCCAAAAATTCTTTGTCATAGGTTGAATATCTCCTTTGAACATCATTGAGCTTTTCACTGAAATAGGCTATGGGCCGCCGGTTTTGAGATAGGACAGCTCCTATTCCAACA
Source organism: Salicornia ramosissima (assembly GCA_951394345.1). Classification (NCBI taxonomy): domain Eukaryota; kingdom Viridiplantae; phylum Streptophyta; class Magnoliopsida; order Caryophyllales; family Amaranthaceae; genus Salicornia; species Salicornia ramosissima. Next base: position 31,274,848 of record OX596236.1, on the reverse strand, counting down.
CCACTAGCATCACATTCAATTTCAAATACATCATCAAAGTTAGGCAATACAAGAATAGGTGCAGTAGTAAGCAACTTCTTAACCTCTTCAAATGCCTTTTGAGCATTTGGATTCCATTCAAATTTTGAAAGCTTTGTGAGTTCGGTGATTGGAGCCATGAGAGTACTGAAATTTCTCACGAATCGCCTATAGAAAGAGGCTAACCCATGAAAACTTCGCACTTGTTGAACTGATTGTGGCGTGGGCCACTCATTGATCGCTTTTACTTTGTCTTCATCAACTTCAATACCATTACATGACACTTTAAATCCTAGAAAAGTTACAAAACTAGAAAAGAAATCACACTTATCTAGATTACCATACAATTGTTCTCTTGCTAAAACAGAAAATACTTCTCTAAGATGTGATACATGCTCATCATCATCTCTACTATAAATTAAAATATCATCAAAATAAACTACTTGTTGTAACCTTGTTGTAGCACAAGAAGATTACAAGGGACTAGCCACTAAAATAAGGGATAGGTCAAGGTTAAAGTTGGATACAGAATATCACCACCAACTTCTACACTTGGGCTATAATTCGAGGAATTTGGATACAGATTTCACCACCAAATTCTACAAATTAGGTTCCTAAGATCACAGCCTAATTGAGCCAATAATTAGACAAGCAAAGGATAATTGTATCGGATTTCTTAAAGAAAAACCAAGACAAATTTAAGGGTTTGTTTTTTTTGATTCAAAGTTCTGATTTTTCATTGATATGCAAGCCACTATTTATAAATACAATTAGGATAAGCTAGGGTAATTAGAAAGTCTAATCCTTATCCTAAGAAATCAGAAATGGTGGTTGCAATTGAAGATAATAAAATCTGAATTTGAGGAGCTTGGGCAGCCGGCTTTTAAGCTCCATTTTAATGCCTTCTTAATTGCTTTGTCTCTCTTTTAATTGCTCTTTTAATCCTCTTGCTTGGCAGCTGAATTCTGGAAGCTTCTTGTAGCTTGATTATATTGATGACTTCTTGTATTCCCCTAGAGGCTGCCGGTTTTAAAACTTCGAAGGGGGCTGCCGGTTTTGCACTTGAGGCTGCCACCTTACCATCTTTGGATGCCATCTTGAAGCTGCCATCTTTGGATCTTGAGGATGCCATCTTGGAGCTGCCATCTTTGGACTTCCAATACTGCCGGCCTTGGGCTTCAAAGCTGCCGGTTTTTGGGGTTTCAAGGCTGCCAGCTTTGCTTCTTTGATCTCCTTGCAAGCCGCCAGTTTACTGCTAGCCTTAATTAACTAACTACTTGACTGAATTTAAAATAACTCAAACAAATTAAAAGGGGTTCGATTTATACTAACAAGGATCGGACCCTACTAAACACAAAGTTAAACTGAAAATTTAATAAACAAAATTAAATAGGACTTGAGTAGGTTGGATAACTAATCCAACCATGTCATGGATGCCAGTTCGAACCATGGTGACTAATTTACCATTCTGAACCAAGGAGTTAGGAGGCCGGATCACAACATCCTCCCCGGCTTTTGAAGAGTTTGACCTCAAACTTGGCAATTCTTCAAATTCATCAAAGTAGGGGGACAAGTCTTGAACATTGAAGGTAGAAGAAACTCCATAGTCCCCGGGCAATTCGACCTTGTAGGCATTGTCATTCACTTTCTCCTTGATTTCGAATGGACCATCACTCCTTGGACTGATTTTAGAACGCCTTTTAGTTGGAAAACGTTCCTTCCTCAAATGAACCCACACAAGGTCACCTTCCTTGAAGTGCACCGAGCTTCTTTTCTTGTCATAGTACTCCTTCATCTTTGCATTAGCTCGTTCAATCTGACCTCGAACTTTCTCATGAATGGATTGGATCTCTTTGACTCGTTCACTAGCTTCATGACTATATTTGGTTGGAGTTGGAAATGGAGCCAAATCAATTGGAGTACATGGATTGAACCCATAAACAACTTCAAATGGGCTCAAGCTTGTGGTACGGCTAGGAACTCGGTTGTAAGCAAATTCAGCATGAGGTAGCATTTCTTCCCATTGGCTAGGACGCTTTGTTGCAAGGGCTCGTAGCAAGGACCCTAAAGTCCTATTGGTGACTTCGGTCTGACCATCGGTTTGAGGATGGCTTGAAGTACTGAATTTGAGCTTTGTTCCCATCTTGCGCCATAAGGTAAGCCAAAAATGACTTAGGAACTTGGCGTCTCGATCACTAACCATTGATTTGGGAATTCCATGTAAGCGAACAACCTCTTTGAAGTAAAGATCAGCCACACGGCTAGCATCATGAGTTGTATGACAAGAGATGAAGTGAGCCATTTTTGAGAATCGATCAACAACCACCATGATCGAGTCCTTTCTGTTTTTGGTGATGGGAAGTCCTACCACGAAATCAAGACTTACATCTTCCCAAGGAGCTTGCGGTATGGGTAAGGGCATGAGATACCCTTGAGGCAATTGATGGCTCTTAGCTTGTTGACACTTCACGCACCTCTTTACAACAAAGTCTACATCTCGTTTCAATCAAGGCCAAAAAAAGTATTCAGAAATGAGAGTGTAGGTCTTCTCAATTCCAAAGTGACCAGCCATTCCTCCTTCATGGAATTCTTTAATTAAGCTTTCTCTCAAGCTAGATTTAGGAACACAAATGCTATTCCCTTTGAAAAGAAAACCATCCAAAATGTAAAAGTCTTTATGGGGATGGCTTTTACACTTTAGGAAGATTTCTCCAAAATCAGAGTCATCATCATAGCATTGCTTCATTTCTTCTACACCTATCACACGTGTTTTCAAAGAATTAAGCAACACATATCTCCTGGATAAAGCATCGGCACCTTTGTTCATTTCTCCTTTCCTATGCTTGATGACGAAGTGAAATGATTGAAGGAATTCAACCCATTTGGCATGGCGAGCATGGAGCTTTTGTTGGCTTTGCAAGAACTTGAGTGCTTCATGATCTGAATGTAGAATGAATTCTTTAGGCAATAGGTAATGCCTCCAATGGTCTAAAGCACGAACAAGAGCCAAAAATTCTTTGTCATAGGTTGAATATCTCCTTTGAACATCATTGAGCTTTTCACTGAAATAGGCTATGGGCCGCCGGTTTTGAGATAGGACAGCTCCTATTCCAACACCACTAGCATCACATTCAATTTCAAATACATCATCAAAGTTAGGCAATACAAGAATAGGTGCAGTAGTAAGCAACTTCTTAACCTCTTCAAATGCCTTTTGAGCATTTGGATTCCATTCAAATTTTGAAAGCTTTGTGAGTTCGGTGATTGGAGCCATGAGAGTACTGAAATTTCTCACGAATCGCCTATAGAAAGAGGCTAACCCATGAAAACTTCGCACTTGTTGAACTGATTGTGGCGTGGGCCACTCATTGATCGCTTTTACTTTGTCTTCATCAACTTCAATACCATTACATGACACTTTAAATCCTAGAAAAGTTACAAAACTAGAAAAGAAATCACACTTATCTAGATTACCATACAATTGTTCTCTTGCTAAAACAGAAAATACTTCTCTAAGATGTGATACATGCTCATCATCATCTCTACTATAAATTAAAATATCATCAAAATAAACTACTACAAAGGGACCAATAAAAGGTTTCAGAACTTGATTCATCAAACGCATGAAGGTAGAAGGTGCGTTTGTTAAACCAAATGGCATGACAAGCCACTCGAACAATCCATCCTTGGTTTTGAAAGCTGTTTTCCATTCATCTCCTTCGAAAATTCGAATTTGATGATAGCCACTTTTAAGATCAATTTTCGAAAATACTTTAGCACCATGTAAATCATCTAACAAATCATTCAATCTTGGAATTGGAAATCGATATTTGATAGTGATTTTGTTAATAGGCCTACTGTCCACACACATACGCCATTCACCATTTTTCTTTGGAACAAGTAAAGTAGGACATGCACACGGGCTCAAGGACTCTCGAATCAATCCCTTAGACAACAACTCGTCAACCTGCCGTCTTATCTCCTCGGTCTCCTTAGGGTTGGTCCTATAGGCAGGTTTATTTGGCAAGGTAGAACCGGGAATCAAGTCAATTTTGTGTTGGATGTCCCTTTTGGAGGTGAGGGGCTGTCTTCAAGTCCACTTAAAATGAGCCCTTTATGGGGTTGGAACTCATGATATTCAGACTTGATGAGGGTAGTAAGAGTAGTGGGCAAGGGGGTATTGTCCTGTTGTGCGGCAGTTTTGGGTGGTGGTAAGGGAGTTAACACAATTTTCTTGCCATTTTTAACAAAGGAATAAGTGTTTTTATATCCATCATGATTAACTCGCCTATCAAACATCCAAGGTCTTCCAAGCAACAAATGACACGCATCCATGGGGATTACATCACAATACAACGCTTCTTGATAATTGTTACCAATACTAAATGAAATCAGAATTTGTTTATCCACTTTAATTCCTTTCCCTTGATTAAGCCATTGGATTATATAAGGATTTTTGTGAGGAGTTGTTTTTAGTCCCAATTTATCCACCATATTCTGAGATGCCACATTTGTACAACTACCACCATCAATAATTAAAGTACATACCTTGTTTTTGATGGTACAACGGGAGTGAAATATTGCCTCTCGTTGCAAGTTCTCTTCCTTGCCGACCAAGCTGCTTAGGGCACGCCTAACAACTAGACATTCACCTTCATCGGGTCCTAGGAACACTTCATCTTGCTCTTGATCCGATTCTCCAATATCATTGTCATCATGATCCTCTTCTGGTTCTTCTCTTTCACATTCAATCAAAGAGATTAATCTCTTATTTGGACACTCGGTTGCAATATGGCCAAAGCCATGACAACGAAAACATTTCCGGGGTTGGGCGGAATTTTGGGGTTTAGAAGGATTAGAGGGCTGATTTTGTGGTTTGGGGGGATTAGAGGGGGTTACTTTGAGGGGTGTTTGGTATGGACGGTTGAATGGGGAAGGGGCTGTTTTGGAAAAGGGACGTGAGGTCTTTTTCCCTTTGGCCTTTTGTTGGGCTTCAACCTTGTGAGCTAGAATGACTAACTCTTCCAAAGTTGAGTAGGGGTGTAGTTCGACAACATTGGCAATTCGAGGATCCAAACCGCCAAGAAAACGAACCAAAGTTTGGGGTTCGTCCTCTTCAACATCACACTTCATGGTTAATCCTTCGAATTCTCTTGCATACTCCTCTACTGATTTCGTTCCTTGTTTCAATTTGTGGAACTTCTGAAAATTCTCTTGAATATAGTAAGTAGGTAAGAACTTACTCTTCATCATTTTCTTCATTTTAGGCAAAGTTCTGACCTTGTCTTTGCCTTGCCTTTGCCTCTTTGCATTTATATTCGACCACCAAGTGGAAGCATATTTTCTAAGTTTCAAGGCAATGATTTTCACTTTCTTGTCCTCCGGGGTATTCTTATAATCGAACACTCTTTCAACCGTGTTCAACCATTCGATGAACTCGTCGGCATCAATCTTGCCATCATATTCTGGAATATCAACCTTGATATCATTATTTGGTCTTGTTCTTGAAGTTTCATCTTCGAGCTCTAGGTCACTGCTTTGTTCACTCCGAGTGGGTGAACCTTCTCGTTGCCTAATGAGTCTCCTCATTAGATCCGCCATTTCAGTTTGCATGGCAGCCATTTGAGCCTTTAAGCTCTCCTTCTCTTCTTCATTTTTCTGAATGAACTCTTGCCAATTAGGTGGGGGATTCGACATTTTGTGTTTTTTTTTTTTTTTTTTTTTTTTTTTTTTTTTTTTTTTTTTTAAATGGAGAGGGGTTGTGTTTGTGGAGGAGAAAGGTGGCTAGACCTGCATGGGCCACCAAATGTTGTAACCTTGTTGTAGCACAAGAAGATTACAAGGGACTAGCCACTAAAATAAGGGATAGGTCAAGGTTAAAGTTGGATACAGAATATCACCACCAACTTCTACACTTGGGCTATAATTCGAGGAATTTGGATACAGATTTCACCACCAAATTCTACAAATTAGGTTCCTAAGATCACAGCCTAATTGAGCCAATAATTAGACAAGCAAAGGATAATTGTATCGGATTTCTTAAAGAAAAACCAAGACAAATTTAAGGGTTTGTTTTTTTTGATTCAAAGTTCTGATTTTTCATTGATATGCAAGCCACTATTTATAAATACAATTAGGATAAGCTAGGGTAATTAGAAAGTCTAATCCTTATCCTAAGAAATCAGAAATGGTGGTTGCAATTGAAGATAATAAAATCTGAATTTGAGGAGCTTGGGCAGCCGGCTTTTAAGCTCCATTTTAATGCCTTCTTAATTGCTTTGTCTCTCTTTTAATTGCTCTTTTAATCCTCTTGCTTGGCAGCTGAATTCTGGAAGCTTCTTGTAGCTTGATTATATTGATGACTTCTTGTATTCCCCTAGAGGCTGCCGGTTTTAAAACTTCGAAGGGGGCTGCCGGTTTTGCACTTGAGGCTGCCACCTTACCATCTTTGGATGCCATCTTGAAGCTGCCATCTTTGGATCTTGAGGATGCCATCTTGGAGCTGCCATCTTTGGACTTCCAATACTGCCGGCCTTGGGCTTCAAAGCTGCCGGTTTTTGAGGTTTCAAGGCTGCCAGCTTTGCTTCTTTGATCTCCTTGCAAGCCGCCAGTTTACTGCTAGCCTTAATTAACTAACTACTTGACTGAATTTAAAATAACTCAAACAAATTAAAAGGGGTTCGATTTATACTAACAAGGATCGAACCCTACTAAACACAAAGTTAAACTAAAAATTTAATAAACAAAATTAAATAGGATTTGAGTAGGTTGGATAACTAATCCAACCATGTCATGGATGCAAGTTCGAACCATGGTGACTATTTTACCACTCTGAACCAAGGAGTTGGGAGGCCGGATCACAACACTACTACAAAGCGACCAATAAAAGGTTTCAGAACTTGATTCATCAAACGCATGAAGGTAGAAGGTGCGTTTGTTAAACCAAATGGCATGACAAGCCACTCGAACAGTCCATCCTTGGTTTTGAAAGCTGTTTTCCATTCATCTCCTTCGAAAATTCGAATTTGATGATAGCCACTTTTAAGATCAATTTTCGAAAATACTTTAGCACCATGTAAATCATCTAACAAATCATTCAATCTTGGAATTGGAAATCAATATTTGATAGTGATTTTGTTAATAGGCCTACTGTCCACACACATACGCCATTCACCATTTTTCTTTGGAACAAGTAAAGTAGGACATGCACACGGGCCCAAGGACTCTCGAATTAATCCCTTAGACAACAACTCGTCAACCTGCCTTCTTATCTCCTCGGTCTCCTTAGGGTTGGTCCTATAGGCAGGTTTATTTGGCAAGGTAGAACCGGGAATCAAGTCAATTTTGTGTTGGATGTCCCTTTTGGGAGGTAATGCACACGGCATTTTAGAGGGGAAAACATTAGGGAATTCTTGAAAGAGGGAATTAAGTAAGGGATGGAGAGGTTCTTTTGGAGGTGAGGGGCTGTCTTCAAGTCCACTTAAAATGAGCCCTTTATGGGGTTGGAACTCATGATATTCAGACTTGATGAGGGTAGTAAGAGTAGTGGGCAAGAGGGTATTGTTCTGTTTTGGGGCGGTTTTGGGTGGTGGTAAGGGAGTTAACACAATTTTCTTGCCATTTTTAACAAAGGAATATGTGTTTTTATATCCATCATGATTAACTCGCCTATCAAACATCCAAGGTCGTCCAAGCAACAAATGACACGCATCCATGGGGATTACATCACAATACAACTCTTCTTGATAATTGTTACCAATGCTAAATGAAATCAGAATTTGTTTATCCACTTTAATTCCTTTCCCTTGATTAAGCCATTGGATTATATAAGGATTTTTGTGAGGAGTTGTTTTTAGTCCCAATTTATCCACCATATTCTGAGATGCCACATTTGTACAACTACCACCATCAATAATTAAAGTACATACCTTGTTTTTGATGGTACAACGGGAGTGAAATATTGCCTCTCGTTGTAAGTTCTCTTCCTTGCCAACCAAGCTGCTTAGGGCACGCCTAACAACTAGACATTCACCTTCATCGGGTCCTAGGAACACTTCATCTTGCTCCTGATCCGATTCTCCAATATCATTGTCATCATGATCCTCTTCTGATTCTTCTCTTTCACATTCAATCAAAGAGATTACTCTCTTATTTGGACACTCGGTTGCAATATGGCCAAAGCCATGACAACGAAAACATTTTCTGGGTTGGGCTGAATTTTGGGGTTTAGGAGGATTAGAGGGCTGATTTTGTGGTTTGGGTGGATTAGAGGAGGTTACTTTAAGGGGTGTTTGGTATGGACGGTTGAATGGGGAAGGGGCTGTTTTGGAAAAGGGACGTGAGGTCTCTTTCCCTTTGGCCTTTTGTTGGGCTTCAACCTTGTGAGCTAGAATGACTAACTCTTCCAAAGTTGAGTAGGGGTGTAGTTCGACAACATTGGCAATTCGAGGATCCAAACCGCCAAGAAAACGAACCAAAGTTTGGGGTTCGTCCTCTTCAACATCACACTTCATGGTTAATCCTTCGAATTCTCTTGCATACTCTTCTACTGATTTCGTTCCTTGTTTCAACTTGTGGAACTTCTGAAAATTCTCTTGAATATAGTAAGTAGGTAAGAACTTACTCTTCATCAATTTCTTCATTTTAGGCCAAGTTCTGACCTTGTCTTTGCCTTGCCTTTGCCTCTTTGCATTTATATTCGACCACCAAGTGGACGCATATTTTCTAAGTTTCAAGGCAATGATTTTCACTTTCTTGTCCTCCGGGGTATTCTTATAATCGAACACTCTTTCAACCGTGTTCAACCATTCGATGAACTCATCGGCATCAATCTTGCCATCATATTCTGGAATATCAACCTTGATATCATTGTTTGGTCTTGTTCTTGAAGTTTCATCTTCGAGCTCTAGGTCACTGCTTTGTTCACTCCGAGTGGGTGAACCTTCTCGTTGCCTAATGAGTCTCCTCATTAGATCCGCCATTTCAGTTTGCATAGCAGCCATTTGAGCCTTTAAGCTCTCCTTCTCTTCTTCATTTTTCTGAATGAACTCTTGCCAATTGGGTGGGGGATTCGACATTTTGTGTGTGTGTGTTTTTTTTTTTTTTTTTTTTTTTTTTTTTAAATGGAGAGGGGTTGTTGGACGTGGGGCACGGGGAAGAAAGGGGTTGTGTTTGTGGAGGAGAAAGGTGGCTAGACCTGCATGGGCCACCAAATGTTGTAACCTTGTTGTAGCACAAGAAGATTACAAGGGACTAGCCACTAAAATAAGGGATAGGTCAAGGTTAAAGTTGGATACAGAATAACACCACCAACTTCTACACTTGGGCTATAATTCGAGGAATTTGGATACAGATTTCACCACCAAATTCTACAAATTAGGTTCCTAAGATCACAGCCTAATTGAGCCAATAATTAGACAAGCAAAGGATAATTGTTTCGGATTTCTTAAGGAAAAACCAAGACAAATTTAAGTGTTTGTTTTTGATTCAAAAGTTCTGATTTTTCATTGATATGCAAGCCACTATTTATAAGTACAATTAGGATAAGCTAGGGTAATTAGAAAGTCTAATTCTTATCCTAAGAAATCAGAAATGGTGGTTGCAAATGAAGATAACAAAATCTGAATTTGAGGGGCTTGGGCAGCCGGCTTTTAAGCTCCATTTTAATGTCTTCTTAATTGCTTTGTCTTTCTTTTAATTGCTCTTTTAATCCTCTTGCTTGGCAGTTGAATTCTGGAAGCTTCTTGAAGCTTCTTGTAGCTTTGATGACTTCTTGTATTCCCCTAGAGGCTGCCGGTTTTAAAAACTTCAAAGGGGGCTGCCGGTTTTGCACTTGAGGCTGCCACCTTGCCATCTTTGGATCTTGAGGATGCCATCTTGAAGCTGCCATCTTTGGTTCTTGAGGATGCCATCTTGAAGCTGCCATCTTTGGACTTCCAATACTGCCGGCTTTGGGGCGTCAAAGCTGCCGGTTTGTGAGGCTTCAAGGCTGCCGTCTTTGCTTCTTGATCTCCTTGCAAGCCGCCGGTTTCTCATTGTTTCCAATGACACATTGCTTTGTTTATTGCTAGCCTTAATTAACTAACTACTTGACTGAATTTAAAATAACTCAAACAAATTAAAAGGGGTTCGATTTATACTATCAAGGATCGAACCCTACTAAACACAAAGTTAAACTGAAAATTTAATAAACAAAATTAAATAGGACTTGAGTAGGTTGGATAACTAATCCAACCATGTCATGGATGCCAGTTCGAACCATGGTGACTAATTTACCATTCTGAACCAAGGAGTTAGGAGGCCGGATCACAACAATAGTGGATAGGTTAACCAAGGTCGCTAGATTCATACCGATGAGGATGACCTGGTCGATGGAGCGCCTAGCAGAGGCTTATACCCAGGAAATTATTCTACTTCACGGAGTTCCGAGGGAGATAGTTTATGATCGAGATCCGAGATTCTTGTCTCGTTTCTGGAAATCAGTTCATGAAGCCTTTGGGACGAAGTTAAAGCTGAGCACCACATTTAACGCGGCGACGGATGGCCAGACTGAGAGGACCATCCAGACTCTGGAGGATATGTTACGAGGATGTACTCTGGAGTATCATCAGTCTTGGGTGCGTATGCTCTGGTTGGTAGAGTTTTACTATAACAACAGTTATCACTCCAGCATTGATATGGCTCCGTACGAGGCCCTGTATGGCAGGAAATGTCGGAGTCCGATTTATTGGAATGATATCAGTGATTTTGTGGCTTTGGGACCTGAGATGGTACGAGATAGCATAGAGAAGGTCCGAGTCATTTGGTCTAAGATGCAGGCCGCACAGAGTCGTCAGAAGTCCTACGCCGATAACCGACGTAGACCACTGACATTTGAGGTAGGTGACAGAGTCTTGCTTAAGGTTTCACCATTCAAGGGAGTTGCTCGCTTTGGTCAACAGGGGAAACTCCGACCGAAATTCGTGGGACCTTACGAGATACTAGAACGAGTTGGGGAGGTGGCATATCGGTTGGTATTACCACCTTGTTTGCTTTGTTCCATGTTTTCCAGCTAAGGAAATATGTACATGATCCTACCCATATAATTCCAGTGGAATCGGCCACGTTTGAGCCGAATTTGACGTTCGAGGAGTGACCAGTTCAGATCTTGGATCGCGAAGTGAGGACCCTCCGGCGTAAGCATGTCCAGCTAGTCAAGGTGTTGTGGAGAAATCAACACCATGAGGAAGCAACTTGGGAGACAGAGGCGTCCATGAGGCAGAAGTACCTGGAGCTGTTTGCGGGTGAGCAATCTCCTTTGCCTTAAATTTTGGGACGAAATTTCTTTAAGGAGGGGAGGTTTTAATGACCCAGTTTTATTGGTATTTCTGTTTTTGATTTATTTGTGTATTTGTGTTATTTTATGTATGGTCCAAAATTTATTTTGACTATTTATTTTTATTTTATTTGGATAATTTCGATTATTTCTATTTTTGGTTGTTTTATTATTTATTTTATTAATTAGAATTTTAATATTCAATTTTCTAATTAGTTAATTAATTTTTATCAATCAAGACTTCTAGTTCGGGTTTGGTTTTGGGGTTTATTCGATTGGGTTCGTGTTCGTAAAGTGGTTCGTGTGTGCCGTGTGGAGGACCGTGAGGTTCGTGTGAAGCCGTGTGGTGGTTCGTGTGTGGCCGTGCAGTGGTGCAGCCGTGCCGTGTTGAAGACGGCGCTGCAAGAGGTGGTGCCGTGCAATTTCGTGGTGCCTTGCGTGTTCATGCCGTGTTGTGCGTGTTGGGCCGTGTATTTTGGGGTGTTTCGGGCAGCAAGTTTTGCTAACGTTTTTGCATTCAAGTAATTAAGGTAACATGGTTATCAACCTTAATTTGTATACTATAGTTATAGGATTGATTAAATGATCACGTTGGATGATTATTTGCTATGTTATGAGTGATTTTAAGGGCTGATTTGGGTGTTGTTCTTATGGTAATTTGTTGGGTTTAATGCACGTTATGATGTCCCATGTTGGTCTTAAAGTTGATCATGTTTATGTATGTTTTTAGTGAAGTTTTGATGCATGTTTTGATTGGGATTTTCGTGTGACATGAGTATGAAGTTGAGTTCTTGTTGAGGTCTTGTTGAGTTCTTTATGAGTTCTTGGCTGAATTTTGAAATCTTGAAGTGAGTGATATAATCTTTAAAGTGCAAAGTTTATTAAAGTTTATTGAAGTTTTGTTTAAAGTTTAGTAAAGTTTTCTAAAGAAAGTTAAAGAATCATTAAAGATTGATTAAAGAAGTGGTAATGTTTCTGGTTAGATTCAAGAAAAGGCGTAAGAAGCGATCTTGAGAATAACAAAGTTGTGAAGTAAGTAAAGTTTAGCTTAAGTTTACTTTAAGACACCTAACCTTGGAGTAAGATTCTAAGACTTGGGTTAAGACGTTGCCTGTTGTAACCTTGTTGTAGCACAAGAAGATTACAAGGGACTAGCCACTAAAGGAGGGGATAGTTCAAGTTTAAAGTTGGATACAGAATATCACCACCAACTTCAAAACTTGGGCTATAATTTGTGAACTTGGATACAGATTCACCACCAAATTCTACAAATTAAGGTTCCTAAGATCACAGCCTAATTGAGCCAAAAATTAGACAAGCAAAGGAGGTTTGTTTCGGATTTTCAGAGGAAAAAATCCAAAGACAAGTTCAAGTGTTTTGATTCAAAAATATTCTGATTTTTCATTGATGTTTCAAGCCAATATTTATAAGTACAACTTAGGATAAGCTAGGTTAATTAGAAAGACTAATTCTTATCCTAAGAAATCAGAAATTGTGGAGCTAAAGAAGATAACAAAAATCAGATTACAATAGCTTGGCCATCCGGATTTGAAGCCCTATGTTAATGTATTCTTAATTGCTCTGTCTCTCCTTTAATTGCTCTTTTAATCCTCTTGCTTGGCAGCTGAATGTTGTGATCCGGCCTCCCAACTCCTTGGTTCAGAGTGGTAAAATAGTCACCATGGTTCGAACTTGCATCCATGACATGGTTGGATTAGTTATCCAACCTACTCAAGTCCTATTTAATTTTGTCTATTAAATTTTCAGTTTAACTTTGTGTTTAGTAGGGTTCGATCCTTGTTAGTATAAATCGAACCCCTTTTAATTTGTTTGAGTTATTTTAAATTCAGTCAAGTAGTTAGTTAATTAAGGCTAGCAGTAAACTGGCGGCTTGCAAGGAGATCAAAGAAGCAAAGCTGGCAGCCTTGAAACCCTAAAAACCGGCAGCTTTAAAACTCAAAACCGGCAGTATTGGAAGTCCAAAGATGGCAGCTTCAAGATGGCATCCTCAAGATCCAGAGATGGCAGCCTTGAAGATGGCATCCTCAAGATCCAAAGATGGCAAGGTGGCAGCCTCAAGTGCAAACCGGCAGCCCCCTTCGAAGTTTAAAACCGGCAGCCTCTAGGGGAATACAAGAAGTCATCAATACAATCAAAGCTACAAGAAACTTCCAGAATTCAGCTGCCAAGCAAGAGGATTAAAAGAGCAATTAAAAGAGAGACAAAGCAATTAAGAAGACATTAAAATGGAGCTTAAAAGCCGGCTGCCCAAGCTCCTCAAATTCAGATTTTATTATCTTCATTTGCAACCACCATTTCTGATTTCTTAGGATAAGGATTAGACTTTCTAATTACCCTAGCTTATCCTAATTGTACTTATAAATAGTGGCTTGCATATCAATGAAAAATCAGAACTTTTTGAATCAAAAACAAACACTTAAATTTGTCTTGGTTTTTCCTCAAGAAATCCGAAACAATTATCCTTTGCTTGTCTAATTTGTGGCTCAATTAGGCTGTGATCTTAGGAACCTAATTTGTTGAATTTGGTGGTGAAATCTGTATCCAAGTTCACGAATTAAAGCCCAAGTCCTCGAAGTTGGTGGTGTTATTTCTGTATCCATCTTTGAAACTTGATCTATCCTTTACTTTAGTGGCTAGTCCCTTGTAATCTTCTTGTGCTACAACAAGGTTACAACATTTGGTGGCCCATGCAGGTCTAGCCACCTTTCTCCTCCACAAAAACAACCCCTTTCTTTCCTTTACCTCCACGTCAAAAAAAAAAAAAAAAAAAAAAAACAAAACACACAAAATGTCGAATCCCCCACCCAATTGGCAAGAGTTCATTCAGAAAAATGAAGAAGAGAAGGAGAGCTTAAAGGCTCAAATGGCTGCCATGCAAACTGAAATGGCGGATCTAATGAGGAGACTCATTAGGCAACGAGAAGGTTCACCTACTCGGAGTGAACAAAGCAGTGACCTAGAGCTCGAAGATGAAACTTCAAGAACAAGACCAAACAATGATATCAAGGTTGATATTCCAGAATATGATGGCAAGATTGATGCCGACGAGTTCATCGAATGGTTGAACACGGTGGAAAGAGTGTTCGATTATAAGAATACCCCGGAGGACAAGAAAGTGAAAATCATTGCGTTGAAACTTAGAAAATATGCGTCCACTTGGTGGTCGAATATAAATGCAAAGAGGCAAAGGCAAGGCAAAGACAAGGTCAGAACTTGGCCTAAAATGAAGAAAATGATGAAGAGTAAGTTCTTACCTACTTACTATATTCAAGAGAATTTTCAGAAGTTCCACAAATTGAAACAAGGAACGAAATCAGTAGAGGAGTATGCAAGAGAATTCGAAGGATTGACCATGAAGTGTGATGTTGAAGAGGACGAACCCCAAACTTTGGTTCGTTTTCTTGGCGGTTTGGATCCTCGAATTGCCAATGTTGTCGAACTACACCCCTACTCAACTTTGGAAGAGTTAGTCATTCTAGCTCACAAGGTTGAAGCCCAACAAAAGACCAAAGGGAAAGAGACCTCACGTCCCTTTTCCAAAACAGCCCCTTCCCCATTCAACCTTCCATACCAAACACCCCTCAAAGTAACCTCCTCTAATCCCCCCAAACCACAAAATCAGCCCTCTAATCCTTCTAAACCCCAAAATTCAGCCCAACCCAGAAAATGTTTTCGTTGTCATGGCTTTGGCCATATTGCAACCGAGTGTCCAAATAAGAGAGTAATCTCTTTGATTGAATGTGAAAGAGAAGAACCAGAAGAGGATCATGTTGACAATGATATTGGAGAATCGGATCAGGAGCAAGATGAAGTGTTCCTAGGACCCGATGAAGGTGAATGTCTAGTTGTTAGGCGTGCCCTAAGCAGCTTGGTCGGCAAGGAAGAGAACTTACAACGAGAGGCAATATTTCACTCCCGTTGTACCATCAAAAACAAGGTATGTACTTTAATTATTGATGGTGGTAGTTGTACAAATGTGGCATCTCAGAATATGGTGGATAAATTGGGACTAAAAACAACTCCTCACAAAAATCCTTATATAATCCAATGGCTTAATCAAGGAAAAGGAATTAAAGTGGATAAGCAAATTCTGATTTCATTTAGCATTGGTAACAATTATCAAGAAGAGTTGTATTGTGATGTAATCCCCATGGATGCGTGTCATTTGTTGCTTGGACGACCTTGGATGTTTGATAGGCGAGTTAATCATGATGGATATAAAAACACTTATTCCTTTGTTAAAAATGGCAAGAAAATTGTGTTAACTCCCTTACCACCACCCAAAACTGCCGCACAACAGGACAATACCCCCTTGCCCACTACTCTTACTACCCTCATCAAGTCTGAATATCATGAGTTCCAACCCCATAAAGGGCTCATTTTAAGTGGACTTGAAGACAGCCCCTCACCTCCAAAAGAACCTCTCCATCCCTTACTTAGTTCCCTCTTTCAAGAATTCCCTAATGTTTTCCCCTCTGAAATGCCGTGTGCATTACCTCCCAAAAGGGACATCCAACACAAAATTGACTTGATTCCCGGTTCTACCTTGCCAAATAAACCTGCCTATAGGACCAACCCTAAGGAGACCGAGGAGATAAGACGGCAGGTTGACGAGTTGTTGTCTAAGGGATTGATTCGAGAGTCCTTGAGCCCGTGTGCATGTCCTACTTTACTTGTTCCAAAGAAAAATGGTGAATGGCGTATGTGTGTGGACAGTAGGCCTATTAACAAAATCACTATCAAATATCGATTTCCAATTCCAAGATTGAATGATTTGTTAGATGATTTACATGGTGCTAAAGTATTTTCGAAAATTGATCTTAAAAGTGGCTATCATCAAATTCGAATTTTCGAAGGAGATGAATGGAAAACAGCTTTCAAAACTAAGGATGGATTGTTCGAGTGGCTTGTCATTCCATTTGGTTTAACAAACGCACCTTCTACCTTCATGCGTTTGATGAATCAAGTTCTGAAACCTTTTATTGGTCACTCTGTAGTAGTTTATTTTGATGATATTTTAATTTATAGTAGAGATGATGATGAGCATGTATCACATCTTAGAGAAGTATTTTCTGTTTTAGCAAGAGAACAATTGTATGGTAATCTAGATAAGTGTGATTTCTTTTCTAGTTTTGTAACTTTTCTAGGATTTAAAGTGTCATGTAATGGTATTGAAGTTGATGAAGACAAAGTAAAAGCGATCAATGAGTGGCCCACGCCACAATCAGTTCAACAAGTGCGAAGTTTTCATGGGTTAGCCTCTTTCTATAGGCGATTCGTGAGAAATTTCAGTACTCTCATGGCTCCAATCACCGAACTCACAAAGCTCTCAAAATTTGAATGGAATCCAAATGCTCAAAAGGCATTTGAAGAGGTTAAGAAGATGCTTACTACTGCACCTATTCTTGTATTGCCTAACTTTGATGATGTATTTGAAATTGAATGTGATGCTAGTGGTGTTGGAATAGGAGCTGTCCTATCTCAAAACCGGCGGCCCATAGCCTATTTCAGTGAAAAGCTCAATGATGTTCAAAGGAGATATTCAACCTATGACAAAGAATTTTTGGCTCTTGTTCGTGCTTTAGACCATTGGAGGCATTACCTATTGCCTAAAGAATTCATTCTACATTCAGATCATGAAGCACTCAAGTTCTTGCAAAGCCAACAAAAGCTCCATGCTCGCCATGCCAAATGGGTTGAATTCCTTCAATCATTTCACTTCGTCATCAAGCATAGGAAAGGAGAAATGAACAAAGGTGCCGATGCTTTATCCAGGAGATATGTGTTGCTTAATTCTTTGAAAACACGTGTGATAGGTGTAGAAGAAATGAAGCAATGCTATGATGATGACTCTGATTTTGGAGAAATCTTCCTAAAGTGTAAAAGCCATCCCCATAAAGACTTTTACATTTTGGATGGTTTTCTTTTCAAAGGGAATAGCATTTGTGTTCCTAAATCTAGCTTGAGAGAAAGCTTAATTAAAGAATTCCATGAAGGAGGAATGGCTGGTCACTTTGGAATTGAGAAGACCTACACTCTCATTTCTGAATACTTTTTTTGGCCTCGATTGAAACGAGATGTAGACTTTGTTGTAAAGAGGTGCGTGAAGTGTCAACAAGCTAAGAGCCATCAATTGCCTCAAGGGTATCTCATGCCCTTACCCATACCGCAAGCTCCTTGGGAAGATGTAAGTCTTGATTTCGTGGTAGGACTTCCCATCACCAAAAAAAGAAAGGACTCGATCATGGTGGTTGTTGATCGATTCTCAAAAATGGCTCACTTCATCTCTTGTCATACAACTCATGATGCTAGCCGTGTGGCTGATCTTTACTTCAAAGAGGTTGTTCGCTTACATGGAATTCCCAAATCAATGGTTAGTGATCGAGACGCCAAGTTCCTAAGTCATTTTTGGCTTACCTTATGGCGCAAGATGGGAACAAAGCTCAAATTCAGTACTTCAAGCCATCCTCAAACCGATGGTCAGACCGAAGTCACCAATAGGACTTTAGGGTCCTTGCTACAAGCCCTTGCAACAAAGCGTCCTAGCCAATGGGAAGAAATGCTACCTCATGCTGAATTTGCTTACAACCGAGTTCCTAGCCGTACCACAAGCTTGAGCCCATTTGAAGTTGTTTATGGGTTCAATCCATGTACTCCAATTGATTTGGCCCCATTTCCCACTCCAACCAAATATAGTCATGAAGCTAGTGAACGAGTCAAAGAGATCCAATCCATTCATGAGAAAGTTCGAGGTCAGATTGAACGAGCTAATGCAAAGATGAAGGAGTACTATGACAAGAAAAGAAGCTCGGTGCATTTCAAGGAAGGTGACCTTGTGTGGGTTCATTTGAGGAAGGAACGTTTTCCAACTAAGAGGCGTTCTAAAATGAACTATAATTAGTCTTGAAATCAATCAAGCAAATAATTAGAGTTGAGAAGATAATGAAATAACTCAAAAGAATCACTCTTAAGAAAATATTCCCTACTAAATTCAGTAGAAAGAATCACTCTTACACTCAATTCAGGTTGATTAAATCACTTAGAGAATCACTCTCAAAGCTCACTAATCGGTTTAGAAAACTTGTAGTTAAAACTCCCAAGTAATCAATTCAAAGAAAGCTAAGTTACTTTAGCCTCAAGGATGAACAAAGTTCAAGTTTTTATAAAATTCAAAAGTGGTTTACAAATGATACATCAAAGTCTACTTAAAGAAAGAAATGTACAATTATACGTATAATTATACGTATATTCGTACAATACGCAACCGAATACGTACAAACTATTATACGTATCAAGTATAATACAAGTATAATACTACATAAGGATATGCTCAAGCAATAAACAAAGGCTAAAGTAATGAAAATATCAAGCCAAAATCAGCCTCCTTAAGCAACTTGAGCTACTTGCACCCACTTGCACCAAAATAGACCAATGAGCTTCTCTTAGCCTTCATGACACTCCAAGCCTTTCATCATGACTCCCAAAGGTAGTATGACATCTAGCTAGGCTAGTAGATGACTAATCAAGGCTATTACTCAACTTGCAAGCAAAAGCAAAAATACCCATTAAGCAAAAACAAGCAGCTGAAACACGTAGCCAGGACAGAGCCTGGGTCGCGACTCGCGACCCATACTCGCGACTCGCGAGGCTCTACTTGAACCCCACTCCTTAGCCTTGCTCAAGTACGTAGCCAAGGCAGAACAAAGTCGCGACTCGCGACCCAAAACTCGCGACTCGCGAGATCCTTCTGGACCATGCACCTGCAATGCTTCAAAGTACGCAGCTCAAGCCAAGTAGGCTCGCGACTCGTGGACAAAACTCGCGACTCGCGATTCACCTCTGAACTCTAAGTTCAATTCTCAACATTCAAGTCGCACCTCGTGACCCCTGCTTCAAAGATAGTGTAATCTACTACTTAATACAAACCAAAACAAATAAACTACGAGCTAAAGTTTTAAGTTTACAAACCGGACTAAACAGGACCAAGATTGGACATAAGTGATACAAAGGAACTAATAAAAGGACCATGAAAAGAACTAATCTCAAAGATGGGATTAGCGCTAAGGAGTATCTCTTTCGTCGTTTCAAGATCAGGCACTGATCCTGGTTCATCCCCTCCCTCTTCAACAGGAATTGACCTCAATTCTAGCAGTTCATCATCTTCTAAATAAGGAGATAAGTCACCCACGTTGAAGGTTGCAGCAACTCCATAATCACCCGGAAGATCGATCTTATAAGCATTATCACCATAACGCTCTAAGACCTTAAAAGGACCATCTGCTCTCGGCATTAGCTTGTGTTTCCGCTTCCCCGGGAACCTCTCTTTCC
Source organism: Salicornia ramosissima (assembly GCA_951394345.1). NCBI lineage: Eukaryota > Viridiplantae > Streptophyta > Magnoliopsida > Caryophyllales > Amaranthaceae > Salicornia > Salicornia ramosissima. The sequence goes on along the minus strand of OX596236.1, from coordinate 31,255,167 downwards.
TCAAATGAATCCACACCAAATCTCCTGGAGCAAAGATTTTTGGCTTCCTCCTCTTGTTGGCCTTTTTCTTGTACCCCTCATTAGCTTTCTCAATGTTTCCTCGGACCTCCTTGTGAATCTTCACCATGGCTTCGGCCTGAGCTCTAGCATCACCGTGAACATAAGAATCCCTAGGTAAAGCAATAAGATCAATAGGAACGTAAGGGTTAATGCCATAAACAATTTCAAATGGGGAGTGTTTTGTAGCATAAGTAGGTGTCCTGTTGTAAGCGAACTCAGCATGACATAGTTTCACATCCCAATCCTTGCCGGTTTTGCTCACTAGACCCCGAAGCAACGACCCCAATGTCTTGTTAGTCACCTCCGTTTGCCCATCTGTTTGTGGATGATGAGATGTGCTGAATAGTAGTTTAGTTCCCATAAGCCTCCACAAAGTTCTCCAGAAGTAACTCAAAAACTTACTATCACGATCAGAGACAATAGTTTTAGGGACCCCATGTAAGCGCACCACTTCCCGGAAGTACAAGCAAGCGACATTCACCGCATCTTCAGTCTTGTGACATGGAATAAAGTGTGCCATCTTTGAAAATCTATCCACCACCACCATAACTGAGTCTCTCCCCCTTTGAGTTCTAGGCAGTGCCACTACAAAGTCCATGCTCACATCCTCCCACGGCCTTTCCGGAACTGGTAACGGGGTGTACGGCCCTTGTTGAAAAGAACTCTTCGACCTCTGACAAACCCCACATCGAGCCAATACAGCTTGGATCTCACCAACCATGCGTGGCCAATGAAAGTGCTCCTGTAGTAACTCAGTAGTTTTGTTGATGCCGAAATGACCAGCCAACCCACCTCCATGAGCCTCCCGAATCAATAACTCCCTAACCGGACATTTTGGAACACAGAGCTTGTTCCCTCTAAATAAGAACCCATCCACCAACTGAAAATTATTTTTTGAACCGGACTCACAATCAACAAACAAATCACGAAAATCACCATCGAGTGCATAGTAGTCTTTTATCAATTCGAACCCAAGAACCTTGGTATCCACCGTTGTCAGTAGTGAATGTTTCCTGGAAAGAGCATCAGCAACAATATTTGCCTTTCCGGCTTTGTATTTAGCAACAAAGTCAAAAGATTGTAAAAATTCTACCCATTTAGCATGTCGTGCACTGAGCTTATGCTGCCCATGTATGTACTTTAACGACTCATGATCAGAATGTAAAACAAAGGAAGCAGGACGCAAATAATGACTCCAATGTCCTAAAGCTCTAACCATAGCATAAAACTCCTTATCATAAGTAGAATAGTTCAATCTAGCACCACTAAGCTTCTCGCTAAAATAAGCGATAGGCTTACCCGACTGAATCAAAACAGCCCCAACACCTGTCCCACTCGCATCACACTCAACCTCGAAAGGTTTAGTAAAATCAGGTAATGATAACACAGGTGCTTCACACATCTTAACTTTAATCAATTCAAAGGCCCTTTGAGCAGCAACAGTCCACTCAAATTTCCCATGTTTAGTACACTCGGTTATAGGAGCTAATAAAGTACTGAAATTTTTTATAAATCTCCTATAAAAAGACGCTAAACCATGAAAAGACCTCACATCAGTCACACATTTTGGAACCGGCCAAGTAGAAATGGCGTCTACTTTAGCAGGATCCGCCTTCACCCCTACATCAGAAATAATGAAACCCAGAAAACTAACTTCATTTTGCATGAAAGAACACTTCTCTAACTTCCCAAAAAGTTTATGTTTCCTTAGTGTTTCAAATAACTGACACAAATGATTCAAATGATCCTCCTTGTTAGCAGAATAAACAAGAATATCATCTAAATATACCACTACAAATTTGCCTAAAAATGGCCTAAGTACTTCATTCATCAATCTCATGAACGTACTTGGGGCATTTGTTAGACCGAAAGGCATGACAAGCCATTCATACAAGCCATATTTTGTTTTAAAAGCGGTCTTCCACTCATCACCCTCACGCATACAAATTTGATGGTACCCACTCCTAAGATCAATTTTAGAGAACAATTTAGACCCACTCAATTCATCTAACATGTCATCTAATCTAGGAATTGGAAACCTGTACTTGATAGTAATATTGTTAACAGATCGACTATCAATACACATCCTCCAAGACCCATCTTTTTTTGGGACAAGTAAGGCCGGAACAGCACACGGACTCATACTCTCCTTCACATATCCTCTCTCAATCAACTCACTTATTTGTCGTTGTAATTCCCTACTCTCCTCGGGATTACACCTATAGGATGGCTTATTTGGAATAGGGGCTCCGGGAATGAGATCAATCTGATGCTCAATTCCTCTTTTTGGTGGTAAACCAGGAGGTAATTCGTGAGGAAAAACATCCTGAAATTCATTTAAAACCTCCCCCAACTCAGAATCTGTAATCGCCACTCCCTCTATTTTTTCTTGACTTACTAACACAAACGCACACCCCTCTTGCTCAAACAACCTCTCGAATTCTTTTCTCCCTAATAACACACTCCCATTGTCCGAATTGGACTTTGATTTAGGCTTGGTGTTTAGGATTTTTGAGGGTGCTAAAGGTAACAAAGTTTTCATTTTTCCATCTTTATTAACTTTATAAGTGTTAGTTACACCATCGTGAATTACTCCCCGATCAAACTGCCAGGGACGCCCAAGTAACAAGTGACATGCCGTCATTGGGATTACATCACACAAAATTTCATCGACATAATTACCAATGCTAAAATTAATCAAGACTCTATTCCGCACCTTAACCTCACTTTCATCATCTAACCATTTTAGTTTATAAGGATTAGGGTGTTTCACCAACGGCAAAGACAACTTATTCACCAATTCAGTGGACGCTACATTCGCACAACTACCCCCATCTACAATCAACGTGCATAATTTTTTTTGGATCAGACATTTCGAATGAAATATCGTCTCTCTTTGTTCACTTTCTTTTGCCACGTTGTTGGTATACAGATTTCTTCTAATAACCAGATTTTCCCCCTCTAATTCAGGTTGACAAAGTTCTTCTACATCCTCCTCTTCCTCTTTATCATGTTCATGAGCTAGAAGAGCTAATTTTTCTATTTCATCTATTTCTTCTATATCATGTAAGGTCATAATTCGGGCAGTAGGACAATTAGATTGGTAATGACCATAACCTTGACACTTATAGCATTTTACTTTGTCATTAACAGTTCTAATAGGCACATTAGCTTTCTTATTCCTATCATGATCAGTACTAACATTAACATTGCTACTACTAGTACTAGGCTTAAAAGTTGAAGATCTAGTAAAAGGTTTAGCAATTGTACCACTCGATTTCTTCCTTTGACTCTCCAAAGTAGGCGCCATTTTGCAAGCTTCCGCATAAGTAAGGAAAGGAAACACTTCCAACTTCTCCCTCAAATCCGTGTTCAACCCACCTAGGAACCGTCCTAGTCTTTGTTCTTCGGATTCATCTATTTCACAAACCATGGCAAGCTTTTCGAATTCCTTGATGAACTCCAAAACCGGCATGGTTCCTTGCTTCAAAGTCGACCACCTCACATATTGGTGTTGCTTGTAGTTCGAAGGCACAAATCTCTTCCTCAATTGCTTCTTTAGCTTACTCCAGGTTTGGATTCTGGACTTGTTCTCCTTCTCCCTTTGTTTCTTCAACCCTTCCAACCATATTGAAGCATATTTTGTCAACTTCAAAACCGCCACCTTGTATTGCCTCTCTTCTGGTGTTTCTTTGTACTCAAAAAACCTCTCCAAAGATCTTTCCCATTCAAGGTACACCTCTGGATCAGTAGTACCATCGAATTCAGGAACATCGATTTTCAAACCCCTATCATCCCCATACGATTCCTTCTGTTCTTCATTTGTTTTTTTGTTTTTCAATACTTCCAATGTTAATTGGGTCATCATATCATGCAAAGCATCATTTTGCTTGGACAAAGCTTCAATCAGTTGATCCCTCTTCAAGTTTGCAGCAGTTTCATCACCCATGTTGAACTTAAGCTCTTGATACCACTTGAACTATAATTAGTCTTGAAATCAATCAAGCAAATAATTAGAGTTGAGAAGATAATGAAATAACTCAAAAGAATCACTCTTAAGAAAATATTCCCTACTAAATTCAGTAGAAAGAATCACTCTTACACTCAATTCAGGTTGATTAAATCACTTAGAGAATCACTCTCAAAGCTCACTAATCGGTTTAGAAAACTTGTAGTTAAAACTCCCAAGTAATCAATTCAAAGAAAGCTAAGTTACTTTAGCCTCAAGGATGAACAAAGTTCAAGTTTTTATAAAATTCAAAAGTGGTTTACAAATGATACATCAAAGTCTACTTAAAGAAAGAAATGTACAATTATACGTATAATTATACGTATATTCGTACAATACGCAACCGAATACGTACAAACTATTATACGTATCAAGTATAATACAAGTATAATACTACATAAGGATATGCTCAAGCAATAAACAAAGGCTAAAGTAATGAAAATATCAAGCCAAAATCAGCCTCCTTAAGCAACTTGAGCTACTTGCACCCACTTGCACCAAAATAGACCAATGAGCTTCTCTTAGCCTTCATGACACTCCAAGCCTTTCATCATGACTCCCAAAGGTAGTATGACATCTAGCTAGGCTAGTAGATGACTAATCAAGGCTATTACTCAACTTGCAAGCAAAAGCAAAAATACCCATTAAGCAAAAACAAGCAGCTGAAACACGTAGCCAGGACAGAGCCTGGGTCGCGACTCGCGACCCATACTCGCGACTCGCGAGGCTCTACTTGAACCCCACTCCTTAGCCTTGCTCAAGTACGTAGCCAAGGCAGAACAAAGTCGCGACTCGCGACCCAAAACTCGCGACTCGCGAGATCCTTCTGGACCATGCACCTGCAATGCTTCAAAGTACGCAGCTCAAGCCAAGTAGGCTCGCGACTCGTGGACAAAACTCGCGACTCGCGATTCACCTCTGAACTCTAAGTTCAATTCTCAACATTCAAGTCGCACCTCGTGACCCCTGCTTCAAAGATAGTGTAATCTACTACTTAATACAAACCAAAACAAATAAACTACGAGCTAAAGTTTTAAGTTTACAAACCGGACTAAACAGGACCAAGATTGGACATAAGTGATACAAAGGAACTAATAAAAGGACCATGAAAAGAACTAATCTCAAAGATGGGATTAGCACTAAGGAGTATCTCTTTCGTCGTTTCAAGATCAGGCACTGATCCTGGTTCATCCCCTCCCTCTTCAACAGGAATTGACCTCAATTCTAGCAGTTCATCATCTTCTAAATAAGGAGATAAGTCACCCACGTTGAAGGTTGCAGCAACTCCATAATCACCCGGAAGATCGATCTTATAAGCATTATCACCATAACGCTCTAAGACCTTAAAAGGACCATCTGCTCTCGGCATTAGCTTGTGTTTCCGCTTCCCCGGGAACCTCTCTTTCCTCAAATGAATCCACACCAAATCTCCTGGAGCAAAGATTTTTGGCTTCCTCCTCTTGTTGGCCTTTTTCTTGTACCCCTCATTAGCTTTCTCAATGTTTCCTCGGACCTCCTTGTGAATCTTCACCATGGCTTCGGCCTGAGCTCTAGCATCACCGTGAACATAAGAATCCCTAGGTAAAGCAATAAGATCAATAGGAACGTAAGGGTTAATGCCATAAACAATTTCAAATGGGGAGTGTTTTGTAGCATAAGTAGGTGTCCTGTTGTAAGCGAACTCAGCATGACATAGTTTCACATCCCAATCCTTGCCGGTTTTGCTCACTAGACCCCGAAGCAACGACCCCAATGTCTTGTTAGTCACCTCCGTTTGCCCATCTGTTTGTGGATGATGAGATGTGCTGAATAGTAGTTTAGTTCCCATAAGCCTCCACAAAGTTCTCCAGAAGTAACTCAAAAACTTACTATCACGATCAGAGACAATAGTTTTAGGGACCCCATGTAAGCGCACCACTTCCCGGAAGTACAAGCAAGCGACATTCACCGCATCTTCAGTCTTGTGACATGGAATAAAGTGTGCCATCTTTGAAAATCTATCCACCACCACCATAACTGAGTCTCTCCCCCTTTGAGTTCTAGGCAGTGCCACTACAAAGTCCATGCTCACATCCTCCCACGGCCTTTCCGGAACTGGTAACGGGGTGTACGGCCCTTGTTGAAAAGAACTCTTCGACCTCTGACAAACCCCACATCGAGCCAATACAGCTTGGATCTCACCAACCATGCGTGGCCAATGAAAGTGCTCCTGTAGTAACTCAGTAGTTTTGTTGATGCCGAAATGACCAGCCAACCCACCTCCATGAGCCTCCCGAATCAATAACTCCCTAACCGGACATTTTGGAACACAGAGCTTGTTCCCTCTAAATAAGAACCCATCCACCAACTGAAAATTATTTTTTGAACCGGACTCACAATCAACAAACAAATCACGAAAATCACCATCGAGTGCATAGTAGTCTTTTATCAATTCGAACCCAAGAACCTTGGTATCCACCGTTGTCAGTAGTGAATGTTTCCTGGAAAGAGCATCAGCAACAATATTTGCCTTTCCGGCTTTGTATTTAGCAACAAAGTCAAAAGATTGTAAAAATTCTACCCATTTAGCATGTCGTGCACTGAGCTTATGCTGCCCATGTATGTACTTTAACGACTCATGATCAGAATGTAAAACAAAGGAAGCAGGACGCAAATAATGACTCCAATGTCCTAAAGCTCTAACCATAGCATAAAACTCCTTATCATAAGTAGAATAGTTCAATCTAGCACCACTAAGCTTCTCGCTAAAATAAGCGATAGGCTTACCCGACTGAATCAAAACAGCCCCAACACCTGTCCCACTCGCATCACACTCAACCTCGAAAGGTTTAGTAAAATCAGGTAATGATAACACAGGTGCTTCACACATCTTAACTTTAATCAATTCAAAGGCCCTTTGAGCAGCAACAGTCCACTCAAATTTCCCATGTTTAGTACACTCAGTTATAGGAGCTAATAAAGTACTGAAATTTTTTATAAATCTCCTATAAAAAGACGCTAAACCATGAAAAGACCTCACATCAGTCACACATTTTGGAACCGGCCAAGTAGAAATGGCGTCTACTTTAGCAGGATCCGCCTTCACCCCTACATCAGAAATAATGAAACCCAGAAAACTAACTTCATTTTGCATGAAAGAACACTTCTCTAACTTCCCAAAAAGTTTATGTTTCCTTAGTGTTTCAAATAACTGACACAAATGATTCAAATGATCCTCCTTGTTAGCAGAATAAACAAGAATATCATCTAAATATACCACTACAAATTTGCCTAAAAATGGCCTAAGTACTTCATTCATCAATCTCATGAACGTACTTGGGGCATTTGTTAGACCGAAAGGCATGACAAGCCATTCATACAAGCCATATTTTGTTTTAAAAGCGGTCTTCCACTCATCACCCTCACGCATACAAATTTGATGGTACCCACTCCTAAGATCAATTTTAGAGAACAATTTAGACCCACTCAATTCATCTAACATGTCATCTAATCTAGGAATTGGAAACCTGTACTTGATAGTAATATTGTTAACAGATCGACTATCAATACACATCCTCCAAGACCCATCTTTTTTTGGGACAAGTAAGGCCGGAACAGCACACGGACTCATACTCTCCTTCACATATCCTCTCTCAATCAACTCACTTATTTGTCGTTGTAATTCCCTACTCTCCTCGGGATTACACCTATAGGATGGCTTATTTGGAATAGGGGCTCCGGGAATGAGATCAATCTGATGCTCAATTCCTCTTTTTGGTGGTAAACCAGGAGGTAATTCGTGAGGAAAAACATCCTGAAATTCATTTAAAACCTCCCCCAACTCAGAATCTGTAATCGCCACTCCCTCTATTTTTTCTTGACTTACTAACACAAACGCACACCCCTCTTGCTCAAACAACCTCTCGAATTCTTTTCTCCCTAATAACACACTCCCATTGTCCGAATTGGACTTTGATTTAGGCTTGGTGTTTAGGATTTTTGAGGGTGCTAAAGGTAACAAAGTTTTCATTTTTCCATCTTTATTAACTTTATAAGTGTTAGTTACACCATCGTGAATTACTCCCCGATCAAACTGCCAGGGACGCCCAAGTAACAAGTGACATGCCGTCATTGGGATTACATCACACAAAATTTCATCGACATAATTACCAATGCTAAAATTAATCAAGACTCTATTCCGCACCTTAACCTCACTTTCATCATCTAACCATTTTAGTTTATAAGGATTAGGGTGTTTCACCAACGGCAAAGACAACTTATTCACCAATTCAGTGGACGCTACATTCGCACAACTACCCCCATCTACAATCAACGTGCATAATTTTTTTTGGATCAGACATTTCGAATGAAATATCGTCTCTCTTTGTTCACTTTCTTTTGCCACGTTGTTGGTATACAGATTTCTTCTAATAACCAGATTTTCCCCCTCTAATTCAGGTTGACAAAGTTCTTCTACATCCTCCTCTTCCTCTTTATCATGTTCATGAGCTAGAAGAGCTAATTTTTCTATTTCATCTATTTCTTCTATATCATGTAAGGTCATAATTCGGGCAGTAGGACAATTAGATTGGTAATGACCATAACCTTGACACTTATAGCATTTTACTTTGTCATTAACAGTTCTAATAGGCACATTAGCTTTCTTATTCCTATCATGATCAGTACTAACATTAACATTGCTACTACTAGTACTAGGCTTAAAAGTTGAAGATCTAGTAAAAGGTTTAGCAATTGTACCACTCGATTTCTTCCTTTGACTCTCCAAAGTAGGCGCCATTTTGCAAGCTTCCGCATAAGTAAGGAAAGGAAACACTTCCAACTTCTCCCTCAAATCCGTGTTCAACCCACCTAGGAACCGTCCTAGTCTTTGTTCTTCGGATTCATCTATTTCACAAACCATGGCAAGCTTTTCGAATTCCTTGATGAACTCCAAAACCGGCATGGTTCCTTGCTTCAAAGTCGACCACCTCACATATTGGTGTTGCTTGTAGTTCGAAGGCACAAATCTCTTCCTCAATTGCTTCTTTAGCTTACTCCAGGTTTGGATTCTGGACTTGTTCTCCTTCTCCCTTTGTTTCTTCAACCCTTCCAACCATATTGAAGCATATTTTGTCAACTTCAAAACCGCCACCTTGTATTGCCTCTCTTCTGGTGTTTCTTTGTACTCAAAAAACCTCTCCAAAGATCTTTCCCATTCAAGGTACACCTCTGGATCAGTAGTACCATCGAATTCAGGAACATCGATTTTCAAACCCCTATCATCCCCATACGATTCCTTCTGTTCTTCATTTGTTTTTTTGTTTTTCAATACTTCCAATGTTAATTGGGTCATCATATCATGCAAAGCATCATTTTGCTTGGACAAAGCTTCAATCAGTTGATCCCTCTTCAAGTTTGCAGCAGTTTCATCACCCATGTTGAACTTAAGCTCTTGATACCACTTGAACTATAATTAGTCTTGAAATCAATCAAGCAAATAATTAGAGTTGAGAAGATAATGAAATAACTCAAAAGAATCACTCTTAAGAAAATATTCCCTACTAAATTCAGTAGAAAGAATCACTCTTACACTCAATTCAGGTTGATTAAATCACTTAGAGAATCACTCTCAAAGCTCACTAATCGGTTTAGAAAACTTGTAGTTAAAACTCCCAAGTAATCAATTCAAAGAAAGCTAAGTTACTTTAGCCTCAAGGATGAACAAAGTTCAAGTTTTTATAAAATTCAAAAGTGGTTTACAAATGATACATCAAAGTCTACTTAAAGAAAGAAATGTACAATTATACGTATAATTATACGTATATTCGTACAATACGCAACCGAATACGTACAAACTATTATACGTATCAAGTATAATACAAGTATAATACTACATAAGGATATGCTCAAGCAATAAACAAAGGCTAAAGTAATGAAAATATCAAGCCAAAATCAGCCTCCTTAAGCAACTTGAGCTACTTGCACCCACTTGCACCAAAATAGACCAATGAGCTTCTCTTAGCCTTCATGACACTCCAAGCCTTTCATCATGACTCCCAAAGGTAGTATGACATCTAGCTAGGCTAGTAGATGACTAATCAAGGCTATTACTCAACTTGCAAGCAAAAGCAAAAATACCCATTAAGCAAAAACAAGCAGCTGAAACACGTAGCCAGGACAGAATATGGTGGATAAATTGGGACTAAAAACAACTCCTCACAAAAATCCTTATATAATCCAATGGCTTAATCAAGGGAAAGGAATTAAAGTGGATAAACAAATTCTGATTTCATTTAGCATTGGTAACAATTATCAAGAAGAGTTGTATTGTGATGTAATCCCCATGGATGCGTGTCATTTGTTGCTTGGAAGACCTTGGATGTTTGATAGGCGAGTTAATCATGATGGATATAAAAACACTTATTCCTTTATTAAAAATGGCAAGAAAATTGTATTAACTCCCTTACCCCCACCCAAAACTGCCGCACAACCACCACCCAAAACTGCCGCACAACAGAACAATACTCCCTTACCCACTACTCTTACTACCCTCATCAAGTCTGAATATCATGAGTTCCAACCCCATAAAGGGCTCATTTTAAGTGGACTTGAAGACAGCCCCTCACCTCCCAAAGAACCTCTCCATCCCTTACTTAGTTCCCTCTTTCAAGAATTCCCTAATGTTTTCCCCTCTGAAATGCCGTGTGCATTACCTCCCAAAAGGGACATCCAACACAAAATTGACTTGATTCCCGGTTCTACCTTGCCAAATAAACCTGCCTATAGAACCAACCCTAAGGAGACCGAGGAGATAAGACGGCAGGTTGACGAGTTGTTATCTAAGGGATTGATTCGAGAGTCCTTGAGCCCGTGTGCATGCCCTACTTTACTTGTTCCAAAGAAAAATGGTGAATGGCGTATGTGTGTGGACAGTAGGCCTATTAACAAAATCACTATCAAATATCGATTTCCAATTCCAAGATTGAATGATTTGTTAGATGATTTACATGGTGCTAAAGTATTTTCGAAAATTGATCTTAAAAGTGGCTATCATCAAATTCGAATTTTCGAAGGAGATGAATGGAAAACAGCTTTCAAAACCAAGGATGGATTGTTCGAGTGGCTTGTCATGCCATTTGGTTTAACAAACGCACCTTCTACCTTCATGCGTTTGATGAATCAAGTTCTGAAACCTTTTATTGGTCGCTTTGTAGTAGTTTATTTTGATGATATTTTAATTTATAGTCGAGATGATGATGAGCATGTATCACATCTTAGAGAAGTCTTTTCTGTTTTAGCAAGAGAACAATTGTATGGTAATCTAGATAAGTGTGATTTCTTTTCTAGTTTTGTAACTTTTCTAGGATTTAAAGTGTCATGTAATGGTATTGAAGTTGATGAAGACAAAGTAAAAGCGATCAATGAGTGGCCCACGCCACAATCAGTTCAACAAGTGCGAAGTTTTCATGGGTTAGCCTCTTTCTATAGGCGATTCGTGAGAAATTTCAGTACTCTCATGGCTCCAATCACCGAACTCACAAAGCTTTCAAAATTTGAATGGAATCCAAATGCTCAAAAGGCATTTGAAGAGGTTAAGAAGATGCTTACTACTGCACCTATTCTTGTATTACCTAACTTTGATGATGTATTTGAAATTGAATGTGATGCTAGTGGTGTTGGAATAGGAGCTGTCCTATCTCAAAACCGGCGGCCCATAGCCTATTTCAGTGAAAAGCTCAATGATGTTCAAAGGAGATATTCCACCTATGACAAAGAATTTTTGGCTCTTGTTCGTGCTTTAGACCATTGGAGGCATTACCTATTGCCTAAAGAATTCATTCTACATTCAGATCATGAAGCACTCAAGTTCTTGCAAAGCCAACAAAAGCTCCATGCTCGCCATGCCAAATGGGTTGAATTCCTTCAATCTTTTCACTTCGTCATCAAGCATAAGAAAGGAGAAATGAACAAAGGTGCCGATGCTTTGTCCAGGAGATATGTGTTGCTTAATTCTTTGAAAACACGTGTGATAGGTGTAGAAGAAATGAAGCAATGCTATGATGATGACTCTGATTTTGGAGAAATCTTTCTAAAGTGTAAAAGCCATCCCCATAAAGACTTTTACATTTTGGATGGTTTTCTTTTCAAAGGGAATAGCATTTGTGTTCCTAAATCTAGCTTGAGAGAAAGCTTAATTAAAGAATTCCATGAAGGAGGAATGGCTGGTCACTTTGGAATTGAGAAGACCTACACTCTCATTTCTGAATACTTCTTTTGGCCTCGGTTGAAACGAGATGTAGACTTTGTTGTTAAGAGGTGCGTGAAGTGTCAACAAGCTAAGAGCCATCAATTGCCTCAAGGGTATCTCATGCCCTTACCCATACCGCAAGCTCCTTGGGAAGATGTAAGTCTTGATTTCGTGGTAGGACTTCCCATCACCAAAAACAGAAAGGACTCGATCATGGTGGTTGTTGATCGATTCTCAAAAATGGTTCACTTCATCTCTTGTCATACAACCCATGATGCTAGCCGTGTGGCTGATCTTTACTTCAAAGAGGTTGTTCGCTTACATGGGATTCCCAAATCAATGGTTAGTGATCGAGACGCCAAGTTCCTAAGTCATTTTTGGCTTACCTTATGGCGCAAGATGGGAACAAAGCTCAAATTCAGTACTTCAAGCCATCCTCAAACCGATGGTCAGACCGAAGTCACCAATAGGACTTTAGGGTCCTTGCTACGAGCCCTTGCAACAAAGCGTCCTAGCCAATGGGAAGAAATGCTACCTCATGCTGAATTTGCTTACAACCGAGTTCCTAGCCGTACCACAAGCTTGAGCCCATTTGAAGTTGTTTATGGGTTCAATCCATGTACTCCAATTGATTTGGCTCCATTTCCAACTCCAACCAAATATAGTCATGAAGCTAGTGAACGAGTCAAAGAGATCCAATCCATTCATGAGAAAGTTCGTGGGCAGATTGAACGAGCTAATGCAAAGATGAAGGAGTACTATGACAAAAAAAGAAGCTCGGTGCATTTCAAGGAAGGTGACCTTGTGTGGGTTCATTTAAGGAAGGAACGTTTTCCAACTAAGAGGCGTTCTAAAATCAGTCCAAGGAGTGATGGTCCATTCGAAATCAAGGAGAAAGTGAATGACAATGCCTATAAGGTCGAATTGCCCGGGGACTATGGAGTTTCTTCTACCTTCAATGTTCAAGACTTGTCCCCCTACTTTGATGAATTTGAAGAATTGCCAAGTTTGAGGTCAAACTCTTCAAAAGCCGGGGAGGATGTTGTGATCCGGCCTCCTAACTCCTTGGTTCAGAATGGTAAAATAGTCACCATGGTTCGAACTTGCATCCATGACTTGGTTGGATTGATTATCCAACCTACTCAAGTCCTATTTAATTTTGTTTATTAAATTTTCAGTTTAACTTTGTGTTTAGTAGGGTTCGATCCTTGTTAGTATAAATCGAACCCCTTTTAATTTGTTTGAGTTATTTTAAATTCAGTCAAGTAGTTAGTTAATTAAGGCTAGCAATAAACAAAGCAATGTGTCATTGGAAGCAATGAGAAACCGGCGGTTTGCAAGGAGATCAGAGAAGCAAAGCTGGCAGCCTTGAAGCCCCAAAAACCGGCAGCCTTGAAGCCCAAAGCCGGCAGTATTGGAAGTCCAAAGATGGCAGCTCCAAGATGGCATCCTCAAGATCCAAAGATGGCAGCTTCAAGATGGCATCCTCAAGATCCAAAGATGGCAGCTTCAAGATGGCATCCAAAGATGGTAAGGTGGCAGCCTCAAGTGCAAAACCGGCAGCCCCCTTCGAAGTTTTAAAGCCGGCAGCCTCTAGGGGAATACAAGAAGTCATCAATACAATCAAGCTACAAGAAGCTTCCAGAATTCAGCTGCCAAGCAAGAGGATTAAAAGAGCAATTAAAAGAGAGACAAAGCAATTAAGAAGGCATTAAAATGGAGCTTAAAAGCCGGCTGCCCAAGCTCCTCAAATTCAGATTTTATTATCTTCAATTGCAACCACCATTTCTGATTTCTTAGGATAAGGATTAGACTTTCTAATTACCCTAGCTTATCCTAATTGTACTTATAAATAGTGGCTTGCATATCAATGAAAAAATCAGAACTTTTGAATCAAAAACAAACACTTAAATTTGTCTTGGTTTTTCCTCAAGAAATCCGAAACAATTATCCTTTGCTTGTCTAATTTGTGGCTCAATTAGGCTGTGATCTTAGGAATCTAATTTGTTGAATTTGGTGGTGAAATCTGTATCCAAGTTCACGAATTAAAGCCCAAGTCCTCGAAGTTGGTGGTGTTATTTCTGTATCCATCTTTGAAACTTGACCTATCCTTTACTTTAGTGGCTAGTCCCTTGTAATCTTCTTGTGCTACAACAAGGTTACAACACATCTTTGGACCCTGAGGATGCCATCTCGAAGCTGCCATCTTTGGACTTCAACACTGCCGGCTTTGGGCTTCAAAGCTACCGGCTCCATGATGATTTTATTGCTAACCTTAACTACTTAACATAAGCAAATAAAAGGGGGTTCGATTTATACTAACAAGGATCGAACCCTACTAACATAGACTCAATAAACAAAGGAAAATAAAGCTTGAGTTGGTTGGATGACACTTCGAAATATATCATGGACGACACTTCGAACCATGGTATTGATCTTGCCATCTTGAACCAACGAGCTAGGAGGACGGATTACAACATTGCCCCTATCCTAACCGCGGTATTGGGATAGTGTATACTTGCTATGTTGTTTATGTGATATGAATTTCCGTAAGATGGGGTTCATGGGTTTGGATGTAAGATTCTCATTCCTTGCATAGTAGGAAAGTTCGTTCGCGTAAGATGCGTTCGCACGTGCATTGACCAGTCTAAAATGTAAATGGTAGCGACAATGTTTATTAATGTTAAGTTTGGATAATTAAAAGTTGGTCTATTTTATGTTATTCGTTATTATGTTGATTATGTCGCATGTTGGATGTTTAAGTCTGATGTGTTTGTTTGATTTGTTCTATGATTATGTGTATCTATGTTAGGGTGGGACTGTTGAGAGTTGGATCCGCGAGATGGGGAAGCTCTTCGACGCTACGTTTTGCCCCGAGCACGAGAAGGTCCAGATCGCCGCCTACTACTTGTTGATGATGACAGTGTTGCTTAGCTTTGGGTTGGGCGAGTGCCGTTTTTTTTCCTAGTTTAGATTATGTTATGTTTCTAGTTTGGACGTTTAGTTTATGTATTCTGTATATTCTAACTTTGATAGTATTTGGAGTTAACTTTTAGTATTGATTACTTTGGGTTTAGTATCGTACAAACTTGTGGGTGTTGTACTTTTGGGTCATAGTAATAATCATTTTGAGGTTTTCTTTTCAATTTTTAAGTAAGTTTGTTTGTTAGATCGATAATTCGACTCGTCGGTTTCTTCCACGCCGATTTAAGCGAGTCGGGTCGTCACAGACAAGTGCATGGCCGAGTGTGAGCCTTCTATAGCCTGACTTGGCTATGTGGCCAGGGGTGCACCCTTGGTAGAGTATCCTCCTTGTCCTTGTATCCATGTTTTAGATGGTGAAAGGGAATCATCGACACTTGGCATGGACAGGGGTGGCCCTGCATGCCACAGTGTGTGCCTTATATAGCCTGACTCGGCTATGTGGCTGAGGGTGCACCCATGGTAGAGTATCCTCCTGGCCTTGCAACCATGTGTTATACGATTGAACAGGAATGGTTGACGCTCGGCATGGGCCGGGGTAACCTTGCGTGGCCGAGTATGAGCCCTTCATAGCCTGACTTGCCTATGTGGCCGAGGGTGCACACTTGGTAGGGTGTCATTCCTGCCCCTATTGCCATGTCTTAAATGGTGAAAGGGAATGCTCGACACTCGACATGGACAAGGGTGACCCTGCATGGTCGAGTCTTAGCCGTCCATAGCTTAACTCAGCTATGTGGCCGAGGGTGCATCCTTGGTCGAGTGTTCTCCCTGACCTAGTAACTATGTCTTGGATGGTGAAAGGTAGTGGTCGACGCTCAGCATGGGCAAGGGTGACCCTGCCTGACCGAGTGTGAGCCCTCAATACCCTGACTCGGCTATGTGGTCGAGGGTCCGCTCTGTGTAGCGTGTTCTCGTTGATCTGAGCTTTGTAACGTGATCGTTTTGTTCGAAACGTAGTGTTGTTTCTCGAAGTGACGATTCATTTATGAGTTTTACTATAAAGGGGAACGTTTGTTTACATTTGCCTTTTAGTATTTTTTATTGGTTGTGGGTCAACTTTCCAGAAAGAGATGGAGGGCATCTTTTATTCTCTGGAGGCCAACAACATCTGAGTCATGCCTAGACATGGCTCTTCGTCTGAGCAAAATACTCCTCCTGCCTCTCCTCCCCCTAATTTGGGGAGGGAAATAAGAATGGGTGTCCTTTTGATGGTGAAAGCCCATGCCTGGTTACCCGAGTCTTCTGATTTGGCCAAGGCCTTTCCTTGGCTTCCTCAGATAGCTCGAAAAGTAATGGAGATGAGTCCGAGGATAGGCGTGAATGGTTGCCTTGTCCTTGGGAGGTTCCCTTAGCAGTGTGTGGTCCTAAACGTAGTTACTTGGACTGTTTGTTGGAAACAGGAGCGGTGAGGATGGCTTCCAAGGGTGAGCAGCCGATTGTCAATGAGGCGTAACCTGGGACCAGTGGCCAAGAGGTCCCGCTGTGTGGGCCTACTTTTTCTTCCTGACCCGATATGGTCTAAAGTCACTCTATCAGTTTTACGAACCCTTAATTAGCACCGTGGTTAACCTCCCTTTAGGTTGTATTGTTTTATACGAAGCACATCTGAAGGCGGGTGTCATGTTTCTGATGTGATCCGTCCTCCAAGCTCCTTGGTTCGAAATGGCAAGCTAGTAGCCATGGTTCGAGATGGCATTCATAACATGGTTGGATTAACTATCCATCCAACTCAAGTCCTTTTTACTCTAGTTTATTGAGTTTAACCGTTTTTATTGTAATTTGGGTTCGGTCCTTGTTTATGTAAACTGAACCTCTTTTGTTTAAGTTGTTTAAGTTAAGTCAAGTTAGTTTAATCAAGGCAAATAAATGAAGCAAAGTTGACAGGTCTAGAAGCTCCCAAAACCGGCAGCCTTAGGGCAATTAAAGAGAGCACTTAAGAGGAGACCAAGCAATTATGAAGGCATTGAAGAAGAGCTTGAAACAAGGATGGATGCTCCTCCTTTAGTTCTGATTTGTTATCTTCAAGGATAGGATTATCCTTTTAGATTACAAATTCACCACTTGTTCTGATTTTTATCTCATCTTTAGGATAAGCTTTGTAATCTTAATTTGCACCTCTAATTCTGATCTTTAGGATAGGATTAGATTTCCTAATTATCTTTAGCTTATCATTGGATGTAATTATAAATAGTGGCCTTGAGCATCAATGAAAAAATCAGAACTTTTGAATCAAAAAAACAAACACTTAAATTTGTCTTGGTTTTTCCTCAAGAAATCCGAAACAATTATCCTTTGCTTGTCTAATTTGTGGCTCAATTAGGCTGTGATCTTAGGAACCTAATTTGTTGAATTTGGTGGTGAAATCTGTATCCAAGTTCACGAATTAAAGCCCAAGTCCTCGAAGTTGGTGGTGTTATTTCTGTATCCATCTTTGAAACTTGATCTATCCTTTACTTTAGTGGCTAGTCCCTTGTAATCTTCTTGTGCTACAACAAGGTTACAACATTTGGTGGCCCATGCAGGTCTAGCCACCTTTCTCCTCCACAAAAACAACCCCGTTCTGCCCCCTTACCCCACGTCCAACAACCCCTCTCCACACAAAAAAAAAAAAAAAAAAAAAAAAAATCAAAAAAAAAAAAAAACCAAAATGTCGAACCCACCTCCCAATTGGCAAGAATACATTCAGAAAAGTGAAGAAGAGAAGGAGAGCTTAAGGGCTCAAATGGCTACTATGCAAACAGAAATGGCGGACCTAATGAGGAGACTCATTAGGCAAAGAGAAGGTTCACCCACTCGAAGTGAACAAAGTAGTGATCCAGGAGTTGAAGATGAAACTCCAAGAACAAGGCCAAACAATAATGATATCAAGGTTGATATTCCAGAATATGATGGCAAGATGGATGCCGATGAGTTCATCGAATGGTTGAACACCGTTGAAAGAGTGTTCGATTACAAGAATACTCCGGAGGACAAGAAAGTGAAAATTATTGCCTTAAAACTCAGAAAATATGCGTCCACTTGGTGGTCAAATGTAAATGCAAAAAGGCAAAGGCAAGGTAAAGATAAGGTCAGAACTTGGCCTAAAATGAAAAAGTTGATGAAAAGCAAGTTCTTACCTACTTACTATGTCCAAGAAAATTTTCAGAAGTTCCACAAGTTGAAACAAGGAACGAAATCAGTAGAGGAATATGCAAGAGAATTTGAAGGATTAACCATGAAATGTGATGTCGAAGAGGACGAACCCCAAACTTTGGTTCGTTTCCTTGGAGGGTTGGACCCTCGAATTGCAAATGTTGTTGAGTTACACCCCTACTCAACTTTGGAGGAGTTAGTCATTCTATCTCACAAAGTTGAAGCCCAACAAAAGGCCAAAGGGAAAGAGACCTCACGTCCCTTTTCCAAAACAGCCCCTTCCCCATTCAACCGTCCATACCAAACACCACTCAAAATAGCCTCCTCTAATCCACCCAAACCACAAAATCAGCCCACTAATCCTCCTAAACCACAAAATTCAGCCCAACCCAGAAAATGTTTTCGTTGTCATGGCTTTGGCCATATTGCAACCGAATGCCCAAATAAGAGAGTAATCTCTTTGATTGAATGTAAAAAGGAAGAACCAGAAGAGAATCATGATTATGATGATGTTGAAGAATCGGATCAGGAGCAAGATGAAGTGTTCCTAGGACCCGATGAAGGTGAGTGTTTAGTTGTTAGGCGTGCCCTAAGCAGCTTGGTTGGCAAAGATGAGAATTTACAACGAGAGGCAATCTTTCACTCCCGTTGTACCATCAAGAACAAGGTATGTACTCTAATTATTGATGGTGGTAGTTGTACGAATGTGGCGTCTCAGAATATGGTGGACAAATTGGGATTAAAAACAACTCCTCACAAAAATCCATATGTAATCCAATGGCTTAATCAAGGAAAAGGTATACAAGTTGATAAACAAATTCTGATTTCATTTAGCATTGGTAACAATTATCAAGAAGAGTTGTATTGTGATGTAATCCCCATGGATGCGTGTCATTTGTTGCTTGGACGACCTTGGTTGTTTGATAGGAGAGTTATTCATGATGGATATAAAAATACATACTCATTTGTTAAAAATGGCAAGAAAATTGTGTTAACTCCTTTACCACCCCCCAAAACCGTCCCAAAACAGAACAATAACCCCTTACCCACTACTCTTACTACCCTCATCAAGTCTGAATATCATGAGTTCAAACCCCACAAAGGGCTCATTTTAAGTGGACTTGAAGACAGCCCCTCACCTCCAAAAGAACCCCTCCATCCCTTACTTAATTCCCTCTTCCAAGAGTTCTCTTTTGTTTTCCCCTCTGAAATGCCCAATGCCCTACCTCCCAAAAGAGACATCCAACACAAAATTGACTTGATTCCCGGTTCTATATTACCAAATAAACCGGCCTATAGAACTAATCCTAAGGAGACCGAGGAGATAAGAAGGCAAGTTGATGAGTTGTTGTCTAAGGGATTGATTCGAGAGTCCTTGAGCCCGTGTGCATGTCCTACCTTACTTGTTCCAAAGAAAAATGGTGAATGGCGTATGTGTGTGGATAGTAGGCCTATTAACAAAATCACTATCAAATATCGATTTCCAATTCCAAGATTGAATGATTTGTTAGATGATTTACATGGTGCTAAAGTATTTTCGAAAATTGATCTTAAAAGTGGCTATCATCAAATTCGAATTTTCGAAGGAGATGAATGGAAAACAGCTTTCAAAACCAAGGATGGATTGTTTGAGTGGCTTGTCATGCCATTTGGTTTAACAAACGCACCTTCCACTTTCATGCGTTTGATGAACCAAGTGTTGAGACCTTTTATTGGTCATTGTGTAGTTGTTTACTTTGATGATATTTTAGTTTACAATAAAGATGATGATGAGCATGTATCACATCTTAGAGATGTTTTGTCTGTTTTGTCCAAGGAACAATTGTATGGTAATTTAGAGAAGTGTCATTTCTTTTCTAGTTATGTAACATTCTTAGGATTTAAAGTGTCATGTAATGGTATTGAAGTTGAATGACAATGCTTACAAGGTAGAATTACCAGGGGATTATGGAGTGTCATCTACCTTTAATGTGCAAGACTTGTCCCCCTATTTTGATGAGCTTGAAGAGTTGCCAAGTTTGAGGTCAAACTCTTCCAAAGAAGGGGAGAATGATGTGATCCGTCCTCCAAGCTCCTTGGTTCGAAATGGCAAGCTAGTAGCCATGGTTCGAGATGGCATTCATAACATGGTTGGATTAACTATCCATCCAACTCAAGTCCTTTTTACTCTAGTTTATTGAGTTTAACTTTGTTTTTATTGTAATTTGGGTTCGGTCCTTGTTTATGTAAACTGAACCTCTTTTGTTTAAGTTGTTTAAGTTAAGTCAAGTTAGTTTAATCAAGGCAAATAAATGAAGCAAAGTTGACAGGTCTAGAAGCTCCCAAAACCGGCAGCCTTAGGGCAATTAAAGAGAGCACTTAAGAGGAGACCAAGCAATTATGAAGGCATTGAAGAAGAGCTTGAAACAAGGATGGATGCTCCTCCTTTAGTTCTGATTTGTTATCTTCAAGGATAGGATTATCCTTTTAGATTACAAATTCACCACTTGTTCTGATTTTTATCTCATCTTTAGGATAAGCTTTGTAATCTTAATTTGCACCTCTAATTCTGATCTTTAGGATAGGATTAGATTTCCTAATTATCTTTAGCTTATCATTGGATGTAATTATAAATAGTGGCCTTGAGCATCAATGAAAAAATCAGAACTTTTGAATCAAAAAAACAAACACTTAAATTTGTCTTGGTTTTTCCTCAAGAAATCCGAAACAATTATCCTTTGCTTGTCTAATTTGTGGCTCAATTAGGCTGTGATCTTAGGAACCTAATTTGTTGAATTTGGTGGTGAAATCTGTATCCAAGTTCACGAATTAAAGCCCAAGTCCTCGAAGTTGGTGGTGTTATTTCTGTATCCATCTTTGAAACTTGATCTATCCTTTACTTTAGTGGCTAGTCCCTTGTAATCTTCTTGTGCTACAACAAGGTTACAACATTTGGTGGCCCATGCAGGTCTAGCCACCTTTCTCCTCCACAAAAACAACCCCGTTCTGCCCCCTTACCCCACGTCCAACAACCCCTCTCCACACAAAAAAAAAAAAAAAAAAAAAAAAAAATCAAAAAAAAAAAAAAACCAAAATGTCGAACCCACCTCCCAATTGGCAAGAATACATTCAGAAAAGTGAAGAAGAGAAGGAGAGCTTAAGGGCTCAAATGGCTACTATGCAAACAGAAATGGCGGACCTAATGAGGAGACTCATTAGGCAAAGAGAAGGTTCACCCACTCGAAGTGAACAAAGTAGTGATCCAGGAGTTGAAGATGAAACTCCAAGAACAAGGCCAAACAATAATGATATCAAGGTTGATATTCCAGAATATGATGGCAAGATGGATGCCGATGAGTTCATCGAATGGTTGAACACCGTTGAAAGAGTGTTCGATTACAAGAATACTCCGGAGGACAAGAAAGTGAAAATTATTGCCTTAAAACTCAGAAAATATGCGTCCACTTGGTGGTCAAATGTAAATGCAAAAAGGCAAAGGCAAGGTAAAGATAAGGTCAGAACTTGGCCTAAAATGAAAAAGTTGATGAAAAGCAAGTTCTTACCTACTTACTATGTCCAAGAAAATTTTCAGAAGTTCCACAAGTTGAAACAAGGAACGAAATCAGTAGAGGAATATGCAAGAGAATTTGAAGGATTAACCATGAAATGTGATGTCGAAGAGGACGAACCCCAAACTTTGGTTCGTTTCCTTGGAGGGTTGGACCCTCGAATTGCAAATGTTGTTGAGTTACACCCCTACTCAACTTTGGAGGAGTTAGTCATTCTATCTCACAAAGTTGAAGCCCAACAAAAGGCCAAAGGGAAAGAGACCTCACGTCCCTTTTCCAAAACAGCCCCTTCCCCATTCAACCGTCCATACCAAACACCACTCAAAATAGCCTCCTCTAATCCACCCAAACCACAAAATCAGCCCACTAATCCTCCTAAACCACAAAATTCAGCCCAACCCAGAAAATGTTTTCGTTGTCATGGCTTTGGCCATATTGCAACCGAATGCCCAAATAAGAGAGTAATCTCTTTGATTGAATGTAAAAAGGAAGAACCAGAAGAGAATCATGATTATGATGATGTTGAAGAATCGGATCAGGAGCAAGATGAAGTGTTCCTAGGACCCGATGAAGGTGAGTGTTTAGTTGTTAGGCGTGCCCTAAGCAGCTTGGTTGGCAAAGATGAGAATTTACAACGAGAGGCAATCTTTCACTCCCGTTGTACCATCAAGAACAAGGTATGTACTCTAATTATTGATGGTGGTAGTTGTACGAATGTGGCGTCTCAGAATATGGTGGACAAATTGGGATTAAAAACAACTCCTCACAAAAATCCATATGTAATCCAATGGCTTAATCAAGGAAAAGGTATACAAGTTGATAAACAAATTCTGATTTCATTTAGCATTGGTAACAATTATCAAGAAGAGTTGTATTGTGATGTAATCCCCATGGATGCGTGTCATTTGTTGCTTGGACGACCTTGGTTGTTTGATAGGAGAGTTATTCATGATGGATATAAAAATACATACTCATTTGTTAAAAATGGCAAGAAAATTGTGTTAACTCCTTTACCACCCCCCAAAACCGTCCCAAAACAGAACAATAACCCCTTACCCACTACTCTTACTACCCTCATCAAGTCTGAATATCATGAGTTCAAACCCCACAAAGGGCTCATTTTAAGTGGACTTGAAGACAGCCCCTCACCTCCAAAAGAACCCCTCCATCCCTTACTTAATTCCCTCTTCCAAGAGTTCTCTTTTGTTTTCCCCTCTGAAAATGCCCAATGCCCTACCTCCCAAAAGAGACATCCAACACAAAATTGACTTGATTCCCGGTTCTATATTACCAAATAAACCGGCCTATAGAACTAATCCTAAGGAGACCGAGGAGATAAGAAGGCAAGTTGATGAGTTGTTGTCTAAGGGATTGATTCGAGAGTCCTTGAGCCCGTGTGCATGTCCTACCTTACTTGTTCCAAAGAAAAATGGTGAATGGCGTATGTGTGTGGATAGTAGGCCTATTAACAAAATCACTATCAAATATCGATTTCCAATTCCAAGATTGAATGATTTGTTAGATGATTTACATGGTGCTAAAGTATTTTCGAAAATTGATCTTAAAAGTGGCTATCATCAAATTCGAATTTTCGAAGGAGATGAATGGAAAACAGCTTTCAAAACCAAGGATGGATTGTTTGAGTGGCTTGTCATGCCATTTGGTTTAACAAACGCACCTTCCACTTTCATGCGTTTGATGAACCAAGTGTTGAGACCTTTTATTGGTCATTGTGTAGTTGTTTACTTTGATGATATTTTAGTTTACAATAAAGATGATGATGAGCATGTATCACATCTTAGAGATGTTTTGTCTGTTTTGTCCAAGGAACAATTGTATGGTAATTTAGAGAAGTGTCATTTCTTTTCTAGTTATGTAACATTCTTAGGATTTAAAGTGTCATGTAATGGTATTGAAGTTGAATGACAATGCTTACAAGGTAGAATTACCAGGGGATTATGGAGTGTCATCTACCTTTAATGTGCAAGACTTGTCCCCCTATTTTGATGAGCTTGAAGAGTTGCCAAGTTTGAGGTCAAACTCTTCCAAAGAAGGGGAGAATGATGTGATCCGTCCTCCAAGCTCCTTGGTTCGAAATGGCAAGCTAGTAGCCATGGTTCGAGATGGCATTCATAACATGGTTGGATTAACTATCCATCCAACTCAAGTCCTTTTTACTCTAGTTTATTGAGTTTAACTTTGTTTTTATTGTAATTTGGGTTCGGTCCTTGTTTATGTAAACTGAACCTCTTTTGTTTAAGTTGTTTAAGTTAAGTCAAGTTAGTTTAATCAAGGCAAATAAATGAAGCAAAGTTGACAGGTCTAGAAGCTCCCAAAACCGGCAGCCTTAGGGCAATTAAAGAGAGCACTTAAGAGGAGACCAAGCAATTATGAAGGCATTGAAGAAGAGCTTGAAACAAGGATGGATGCTCCTCCTTTAGTTCTGATTTGTTATCTTCAAGGATAGGATTATCCTTTTAGATTACAAATTCACCACTTGTTCTGATTTTTATCTCATCTTTAGGATAAGCTTTGTAATCTTAATTTGCACCTCTAATTCTGATCTTTAGGATAGGATTAGATTTCCTAATTATCTTTAGCTTATCATTGGATGTAATTATAAATAGTGGCCTTGAGCATCAATGAAAAAATCAGAACTTTTGAATCAAAAAAACAAACACTTAAATTTGTCTTGGTTTTTCCTCAAGAAATCCGAAACAATTATCCTTTGCTTGTCTAATTTGTGGCTCAATTAGGCTGTGATCTTAGGAACCTAATTTGTTGAATTTGGTGGTGAAATCTGTATCCAAGTTCACGAATTAAAGCCCAAGTCCTCGAAGTTGGTGGTGTTATTTCTGTATCCATCTTTGAAACTTGATCTATCCTTTACTTTAGTGGCTAGTCCCTTGTAATCTTCTTGTGCTACAACAAGGTTACAACATTTGGTGGCCCATGCAGGTCTAGCCACCTTTCTCCTCCACAAAAACAACCCCGTTCTGCCCCCTTACCCCACGTCCAACAACCCCTCTCCACACAAAAAAAAAAAAAAAAAAAAAAAAAAAATCAAAAAAAAAAAAAACCAAAATGTCGAACCCACCTCCCAATTGGCAAGAATACATTCAGAAAAGTGAAGAAGAGAAGGAGAGCTTAAGGGCTCAAATGGCTACTATGCAAACAGAAATGGCGGACCTAATGAGGAGACTCATTAGGCAAAGAGAAGGTTCACCCACTCGAAGTGAACAAAGTAGTGATCCAGGAGTTGAAGATGAAACTCCAAGAACAAGGCCAAACAATAATGATATCAAGGTTGATATTCCAGAATATGATGGCAAGATGGATGCCGATGAGTTCATCGAATGGTTGAACACCGTTGAAAGAGTGTTCGATTACAAGAATACTCCGGAGGACAAGAAAGTGAAAATTATTGCCTTAAAACTCAGAAAATATGCGTCCACTTGGTGGTCAAATGTAAATGCAAAAAGGCAAAGGCAAGGTAAAGATAAGGTCAGAACTTGGCCTAAAATGAAAAAGTTGATGAAAAGCAAGTTCTTACCTACTTACTATGTCCAAGAAAATTTTCAGAAGTTCC
Organism: Salicornia ramosissima; assembly: GCA_951394345.1. Lineage (NCBI taxonomy): Eukaryota > Viridiplantae > Streptophyta > Magnoliopsida > Caryophyllales > Amaranthaceae > Salicornia > Salicornia ramosissima. The sequence goes on along the minus strand of OX596236.1, from coordinate 31,229,620 downwards.
ACAAGTTGAAACAAGGAACGAAATCAGTAGAGGAATATGCAAGAGAATTTGAAGGATTAACCATGAAATGTGATGTCGAAGAGGACGAACCCCAAACTTTGGTTCGTTTCCTTGGAGGGTTGGACCCTCGAATTGCAAATGTTGTTGAGTTACACCCCTACTCAACTTTGGAGGAGTTAGTCATTCTATCTCACAAAGTTGAAGCCCAACAAAAGGCCAAAGGGAAAGAGACCTCACGTCCCTTTTCCAAAACAGCCCCTTCCCCATTCAACCGTCCATACCAAACACCACTCAAAATAGCCTCCTCTAATCCACCCAAACCACAAAATCAGCCCACTAATCCTCCTAAACCACAAAATTCAGCCCAACCCAGAAAATGTTTTCGTTGTCATGGCTTTGGCCATATTGCAACCGAATGCCCAAATAAGAGAGTAATCTCTTTGATTGAATGTAAAAAGGAAGAACCAGAAGAGAATCATGATTATGATGATGTTGAAGAATCGGATCAGGAGCAAGATGAAGTGTTCCTAGGACCCGATGAAGGTGAGTGTTTAGTTGTTAGGCGTGCCCTAAGCAGCTTGGTTGGCAAAGATGAGAATTTACAACGAGAGGCAATCTTTCACTCCCGTTGTACCATCAAGAACAAGGTATGTACTCTAATTATTGATGGTGGTAGTTGTACGAATGTGGCGTCTCAGAATATGGTGGACAAATTGGGATTAAAAACAACTCCTCACAAAAATCCATATGTAATCCAATGGCTTAATCAAGGAAAAGGTATACAAGTTGATAAACAAATTCTGATTTCATTTAGCATTGGTAACAATTATCAAGAAGAGTTGTATTGTGATGTAATCCCCATGGATGCGTGTCATTTGTTGCTTGGACGACCTTGGTTGTTTGATAGGAGAGTTATTCATGATGGATATAAAAATACATACTCATTTGTTAAAAATGGCAAGAAAATTGTGTTAACTCCTTTACCACCCCCCAAAACCGTCCCAAAACAGAACAATAACCCCTTACCCACTACTCTTACTACCCTCATCAAGTCTGAATATCATGAGTTCAAACCCCACAAAGGGCTCATTTTAAGTGGACTTGAAGACAGCCCCTCACCTCCAAAAGAACCCCTCCATCCCTTACTTAATTCCCTCTTCCAAGAGTTCTCTTTTGTTTTCCCCTCTGAAATGCCCAATGCCCTACCTCCCAAAAGAGACATCCAACACAAAATTGACTTGATTCCCGGTTCTATATTACCAAATAAACCGGCCTATAGAACTAATCCTAAGGAGACCGAGGAGATAAGAAGGCAAGTTGATGAGTTGTTGTCTAAGGGATTGATTCGAGAGTCCTTGAGCCCGTGTGCATGTCCTACCTTACTTGTTCCAAAGAAAAATGGTGAATGGCGTATGTGTGTGGATAGTAGGCCTATTAACAAAATCACTATCAAATATCGATTTCCAATTCCAAGATTGAATGATTTGTTAGATGATTTACATGGTGCTAAAGTATTTTCGAAAATTGATCTTAAAAGTGGCTATCATCAAATTCGAATTTTCGAAGGAGATGAATGGAAAACAGCTTTCAAAACCAAGGATGGATTGTTTGAGTGGCTTGTCATGCCATTTGGTTTAACAAACGCACCTTCCACTTTCATGCGTTTGATGAACCAAGTGTTGAGACCTTTTATTGGTCATTGTGTAGTTGTTTACTTTGATGATATTTTAGTTTACAATAAAGATGATGATGAGCATGTATCACATCTTAGAGATGTTTTGTCTGTTTTGTCCAAGGAACAATTGTATGGTAATTTAGAGAAGTGTCATTTCTTTTCTAGTTATGTAACATTCTTAGGATTTAAAGTGTCATGTAATGGTATTGAAGTTGAATGACAATGCTTACAAGGTAGAATTACCAGGGGATTATGGAGTGTCATCTACCTTTAATGTGCAAGACTTGTCCCCCTATTTTGATGAGCTTGAAGAGTTGCCAAGTTTGAGGTCAAACTCTTCCAAAGAAGGGGAGAATGATGTGATCCGTCCTCCAAGCTCCTTGGTTCGAAATGGCAAGCTAGTAGCCATGGTTCGAGATGGCATTCATAACATGGTTGGATTAACTATCCATCCAACTCAAGTCCTTTTTACTCTAGTTTATTGAGTTTAACTTTGTTTTTATTGTAATTTGGGTTCGGTCCTTGTTTATGTAAACTGAACCTCTTTTGTTTAAGTTGTTTAAGTTAAGTCAAGTTAGTTTAATCAAGGCAAATAAATGAAGCAAAGTTGACAGGTCTAGAAGCTCCCAAAACCGGCAGCCTTAGGGCAATTAAAGAGAGCACTTAAGAGGAGACCAAGCAATTATGAAGGCATTGAAGAAGAGCTTGAAACAAGGATGGATGCTCCTCCTTTAGTTCTGATTTGTTATCTTCAAGGATAGGATTATCCTTTTAGATTACAAATTCACCACTTGTTCTGATTTTTATCTCATCTTTAGGATAAGCTTTGTAATCTTAATTTGCACCTCTAATTCTGATCTTTAGGATAGGATTAGATTTCCTAATTATCTTTAGCTTATCATTGGATGTAATTATAAATAGTGGCCTTGAGCATCAATGAAAAAATCAGAACTTTTGAATCAAAAAAACAAACACTTAAATTTGTCTTGGTTTTTCCTCAAGAAATCCGAAACAATTATCCTTTGCTTGTCTAATTTGTGGCTCAATTAGGCTGTGATCTTAGGAACCTAATTTGTTGAATTTGGTGGTGAAATCTGTATCCAAGTTCACGAATTAAAGCCCAAGTCCTCGAAGTTGGTGGTGTTATTTCTGTATCCATCTTTGAAACTTGATCTATCCTTTACTTTAGTGGCTAGTCCCTTGTAATCTTCTTGTGCTACAACAAGGTTACAACATTTGGTGGCCCATGCAGGTCTAGCCACCTTTCTCCTCCACAAAAACAACCCCGTTCTGCCCCCTTACCCCACGTCCAACAACCCCTCTCCACACAAAAAAAAAAAAAAAAAAAAAAAAAATCAAAAAAAAAAAAAACCAAAATGTCGAACCCACCTCCCAATTGGCAAGAATACATTCAGAAAAGTGAAGAAGAGAAGGAGAGCTTAAGGGCTCAAATGGCTACTATGCAAACAGAAATGGCGGACCTAATGAGGAGACTCATTAGGCAAAGAGAAGGTTCACCCACTCGAAGTGAACAAAGTAGTGATCCAGGAGTTGAAGATGAAACTCCAAGAACAAGGCCAAACAATAATGATATCAAGGTTGATATTCCAGAATATGATGGCAAGATGGATGCCGATGAGTTCATCGAATGGTTGAACACCGTTGAAAGAGTGTTCGATTACAAGAATACTCCGGAGGACAAGAAAGTGAAAATTATTGCCTTAAAACTCAGAAAATATGCGTCCACTTGGTGGTCAAATGTAAATGCAAAAAGGCAAAGGCAAGGTAAAGATAAGGTCAGAACTTGGCCTAAAATGAAAAAGTTGATGAAAAGCAAGTTCTTACCTACTTACTATGTCCAAGAAAATTTTCAGAAGTTCCACAAGTTGAAACAAGGAACGAAATCAGTAGAGGAATATGCAAGAGAATTTGAAGGATTAACCATGAAATGTGATGTCGAAGAGGACGAACCCCAAACTTTGGTTCGTTTCCTTGGAGGGTTGGACCCTCGAATTGCAAATGTTGTTGAGTTACACCCCTACTCAACTTTGGAGGAGTTAGTCATTCTATCTCACAAAGTTGAAGCCCAACAAAAGGCCAAAGGGAAAGAGACCTCACGTCCCTTTTCCAAAACAGCCCCTTCCCCATTCAACCGTCCATACCAAACACCACTCAAAATAGCCTCCTCTAATCCACCCAAACCACAAAATCAGCCCACTAATCCTCCTAAACCACAAAATTCAGCCCAACCCAGAAAATGTTTTCGTTGTCATGGCTTTGGCCATATTGCAACCGAATGCCCAAATAAGAGAGTAATCTCTTTGATTGAATGTAAAAAGGAAGAACCAGAAGAGAATCATGATTATGATGATGTTGAAGAATCGGATCAGGAGCAAGATGAAGTGTTCCTAGGACCCGATGAAGGTGAGTGTTTAGTTGTTAGGCGTGCCCTAAGCAGCTTGGTTGGCAAAGATGAGAATTTACAACGAGAGGCAATCTTTCACTCCCGTTGTACCATCAAGAACAAGGTATGCACTCTAATTATTGATGGTGGTAGTTGTACGAATGTGGCGTCTCAGAATATGGTGGACAAATTGGGATTAAAAACAACTCCTCACAAAAATCCATATGTAATCCAATGGCTTAATCAAGGAAAAGGTATACAAGTTGATAAACAAATTCTGATTTCATTTAGCATTGGTAACAATTATCAAGAAGAGTTGTATTGTGATGTAATCCCCATGGATGCGTGTCATTTGTTGCTTGGACGACCTTGGTTGTTTGATAGGAGAGTTATTCATGATGGATATAAAAATACATACTCATTTGTTAAAAATGGCAAGAAAATTGTGTTAACTCCTTTACCACCCCCCAAAACCGTCCCAAAACAGAACAATAACCCCTTACCCACTACTCTTACTACCCTCATCAAGTCTGAATATCATGAGTTCAAACCCCACAAAGGGCTCATTTTAAGTGGACTTGAAGACAGCCCCTCACCTCCAAAAGAACCCCTCCATCCCTTACTTAATTCCCTCTTCCAAGAGTTCTCTTTTGTTTTCCCCTCTGAAAATGCCCAATGCCCTACCTCCCAAAAGAGACATCCAACACAAAATTGACTTGATTCCCGGTTCTATATTACCAAATAAACCGGCCTATAGAACTAATCCTAAGGAGACCGAGGAGATAAGAAGGCAAGTTGATGAGTTGTTGTCTAAGGGATTGATTCGAGAGTCCTTGAGCCCGTGTGCATGTCCTACCTTACTTGTTCCAAAGAAAAATGGTGAATGGCGTATGTGTGTGGATAGTAGGCCTATTAACAAAATCACTATCAAATATCGATTTCCAATTCCAAGATTGAATGATTTGTTAGATGATTTACATGGTGCTAAAGTATTTTCGAAAATTGATCTTAAAAGTGGCTATCATCAAATTCGAATTTTCGAAGGAGATGAATGGAAAACAGCTTTCAAAACCAAGGATGGATTGTTTGAGTGGCTTGTCATGCCATTTGGTTTAACAAACGCACCTTCCACTTTCATGCGTTTGATGAACCAAGTGTTGAGACCTTTTATTGGTCATTGTGTAGTTGTTTACTTTGATGATATTTTAGTTTACAATAAAGATGATGATGAGCATGTATCACATCTTAGAGATGTTTTGTCTGTTTTGTCCAAGGAACAATTGTATGGTAATTTAGAGAAGTGTCATTTCTTTTCTAGTTATGTAACATTCTTAGGATTTAAAGTGTCATGTAATGGTATTGAAGTTGAATGACAATGCTTACAAGGTAGAATTACCAGGGGATTATGGAGTGTCATCTACCTTTAATGTGCAAGACTTGTCCCCCTATTTTGATGAGCTTGAAGAGTTGCCAAGTTTGAGGTCAAACTCTTCCAAAGAAGGGGAGAATGATGTGATCCGTCCTCCAAGCTCCTTGGTTCGAAATGGCAAGCTAGTAGCCATGGTTCGAGATGGCATTCATAACATGGTTGGATTAACTATCCATCCAACTCAAGTCCTTTTTACTCTAGTTTATTGAGTTTAACTTTGTTTTTATTGTAATTTGGGTTCGGTCCTTGTTTATGTAAACTGAACCTCTTTTGTTTAAGTTGTTTAAGTTAAGTCAAGTTAGTTTAATCAAGGCAAATAAATGAAGCAAAGTTGACAGGTCTAGAAGCTCCCAAAACCGGCAGCCTTAGGGCAATTAAAGAGAGCACTTAAGAGGAGACCAAGCAATTATGAAGGCATTGAAGAAGAGCTTGAAACAAGGATGGATGCTCCTCCTTTAGTTCTGATTTGTTATCTTCAAGGATAGGATTATCCTTTTAGATTACAAATTCACCACTTGTTCTGATTTTTATCTCATCTTTAGGATAAGCTTTGTAATCTTAATTTGCACCTCTAATTCTGATCTTTAGGATAGGATTAGATTTCCTAATTATCTTTAGCTTATCATTGGATGTAATTATAAATAGTGGCCTTGAGCATCAATGAAAAAATCAGAACTTTTGAATCAAAAAAACAAACACTTAAATTTGTCTTGGTTTTTCCTCAAGAAATCCGAAACAATTATCCTTTGCTTGTCTAATTTGTGGCTCAATTAGGCTGTGATCTTAGGAACCTAATTTGTTGAATTTGGTGGTGAAATCTGTATCCAAGTTCACGAATTAAAGCCCAAGTCCTCGAAGTTGGTGGTGTTATTTCTGTATCCATCTTTGAAACTTGATCTATCCTTTACTTTAGTGGCTAGTCCCTTGTAATCTTCTTGTGCTACAACAAGGTTACAACATTTGGTGGCCCATGCAGGTCTAGCCACCTTTCTCCTCCACAAAAACAACCCCGTTCTGCCCCCTTACCCCACGTCCAACAACCCCTCTCCACACAAAAAAAAAAAAAAAAAAAAAAAAAAATCAAAAAAAAAAAAAAACCAAAATGTCGAACCCACCTCCCAATTGGCAAGAATACATTCAGAAAAGTGAAGAAGAGAAGGAGAGCTTAAGGGCTCAAATGGCTACTATGCAAACAGAAATGGCGGACCTAATGAGGAGACTCATTAGGCAAAGAGAAGGTTCACCCACTCGAAGTGAACAAAGTAGTGATCCAGGAGTTGAAGATGAAACTCCAAGAACAAGGCCAAACAATAATGATATCAAGGTTGATATTCCAGAATATGATGGCAAGATGGATGCCGATGAGTTCATCGAATGGTTGAACACCGTTGAAAGAGTGTTCGATTACAAGAATACTCCGGAGGACAAGAAAGTGAAAATTATTGCCTTAAAACTCAGAAAATATGCGTCCACTTGGTGGTCAAATGTAAATGCAAAAAGGCAAAGGCAAGGTAAAGATAAGGTCAGAACTTGGCCTAAAATGAAAAAGTTGATGAAAAGCAAGTTCTTACCTACTTACTATGTCCAAGAAAATTTTCAGAAGTTCCACAAGTTGAAACAAGGAACGAAATCAGTAGAGGAATATGCAAGAGAATTTGAAGGATTAACCATGAAATGTGATGTCGAAGAGGACGAACCCCAAACTTTGGTTCGTTTCCTTGGAGGGTTGGACCCTCGAATTGCAAATGTTGTTGAGTTACACCCCTACTCAACTTTGGAGGAGTTAGTCATTCTATCTCACAAAGTTGAAGCCCAACAAAAGGCCAAAGGGAAAGAGACCTCACGTCCCTTTTCCAAAACAGCCCCTTCCCCATTCAACCGTCCATACCAAACACCACTCAAAATAGCCTCCTCTAATCCACCCAAACCACAAAATCAGCCCACTAATCCTCCTAAACCACAAAATTCAGCCCAACCCAGAAAATGTTTTCGTTGTCATGGCTTTGGCCATATTGCAACCGAATGCCCAAATAAGAGAGTAATCTCTTTGATTGAATGTAAAAAGGAAGAACCAGAAGAGAATCATGATTATGATGATGTTGAAGAATCGGATCAGGAGCAAGATGAAGTGTTCCTAGGACCCGATGAAGGTGAGTGTTTAGTTGTTAGGCGTGCCCTAAGCAGCTTGGTTGGCAAAGATGAGAATTTACAACGAGAGGCAATCTTTCACTCCCGTTGTACCATCAAGAACAAGGTATGCACTCTAATTATTGATGGTGGTAGTTGTACGAATGTGGCGTCTCAGAATATGGTGGACAAATTGGGATTAAAAACAACTCCTCACAAAAATCCATATGTAATCCAATGGCTTAATCAAGGAAAAGGTATACAAGTTGATAAACAAATTCTGATTTCATTTAGCATTGGTAACAATTATCAAGAAGAGTTGTATTGTGATGTAATCCCCATGGATGCGTGTCATTTGTTGCTTGGACGACCTTGGTTGTTTGATAGGAGAGTTATTCATGATGGATATAAAAATACATACTCATTTGTTAAAAATGGCAAGAAAATTGTGTTAACTCCTTTACCACCCCCCAAAACCGTCCCAAAACAGAACAATAACCCCTTACCCACTACTCTTACTACCCTCATCAAGTCTGAATATCATGAGTTCAAACCCCACAAAGGGCTCATTTTAAGTGGACTTGAAGACAGCCCCTCACCTCCAAAAGAACCCCTCCATCCCTTACTTAATTCCCTCTTCCAAGAGTTCTCTTTTGTTTTCCCCTCTGAAAATGCCCAATGCCCTACCTCCCAAAAGAGACATCCAACACAAAATTGACTTGATTCCCGGTTCTATATTACCAAATAAACCGGCCTATAGAACTAATCCTAAGGAGACCGAGGAGATAAGAAGGCAAGTTGATGAGTTGTTGTCTAAGGGATTGATTCGAGAGTCCTTGAGCCCGTGTGCATGTCCTACCTTACTTGTTCCAAAGAAAAATGGTGAATGGCGTATGTGTGTGGATAGTAGGCCTATTAACAAAATCACTATCAAATATCGATTTCCAATTCCAAGATTGAATGATTTGTTAGATGATTTACATGGTGCTAAAGTATTTTCGAAAATTGATCTTAAAAGTGGCTATCATCAAATTCGAATTTTCGAAGGAGATGAATGGAAAACAGCTTTCAAAACCAAGGATGGATTGTTTGAGTGGCTTGTCATGCCATTTGGTTTAACAAACGCACCTTCCACTTTCATGCGTTTGATGAACCAAGTGTTGAGACCTTTTATTGGTCATTGTGTAGTTGTTTACTTTGATGATATTTTAGTTTACAATAAAGATGATGATGAGCATGTATCACATCTTAGAGATGTTTTGTCTGTTTTGTCCAAGGAACAATTGTATGGTAATTTAGAGAAGTGTCATTTCTTTTCTAGTTATGTAACATTCTTAGGATTTAAAGTGTCATGTAATGGTATTGAAGTTGAATGACAATGCTTACAAGGTAGAATTACCAGGGGATTATGGAGTGTCATCTACCTTTAATGTGCAAGACTTGTCCCCCTATTTTGATGAGCTTGAAGAGTTGCCAAGTTTGAGGTCAAACTCTTCCAAAGAAGGGGAGAATGATGTGATCCGTCCTCCAAGCTCCTTGGTTCGAAATGGCAAGCTAGTAGCCATGGTTCGAGATGGCATTCATAACATGGTTGGATTAACTATCCATCCAACTCAAGTCCTTTTTACTCTAGTTTATTGAGTTTAACTTTGTTTTTATTGTAATTTGGGTTCGGTCCTTGTTTATGTAAACTGAACCTCTTTTGTTTAAGTTGTTTAAGTTAAGTCAAGTTAGTTTAATCAAGGCAAATAAATGAAGCAAAGTTGACAGGTCTAGAAGCTCCCAAAACCGGCAGCCTTAGGGCAATTAAAGAGAGCACTTAAGAGGAGACCAAGCAATTATGAAGGCATTGAAGAAGAGCTTGAAACAAGGATGGATGCTCCTCCTTTAGTTCTGATTTGTTATCTTCAAGGATAGGATTATCCTTTTAGATTACAAATTCACCACTTGTTCTGATTTTTATCTCATCTTTAGGATAAGCTTTGTAATCTTAATTTGCACCTCTAATTCTGATCTTTAGGATAGGATTAGATTTCCTAATTATCTTTAGCTTATCATTGGATGTAATTATAAATAGTGGCCTTGAGCATCAATGAAAAAATCAGAACTTTTGAATCAAAAAAACAAACACTTAAATTTGTCTTGGTTTTTCCTCAAGAAATCCGAAACAATTATCCTTTGCTTGTCTAATTTGTGGCTCAATTAGGCTGTGATCTTAGGAACCTAATTTGTTGAATTTGGTGGTGAAATCTGTATCCAAGTTCACGAATTAAAGCCCAAGTCCTCGAAGTTGGTGGTGTTATTTCTGTATCCATCTTTGAAACTTGATCTATCCTTTACTTTAGTGGCTAGTCCCTTGTAATCTTCTTGTGCTACAACAAGGTTACAACATTTGGTGGCCCATGCAGGTCTAGCCACCTTTCTCCTCCACAAAAACAACCCCGTTCTGCCCCCTTACCCCACGTCCAACAACCCCTCTCCACACAAAAAAAAAAAAAAAAAAAAAAAAAAATCAAAAAAAAAAAAAAACCAAAATGTCGAACCCACCTCCCAATTGGCAAGAATACATTCAGAAAAGTGAAGAAGAGAAGGAGAGCTTAAGGGCTCAAATGGCTACTATGCAAACAGAAATGGCGGACCTAATGAGGAGACTCATTAGGCAAAGAGAAGGTTCACCCACTCGAAGTGAACAAAGTAGTGATCCAGGAGTTGAAGATGAAACTCCAAGAACAAGGCCAAACAATAATGATATCAAGGTTGATATTCCAGAATATGATGGCAAGATGGATGCCGATGAGTTCATCGAATGGTTGAACACCGTTGAAAGAGTGTTCGATTACAAGAATACTCCGGAGGACAAGAAAGTGAAAATTATTGCCTTAAAACTCAGAAAATATGCGTCCACTTGGTGGTCAAATGTAAATGCAAAAAGGCAAAGGCAAGGTAAAGATAAGGTCAGAACTTGGCCTAAAATGAAAAAGTTGATGAAAAGCAAGTTCTTACCTACTTACTATGTCCAAGAAAATTTTCAGAAGTTCCACAAGTTGAAACAAGGAACGAAATCAGTAGAGGAATATGCAAGAGAATTTGAAGGATTAACCATGAAATGTGATGTCGAAGAGGACGAACCCCAAACTTTGGTTCGTTTCCTTGGAGGGTTGGACCCTCGAATTGCAAATGTTGTTGAGTTACACCCCTACTCAACTTTGGAGGAGTTAGTCATTCTATCTCACAAAGTTGAAGCCCAACAAAAGGCCAAAGGGAAAGAGACCTCACGTCCCTTTTCCAAAACAGCCCCTTCCCCATTCAACCGTCCATACCAAACACCACTCAAAATAGCCTCCTCTAATCCACCCAAACCACAAAATCAGCCCACTAATCCTCCTAAACCACAAAATTCAGCCCAACCCAGAAAATGTTTTCGTTGTCATGGCTTTGGCCATATTGCAACCGAATGCCCAAATAAGAGAGTAATCTCTTTGATTGAATGTAAAAAGGAAGAACCAGAAGAGAATCATGATTATGATGATGTTGAAGAATCGGATCAGGAGCAAGATGAAGTGTTCCTAGGACCCGATGAAGGTGAGTGTTTAGTTGTTAGGCGTGCCCTAAGCAGCTTGGTTGGCAAAGATGAGAATTTACAACGAGAGGCAATCTTTCACTCCCGTTGTACCATCAAGAACAAGGTATGCACTCTAATTATTGATGGTGGTAGTTGTACGAATGTGGCGTCTCAGAATATGGTGGACAAATTGGGATTAAAAACAACTCCTCACAAAAATCCATATGTAATCCAATGGCTTAATCAAGGAAAAGGTATACAAGTTGATAAACAAATTCTGATTTCATTTAGCATTGGTAACAATTATCAAGAAGAGTTGTATTGTGATGTAATCCCCATGGATGCGTGTCATTTGTTGCTTGGACGACCTTGGTTGTTTGATAGGAGAGTTATTCATGATGGATATAAAAATACATACTCATTTGTTAAAAATGGCAAGAAAATTGTGTTAACTCCTTTACCACCCCCCAAAACCGTCCCAAAACAGAACAATAACCCCTTACCCACTACTCTTACTACCCTCATCAAGTCTGAATATCATGAGTTCAAACCCCACAAAGGGCTCATTTTAAGTGGACTTGAAGACAGCCCCTCACCTCCAAAAGAACCCCTCCATCCCTTACTTAATTCCCTCTTCCAAGAGTTCTCTTTTGTTTTCCCCTCTGAAATGCCCAATGCCCTACCTCCCAAAAGAGACATCCAACACAAAATTGACTTGATTCCCGGTTCTATATTACCAAATAAACCGGCCTATAGAACTAATCCTAAGGAGACCGAGGAGATAAGAAGGCAAGTTGATGAGTTGTTGTCTAAGGGATTGATTCGAGAGTCCTTGAGCCCGTGTGCATGTCCTACCTTACTTGTTCCAAAGAAAAATGGTGAATGGCGTATGTGTGTGGATAGTAGGCCTATTAACAAAATCACTATCAAATATCGATTTCCAATTCCAAGATTGAATGATTTGTTAGATGATTTACATGGTGCTAAAGTATTTTCGAAAATTGATCTTAAAAGTGGCTATCATCAAATTCGAATTTTCGAAGGAGATGAATGGAAAACAGCTTTCAAAACCAAGGATGGATTGTTTGAGTGGCTTGTCATGCCATTTGGTTTAACAAACGCACCTTCCACTTTCATGCGTTTGATGAACCAAGTGTTGAGACCTTTTATTGGTCATTGTGTAGTTGTTTACTTTGATGATATTTTAGTTTACAATAAAGATGATGATGAGCATGTATCACATCTTAGAGATGTTTTGTCTGTTTTGTCCAAGGAACAATTGTATGGTAATTTAGAGAAGTGTCATTTCTTTTCTAGTTATGTAACATTCTTAGGATTTAAAGTGTCATGTAATGGTATTGAAGTTGAATGACAATGCTTACAAGGTAGAATTACCAGGGGATTATGGAGTGTCATCTACCTTTAATGTGCAAGACTTGTCCCCCTATTTTGATGAGCTTGAAGAGTTGCCAAGTTTGAGGTCAAACTCTTCCAAAGAAGGGGAGAATGATGTGATCCGTCCTCCAAGCTCCTTGGTTCGAAATGGCAAGCTAGTAGCCATGGTTCGAGATGGCATTCATAACATGGTTGGATTAACTATCCATCCAACTCAAGTCCTTTTTACTCTAGTTTATTGAGTTTAACTTTGTTTTTATTGTAATTTGGGTTCGGTCCTTGTTTATGTAAACTGAACCTCTTTTGTTTAAGTTGTTTAAGTTAAGTCAAGTTAGTTTAATCAAGGCAAATAAATGAAGCAAAGTTGACAGGTCTAGAAGCTCCCAAAACCGGCAGCCTTAGGGCAATTAAAGAGAGCACTTAAGAGGAGACCAAGCAATTATGAAGGCATTGAAGAAGAGCTTGAAACAAGGATGGATGCTCCTCCTTTAGTTCTGATTTGTTATCTTCAAGGATAGGATTATCCTTTTAGATTACAAATTCACCACTTGTTCTGATTTTTATCTCATCTTTAGGATAAGCTTTGTAATCTTAATTTGCACCTCTAATTCTGATCTTTAGGATAGGATTAGATTTCCTAATTATCTTTAGCTTATCATTGGATGTAATTATAAATAGTGGCCTTGAGCATCAATGAAAAAATCAGAACTTTTGAATCAAAAAAACAAACACTTAAATTTGTCTTGGTTTTTCCTCAAGAAATCCGAAACAATTATCCTTTGCTTGTCTAATTTGTGGCTCAATTAGGCTGTGATCTTAGGAACCTAATTTGTTGAATTTGGTGGTGAAATCTGTATCCAAGTTCACGAATTAAAGCCCAAGTCCTCGAAGTTGGTGGTGTTATTTCTGTATCCATCTTTGAAACTTGATCTATCCTTTACTTTAGTGGCTAGTCCCTTGTAATCTTCTTGTGCTACAACAAGGTTACAACAGTTTCCTTTAAATCCTGAATGGATAATGATTTTAAATGCCTACAACATGTCATTGAGTCGGCTGATGCCGAATACGGTTTATGTTATTTCATGTCTAATGGACATATGTGGCATGCTGAAGATTCCATTATCCATGACCCTATTTAGAAATATTTTCAAACTAATGGATGGTACGACTAAGTATCAAGGGGAAGGATGGTGGCGATTTGAGACTCGGGGTCTGTATAAGGTGTATCCCTCCCTTCCGAGTAGCCACAAGAAATTTAGGCATGACTTGGTGTATGTGTTTAAGGGGAATCCCGAGTAGCCAAAAGAAGCTTATTTTTTTATTTATAAATTCTGAAATTTTCGAAAGTATATTGAAAATATTAATTCTGATTTTCGAAAATATGCTTTGTAATTATGATTTTTGCAACTTAAAATCTCCAAATGTTTTATGTAATCTTACTTTACTATTTTCAAAAATTATTTGGTATATATATACACATGTATTTTCGAAAAGTATGATTATAAGTATATAATTTTTGAAATTATCTTCTATGCACATGATTTCAAAAAGTTTGGCTCTCTTTAGAAATTCCTTGATTGTCATTGTTTGATGAAGTATTTACGTTAGGGAATTTGGGTATGGATTGGTGAATATTTGAACTTGCTTTGATTCAAGAAGTATAAGTGGTTTATATGAATGAACGATGAGTTATTGAGTTGTTGAACTGGATTGGAAAGTTTGCCTTATGGTTGATTACTCATTGGAGAATTTTTAAAGTTCGGATTTTGGTTCATTGATATATATTGAGTCTGACGTTCTCACTCAAATGATTTTCAAAACCAAATGAACCCAAACTTAAAGTGAAACAATTTTCAAAGGGAAAGTAGCCTGAACGATTGCGACCTATTAGGGTACTGAACGGTGTCTCATTGGGGAATACCCAATGTGGGCCTATTGTTGTGGCGGACACTCAATAGGTCGTAGATGTGTTGAATAGTCGTTGTATCATTGTAACTGTTATAATTTGCTTTCGTGCTCCTCTTGAACCTTTGATGCGCACTTGTGGATATGCATCAGTTATGTGAGGGGTGTACACACTCGGGATACTCTGTTGACAAGCTGCAGGCCAGGCCGAAATGTTCGAGACGGGATGAAAGAGGCCCTATCGCGTTCACTTTCCCAATTAATAATCTTGAATAATAATTGCTCTAAAGGTTGTGAATTGGATAATTATGGTTCAGTTAATGTTCGATGCTTCTTTTGTGTCAACTGTTTTTAAACTAAAACTCGTTTTACGGGGTAGAGTCGATCATACTCAGTTTTCTGATTTTTGTGTTATTGTTTGTTTGTTGTTTCTCTTCGGGGTTTTGTGCAAGTGAGTAGTAGGGATGGCTTACATGTTTGAGGCTGATGAGGAATCCTTGTTGGAATTAGCTAAACCATTTGATCATAGGCTTCATGCTTTAGCAGAATAGCTTGTAATGGGTTATTTTAACTTTTCATGTTTTGGATTTAAACATTGTACGACTTTGATATTATGAATTAAATCCACTTTGGAATTTGAAAACATTACGATCCTGCTTTTACTTATTCGTATACCCATTTCTTATCAGAGGTGGGCGTACGAGTAGCAACTCTAGAAATTCAGGCTAAGGTTTTTGTAAAATTTAAGTTTTAAAGTGGAAGGAAAAGGTCCGAATGTAAAATTTAAGTTTTGTAAAATTCGGGCTGTTACAGGTGATATGTTTGCTCGACACTCGGTCAGGGCGGATGGTTATCCTTTTTTACCGAGTGTGAGGCCACGTAGCCTTACTTGGCTACTTTGCCGAGGGTGCTCCCATTGTAGAGTACCAACCTTGGCCTTCACCATGTTGAATGTATGGTGATATGTTGGCTCGACACTCAGTTAAGATGGAAGTCATCATTTTTGGCCGAGTGTGAGGCTGTGTAGCCTTACTTGGCCACTTGGCCGAGGGTGCTCCCTCGGTAGAGTGCTGACCCTGGCCTTCACCATGTTGAATAGTGGCATGTTTGCTCGATACTCGGTTAGGATGGAGGTTATCCTTTCTAACCTAGTGTGAGGCCATGTAGCCTTACTTGGCCACTTGGCAGAGGGTTCTCGCTTAGTGTGAGTCGAGAAGAAGTTGTGGCAGCCTGTTATCTCAAAGCATATAAGTAGATTCAAAAGAATGGGACTTATGCCCAATTTCTCGACTTTTGGGTTCCGGATGAGACTCTTTTTTAGGATAAATACCTCTTATCTGCTCGTGGGATTGCATGAAGATATGTCAGCGAGAATAACGTCGATGTTTCTAGCTGCTGCGAGGCCGAGGAAGTCTCTCAACGTAGGAGAGGCTAAAGTCCCTCCTCCTCCTGAGGTATTTTCTTTATATACTTGTTTTTTAGATAGTAGTTTTCTTTTGTCTGACTTATCTTTTGTTCCCTGCTCAGGACCCTAGTCGATCCAGGAAGAGGAAGAGACCTGCTTTTGCTGTTATCTCGGCGCCCAGTTGATTGAGCCAATCGCGGACATCTCATCCTGAGGATGTTCCCCTGGATAACAATGACCTCTTTAATGTGTTTGAGCTGATGGGTGATCATCCGACTGAGGACTCTACGAGCCGTCCTCCTAAGGCTGAGGTATCTTCTTACACTGGGAATGCTACAAATGTTCCTGAGGACCTAAAAGGTGTTTATGGGCATGCCGAAGTTGAGGCGAATGCCGAAAAGCCTGAAATCTAAAAAAAGGAAGGTGAAACTGCCTCCTCCTGTAGGGTATGCTATTCCTTTCTCTCGGTTGTCTTTGGCCAAGGAGTCTTGTCGGATCAACCAAGGTATAAAGTTGATTTGTTCATTTGAGGATGAGAAAGAGCCGAGGCGACTGATAGGAGGGATTTCTTACCAAATAAAAAACCCCCGTCGTAGTATGAGTGGGGGTGTCGAACACGGGGAAGGTACTTCGCACTAGCCTAGGCGTGAGTGTCGAACAAGCTAGGTCAAATAATGGTCGCGAGAGGCGAAGGGAACTAACTAAAACTACACTAAGGAAAAAAAAACAAAAGGGACTAGGGTAAGAGATCCACAACTCATACCACCATGAATTATGAATCAATCAAAACTTAGACTTAGGTCGTGGATAAGGGGAGGTCGTTCTAAGATCGTACCACTCTTTCGAGCTAGTACGATGACCGGAAAGACATATACAACTCACTTTCGTGCAGCGACACATCTAACAAGTACTAAGCACAAAATCACGAAGACCGGTAACTTTCCCTTGATCGAAGGCCCAACTTTCGTGGTGCTTCCATCAATCGGGTAAAGGAAGTCATCACCCACGTTCACCTTTCGGTCCTTCGGTGGGGATTCTTCAATGAATCCTATGTTAGCTAGACACAAGACTCAACATTACCGAATCCTAAGGTACCGACATTATCACAACCAAAAGCCAAGAAACAACTAAACCACAATCATGGAGGAATTTGAGGGGTTTCACTCAAACCCTAAAAACTAAACTACTCAAACATAATTAACAAAAGCATGATAAAAACTACAACTATGGGTCAAATGGGCCCACACTTACTATTTCAAAGGTTCCAACATTGAGAGGGCAACCTTCCCCAAGACCAGCACTTGGAATTTCAGAAAAATAATGGCCTACAGAGAGATAATACAACAAGCACGAGGGTGGGATCAGTTCATCAAAGAAGGAAAATTCCACATTAGCATCATGTACCAACATCTTAGACCCAAACCCCCAGAGGTTCCTTGGCATAAAATCATTAACAACAATCAGGCTAGCCCTAAGAGTCTATTTTTCACCTGGTTATCACTCAATGATAGGCTCTACACTAAAGATAGAATGGTAAAATGGGGGCTGAACTGTGATCCAGCATGTGTCTTTTGCTCTACACAGTTAGAATCAGTTCAACACTTATTTTTCCATTGTAGTTACTCCAACACCATCTGGAAGGGGCTGCTTAATGTACTTGGTATCCACAGGAAAATTCTTCCATGGGCACAGGAAGTGGAATGGATTCAGAAGCAGAGTAGAAGGAGTTATGCTACCTCCAAGCTGATTAGCATGTGTTTCAGTGAGGCTATCTATTGTATTTGGTTGCAAAGGAATTCTCAGATCTTCAATTCCAATTATCTTCCCTGTAACCAAGCTATCTATGATATTGTTTTTAGAGTTGCTTGTAGAGCAACTGATGACCAGAGGA
This sequence comes from Salicornia ramosissima, assembly GCA_951394345.1. Lineage (NCBI taxonomy): Eukaryota > Viridiplantae > Streptophyta > Magnoliopsida > Caryophyllales > Amaranthaceae > Salicornia > Salicornia ramosissima. The sequence continues at coordinate 31,211,827 of OX596236.1, read as the reverse complement.
CATTACTTCTGATCTAGGGTACTCTTTGGTGTATTTAGTGCTCATACTCAACTGTTTATCTACCAAGGCTTTTGCCTACTAGGGTACTTTTTGGTAACTTTGTATAGATTTCTCCCATTCTAGGTTGTAATTTTTTGGTGTTTTTAAACACATCTTGGTATATAACATCTTTATTTACCAAAAAAAAAAAAAAAAACTACAACTAATTACATAAATCAAACCTAAAACTAAGAAGAACAAAAACAACAACTAAAACCAACAACTAAAAGCTAGAAAACTACAAACTAAACTACCAAGAATAACAATGAAATCAAAATAAACAACTAAACAAACATGAAAATAACAAATAAACTAACTAAATAAACAACAACAACTATCAACTACTTAGACATCAATAACTAGCAACAAAGAACAAGAAAATAAAGAAAGCAATAAAAGTACCTTGAAGAGATTGAAGAACAAGAGGAAGAGAACCTAAGAAACTTGCATAAATTGAAGAGCAAATGTAAATTACAAGAGGAAATTGAAGAAGAAAACAACAAAATCTAACCTAAAACCCTAAGTGAGCCTCTAACCTCAGCTGGCTTCTAAAATGAGGGGAGGGGGCTATTTATAGTTCCCCAAAAAATGCACGAAAAATAAGCTAAAATAGATTAAATGATATGAACAGGGCCTTCTCAGCGGGCGCTGGGAAAAGGTCAGCGGACGCTTGGCCTCTCCAGCGGGCGTTGGAGCCAAAAAATGAGCTACTGATTGTTCTGGCCATTTCAGCGGGCGCTGAGTAGGTCTCAGCGGGCGCTGGAAACGTCTCAGCGCCCGTTGGACAGAAAGACAGTCAGTTTTAAAAACATCATAACTCCTTCATTTCTTATCATAATTTAGCTTATGACCAGGCGTTTCGAAGCTACCGGAACGAGATTTAACCTCCAACTTGAATCGCCTTAAAATGATAAGCATGTAAAAAGTTATGGCCTTTCAAAGTTGACCTATGCTCCAAAAGTGGTGATTGTGGTCTTGGCTTTATTGCAGAACACTTCCCAAAGCTTCTCGGGACCTCTCACGACCCTTGTCGGCTTTTAAGAATTGATCGAAAACACACAAAATACCTACATGAATGAACGCAAGGCATTAGTAACGCAAAAGTGCTCAATTATTAGCAAAAATGGCAAGAAAAGGTATTATTCAACGAAAACGCAAGTAAGACCTAAACTAAGCTAAAAAGGCCTAAAACTAATAAAACTAAGCCTAAAAACAATAGAAAACAAGTTAAAAGAGTTCAGGAAATCAGTCCTATAATGGACCTATCAAACTCCCCCAAGCTTGTCTTTTGCTTGTCCTCAAGCAAATACAACATGAAAAACTTAAAAATAAAATCCTAACTCACTTTCGTAGGAATCACGGTTGCTTTTAGCGAAAGCAACAAGCCATGTAAACCTCTATGTCGCCAAAGAGGACGAGTGTGCTCTCGTAAGGGTTTCCCAAGAGTTTAACCCATAACTCTCTCAAAAACAAACCAAGGCAAAGGTTCACAAGAAACAAACAAAAAAAGAAAAACAAAAATAATGGAAAAAAGAAAACAAAACAAAACAAAAACAACTAGTTGGACTTGTTAAAGGATCGAGGATCAATGAATGCAAACCTTTCTAAGCACTAACGGAAAACATGCTCAAAGATGTCAAGGGTGGATAGTCAAATAAAACATGCTAGATTGGAGAACTAGAGAGGAACATTCCCTTTTCGCTCAACAACCAAGCATCCAGATGCTAAGCTAGTGTCGTCTCCACCCATAAAGGTAGCTTCTCACAACTCCACGAAGGAGTCGGAAAAAACAAAGAGGAGAAACAATTTAGGCTACCCGACATCTCATCATAGCAACCGCTCAACATGCTTGAAACATGACTTCCTCAACCGAAAAGGACTCAACTATCTAGGATTGAGAGGGCTTTAGGGTTGTAATGTAAGGCTAGGGATAGGGTAGGAATTAATTTGGCTTGTGGTGCTCAAACCTAAATAGTGAAGCAATAAGTACAAATGAGCATCAAATAGCAAACGAACTCCTCAAATTCACACACATACACCAAAAACCCCCAAGCTTATTCAAAAAACTATATGAAAAAAAAAATTTATACAACAAATTAATTTAATTTTTTTTTCTTTTTCAAACTATTCCTCCCCCCAAGCTTGAATGACACAATGCCCTCATTGTGAAAAAGGAAGGAATAATTGGTTGTCTTTTTTTTTTTTTTTTTACACGACCTTGCCTTTTTTACAACTTAGGTCGGCTTTTGCTCTAATTCATACAAATTAACACACTTTCGCTTGGGCGAACTCCTTACTTCACAAATTTTCAATACAAAACATATACGAACCAAGACGCTCCAATTGCTTTACTACACCTAAAGGGCACAAAACAAAACAATGGGAATCAAGGCTTGTAACATGGCTAGAAGAAAGGAAGGGCCAAGCTCAAAGGGTTTCAAAGGATGAATGTAAAGCAAACACCTAGAAAAGTGAAAAGAAGCAAGATGCTAAAATAAAAAGGAAAATGAAAAAGGAAAATGGAAAATAACTAAGAAATGAACGCCTCCGTCCTACCCTAGATTAGCTCGGTCACAGTCTCGGAAAGTCATTGTTGTAACCTTGTTGTAGCACAAGAAGATTACAAGGGACTAGCCACTAAAGTAAGGGATAGTTCAAGATCAAAGATGGATACAGAATATCACCACCAACTTCGAAACTTGGGCAAAACTCGTTGAACTTGGATACAGAAATTCACCACCAATTTCGACAAGTTTGGTTCCTAAGATCACAGCCTAATTGAGCCAATAATTAGACAAGCAAAGGATAGTTGTTTTCGGATTTTTATAAGAAAAAAAATTCCAAAGACAATTCAAGTTTTGTTTGATTCAAAAGTTCTGACTTTTCATTGATGTTTCAAGCCAATATTTATAAGTACAACTTAGGATAAGCTAGGTTAATTAGAAAGACTAATTCTTATCCTAAGAAATCAGAAATTGTGGAGCTAAAGAAGATAACAAAAATCAGATTACAATAGCTTGGCCATTCGGATTTGAAGCCCTATGTTAATGTATTCTTAATTGCTTTGTCTCTCCTTTAATTGCTCTTTTAATCTTCTTGCTTGGCAGCTGAATTCTTGAAGCTTCTTGAAGCTTCTTGTAGCTTTGATTGCATTGATAACTTTTTGTATTCCTCTAGAGGTTGCCGGTTTTTAAGACTTCGAAGTAGGCTGCCGGTTTTGCACTTTGAGGCTGCCGGTTTTGCACTTTGAGGCTGCCACCTTGAAGTTGCCATCTTTGGACCCTGAGGATGCCATCTCGAAGCTGCCATCTTTGGACTTCAACACTGCCGGCTTTGGGCTTCAAAGCTTCCGGCTCCATGATGATTTTATTGCTAACCTTAACTACTTAACTTAAGCAAATAAAAGGGGGTTCGATTTATACTAACAAGGATCGAACCCTACTAACATAGACTCAATAAAAAAAGGAAAATAAAGCTTGAGTTGGTTGGATGACACTTCGAAATATATCATGGACGACACTTCGAACCATGGTAATGATCTTGCCATCTTGAACCAACGAGCTAGGAGGACGGATTACAACATTCTCCCCTTCTTTTGAAGAGTTTGACCTCAAACTAGGCAATTCTTCAAATTCATCAAAGTAGGGGGACAAGTCTTGCACATTGAAGGTAGAAGACACCATAATCTCCGGGCAATTCTACCTTATAAGCATTGTCATTCAATTTTTCCAAGACTTCAAATGGACCATCACTTCTTGGACTGATTTTAGAACGCCTCTTAGTTGGAAAACGTTCTTTTCTCAAATGAACCCATACAAGATCTCCTTTGTTGAAGTGCACCGAACTTCTTTTCTTGTCATAATACTCCTTCATCTTTGCATTAGCTCGTTCAATCTGCCCACGAACTTTCTCATGAATGGATTGGATCTCTTTGACTCGTTCACTAGCTTCATGACTATATTTGGTTGGAGTTGGAAATGGAGCCAAATCAATTGGAGTACACGGATTGAACCCATAAACAACTTTAAATGGGCTTAAGCTTGTGGTACGGCTAGGAACTCGGTTGTAAGCAAATTCAGCATGAGGTAGCATTTCTTCCCATTGGCTAGGACGCTTGGTTGCAAGGGCTCGTAGCAAGGACCCTAAAGTCCTATTGGTGACTTCGGTCTGACCATCTGTTTGAGGATGGCTTGAAGTACTGAATTTGAGCTTGGTTCCCATCTTGCGCCATAAAGTAAGCCAAAAATGACTTAGAAACTTGGTGTCTCGATCACTAACCATTGATTTGGGAATTCCATGTAAACGAACAACCTCTTTGAAGTAAAGATCAGCCACACGGCTAGCATCATGAGTTGTATGGCATGGGATGAAGTGAGCCATTTTTGAAAACCGATCAACAACCACCATGATCGAGTCTTTTCTGTTTTTAGTGAGGGGAAGTCCCACCACAAAGTCAAGACTAACGTCTTCCCAAGGAGCTTGCGGTATTGGCAAGGGCAAAAGATACCCTTGAGGCAATTGATGACTCTTAGCCCTTTGGCACTTCACACACCTTTTGACAATAAATTCCACATCTCTCTTCAATCGTGGCCAAAAGAAATATTCAGAGATTAGAGTGTAGGTCTTATCAATTCCAAAATGGTCAGCCATTCCTCCTTCATGCATCTCTTTGATCAAACTCTCTGTCAAGCTAGATTTAGGAACACAAATGCTATTCCCTTTGAAAAGAAAACCATCCAAAATGTAAAAGTCTTTATGGGGATGGCTTTTACACTTTAGAAAGATCTCTCCAAAATCAGAGTCATCATCATAGCATTGTTTCATTTCTTCAACACCTATCACACGTGTTTTCAAAGAGTTAAGCAACACATATCTCCTTGATAAAGCATCGGCACCTTTGTTCATTTCTCCTTTCCTATGCTTGATGACGAAGTGAAATGATTGAAGGAATTCAACCCATTTGGCATGGCGAGCATGGAGCTTTTGTTGGCTTTGCAAGAACTTGAGTGCTTCATGATCTGAATGGAGAATGAACTCTTTAGGCAACAAGTAATGTCTCCAATGATCTAAGGCACGAACAAGAGCCAAGAATTCCTTGTCATAAGTTGAATAACGCCTTTGAGCATCATTGAGCTTTTCACTAAAATAGGAAATGGGACGCCTATTTTGAGATAGGACAGCTCCTATTCCAACGCCACTAGCATCATATTCAATCTCAAACACATCATCAAAGTTAGGTAAAACAAGAATTGGTGCAGTAGTAAGCAATCTTTTAACCGCTTCAAATGCCTTTTAGGCACTTGGATTCCATTCAAATTTAGAGAGCTTTGTGAGTTCGGTGATTGGGGCCATGAGAGTACTGAAATTTCTCACGAATCGCCTATAGAAAGAGGCTAACCCATGAAAACTTCGTACTTGCTGAACCGATTGTGGCGTGGGCCACTCATTGATTGCCTTCACTTTGTCTTCATCAACTTCTATACCATTACATGACACTTTAAACCCTAAGAAAGTTACAAAGCTAGAAAAGAAATCACACTTATCTAAATTACCATACAATTGTTCTTTAGCTAAAACAGAAAATACTTCTCTAAGATGTGATACATGCTCATCATCATCTCTACTATAAACTAATATATCATCAAAATAAACAACTACAAAACGACCAATAAAAGGTTTCAATACTTGGTTCATCAAACGCATGAAAGTGGAAGGTGCGTTTGTTAAACCAAATGGCATGACAAGCCATTCAAACAATCCATCCTTAGTTTTGAAAGCTGTTTTTGTTGTAACCTTGTTGTAGCACAAGAAGATTACAAGGGACTAGCCAATTTGATTTGATAGAAACAAGTCAAAGATGGATACAGACTTCACCACCAACTTCGAAACTTGGGCTATATAACTCGTGGGAATTGGATACAGATTTCACCACCAATTTCTACAAGTTAGGTTCCTAAGATCACAGCCTAATTGAGCCAAAAATTAGACAAGCAAAGGAGGGGGGGTTGTTTCGGATTTCAAGAGAGAAACCAAAGACAAAAATACAATTTGTTTTGAGTCAAGATAATCTGATTTTTCATTGAAGTTCAAGGCCTATATTTATAATTACAACTTAAGATAAGATAAGGCTAATTAGAGAGTCTAAATCTTATCCTATGAAATCAGAAATTGTGAAGCTAAAAGAGGATAACAAAATCAGTTTCAAAAGATAGGGCCAGCCGGATTTGAAGCCCTCCCATAAAGACTTCATAATTGCTTTGTCTCTCCTTTAATTGCTCCTTTAATCCCCTTGCTTGGCCAGCTGAATTCTAGCTGAATTCTTGAAGCTTCTTGAAGCTATTAAAGCCGGTTCCAGAAGCTTCACTTGATGGCTCATGCCTTGTTTATTGCTAGCTTTTACTACTTGACTCAATGTTAAAAATAACTTTAAAAAAAAAGGGGTTCGATTTATACTAACAAGGATCGAACCCTACTAACACAACTTAACTGAAATTTCAATAAACAAAGGAAAATAAAACTTGACTTGGCTGGATGACAACTCGACCCATATCATAGATGGCACTTCGAACCATAGTGATGATCTTGCCATCTTGAATCATTGAACTAGGAGGCCGGATCACATCATTCTCCCCTTCTTTTGAAGAGTTTGACCTCAAACTAGGCAAATCCTCAAATTCATCAAAGTAGGGGGACAAGTCTTGCACATTGAAGGTAGACGAAACTCCATAATCCCCGGGCAACTCGACCTTATAAGCATTGTCATTTACTTTCTCCATGATTTCGAATGGACCATCACTTCTAGGACTGATTTTAGAACGTCTCTTAGTTGGAAAACGTTCCTTTCTCAAATGAACCCATACGAGATCACCTTTCTTAAAGTGCACCGAGGTTCTTTTCTTATCATAGTATTCCTTCACCTTGGCATTGGCTCGCTCAATCTGACCTCGAACTTTCTCATGGATTGATTGGATCTCTTTGGCTCGTTCACTAGCTTCTTGGCTGAATTTGGTCGGAGTTGGAAATGGGGCCAAATCAATTGGAGTGCACGGATTGAACCCATAGACAACTTCAAATGGACTCAAGCTTGTTGTTCTGCTAGGAACTCGATTGTAAGAAAATTCAGCATGAGGTAGCACATCTTCCCATTGGCTAGGACGCTTTGTTGCAAGGGCTCGGAGCAAGGACCCTAAAGTCCGATTGGTGACTTCGGTTTGACCATCTGTTTGGGGATGGCTTGAAGTACTGAATTTCAGCTTTGTTCCCATTTTGCGCCATAGGGTAAGCCAAAAATGACTTAGGAACTTGGTGTCTCGATCACTAACCATTGTTTTGGGAATTCCATGCAAACGTACCACTTCTTTGAAATAAAGATCTGCCACACGACTTGCATCATGGGTAGTATGGCATGGGATGAAGTGAGCCATTTTTGAGAATCGATCAACAACCACCATGATCGAATCCTTTCTGTTTTTAGTGAGGGGAAGTCCTACCACGAAATCAAGACTTACATCTTCCCATGGGGCTTGAGGTATGGGCAAGGGCATAAGATACCCTTGAGGCAACTGATGGCTCTTAGCCTTTTGGCACTTCACGCACCGTTTAACAATGAATTCCACATCTCTCTTCAGTCGTGGCCAATAAAAGTATTCAGAAATGAGATTGTAGGTCTTCTCAATTCCAAAGTGACCAGCCATTCCTCCCTCATGGAACTCTTTGATTAAGCTTTCTCTCAAACTAGATTTGGGAACACAAATGCTATTTCCTTTGAAAAGGAACCCATCCAAAATGTAAAAGTCTTTTTGGGGATGGCTTTTACATTTTAGAAAGATCTCACCAAAATCAGAATCATCACCATAGCATTGTTTCATTTCTTCAACTCCTATCACACGTGTGCTTAAGGAATTAAGCAACACATATCTCCTTGATAATGCATCGGCACCTTTGTTCATTTCTCCTTTCTTGTGCTTGATCATGAAGTGAAATGACTGAAGAAATTCGACCCACTTGGCATGGCGAGCATGGAGCTTTTGTTGGCTTTGTAAGAACTTGAGTGCTTCATGGTCTGAATGTAGAATGAATTCTTTAGGCAATAGGTAATGCCTCCAATGGTCTAAAGCACGAACAAGAGCCAAAAATTCTTTGTCATAGGTTGAATATCTCCTTTGAACATCATTGAGCTTTTCACTGAAATAGGCAATGGGACGCCTATTTTGAGATAGGACAGCTCCTATTCCAACACCACTAGCATCACATTCAATCTCAAACACATCATCAAAGTTAGGTAAAACAAGAACTGGAGCAGTAGTAAGCAATCTTTTAACCTCTTCAAATGCCTTTTGAGCATTTGGATTCCATTCAAACTTTGATAGCTTGGTGAGTTCGGTGATGGGAGCCATGAGAGTACTGAAATTTCGCACGAACCTCCTATAAAAAGAGGCTAAACCGTGGAAGCTTCTGATTTGCTGGACTGATTGTGGCGTGGGCCACTCATTGATTGCCTTCACTTTGTCTTCATCAACTTCAATACCATTACATGACACTTTAAATCCTAGAAAAGTTACAAAACTAGAAAAGAAATCACACTTATCTAAATTACCATACAATTGTTCTCTTGCTAAAACAGAAAATACTTCTCTAAGATGTGACACATGCTCATCATCATCTCTACTATAAACTAAAATATCATCAAAATAAACTACTACAAAGCGACCAATAAAAGGTTTCAGAACTTGATTCATCAAACGCATGAAGGTAGAAGGTGCGTTTGTTAAACCAAATGGCATGACAAGCCATTCGAACAATCCATCCTTGGTTTTGAAAGCTGTTTTCCATTCATCTCCTTCGAAAATTCGAATTTGATGATAGCCACTTTTAAGATCAATTTTCGAAAATACTTTAGCACCATGTAAATCATCTAACAAATCATTCAATCTTGAATTGGAAATCGATATTTGATAGTGATTTTGTTAATAGGCCTACTATCCACACACATACGCCATTCACCATTTTTCTTTGGAACAAGTAAGGTAGGACATGCATACGGGCTCAAGGACTCTCGAATCAATCCCTTAGACAACAACTCATCAACTTGCCTTCTTATCTCCTCGGTCTCCTTAGGATTAGTTCTATAGGCCGGTTTATTTGGTAATATAGAACCGGGAATCAAGTCAATTTTGTGTTGGATGTCTCTTTTGGGAGGTAGGGCATTGGGCATTTCAGAGGGGAAAACAAAAGAGAACTCTTGGAAGAGGGAATTAAGTAAGGGATGGAGGGGTTCTTTTGGAGGTGAGGGGCTATCTCCAAGTCCACTTAAAATGAGCCCTTTGTGGGGTTTGAACTCATGATATTCAGACTTGATGAGGGTAGTAAGAGTAGTGGGTAAGGGGTTATTGTTCTTTTTTGGGACGGTTTTGGGTGGTGGTAAAGGAGTTAACACAATTTTCTTGCCATTTTTAACAAATGAGTATGTATTTTTATATCCATCATGAATAACTCTCCTATCAAACAACCAAGGTCGTCCAAGCAACAAATGACACGCATCCATGGGGATTACATCACAATACAACTCTTCTTGATAATTGTTACCAATGCTAAATGAAATCAGAATTTGTTTATCAACTTGTATACCTTTTCCTTGATTAAGCCATTGGATTACATATGGATTTTTGTGAGGAGTTGTTTTTAATCCCAATTTGTCCACCATATTCTGAGACGCCACATTCGTACAACTACCACCATCAATAATTAGAGTACATACCTTGTTCTTGATGGTACAACGGGAGTGAAAGATTGCCTCTCGTTGTAAATTCTCATCTTTGCCAACCAAGCTGCTTAGGGCACGCCTAACAACTAAACACTCACCTTCATCGGGTCCTAGGAACACTTCATCTTGCTCCTGATCCGATTCTTCAACATCATCATAATCATGATTCTCTTCTGGTTCTTCCTTTTCACATTCAATCAAAGAGATTACTCTCTTATTTGGGCATTCGGTTGCAATATGGCCAAAGCCATGACAACGAAAACATTTTCTGGGTTGGGCTGAATTTTGTGGTTTAGGAGGATTAGTGGGCTGATTTTGTGGTTTGGGTGGATTAGAGGAGGCTATTTTGAGTGGTGTTTGGTATGGACGGTTGAATGGGGAAGGGGCTGTTTTGGAAAAGGGACGTGAGGTCTCTTTCCCTTTGGCCTTTTGTTGGGCTTCAACTTTGTGAGATAGAATGACTAACTCCTCCAAAGTTGAGTAGGGGTGTAACTCAACAACATTTGCAATTCGAGGGTCCAACCCTCCAAGGAAACGAACCAAAGTTTGGGGTTCGTCCTCTTCGACATCACACTTCATGGTTAATCCTTCAAATTCTCTTGCATATTCCTCTACTGATTTCGTTCCTTGTTTCAACTTGTGGAACTTTTGAAAATTTTCTTGGACATAGTAAGTAGGTAAGAACTTGCTTTTCATCAACTTTTTCATTTTAGGCCAAGTTCTGACCTTATCTTTACCTTGCCTTTGCCTTTTTGCATTTACATTCGACCACCAAGTGGACGCATATTTTCTGAGTTTTAAGGCAATAATTTTCACTTTCTTGTCCTCCGGAGTATTCTTGTAATCGAACACTCTTTCAACGGTGTTCAACCATTCGATGAACTCATCGGCATCAATCTTGCCATCATATTCTGGAATATCAACCTTGATATCATTATTGTTTGGCCTTGTTCTTGGAGTTTCATCTTCAACTCCTGGATCACTACTTTGTTCACTTCGAGTGGGTGAACCTTCTCTTTGCCTAATGAGTCTCCTCATTAGGTCCGCCATTTCTGTTTGCATAGTAGCCATTTGAGCCCTTAAGCTCTCCTTCTCTTCTTCACTTTTCTGAATGTATTCTTGCCAACTGGGAGGTGGGTTCGACATTTTGGGTTTTGTCTTTTTTTTTTTTTTTTTTTTTGGACGTGGGGTAAAGGGGACAGAACGGGGTTGTTTTTTTGTGGAGGAGAAAGGTGGCTAGACCTGCATGGGCCACCAAATGTTGTAACCTTGTTGTAGCACAAGAAGATTACAAGGGACTAGCCAATTTGATTTGATAGAAACAAGTCAAAGATGGATACAGACTTCACCACCAACTTCGAAACTTGGGCTATATAACTCGTGGGAATTGGATACAGATTTCACCACCAATTTCTACAAGTTAGGTTCCTAAGATCACAGCCTAATTGAGCCAAAAATTAGACAAGCAAAGGAGGGGGGGGTTGTCTCCAAGTCCGCTTAAAATGAGCCCTTTATGGGGTTTGAACTCATGATATTCAGACTTGATGAGGGTAGTAAGAGTAGTGGGTAATGGGTTATTGTTCTGTTTTGGGACGGCTTTGGGTGGCGGTAAAGGAGTTAACACAATTTTCTTGCCATTCTTAACAAATGAGTATGTATTTTTATATCCATCATGTATAACTCTCCTATCAAATAACCAAGGTCGTCCAAGCAACAAGTGACACGGATCCATGGGAATTACATCACAATACAACTCTTCTTGATAATTATTTCCAATGCTAAAAGAAATCAGAATTTGTTTATCTACTTGTATTCCTTTTCCTTGATTAAGCCATTGAATAACATAAGGATTTTTATGAGGTGTTGTTTTAAGTCCCAATTTGTCCACCATGTTTTTAGATGCCACATTTGTACAACTACCACCATCAATAATTAAAGTACATACCTTAATTCTGATGGTACAACGGGAGTGAAAGATTGCCTCTCGTTGTAAGTTCTCTTCTTTACCAACCAAGCTGCTTAGGGCACGCCTAACAACTAGACATTCACCTTCATCGGGTCCTAGGAACACCTCATCATGCTCCTGATCCGAATCTCCAAGATCATGATCATCTTGTTCATCTTCTGATTTTCCTTGCTCACATTCAATTAAAGAGATGATTCTCTTATTTGGACACTCGGTTGCAATATGTCCAAAGCCATGACATCGAAAACACTTTCGAGGTTGGGCTGAATTTTGGGGTTTAGAAGGGTTAGGGGGCTGATTTTGTGGTTTAGGAGGATTAGAGGAGGTGATTTTGAGTGGTGCTTGGTATGGACGGTTATATGGGATTGGGGCTGTCTTGGAAAAGGGGCGTGAGGTCTCTTTCCCTTTGGCCTTTTGTTGGGCTTCAACCTTGTGAGCTAGAATGACTAACTCTTCCAAAGTTGAATAGGGGTGTAATTCAACTACGTTGGCAATTCTAGGATCCAACCCTCCAAGAAAACGAACCAGAGTTTGGGGTTCATCCTCTTCAACGTCACATTTCATGGTCAAGCCTTCGAATTCTCTTGCATACTCCTCTACTGATTTTGTTCCTTGTTTCAATTTGTGGAATTTCTGAAAATTCTCTTGAATGTAGTAAGTAGGTAAGAACTTACTTTTCATCAATTTCTTCATTTTAGGCCAAGTTCTGACCTTGTCTTTACCTTGCCTTTGCCTCTTTGCATTTATATTCGACCACCAAGTGGACGCATATTTTCTGAGTTTTAAGGCAATGATTTTCACTTTCTTGTCCTCCGGGGTATTCTTATAATCGAACACTCTTTCAACGGTGTTCATCCATTCGATGAACTCATCGGCATCAATCTTGCCATCATATTCTGGAATATCAACTTTGATATCATTATTGTTTGGTCTTGGTCTTGAAGTTTCGTCTTCAAGTTCTAGATCACTACTTTGTTCACTTCGAGTGGGTGAACCTTCTCTTTGAGTAATGAGTCGCCTCATTAGATTCGCCATTTCAGTTTGCATAGCAGCCATTTGAGCCTTTAAGCTCTCCTTCTCTTCTTCACTTTTCTGAATGAACTCTTGCCAATTGGGAGGAGGATTCGACATTTTGTGTTTGTTTTTTTTTTTTTTTTTTGACGTGGGGTAAAGGAAGGGGGTAGGGTTGTTTTTGTGGAGGTGAAAGGTGGCTAGACCTGCATGGGCCACCAAATGTTGTAACCTTGTTGTAGCACAAGAAGATTACAAGGGACTAGCCACTAAAGTAAGGGATAGTTCAAGATCAAAGATGGATACAGAATATCACCACCAACTTCGAAACTTGGGCAAAACTCGTTGAACTTGGATACAGAAATTCACCACCAATTTCGACAAGTTTGGTTCCTAAGATCACAGCCTAATTGAGCCAATAATTAGACAAGCAAAGGATAGTTGTTTTCGGATTTTTATAAGAAAAAAAATTCCAAAGACAATTCAAGTTTTGTTTGATTCAAAAGTTCTGATTTTTCATTGATGTTTCAAGCCAATATTTATAAGTACAACTTAGGATAAGCTAGGTTAATTAGAAAGACTAATTCTTATCCTAAGAAATCAGAAATTGTGGAGCTAAAGAAGATAACAAAAATCAGATTACAATAGCTTGGCCATCCGGATTTGAAGCCCTATGTTAATGTATTCTTAATTGCTTTGTCTCTCCTTTAATTGCTCTTTTAATCCTCTTGCTTGGCAGCTGAATTCTTGAAGCTTCTTGTAGCTTTGATTGCATTGATGACTTTTTGTATTCCTCTAGAGGCTGCCGGTTTTTAAGACTTCGAAATAGGCTGCCGGTTTTGCACTTTGAGGCTGCCGGTTTCGCACTTTGAGGCTGCCACCTTGAAGTTGCCATCTTTGGACCCTGAGGATGCCATCTCGAAGCTGCCATCTTTGGACTTCAACACTGCCGGCTTTGGGCTTCAAAGCTGCCGGCTCCATGATGATTTTATTGCTAACCTTAACTACTTAACTTAAGCAAATAAAAGGGGGTTCGATTTATACTAACAAGGATCGAACCCTACTAACATAGACTCAATAAACAAAGGAAAATAAAGCTTGAGTTGGTTGGATGACACTTCGAAATATATCATGGACGACACTTCGAACCATGGTAATGATCTTGCCATCTTGAACCAACGAGCTAGGAGGACGGATTACAACAGTCATGAATCAAGTTCTTGATCGAGTTATACTATGACAAGGATCCTATTGCCACTCAAACAAAATGATGAAGGCTAGAAAGATTTGACAATTTTCTCACATATGAAGGGTAGTGAATTGCAAATACTACCTCAAGGGCTTCAACTAGCTAGCAAAGCTTTGCCAATCGTACCACAAGCCAAGACATTAGGTTTCATGAACTCCAAAGTTCTAAAACCTAGCATGTAGCATTTGAAAATCAACCCCAACATCTAAAACCATGTGGACCAATAACACTTAGGAAGGAATGCATTCAAAGTCCAAGAAATTAAGAACCAAGTCCAAACTACAAATAAAACAAAAACACACTTTGCCTTGAAAAGAAAATAAAAGAAAAAGAAGAGGAAAAAGGGAAAATAGAAATAAAAACTAAACAAAAGGAAGGAAAATAAAATCAAGCATGAATGACTCTCAATCAAGCAACCAAGCATCAAACAAATAAATAAATCGAGGCCCAACGCCATCGATATCCAAATGTCCTCAAGGGCTTAAAAGCCAAAAATTGAAAGCCAAACATCCTCGAACAATCATCTCCTCCTAAAACTAATCCTACAACTAAGCACACAAGAAAAATAAAAGAAAGGGACTTTGGAATGATCTCACCAAAACAGGCTATAAAGTAAGCATACAACCTCCGTTTTGCGCTTTAGTACCATACATGTCCATGAGAGTTGCTTATTCATTTAACCTGCAAAAAGAAAGAAAAGAAACCAAACTCCAAAAACAAAATAAAAAAAAAGAAGAAAATAAAACAAAATAAACAAAAAAAAGAACACGGGTTGCCTCCCGAGAAGCGCTTGTTTTAACGTCTTAAGCTTGACAAAGGAGCTGGACACAGGGACTAAGACATAGAAGAAAAACTATGTCAAAGTCATCAAGCGGGAACAACCACCCGGGGCTCAGTAAATAGCCCCGCAAAGCTCGCAAGAGCTTGTCAAACACACTGGCACTCAACTCACTAAAAACCACATAAGCGATAGATAAATGAAGCAAAGAAAACGGTTTAAAAACCGGCATCCTATGCTTATGTGGGAGTGAGTGCCCACAGGGAGGTAAATTAAAATAAAAACTACAAAAAGAAAAATCAAGTAAAGTAGGGGGAACACCTCCATACACCTCACTTGCCTTGGTTTCTGGAAGAGAAACATGGGAGTCAAGACAAGAGATGATGCCCTCGGATGGAGGTGATATGAGCACGGATGGAAGTGGAGTGGGATGTGAATAGACGAGGTTAAATCCTCCTACAAAGGGAATAAGAGAATGTGGTATAACCACATCCTCCACACCAACTACCTCGTCGGTTTCACTCGACTCTGCTATAAGGGCCTCATCCTCTACAACATCACATGACGATATGAAAGTGTCATGATTCTCATCACAACATTGCCAATAAATGTCATCGTCTATGCGAGTCGGGATGTTGTGCTCGACTATGAGGGGTGAGGGATCGAATTCATGACTAAGGTCATCATCGAAGGGCTCACCTAGGGGAATATGAGGTGAATCAACTATGTTCATGCCAAGACCTTGTAAATACTCATCAAGAACATGATTAAGCGAACTCGACTCATGTGAAAAATGCTGAGAAAAATCAAAGGTAGTGGCATGAGGTGATGGTTGATTAAAACCATATTCCTCAAGTGCACTCAACTCATGACTATAATCATGTATTCCTTGGCTAGTTATATCCCATTCATAGGTGTCCTTAGCGAGACACTCGAATAAGAGCCAAGCTCTATCCAAGTCGAGAGCTAAGAAATCGCCATGAGATAGGTATTCTATCCAATTCCTCGTCTCATAGTTCAAACCCTCATACAACATATTGCATATATCCCACTTACCAAGATTATGATTAGGTGGAAGAGAGCTTCCGATCCTGTCATAATACACCCAAAATAATTCATGCTCATATTGGGGATCGATCAAAGGAGTGGCCATAAGGCCCAAATATTAACAAAAATAAAAATAAAGAAAAAGAAAGACCTAGAACCATTCTACTCAACCTAAACTAATGGCATTGCCTTCCCCGGCAACGGCGCCAATTTGATAGGAGGGATTTCTTACCAAATAAAAAACCCCCGTCGTAGTATGAGTGGGGGTGTTGAACACGGGGAAGGTACTTCGCACTAGCCTAGGCGTGAGCGTCGAACAAGCTAGGTCAAATAATGGTCGCGAGAGGCGAAGGGAACTAACCAAAACTACACTGAGGAAAAAAAAACAAAAAGGGACTAGGGTAAGAGATCCACAACTCATACCACCATGAATTATGAATCAATCGAAACTTAGAATTAGGTCGTGGATAAGGGGAGGTCGTTCTAAGATCGTACCACTCTTTCGAGCTAGTACGATGACCGGAAAGACATATACAACTCACTTTTGTGCAGCGACACATCTAACAAGTACTAAGCACTAAATCACGAAGACCGGTAACTTTCCCTTGATCGAAGGCCCAACTTTCGTGGTGCTTCAATCAATCGGGCAAAGGAAGTCATCACCCACGTTCACCTTTCGGTCCTTCGGTGGGGATTCTTCAATGAATCCTATGTTAGCTAGACACAAGACTCAATATTACCGAATCCTAAGGTACCGACATTATCACAACCAAAAGCCAAGAAACAACTAAACCACAATCATGGAGGAATTTGAGGGGTTTCACTCAAACCCTAGAAACTAAACTACTCAAACATAATTAACAAAAAGCATGATAAAAAATACAACTAATTACATAAATCAAACCTAAAACTAAGAAGAACAAAAAGAACAACTAAAACCTAGAAAACTACAAACTAAACTACCAAGAACAACAATGAAATCAAAATAAACAACTAAACAAACATGAAAATAACAAATAAACTAACTAAATAAACAACAACAATAACTATCAACTACTTAGACATCAATAACTAGCAACAAAGAACAAGAAATCAAGCAAATAAAGAAAGCAATAAAAGTACCTTGAAGAGATTGAAGAACAAGAAGAAGAAGAAGAAGAAGAACAAACTAATCTACTAGCATAAATTGAAGAATACAAGAGTTTACATGAGAAATTGAAGAGAAAACTAAGAAAACTAAACCTAAACCCTAAATTGAGCCTCTAACCTCATTTGGCTTCTAAAATGAGGAGAGGGGGCTATTTATAGTTCCCCAAAAAATGCACGAAAAATAAGCTAAAACAGATTAAATGATACGAACAGGGCCTTCTCAGCGGGCGCTGGGAAAAGGTCAGCGGGCGCTTGGCCTCTCCAGCGGGCGCTTGGCCTCTCCAGCGGGCGCTGGAGCCAAAACATGAGCTACTGACTGTTCTGGCCATTTCAGCGGGCGCTGAATAGGTCTCAGCGGGCGCTGGAAACGTCTCAGCGGCCGCTGGACAACAAGACAGTCAGTTTTAAAAACATCATAACTCCTTGATTTCTTATCAGAATTTAGCTTATGACCAGGCGTTTCGAAGATATTGGAACGAGATTTAACCTCCAACTTGAATCGCCTTAAAATGATAAGTATGTAAAAAGTTATGGCCTTTCAAAGTTGACCTATGCTCCAAAAGTGGTGATTGTGGTCTTGGCTTTATTGCGGAACACTTCCCAAAGCTTCTCGGGACCTCTCACGACCCTTGTCGGCTTTTAAGAATTGATCGAAAACACACAAAATACCTACATGAATGAGCGCAAGGCATTAGTAACGCAAAAGTGCTCAATTATTAGCAAAAATGGCAAGAAAAGGCATTATTCAACGAAAATGCAAGTAAGACCTAAACTAAGCTAAAAAGGCCTAAAACAAATAAAACTAAGCCTAAAAACAACAGAAAACAAGTTAAAAGAGTCCAGGAAATCATTCCTATAATGGACCTATCAGCGACAGGGGAAGGAACAAGTCGACTTTCTTCATTAAAATTGGCTGAAGGTGTGTTCCCAACTTCGCTTTTTCTTTTTCTTTATTTTTCTTATGTGGACCTGACTTAATCCCTTTTTGCAGATGTCGGTTCGGCTACATACTTTATCCAAGCATTGTTGTGATGTTACTTCTATGAATGTGGATGCCCTTTCTGCTAAGCTAAATGCTATGAGGGAAGAGAATATGGTATTATCGGAAAGGGTTCAGGCCTTGGAGAGTAAAGAGTCAACCCTGAGTGCTGAGTTGTCCTCTAAGCAGGTTGAGTTGTAAGGTGCCAAGGTTGAACTAGAAGCAACCCTATCCAAGCAAGCCGAGTTGAATTTATTTCGAGCTGAGCTTGACTCAAGTAAGAAGGAGGCGTCTGATGCCTTGCTCCATCATAATGAAGTTTTGGACAAGCTACGGGAGGAGACGGTCCAGCTGGAGAAGGACTTGGCTGATAGCCAAGCATTGCCTAAGGAGGAAAAGGAGGGGGCCATTACCCTCGGGATATTGGTTGAGATGACCTACAACTTCTATGATACGTAGTGGGAGAGTATTAATTTTTTACCTTGCTGAGATGCTCTTATTCGCAACTAGAAAGGCATTGAAGAGGCTTCGGACTATTTTGTTGGTATGAGCTTGGAGGCCGCTGATGTGGACGGTCAAGCTATGAAGGGGAGGATGCTCCAGGCACTCAGTAATCTTTGTACTGAGAAGAAGGAGGAAATTGAAGACGAGTATGAGCGCCTAGGTCAAGAAGATGAGGATCAGATGATGCAAGAGCTTAAGAAGGAGTTTTATGCTGTTGACCGCCTGGAGGGTCAAGTTGAAGTTGATGCTGCTGAGGTTGATCGTTTGGTTGCCAAGCTTGGTGAGGATAGCTTGGATGATGAGGACAAGGGGTGGGGGACCTTGAGAGAGAGCGTCGTTCGAAGAAGAATGTTGATCCTTCCTCTATTGACCTTGATGCCGAGCCTCAGCTTGATCCACCTTTTATTTAGTCTTGTAATTGGTTACGTATAGTGTCACTTTTTGGGAACTTATCTAGTTTTTTTTTATGAAACTTGGTTACGTTCATTAATACAAGTGATGATTTCTGGCCTTTTTTAGAGTACATATGCTTTTGTAATTGAGGTTATGCCATTTCTTTGAACGAAAAATGTAATTTCTTACACAGTTTAGATATTCTATGCCCCCAATTACATGTATCGTTGAAAAAACTTGAAATTACCGCTCATAAAGGACTTAAATGTATAACTTCTTCAGATTGTCTGTGTTCCATGGCCGAGGCAATGTTCTGCCTTCTTCATCTCGTAGTCTATAGGAGTCTGGCCTAATAACCTCTTTCACCTGATATGGTCCTTCCCAATTAGGGGTTAGCTTGCCCTCAGTAGATCTTCTTCTAGTGGCCTCGAATTTCCTGAGGACCCAATCACCTTTCTCGATTGGCCAAGGGGCCCCTCCCTTGTTAAAGTATCTAGTTATCCTTTTCTTATAGGTGATTAACTTAAGTAGAGCATGAGCTCTCATCTCAGGTAGGGAGTTCGAGATCCACCTTCCTTTTTCTTCATTCTTCTAATATTCATAATATGTGACCTTGGGTGAGGGTATTCCTACTTCCACGGGAAGAACTGCTTCGCTACCATACACTAAGGAGAAGGGAGTATGGCCTGTTGCTTCCTTAGTAGTTGTTGTAGGAATTCATAGATGCGTAAAAGCGGAATTGCAGGAAACTATTTCCTAAACATCTATCACAGGATCACATGCACAATATAGATATGAATCATAGATTATAGGGAATAGAATAATAACCTTTGTAGCGTGCATTCCCTGATAATGCAAATCGATTATGGAGAACAAAAGCCCCAAGTGTTGCCCCTCTATTCAGTCCACACAAGCAAAGAACTGGATCTCCTTCACGTATGTCTGCTAGAACAGGATCAGAGAATTCCCAACTCTCTTCTCACTTTTGTGATGGAACTAAAACCAGAGATTAGGGTTTTGATGTCACACAATGGATATCTCATTAGTGGTGATCAACTGTATATCTAATATATATAGAAGTCACACTTAAAACCCTAATGTCACTAGTAATACTAAAACCTAATTATTATGGGCTTTAGTATATTATGACCCAGTCTTTGACTTAATGTGTGTGACCTTATAGGACCCAGTTATAATTAGCAGTGGCCCAACAATTGGTCCACAGATCATAATTGGTTTCTAGCAAAACATTATGACCACCTAAATAACCGAATAATTAATCTCCATTATTAATCCTATTTTATATTTTAGTAATTACCAATTGATCGAAGGACATTTCCTTCAATCTCCCACTTGTCCGAGAGCAAGTGTGCAATTATAAATTCCTTGGTCTCTTAATGTCTAATTTGATAATATGATGACATCTCTGTGTTATCTACATTTTTTTTCAAATTTATTTCTTGAAATCCGAGTTCGAATTGCGATACAAATGATTATCTCATAATCTATTTGAGCATGGCCATGCATTTTTCAACTCTCACTCTTCAAGAGGCCAAGACACCAATCCTATCACACATAGGAGGACCTTTTCAATCTTGTGGTAACCAAACTCCCACTCAACCTTTTGCATAACCCGAATGCTAGCTTTATTGTCCCCTTTTACGGTATGATGTTTGAAAGCATCAAAGTTACACAAAACATTAAGCTAAGTAGTGTCCCACTCATGTCTTAGGAATCCACTAAAATAATTATTAAGTTATAAAACTTCGATATAGTTCAGTTCAATTGTGTATCAACCATACATATCCATATGATTGATCAAACATCTCTATGTTTCCATAGCCCATGAAACAATGCTATCGATCAATCTTATATGCTAATCCTTTTAATAAGTCATATATGTCCATTTTAATGACTTAGATTAGGAACTTAAATATTTTATGAATTCAGTTCACTTATGGTGTTTCATTTATCAAATCACGTATTTTACAAATCATTGAATTCAATCAAATATGCTGGACATTTTATTTAACACTAAACCAATATTAAATAAAATTTCAATTATCATAAACATAATCAGCAAATCATGTCTGTACATTGTAATAAGTTTCTCTAAACATAATACAATCTAAGCCCATTCTAATATTTGCTTCAACCCAACAGCCCTAGTATGACTTTCATGCTTGGGTTGAGGTAGAGGTTTAGTAAGTGGATCAGCCACATTCTCATTTGTATGAACTTTGCAGATCTTGACGTCCTTCCTGTCAACTATCTCACGAATGAGATGATATTTCCTCATAACGTGCTTGGATTTGCTATGTGACCTTGGCTCCTTTGCTTATGCAATGGCTCCATTATTATCACAAAACAACTCAATCCCTTCCAGAACACTAGGTATAACGCCTAGCTCTGTTAAGAACTTCTTAATCCAAACAGCTTCCTTAGTTGCTTGTACCGCTGCTAAGTATTCCGATTCAGTTGTAGAGTCTGCAACAGTGCTTTGCTTTGAACTTTTCCAGCTCACTGCTCCTCCATTAAGACAAAAGATGTACCCTGACTGAGACCGGCAATCATCTCTGTCAGTCTGGAAGCTTGCATCAGTATAACCTTTAACAACCAACTCATTTTCACCACCATAGACTAAGAACATGCCCTTAGTTCTTCTTAAGTACTTTAGGATGCTCTTAGCTGCAGTCCAGTGTGCTTCACCTGGATTTGCTTGGAACCTGCTACACATGCTTAAGGCATATGCAACATCTGGTCGAGTACATATCATCGCATACATTATGGATCCTATGGCTGAAGCATAAGGTATGCTACTCATTCGCTTCAACTCATCAGGCCCAGATGGACACTGACTCTTGCTGAGCGACATGCCATGTGACATGGGAATAAACCCTTTTTTAGAGTTTTCCATGTTGAACTTCGCAAGAACCTTATCAATATAAGTCTCTTGACTTAGTCCAATCATCCTTCGAGACCTATATCTATGGATTTTAATTCCCAATATGTATTCAACCTCTCCTAAGTCTTTCATGGAGAAACAACTTTTCAACCATCCCTTCACTGATTCAAGCATTGGTATGTCATTTCCCATGAGCAGTATGTCATCCACATACAAGACCAAGAAGACTAAGCTACTCCCACTAAATTTCTTGTAAACATAAGATTCTTCTTCACATCTGAGGAAACCAAACTGTTTGATCGCCTCATCAAATCGAAGATTCCAGCTCCGAGATGCTTGCTTTAATCCATAAATGGATCTCAAAAGCTTACAAACTCTTAGGATTTTCTAGATCCTCAAAACCCTCAGGTTGTGTCATATACACATCCTCATTCAAGAACCCATTCAAGAATGCGGTTTTGACATCCATCTGCCAAATCTCGTAATCGAAATATGCAGCAATCGCTAAAAGTACCCGAACTGACTTAAGCATTTCTACTGGAGAAAAGGTTTCATCATAGTCTATACCATGAATTTGCCTGAACCCTTTTGCAACCAGTCTAGCTTTATAGACATTGACATTTCCATCTTTATCAGTTTTTATTTTGAACACCCACTTACAACCAATAGGTGTAACCCTATCAGGCAAGTCGACTAGGGTCCAAACTTTATTTTCTGACATGGAGTCTATTTCGGATTTCATGGCTTCAAGCCATTTCTCAGAGTCTGGGCTCGCCAATGCTTGTTTGTAGGTAGTAGGCTCTGAATTTTCCAAAATCATTATTTCAGAATTTTCAGTTAACAGGATATCACCCAACCTTTTGTTTGGAATCCTTGGTCTACTTCACCTACGTGGGGTTTGAGCATCAATAGAAATATTCTCTTCAACTCTTTGAAGATTTTCGCATGAATTAGATTCAAGTGGGACGGTAGGAGGTTCACGCGTTGAATGCGTCATCTCCTGAACTAGACTTTCGTCTGGTCGGGCCGCCTCTGACATGGTGTGAGCCACGTCCATTTGTTGCTCTTCTCGAATTTCTTCGAGCATTATTTTACTCCCACTTGTCTTTCTAGAAAGAAATTCCTTTTCTAGAAAGACACCATCTCGAGCAACAAACACTTTGTTCTCTTGACGATTGTAGAAGTAGTAACCCCTTGTCTCTTTTGGATAACCCACAAAGAGACATTTATCTGATTTGGGTACAAGTTTGTCTGATAGTAAACGTTTCACATAGACCTCACATCCCCAGATTTTAAGAAAAGATAGGTTTGGAACCTTTCCATTCCATATCTCATATGGAGTCTTTTCTACAGCTTTTGACGGGCTTCTATTTAGTGTGTGTGCAGCGGTTTCTAAAGCATATCCCCAAAATGAAATTGTAAGATCAACAAGGCTCATCATTGACCGAACCATATCCAATAAGGTTCGATTCCTTCTTTCAGAAACTCCATTTAATTGAGGGGTTCCTGGTGGCGTCATTTGTGAAAGTATTCCACAACTTTTAAGATGATCATCGAATTCTTGGCTCAAATATTCGCCACCACGATCAGATCGTAATGCTTTAATTGTCTTACCAAGTTGATTTTGTACCTCATTTTGGAATTCTTTAAACTTTTCAAAGGATTCCGATTTATGTTTCATTAAGTAGACGTATCCATATCTACTTAAATCATCAGTAAAAGTAATGAAGTAATTAAACCCACCCCTAGCCTTTGTACGCATTGGTCCACACACATCAGTATGTATGAGTGCCAAGAGGCCATTGGCTCTTTCACCCTTTCCTGTGAACGGTGATTTTGTCATTTTTCCCATTAAGCATCAAAAGATTCGAAATCAAATGATGGAAGGATCCCATCCCTATGTAACTTTTGGATACGCTTTTGGTTTATATGACCCATTCGGCAATGCCGAATATAGGTTGAGTTTAAATCATTCGATTTTTGTCTCTTGCTATCTATGTTATAGACTTTTACTGACCTATCAAGCACATATAAGCCATTAATCAATTTAGCACTAGCATAGAACATGTTATTGTAGGAAATGGAACAACATTTGTTCTTAATTTCAAAACAAAAACCTTCATTATCCAAAACTGAAACTGAAATAATGTTCTTAGTAATAGACGGAACGAAATAACAATTATTTAGTTCTAATGTCAATCCAGATGGCAAAACTAAACTATAACTCCCGATGGCATGTGCAGCAACTCTTGCTCCATTTCTGACCCGAAGTTCTACTTCGCCTTTTGCTAGTCTTCTACTTCTTCTTAGTCCCTGCACATCATTTACAATGTGAGAACCACAACCGGTATCCAATACCCATAAAGAAGTAGAAGTCAAGTTGATTTCTATAACATAAATACTTGAAGTAGAAGCACCTGACTTCTTGTCCTCCAAGTATTTAGGGCAGTTTCTCTTCCAGTGACCTATCTTGTCACAATAGAAACATTTGCTTTCCGCAGCTACTCTGGGCTTGGCGGTCGGTTTCGGCTTTTCAGGAGCAACGACAACTTGCTTGCCTTTGTCCTTCTTGCCCACTCATTTCCTTTTGAAAACCTTTTTCTTCTGAACCATCAAAACTTCTTTCTTTGGTTCATGGGGAATGTTACCTTCAGCATTGACCAACATACCATGCAACTCTTGCAAGGTCTTTTCAGTCTCATTCATGTTGAATGTCATCCTGAACTGTTTAAAGCTGTCTGGCAATGAATGGAGAATAATGTTAGTAGCCAACTGTTCCCTATAAGGGAAACTAAGGCGTTCCATGTTCTCAAAAAGGCCTAGCATTTTGAAAACATGTGGGCCAACTGGTTGACCCTCCTTCAGACGACATTCCAGAATCTCCTTATTAGTCTCATACCTCTCAACTCTGGCCTATTTCTGAAACATAGTCTTGAGTTCTTGCATGATGGTGTAAGCGTCTTTGTTTTCGAACCTCTTTTGGAGGTCCGGCTCCATAGCTGCCACCATCAAACAACTGATAGGAATAGACCTTTCAACAGCCTGTTTAGCACGACGCCTTTCAGTTTCAGTTGATGCATCAGTCACTACTGGAAGTGGGTTTTCAATAACATCCTCCCTTCCCTCCGACCTAAGCACAAGTCTTAGAGTACGTTCCCAGTTCATGAAATTTCCTCCATTCAGCCTATCCTTCTCAAGGAAAGGACGAATGTTGAAAACAGAGTTGTTTTTGTTATTGTTAGACATGGTATCTACATACAGAAAAGAGCAAAATTCAATTTTAATGTTTATGAAAGTACCTAAAACATGCAATAGTTTATAGGTTACTTAATAACTCTATTCAATTTTTTTAATGTCCCAATTTGAACGAGTTAATAACAAGATCCTATCAACATGTAATGATAAGCAGACGAAGGCCTTTTGTTATAGTTACATTATCAAGGTAAGTAAACTATTTACTAATTATAACATTTATAATTCTTGTTTAGATAAGAAAACATCTCATGTTAAACTATCTCTTGCCTCAAAATCCAAAACGCTTTTGATGATTTTGTTGAGACTTACCAAATTAAGTATGTAAAATTCGCAATTTTACCTTATCTCCCAAAATTATTAATAATACCCTGCGGAGGCATGACCTATTATTTTTAATTAAGGGTTAATAAGTACTTTATATTTGGGAAAGCAATCTCAATATTTGCGGGACCTAAGTTTATTATGTTGTTATTAATAGTGAACTCTAGCGCATTGATAAACAACATACAATAAACTAATAAGCATTTTAAAATAATAAATAAAATAAAATGCAATAAAATAAATATGATCTATTATGGCCCTTAATCCTAACAACTAAGCTCCTTGATTGGGCACCTCCTTGGACTCTTCATGGATCTCCATCCATCTTTGTCATGGGCCTCCACGGTCTGGGCTCGTCTTTAGATTACATAAGTATTAAAGTAATTAAAATGCAAAATAAATTACAAATTAAAATAAAACTTAACGATGCGCAGATCGTATTTAAATTACAAAAATACAAAACGGTTCGCAGACCGTATTTACTATCCTAGATTGGGCCATACTAGTCACAGCACGCAAATAATATCATATATTATAAACCTGCATGCATTTAATATACTACAGACAAAGTATAATATCAACTAATATCACATATTAGCTTACCATTATTTTCATTCAACTAAAATTCATATATGGAATTAATCAACATTAATTATTAATTTGCATTATTTGGAGACATTTAAACTCTTTAAACAATAACTTTATTTATTCCAAAAATAAATAAATAAAACAAACCAAAAAAAAAAAAAAACTTTGTCAACTTACCAAAACTTATTTTGTGTATAGTTAGAGAAAAATGGGGTCAATGCTTAATTATAGGAAGTTAATAATAATTTTTTTTTATTTTTAATTCCAACAATTAATAAATAAAACAAAAAAAAATAATAAAAATAACAATTATAAAGCAGCAGTAGCAGGCAGCAACGCAGGCCTCGGCAGCCACCGCACTGCCGCCTACGACCGCGCCGGCAGCCTCGCCCCACCCAGAAAACGCCGGCCGTCCCACTTCCGGCCTCCTAGCAACACCCACGCCACCCAGAAACGTTGAGAAATACTATAGTTTACCCATTTTTGTTCGAACATAATTTGGGGTAAATCGAGCAACTTTTGTTCGAATTTCTTCTTGAATATTATTTTATAGGTTGTTTTCTACATTTCACACAAACTAATTTGTAAAAAGCAAGATTCAAACAAAGATTTTCGAAGAAAAAAACCTTATTGATTTGTTTGATTTAAGGGGTTAAAACAACAAATTTTGTTACGAATTTGCAATTAAAGATGTAGAAAACAAAATCCCTAACATAATTTTGAACAATAACTAGTATTAATCCTTGAATCTGGGTGGTTTTTGGGTCGAAGTTCGAACTGTTTTCGAACTTTTTTTTTGTTTTTTTTTTTTATTTGAATTTTCGAGTATAATATATTTAATATACAATTAAAATCACTCTTTTAATTATGCAAATTAACCCATATATTTAATCCTCCCTTAATTGAATGAAAATAATGAAATCTAACAAATAAACATGATCATATGAATATTATGCAAGAGGCTAAACTGATACCACTGTAGGAATTCATAGATGCGTAAAAGCGGAATTGCAAGAAACTATTTCCTAAACATCTATCACAGGATCACATGCACAATATAGATATGAATCATAGATTATAGGGAATAGAATAATAACCTTTGTAGCGTGAATTCCCTGATAATGCAAATCGATTATGGAGAACAAGAGCCCCAAGTGTTGCCCCTCTATTCAGTCCACACAAGCAAAGAACTGGATCTCCTTCACGTATGTCTGCTAGAACAGGATCAGAGAATTCCCAACTCTCTTCTCACTTTTGTGATGGAACTAAAACCAGAGATTAAGGTTTTGATGTCACACAATGGATATCTCATTAGTGGTGATCAACTGTATATCTAATATATATAGAAGTCACACTTAAAACCCTAATGTCACTAGTAATACTAAAACCTAATTATTATGGGCTTTAGTATATTATGACCCAGTCTTTCACTTAATGTGTGTGACCTTATAGGACCCAGTTATAATTAGCAGTGGCCCAACAATTGGTCCACAGATCATAATTGGTTTCTAGCAAAACATTATGACCACCTAAATAACCGAATAATTAATCTCCATTATTAATCCTATTTTATATTTTAGTAATTGCCAATTGATCGAAGGACATTTCCTTCAGTTGTCCGAGTTTACTAGAGGACTCCTGCTAGCTCATCAATCCATGAGCCCTTGGCTCCTTCCAGCTGAGTCTTTACTCCCTTTAGTATGATTTTCTTGGCAGCTTCGGCTTGGCCGTTGGTCTAAGGCCTGGTTACGGATGTGAATCTCGTCTGAATGCCGAATTGAGAGCAATATTCCTAAGTAGGTCCGCTGTCAAATTGTCGACCCTTATCTGAGATAAACATTATGGGGATGCGAAACCGATTGATGATATTCTTCCATATGAACTGCCAGACTTCCTTGCCAGTGCTGCTTGCCAATGTTTCAGCTCCAATCCACTTGGTAAAGTAGTCCACAGCTACCAAGAGGAACGTCTTTTGTGCTACCGCTGGTGGGAAGGGACTGAGTATATCCATTCCCCATTTGTGAAATGGCAAAGTGGGTATGATGGCTGCTAAATCTTGTCAAGGCCTGCATGGTATGTCCCCATGCATCTGGCACTGTTTGCAGTTTTGGACCAGGGCTAAGGCATCCTTCCTGATGTAGGGCCAATAGTACCCAGTCCTGAGAGTTTTGCTTGCGATGGTGTGTGCTCCCTAATGACTACCACACGCCCTTCGTATATTTCTTGTAGAATATAGCTTCCTTCTTCTGGGTGACACACTTCGGTAGTGGATGAGTGTAGGAAAGTTTGTATAAATGTTGGTTATACCAAAGGAAATTCCGATTAAGGGCCTTCATCCGAGCCTTTTCTTTTTCTTCGAGGGGCAGCTTGTTTTCTCTTAGGTAAGAGATGATATTTATCCTCCAGTTTGACTGTTGTGATACTGTGTTGATACTGAATTCGTTGATGCTAGGCTTAGGTAATACCTCCCAAGTGATGGTTCGGGGATGAGTTCCCTCGGTGGAGCTGGCATGTCTGGGGAGAGCGTCGGTGTAACGACCCGAATTTTTGGGCCGTAAAATTTCGTGTAAAATTAAGCCTTTAAGTCTGAATCATCCGATCTGGGCCCAAATACGTAATTTGTATTTAATTGAAACTAGCCCAAAACCCATGTTTGACTCCTCCTAGCCGAGCCTTTCCTTTATTTTTATTTAATTTGATTTATTTATTTACCTTAATTACCTAATTAGATCTATTTTATTTAAAACCTAAAAACTCTACTTTTATTTCCTAACAACCCTACTAAATTTTAGGAGCACTAAACCCTTATTTAGTCTCCTTTGGCCGGCCCTCTTCCTATTATTTCTCCCTTAATTCACTTCCTAAACTAACTCCTAAAAACTAGCAAACTATAACCTATTATTTAGTAAACTTTAACCTTAAAAATCCATCCTTTAAAACCTTATACATTATATCATTCAAACAACCCGATTCAAAAGCTATCCCTTTCTCCTCTACAATCTCATGGCAATTCTTGAGCCAACTCACCAAAGATCAACACTTCCCATCAGCAACCCAATCAAACCTTCAACCTTTGAAGATCATATCAAGATCGTAGTATTGGCCGTGTGAAACCGTGGTCTTGGGCGTGTTTCGTGCATGGTGTTGGGCGTGCTTTGTGTGTCTTCCTTCAAACTAGGTAACTAGCTCTTCTACTTAGGATTAGGGTTTGATTACATAGGATGATGGGGTTAGAAAGGTTGATGTTGTTGTTGTTGTTTCTTTCTTGCGTGAGTTTGTGGGTAGCATGTAGGGGTTTATAGATGCGATTAGCGGAATTTCATGAAACAATTTCCAAACATCTGTAACATCAGGATCACTAATAATAAATAATATGAATCAAGTATAAAAGATAGTAATTACAACCTTTGATGCGTGCTTTCAATGTCAAGAACGAAGATCTAGAGCCTCAATTGTTGCTCCTCTAATCAGTTCACGAGCACTGGATTAGATCCCACGTATGCTAGTACGTACGGAAGAGATGATCAATATTCACTCTCTTACTTTTTTAGGGAAAAAACCATATGAATACAATAGGTTTTAGGGTTTTTGGTTTTGTGTGACAACTGATCAGAATCAATTAATTGCTTACAACCCTAATGAGGTACTATATATACACCTTATTAGTCATATCACAGAAACCCTAATCCTAGCATCCATTGGGCCCTTTTAATTTATGCCCAATCCTGTGATATATTGTGTGACCTCATAGGATTAAGTTAAGTATAGTTGTGAGCCCAAATAATATGGATCCACTAATTATATTTATTCTCTAGCACGTAAATATAATTTCCTAATTTAACTTAATTATTATCTCCATAATATAATCCTAATTATATTTAGTAATTGTCGATAACGACTGAGGACATATTCCTTCAATCTCCCACTTGTCCGAAGACAATATCGCAATTATAAATTCCCTAAGTTTCTTAATGTCAAATTGACAATACTTTGGTATTCTCAATTTATGTTCCTTGATCACTGAGTTCGAACTGCTCAAACGAAGTTCAACATTTGAACTTCTTTCGCATGGCCATGCAATTTTCCAGTTCTAGCTTATCAAGAGGCCCTGACACCATTCCTACTAATTAGGAGGACTTATTCACTCTAGTACGACAATAACTCCCACTTAACTCTTAACTCCAGCTGATCATTGCTTTTATAACCTCCTTTTACGGCACAGCGTTTAACAATGTCAAGGTTAAGCTAATTATTTTGTGGTTATTAAGACATACTAATGTCTAAGGAATCCACTAAATATAGATTTTCGATTCTACTTTTTAGAATCTGTTAGATCAAGTCTCAATGTATTGAACATACATCCATACAATCAATTAAACATCACTATATTTCTATAGCTCATAGAACTGCGCTATCAATTGATTATATGCTAGTCTTTAAACAAATCACTTATGTCCATTTTAGTGATTTTGACTAGGGACTCTAGATAAGATGTGATTTCAGTCCACTTTATAGAGTTCCATTATCAAAACGTTTTCGATAATTCTATTTGAAATCACAAGTTATTTAGACATTTTATTTAATACTAAACCAAAGATTAAATAAGAAATAAATATTTTATTAAATTGATTAACATTAAAATGATTGTTTTTAGAATTATAAACATATAGTCAACAACCTAAAGCCAATCTCCCATATGCCTAAGCCCCATAGACCTAGTATGAAATTCATGCTTAGGTTGAGCAAGCGGTTTAGTCAGTGGATCTGCTACATTATCCTCAGTATGAGCCTTGCTTATTTTTACATCCTCTCTGCTAACGATCTCTCGAATAAGATGGAATTTCCTGAGCAGATGTTTGGACCTTTGGTGTGACCTAGGTTCTTTAGACTGAGCAATGGCACCATTATTGTCACAGTATAATTCAATGCCAGTCTCAATACTAGGAACTACACCAAGCTCACTTATGAACTTTTTAATCCAAACACCTTCTTTCGTTGCATCTGCTGCTGCAATATACTCAGCCTCTGTTGTTGAATCCGCAATGGTACTCTACTTAGAACTCTTCCAGCTTACGGCTCCTCCATTGAGACAAAATATGAAACCAGATTGGGATCGGAAATCATCTTTGTCACTCTGAAAGCTTGCATCTGTGTATCCAGTAACAACCAACTCATTTTCTCCACCATAAACCAAGAAGTTATCCTTTGTCCTTCGTAAGTACTTAAGGATGTTCTTGGCTGTCATCCAGTGCGCATCTCCTGGGTTTGACTGGTATCTGCTACATATACTCAAAGCATATGCAACATCTGGTCTGGTGCACATCATGGCATACATAATTGATCCTATTGCAGAAGCATAAGGAACATTATTCATACGCTTGATTTCTTCAGGATTTGAAGGACATTGTGTCTTAACCAGTGTTATGCCATGCTGCATGGGAATGAATCCTCTTTTAGAGTTTTCCAATTTGAACCTTGCAAGAACCTTATCAATATAAGTTTCTTGACTAAGTCCAATGAGTCTTTTCGATCTATCTCTATAGATTTTTATTCCCAAAATGTACTCAGCTTCTCCTAGGTCTTTCATCGAGAAACAACTTCTAAGCCATTCCTTGACTGACTCAAGCATGGTTTTATCGTTTTTGATGAGAAGTATGTCATCTACATACAAGACCAGAAAGGTAATACTACTCCCACTTAACTTCTTGTACACACATGATTCCTCTTCATTTCTGAGGAAGCCAAATTTCTTGACTGACTCATTAAATCTGAGGTTCCAACTCCTTGACGCTTGCTTTAGTCCATAAATGGACCTTTTAAGCTTGCATACTTTTCTTGGATTTTCAAGATCTACAAAACCTTGTGGTTGCGTCATATACACATCCTCTTTCAAGAATCCATTTAAGAAAGCGGTTTTGACATCCATCTGCCATATTTCATAGTCGTGAAAGGCAGCAATCGCAAGAATTATCCTAATGGATTTTAGCATTGCTACTGGTGAGAAGGTTTCATCATAGTCAATGCCATGAATTTGTTTGAAACCTTTCACCACTAACCTTGCTTTAAAAACACTAATGTTTCCATCCTTGTCTGTTTTAAGTTTATAAATCCACTTGCATCCAATGGATGTAACCCCATCTGGCAAGTCAACCAAGTCCCAAACTTGATTTGCAGACATGGAATCCATTTCAGATTTCATGGCTTCAAGCCATTTTTCGGAGTCTTGAATTTCTAAAGCATTGTTGTAGCTAGTAGGCTCTTCTGATTCTAACATTGTTATATCAGAACTTTCAGTCAAAAGAAAATCAATATATCTTTTTGAAGGAATTATAGTCGTACTAGACTTACGTTGGGGAACAACAGAAGAAGTTTCTACCTCATTAGGTTAAGGGACTTCGCATGGATTTTCTCCACGTGGGACGGTAGAAGGTATGTGCGTTGAATACACTGCCTCCTGAGCATTATTATGCCGGGCCGCCTCTAACGAGGTGTTATCCTCATCCATTTGTTGCTTATCTTGAATTTCTTCAAGATATACGTTACTCCCACTTGTTTTTCTAGAAATAAATTCTTTTTCAAGAAAAACACCATTACGAGCAAGAAACACTTTGTTTTCGCTTGGATTATAGAAGTAATATCCCTTAGTCTCTTTTGGGTAGCCCACAAAGAAACATTTGTCTGATTTGGGTGCAAGCTTATCGGAAAGTAAACGTTTTACATAAACTTCACATCCCCAAACCTTTAAGAAAGACAATTTTGGAAAATTTCCAGTCCATAATTCGTGTGGTGTCTTTTCTACTGCTTTAGAAGGTGCTCTGTTAAGTGTAAATGCTGCTGTTTGAAGTGCGAATCCCCAAAATGAAATAGGAAGATTAGCAAGACTCATCATGGATCGAACCATATATAATAAAGTTCGATTCCTTCTTTCGGAGACTCCATTCATTTGTGGCGTTCCCGGTGGAGTCAATTGTGAGAGAATCCCACAACTTTTCAAATGATCATTGAACTCTGTGGATAAATACTCGCCACCACGATCAGATCGTAATGCCTTGATTTTCTTTCCAAGTTGGTTATGTACTTCATTTTGGAATTCCTTAAATTTTTCATAGGATTCCGACTTATGCCGCATGAGGTAGACATATCCATATCTGCTTCCATCATCGGTGAAAGTAATAAAGTAACTATACCCTCCCCTAGCCAACGTACTCATAGGTCCACACACATCATTATGTATGAGTGCTAAAAGATTATTGGCCCTTTCACTGGAACCAGTAAAAGGTGATATTGTCATTTTTCCCATCAAACAAAACTCACATGTATCAAGTGTCTCAAATTCAAATGATGTGAGAATTCCATCTTTATGAAGTTTCTCTATGCGTTTTGAGTTTATGTGGCCTAATCGACAATGCCATAGGTAGGTAGGGTATAATTCATTTGATTTATGTTTCTTGTTGTCTATGTTATAGATATGAGTTTCTAAGTCTAAGACATATAAACCATTTGATAATTTAGCAGAAACATAGAATATATATATCATTGAAATATGCAGAACAACAATTATTCTTAATATTAAATGAAAAACCTTCCAAATCCAAAACCGGAACTGAAACTATGTTTTTAGTAATAGACGGAACATAATAACAATTATTGAGTTCTAATATTAAACCAGATGGCAAATTTAAACTATAATCTCCTACAGCCAAAGCAGCAACTCGTGCTCCATTGCCTACTCGAAGATCCACTTCACCTTTGCTCAAGCTCCTACTTCTTTTCAGTCCCTGCACATTATAAATAATGTGAGAACCACAACCAGTATCAAATACCCAAGTAGTAGTTGTTGCTAAATTAATTTCAATAACATATATACCTGAAGATAAAGTAACGTTCTTCTTTTCTTATAGGTAGATGGGGCAGTTCCTTTTCCAGTGTCCAATCTTGTGGCAATGGAAGCACTCATGTAGTGCTACCACTTTAACCTTAGGAGTGGGCTTTGGTTTAGAAGCTTGAGGAGTAGCAGCTGTTTTCCTTTTCCCTTTCTTCTTAGGAGCCCCTTTTTTCTTGAATCGCTTATCCTTTTTGACCATTACCACATCCTTGTGTGCAGGTTCACTAGGTAAGCTCCTCTCAGCCTGCAGTAGCATACCATGCAACTCTTGCAATGTAGCGTCCCCTCCTTGCATGTAAAGATTCAACTTAAAACTTTGAAATGTTTCAGGCAAGGACTTGATTATAATATTAGTTGCCAGCTCTTGTGTGTAAGGAAAACCTAGTTTTTCCATGACCTGAAAATGTCCAATCATGTTGAACACATGTGGGTCAACTGGTTTTCCTTTCGCTAACTTACATTCTAGTAGCTTGTAGTTAGCTTCAAACCTCTCTAATCTGGCATTTTTCTGAAACATTGTTTTCAGTTGCTGGATTATGGTGTAGGCATCTAGATTATTAAAACGTTTTTGAAATTCATGTTCCATGGCAGATAACATCAGACATGTCACTTGCACGGAATTAGCCTCAAGAGTTTGTCTTGCTCTCCTTTCAGCTTGAGTAGCAGTTTCTGGCAAGGGTGCAGGGAGAGGGGTGTCAAGTACACTTTCCTTTCCTTCAGCTCGAAGAACAATTCTTACGGCCATTTCCCATTCGAGAAAATTGTTTGCATTCAACTTATCCCTTTCTAGTACACTTCGCAGATTAAATACAGAAGTATTGTTATTGTTGTTGTTGGATCCGGACATGATGACTACAACAGTATAATAAAGCAAAATTAATATGTTTATCAATAAATAGTTATTAAATAAAATTTAATTAACTAATACACTTTATTCAGAAGAAAATCCCCTTAGAGAATAAAGAAATAACCAAGATCCTCTCCCACTACAATCAAACGGACTTTGACCCTGCCTTTAAAAATAGTAATTGAGGTAAGGAAACGTTTTACTAATTATAACTCTTGGTAGATAATTTAACAATATTTTGCTAAATTTTATCTCATAGCTTCAAAATTTAAAACTTTGTCTTTTGATAATTTTGTTGAGTTAAACCAAACATTAACATGTAGGTTTCAAAAACTACCCTATTATCCATGAATTACAAGCAACACCCTGCTTTGGCAGAAACTATTACTTATGATTCTAAGGCTTTATATGTGTTTGTTTGGAAAAGCAAGTAAAACTCAATATTATTAGTGGGGATCAAATTTATAAATGTGGTTGTTAACAAGTGAACACATATAATTAATTAAACCACAAACATAAACTTATAAGCATTTAATCATAAAATAAATGCGCAATAAAGAAAAATAAATATGATCCTAGTATGGCCCATATGAATAAAATCTAATCTTCATTAACTCCATTTGAATCTTCTTGGACCAGTTTCCTCAATTCTTCATGGACCTCCACTCTTGATTATTTACTATTATTATTTAAACTTAAATAATTGAAATAACATTACAAAAATACAAACGATTTGCAAATCGTATTTAATTTACAAAGAATACATCACGATGTGCAGATTGTATTTTCTATCCTATTTTGGGTCATACTAGTCATAATATAATATATTATAAACCTGCAAGCATTTAAAAAATATTGCAAATAAAAGCAATAACAACTAATACCTTATATTAGTATATTATTATTTTCATTCAACTAAAAATCATATATGGAATTAATCAACATTAATTATTAATTAGCATTATTTGGAGGTGTTTAATACTCAAAAAAAAATATTTATTTAATTGTTATTTAAACTCCTTAATCAATAACTTTATTTATTCCAAAATAAATAAATAAAACAAAACAAAACAAAAAAAAAAAAACTTTGTCAACTTACCAAAACTTATTTTGTGTATAGTTAGAGAAAATGGAGTCAATGCTTAATTATAGGAAGTTAATAATAATTTGTTATTATTATTATTATTATTAATTTTTTTTTAAAGCAAATTGAAGAAGTAGCAGCAAGCAACCACAGCCACGGCCACGCACGACCACGCACGGCCACGCACAACCACGATCCCCACCAGAAACACCGGCCGTCGCACGTCCGGCCTCCGAGCACCACCCACGCCACCTAGAACCTTCGAGAAATACAAGAATTTACCCAATTTTGTTCGAACATTTTCGAACATAATTTGGGGTAAATCGAGCAACTTTGGGTCGAATTTCGTCTTGAATATTATTTTATAGGTTGTTTTCTACATCTTTAATTGCAAATTCGTAACAAAATTTGTTGTTTTAACCTATTAAATCAAACGAATGAACAAGATTTTGGTTTGAATATTTTCGAACCCTAGCTTTGCATTGGGTTTTTATTTTCTTTTGTGGCTAACCATGATAATCTTGATATGTTGATTGCAAATCTTGAGCTTTTGTTTGTTCTTGAGTCATGCGTGTAATATGGATCTTGGATTGATTATTTACAAATCATGGGCTTTCAAAGTCAAAGTTGTGATATTATTGTTGACAAAGAAAGATGATGATGGTATTGATTAAAGCATGAAATTAGTTTAATGTAGAACCATGTTAGTGCTATTAATTTAAAGCTTTGACCGTATGTATTTCTTTATTTCAATGGAAGTAGCAAGTTAGTGTTTATGGATTTAATCTCATGGGTTGACTACATTATGCTCCTAAAGCTTGTTGTAAGTAAAGTTCAGTCCCTTGTTAGTATTTGCAAGTGGTAATTGTTGATGAGTTTTGATTCAATGTTAACCGTAAACCTTGAAGCATTAGTAGACTTCTTTCACTACAAGAAACTCACACAACGAGGGCAACTTATCATGATTAAAAAAGACAATATGAGTATTGTTTTACTTAATGATGCCTACAAGGGCAATTATTTTTGCACTCATTGATATTAACAATGAAGACAATATGATTATTTTGCCCTCTTAGACTTTTGAAACTTTTCCCTATTTGACAATAAATAAAGTGTTTAAATCAAGGAAAACAAAATGTATTGCCTTTGTTGATGATCAATGAAGGCAATTTTGTTTGCCCTTTTTGAATTGAATCAAATAGGGTAAAACATCTAAAATTGTCCTTGAAACCTAATACAACGGGGTTACAAGGGCAACATGAGGGCAATCCTAAAATTGTCATTACAACCTAAGAAGACAAATTTTGTATCAAATAGGGCGATTTCAATTGTCCTTCTTGAACACATTTTTTGTAGTGCTTGTATTGTTTTCCTTCTTATTTTTATGCGTATAATAGTGATGATCCAAGTATGACTTTATTTACTGGTTTAAAGTTTCGTTGTTTCGTAATGTTGAACTTGATAATTCATTTGATGTTGTTTTGAGTCTTCCGAGTTTTTATTGAGTAATGTCACGTTGTGTCGAACGGTTAAAGATCGTGCGTCGAGCGGTTAAAGATCGTGCGTCTATCAGTTTATCGGTGATAAACTGAGCGGGTCTATCGGTTCATCGGTGATGAATTGAGCGGGACAAGTCTTGTGTGATTGTTTGATTAGTCAGAGTCGTGTCGTGTCTATCGATTGAAGACCGAGCGCGTCGTGTCTATCGGTTGAAGACCGAGCGGGTTATGTCTATCGGTTTATCTGTGATAAACTGAGCGGGTCTATCGGTTCATCGGTGATGAACTGAGCGGGGCAAGTCTATTGTTTGTTGGTCATGTTATCGACTGTAGACCGTGCGGAGTCTTGTTAATGTGAATTGATCTTGAGATGTTGTGTTTATTAAGTTATGATATGGTTGTTGAATGAATATGATTACGTTGTTTCCGCTGCGTAACTTTGATGTTGGTTTTATATGTGTTTTATATGTTATTGTTTCGTATTGTTCCTGTGTCTTCTAACCTGTTATTTTATGTAATGTGGTCCTACTTCTAAGTAGGATGGTCTAGTGACTCGCCACTGATGGTGGAACCCCAATTCTATTTTGCAGTTAAGCAAGATAGAGGCTAGAGTCGGGATGAGTTTGTTGAGCTTCTAGGCCCCTGTTTACGTTTCCTGCTTTTGTATCTAGTTTTACTTCTAGTTTTTAGGACTTAATTTTGGTTTAGTTTAACCTTTTGTATTTGGGATTTCATTATTAATAATATTAATTATTATTTCCACGAGTTTTAGTTATATTTACGTTTATAAATCGATTGGTAATTGTCCGTTTACGACGTTATCACTAATAACGACGTTGCTAAAATACGGGGTATTACAGTCTGCCTGTTGATTTTTTGACTTGGGGATGTGGTTGAGGGTGAAATGCTTGAACTGAGCTACGTGCATTTTGCATTTTTGCCGATACATTTTCATAGGCTCTTCTTTTGCCTCGTATTCTCCGGATATCTGCCCCACTACCAATTGAGAGTCTGAGACTACTTTGATGGAGGTGGCTCCTGCTGCCTGGCATAGTTCAATCTGAAGATGAGCGCCTCGCACTCTGACTCATTGTTGGATACTGTAAATTCGAACCTGACGGCGTACTCTATCCATTCACCAGTACTTGTTTTGATGAGTAGCCCTGCTTCGCTCCCTCATTTTATGGCCAAGCCAACGATGTATAATTCCCATGGCTGACCGATGTCCTGAGTGGTTAGTCTATTTGTGCACTCTACAATGAAATCAACTAATGCCTGAGCTTTGATAGCTCTCTGCGGTTCATATTAAAGACCAAAGTCCGAAAGCTAATTGGCCCATTCTGACATCCTATTGGAGTGGTTCTTTCCTTTTATTACTTTTTAAATGGGTTGATCGGTTAGGACCTTAATCTGATGAGCTTGGAAGTACGGTTTCAACTTTCTACTTGCCCTGACTAGTACGAAGACAATTTTCTCGATCTGAGAGAATTTTGATTCTGCACCTTGATATGCATTGCTCACTGATGTGTCCAGTTTGTACGAGTTATTTAACTTCTTTTTAGTTCCTTTATGTAATTAGTTTAGCATAAGATTGCACATTTTGTTACTTTTGAGTTTAAACGAGAGTTTGGCTTAAAATGTAAAGTTGTAGTGTAATTTACAGTTTTTAATGCTTTTTAGGATAAGTGTAGTTTGTAGTTGTGGTTTGGTTTTATGTTTTCTTGTAGTCTTGAGCTAGGAAACATCATTAGGAGCATTTTTGGAGTCATTGATCATGCGCCAAGCACACTTAAAGAAATCATTAAGCATTAGAGGGAAAGAAAAGCCTTATTGTGAACCTTCAAATGCAGTAAGTCCAACTTCAAATGGAAATATCTCCCAATCTACTCATTGGATTTATGTGATTAAAATTGGAGGTTGTAGCTCTCTTCAATAGCTTTCCAACGGTAGGTCATAAGCCTTATTTCGTTAAGGAACAAGAGAGTTGTGGCTATTTTAGTCCGAGCTGCGCAGACAGTCTACAGGGGCGCGCCCCGCACCTCAGAGAGCGCTGCCAGCGCCCCCATTGCAGTGAGCATCAAGAAAAAAGCGCGCCCAGCGCCCTTTGGGGCGCGCCCAGCGCCCCCATCACAGTATCCCTCCAAGGAATGGCGCGCCCCGCGCCTATGGGGCGCTGCCAGCGCCCATGTTACAGTAGTACTTCCAAGGAGGGGCGCGCCCCGCGCCTTTGAGGGCGCTGCCAGCGCCCATCTGCTCTGTTCTGCACGCGGCTTCATCCACTTGATTTCTAGGTTATAATTTAGTTTATTATAAATAGAAAAGTGGATTCTCATTGTAAAAAAGATCTAGTTTTTCATGTTCAAATAGTTCCTTAGCTTAAATTCTCTCTAGTTTCTCCTTAGATTACATAAAAACTATTAAATCTTTAGTTTGTAATTTTGAAATTTAATCATGGAATCAATGAAGAATCTTTGTTCATCAATGGAAATGGTAGTTTAAACTTGTTCTTGGGATTGGTTTCAATGATTCCAAAAGGCTCCTTGTGAGGATTCTCTAACTCTAAACTATTTCTTTACTTCAATTATTTACTTGCTCTTATATGAATTGTTATTGGTTTTGTTGAATGTTTTAGCTTGATCTTTGTCTTGTTATTATATTTTACAAAATCATTACTAGGGTTTGAACACAATCGATTATTGTGTTCAACCTCGAGTAGCAACTATCTTGTTCACGCTTAAGCGTATTCTTATTGTGAACAATTTAGTAGAGCTTGTTTAAACGTTAATTGTTTATTGCGTATTCTCTAAACAATTGCGTTCTTATTGTGTCTCCGTTCTTAAAGCTTTTGTTCACTGCGTGTTCTTTGAACATTAAGGGTTTTAGGCAATTTATGATTTATCTTGTCTAGCTAATTAAGGGGACTACAAGAGTTTACTCTTGTCAATAATTAATTGAGTATTGAAATGGTTTGGTAATTGAGAGTCTAATTCAAT
The DNA here is from genome assembly GCA_951394345.1 of Salicornia ramosissima. NCBI lineage: Eukaryota > Viridiplantae > Streptophyta > Magnoliopsida > Caryophyllales > Amaranthaceae > Salicornia > Salicornia ramosissima. Next base: position 31,171,572 of record OX596236.1, on the reverse strand, counting down.
TAGCCGAGTCAGAGTCGTTATAACCGAATCCTAAGATTCTTTAAAACTAGAATTTTACAGCAATCAATTAGTTGTTAGTTTATTTTATCACTAAAATCTCAAATTCCCCCCCCCCCTGTTACCAATTTCACTAAGGAATTAGTGATTCTCCCATTTAATAATCCAAATATATATTAACACAATTAAATCAACATAAATCCGTTCTCTGTGGATACGAACCTTACTTGCCCTTTACACTAGTTGTAATTGGAGAGTTGGAGAAATTTACTTTTGATAAGTCTTTTATTTTAAACGACATAAAAGGCCTACCACTCACGCAGTGAGCAAGATACTGAACATGTTCTCTTTCGGCCACTAGGACAGCAATGAGGGCATATTCTGATATAGAAAGATAGAGAAATAATCCTTCTCCTGAAAAGGGAGAAACCTGTTTTTGAATCTGAGAGAGATGTTCCTTTAACGTCTGGAAGGCCTCCTCGGCCTCCGCATTCCAGCTGAATGTTGCCTTTTTCAATGCGTGAAAGAAGGGCAAGCTCTTATCAGCTGACCGAGACAAGAAACGACCGAGGGCTGCGATATTGGTGGTCAACCTCTGTACTTCCTTGACCGTTCTTGGTGACTGCATGTCCTGGATTGCCATGAATTTGTTGAGATTAGGTCCCATGCCTCTTTCGTATACTAGGAATCCGAGGCACTTTCCTCCCTTTACCCCAAAAACACATTTCTTGGGGTTTAGCTTCATATTGAATTTCCTGAGTGTTTCCAAGGTTTCCTTTATGTCCTGGACATGATCTCAGGCCAGCTTGCTTTTGACGATCATGTCGTCCACGTACACCTCAACTAGTGGAAAAATCTCTATTAGCATCGTGCATTTTAGCCTATTAGCATCGTGCATTTGGCGTTACAAATGAAGCCATTATAAATAGCAACCTTATTTGGAGCGTACCTTTGAATGCATGATCCAAATACTCTAACTATTTGCATTATGCCTTTAAAAGGCACAATGCAAATATGTGATTATTTGTATCATGCATTTAAAAGGCACGATCCAAATAAGTGCTTATTTGTATCGTACATTTTAAAGGCACGATGCAATTAGGAAAATATGTAATCAAATTTTATTATAATAAAATATATTAAATTAATATTTAATTTTATAGTACAATCGAATTGCGTCTTTTGCATATAATTCTAGGCTATACTTGGGAAATTCGGAACCCTTTAGGCCCGCATACATCATGCCCCAAGTATTCATTAATATTAATTGATCATATATACACACACACACACACACACACACACACACTATATATAGTAGTACAAACACCAATTCCATACAAAAAGTATGCCGAATAAAGTTTACTAAAAGGTCTGATAACTAGCCTGTCAAAAATGATTCTAGCCAATAATAGAGAGTTACATATACAAAAAACAAAAACAATAAAAATAAAATCATTTATTCAACATAAAGGGACGAAAGAACCTCGCCCATTCCTCCCATACGTCATCCATCTCCACTTTTGTGTATGGTTCATATCTTCGAACAAACCCCTTCAGAAGAATGTAAACCAAATCAAATTAAATAATATAATAATTAGAATATAAAAATTGAAACAATTAAACATTAAAATTGGCATTTTGGAACTAGATCGAGAACATGTGAAACAATTCGATTTTGGCTAGTTTTGGGTATTTTGGTTCCCATTTCCACATACACTAATCAACCTATGTCATGTTTCTAAGCTTCATTCTTGTACAATATCATTCTTATTATCAATTTAGAACTTGTTGGCACAATTCTAGGCTACACTAGAACAGTTTGGAACGAGAAGTAGTGAAACAAATCAGTTTTTGGCTACTTTTGGGTGTTTTCGTTCCCATTTCCACACTAATCAACCTATTTCATATTTCCAAGATTCATTTATGTACTATAACAATTTTATTATCAATTTAAAACTTATTGGCACGACACTAGGGCCTTTTAGAACGAGAACAAGTGAAAAAGGTCATTTTTTGCTACCTTTGGGTGTTTTTGTTCCCATTCAACACTAATGAACCTAATTCAAGTTTTTAACCTTCGTTCATGTACATTAACATTTATAGTATCAATTTACAACTTATTGGCACAACTCTGGGCAACACTAGGACATTTTGGAACGAGAACTAGTGAAACCTGTCATTTTTGGTTACTTTTGGCTGCCTTCTTTCCCATTTTGACACTAATCAACATATTTCATGTCTCTAAGCTTCATTTTTATTCAAAATATTCATATGATCAATTGAGAACTTATTTGCACGATTCTAGGCAACAATAGGCTATTTTGGAACGAGAACTAGTGAAACAGGACATTTTTGGCTACTTTTGAGTGTTTTCGTTCCCCTGTGCACACTAATATACCTATTTCATGTTTTTAAGCTTCATTCATGTATTATAACATTTTTAGTATCAAATTAGAACTTATTTACATGATTCTAGGCAACACTAGGGCATTTTGGAACGAGAACTACTGAAACACGTCATTTTTGGCTACTTTTGGGTGTGTTCGTTCCCATTTCCACACTAATCAATCTATTTTATGTTTCTAATATTCATTCTTGTACAATATCATTCATATTAACAATTTAGAATTTGTTGGCACGATTCTAGGCAACACTAGAACATTTTGGAACGAGAAGTAGTGAAACAAATCATTTTTCGGCTATTTTAGCGTGTTTTCGTCCCCATTTCCACACTAATCAAACTATTTTATATTTCCAAAGTTTATTCATGTACTATAACAATTTTATTACCAATTAAGAACTTATTGGCACCACACTAGCGCATTTTACAACGAGAACAAGTGAAAAAGGTCATTTTTCGCTACTTTTGGGTCTTTCTGTTCCCATTTCCAAACTAATGAACCTATTTCATGTTTCTAAGCTGCATTCATGTACATTAACATTTATATTATCAATTTAGAACTTATTGCACAACTTTGGGCAAGACTAGGACATTTTGGAGGTTAGAATGTTAGGTATTTAGGATCTAGCTTCTGTTGCCTTAAAATTTTATTTCGAAAATTATTAATAAATTCCCTGTTTTATAAAAGGGAAAATCTTTTAAAAGTTATTTTCCGAGAATTTATGTTGCTAATATTTTATAATATTATCAAAACTAATTCCTTCTAATTAGGTTATCTTATTTATTTGTGTAGTTTGAGCCTTTTGAGCTCAAAACCATTTATTTATTGGGCAAACAGACTTAAACTCTAGTTCTGTAATTATGAATCAGGCCCAAGTCTTATCTTGCACTCCCCATAACCGAACCCCTTTTGTTTTAGCCTCAGTATATTTGTTTTCTTTTAAGCCCATCATAATTAAAGGATAGACTTTATTCTATAAAAAACCCTAAAAGCCTACACCTATTTTATTCCATAATCACAACACAAAAAGAAGTAAAAAATCCATCATCCCTTTGATAACCTAACGCTATCCATAGCCAATCCTCCATAAAAATTCAACCTTTCTTCTTCAAATCAATCCAAACCTCAAAGTTCCTTCAATCTTCAACCTCTTTGAATCTTGAAACAAGATCGTGTAGTGGGTGCGTGGACCGTTCCTTGGTCCTTGCGTGTGTGTCGAGTGAAGGCAAGAGGTTGGGTGTGATTCTTGTGTGTTTAACATCATTAAGTAACTAGCTTTTCACTTTGTAATAGAACTAAATAACATAGAACAATAGCATTATATAGAACTATGTGAATGATTATGCCATGCGTGAATAGCTTAGGGTGTTTCTTTTGTGTTCTTTACTTGTTATTCATGAATCTTTATATGATTATGCATTGTTTAATCTATGTTTGATGATTTCTTAAGAAACTTGATGCAAAATTATGTAATCTTGAATCGTTGTTGATGATGGTTTATGCGTGTGACTATATGAAATAAAGCATGAATATTTATTATGTTCTTGAACTAAATATTTGATTAAAAGTATGATTTTTAGGGTTTGTTTAATCATGGCAATTTAAATTAAAATTATTAAATTTACCTTGTTATTAGAATGTGTCGTTAGATGATGTTTCTTGAATAATTAATGAGTGTATGAATTTAATTCTTGATCTAATCATGTTGTTTCTTGATAAAATTTTGATGGTAACTTCTTTACTGGATAAACTTGATGGAATAATTATTTCGTGGCTAAACTCTCCCTTTTGGGCTTCCAACTGATTGAATCTGTTAAAGGGTTGAATCTGTCCATAAATTATTTTCGAATTTATTATCCCATCTAAACAAGTCCAATTGCAACAAAGATTTAGGTGAGTATCCATAATAGGGTAACGTAATCGGTGTTAATGTTTCATAATTTTTGGAGTTCTTTTGCTAATTCAGAAAATTCAGGTACCAACATTAGATAAATCTGGAAATCTGGTTATTAATTCCCTTAAGAATAGTAAAAGAACTTATTTTTGTACGAATTTTTTTTTTAACCCTTGGAATAAGCTTTAATGACAGTAACAATTTCCAGAATAAACGAATTCATTAATTGATCGATCTGTAATTTTATCCGTTAAAATCAGAATTAGACAGTTTGTGTAATTTAATTATTTAAAATACTTGTAGATTTTATTTGGACTAATCATTTATAACTAATCTAAAACTTTATCTAAGGAGTAGAACGTTGAATGTTTCAACTTGGGTTTGTTTATTTGATTACTTAAGATCTAGTGAAGACGTTTTCTTGAGATATGCGTTGTATGAATAGTTAAAACTTGTTGTGTCAATTCGTGAGAGTCATGCGTGAATGTCAGTACTCGTTTGGATTCGATTCGTGTCATATGTTGCTTGATTTTGGGTCATGTCATTTATCGCTTTAAGTCGGTCGTGTCAATGTTGTATCGGCTGAAAGCCGTGTCGGGGACTTATTTGTTGTATCGGCCTTGAGCCGTGTCGGGGACTTGTTTTTTGTATCAGCCTCAAGCTGTGTTGGGGAATTATTTGTTGTATCGGCCTCGAGTCGTGTGGGAGAATAGTTTGTTGGCCTCGAGCCGTGTCGGGGACTTGTTTGTTGTATCGGCCTCGAGCCGTGTCGGTGACTTATGTGTTGTATCGGCCTCGAGTCGTGTCGGAGACTTGTTTGTTGTATCGGCCTCGAGCCGCGTCGGGGACTTGTGTGTTGTATCGGCCTCGAGCCGTGTCGGGGACTTGTTTGTTGTATCGTCCTCGAGCCGTGTCGGGGATATTATTTGTTGTATCGACTTCGGTCATGTCTGGGATATTCTTGATGTCTATTGATGTTATTCATTGCATTGATGTTTGAGTGTTGTAAACCTTTTTGGTATGATATACAATGATCATGTTGTTATTCCGCTACCTATGTACTATGTTCTATGTCACTGTTAATGCTTTACTTGATACTATGATTGATGAATGAATTATTCATGCCTTGCCTACTATTGGATCTAGTATTTTATGTTTTGGTTCCACTTCTAAGTGGAACAGTGTAGTTACTCCCCACTGACGGTGGACCCCTATTTTTATTTAGCAGGTGAGCAGGATGAGGTGTAGAGACGGGTTTGAGTGTTGAACGAGTGTTCTAGGCATCTGTTTTTCATTCCTGTTTGTAGTAGTTGTAGAATTATTTTGAGTTGTAGAACTCTGGTTTTGGATTAGTTTATTAGTTTTCTTCAAGTGTTCTTGGGATTCATTAATAATAATAATAATAATAATAATAATTTCCTTTTTATCCATGAGTTTTAGCTATTTTTCTGTTATTAAATCGATTGGTAATTGCTTGGTTATGACGTTACCACCACTAACGTCGCTGCTCGAAAAATGGGTCGTTACAAGTGAAGCATGTCATTTTTGGTTACTTTTGACTGTTTTCATTCCCATTTTGACACTAATCAACATAATTTCATATTTCTAAGCTTCATTTTTGTACAACAACATTGATATGATTAATTGAGAACTTATTGGCACGATTCTAGGCAACAATAGGCCATTTTGGAACGAGAACTAGTGAAACAACACTTTTTTGGCTACTTTTGAGTGTTTTCGTTCCCATGTACACACTATGGCTACTTTTTTGGCTACCTATTTCATGTTTCTAAGCTTCATTCATGTACTATAACAATTTTATTATCAATTTAGAACTTATTGGCACGACAATATGGCATTTTAGAACGAGAACAAGTAAAAAAAGACATTTTTGGCTACTTTTGAGTGTTTTCGTTCACATTACATTTCAACATAAATGCTTAAATTTCCTAAATCCTCCAACATGCTTAAATTAGAACCAATTCTACATACCTATTCCAAATGACCATTACATTCTTTGTAAAGGGTGACTATCTTTCTCAGAGCTAGTTCGATGGCTATGCTTCATTACGATGCGGAGCAGCTGTAAGACCAAGACTTTGACTATTGTGTTCACTGAGGTTGTATATGTTATCTAGCTATATAGAAATGATGTAATATTTAGAGGTTCATTTAGGTCTATTGACAACATTATTAGGGAGGTTATTTTCTTAGCTGCTTGTCGTTGTGATGACTCTTGTAGAAAGCTCTTACTGATGTAAGCTTAGCTGGTCTTATGGTCCCCCATCACGCTGCCAGTGATTTGATGGGGTCTTGGAACCCTTCATAGAAGGTGGCCAAGGTCTTATTGTGAGTCTTTATATTAGCATCTGGGATAGGTGTAGTTTTGAGGAGTTATTGGGGTCTGTACCATATTTCTTTTTAGAAATAAAATTTCTCTATTTACCAAAAAAAAAGGGTGACTATCTCATACATGTACCGCATAACGTAGTAGCCACACTCAATCCCACCACTTTGTTGCGGACACTAGCAATATTACATAAAAAATTTATGTTAATGCACTTGTACCTCTTCTATATTGTAAATAAAATAAGAAAGGTTCACCAAATACCTCCATTTGCTTAAAAATGAAATCAGCGTTATTGTTTGGCATATCACATGGCTTGATCTTCGCTATATACTGTTTGTATGCACTAAAACAAATGGTTGAACACTTGTAAGGCAACAAACATAATAAGGATTGAAGACGGTGTAATACAACGCTCATAAATCACTTACTATTGAAAAACTTGCTCACAACTCAATTCACATGGACATTGTTGAGCAGAAGGGTCAAAATGGAACATCATTCCAGCCCGTAGATCAATGAATACAAGAATCCAATGGTTGCTAAAATAACCATGATCATATACAACAATAAAAGGTAAGAATTACAAATCATGCAAACAAAAAAAATAATTAAGTAACTAAATAGCTCATACTTTTCATTATATGGTACCAAAATGAATTTGCAATGCTCCTCCTTCTTGTTCAGTTCAGTATGGAAAGCTTCTAGTGCATTAAGCTGCTGAAATTTTTTGGGGAGACAAGAAGATGACATTTCTCCCTTTCATAGAGGAGATGAATTCCTCCATTAGGCACCTGCAAAAATTCAAAGATGACAATTATTGTAATAACCCGAAATTTTGGGTTAGAAAATTTTGTTGATTTATTGCTTACTCTTTTCCGATCTAAGCCCAAACTTAGGAATTTGGGTTGGGTTCTCTTACTCTTATTCTTAATCTTGATCCAACTTGGGCCCAAAGTACAATTTTGGATATGTTGGTCGACCCTCTATGGCCATGTCCCCTCTTATGGGCTATTAATTGTTATTAAGTTAAAAGCCCACAAACTTAATTATTCTTTTATCCTTTAGGCCTACATCTATTTATACCCTCCTACCTTGAATCAATTAATAAAATCAGTCATATTTTTCTCCCATCACCACCTTACTACTTGTCTCTCTCCCTTTCTAAATTCTTCCTGTCTCTTTCTCTTAAATTGAAAGGTTCTTGCTTATAGGAAGCCGTAAGTGTGCGTGTAGCAAGGGCCAAGTTTTTAAACTTTTTACTTCTTAATTAGGTAACTAGACTAACCACTTATAATTAAGATGATTAATTTCCATAATTTGATAGAATAGGATGTTGATTGTAGAGTTTTAATCATGAATTTGCTTGCCATGATGTTTGAACCATACATGTGTTTCATGACTATTTTCTTAATGTGTTTGAACAATAAATGTAAGTGCTCTTTGAACGTCAGGATATGCTAGCCTGAGCCAACGACCGAAGCATTCCTATCTTCTAGCTCCCTTCCAGAGGACTTTAATGGGGTAAAACTTTTTTTTTATCTTTACTTGGACTTGTGTTGTGATTGGAAAACGATACTGATTGTTTCTTGGGTTTGTAGTTGTCTCTTGAGGAATCCACCCATGTCTTGAGAGTGCTTGATTCATATCAATGGCGGATGAGAGGTTTATTGTCTGTGAGGGTATGGATCTCGAACTTCTTCTTGTTTCTTTGTTTTTTGCCACTTGATCGGGTTGCGCACCCGTGATACATATGATTGGGTCGTGCACCCATGTTTATAAATATCTTGTAGGCCCATGTAAATCAATTTTGCCCGCATTCTATCCACCATTCATAGGTGCCGGATTCACGGGAGGCACCCATTCAACCCCTTCTATAGATGGCCCCGCCATCAGGCGACACACATTTTGTGCCTCATTAGTATAGTATGTCGGGCCAAACTTTCATGTCTGGCCAGTATCAACAGGTGTTATGGACTCCTTGGGGCTTCATAGGTTCTTCAAGTACTGGGGGTGCAAGTTCATCTAGTTCTGCATGAAAAATAGTCCTAGTCTTGTACAGTTTATGTAACGACCCAGATTTATTGGTATTTCTGTCGTTGATCTATTTGTTTACTTACGATATTTTATGTTTGGTCCAAAATTTATTTGGACTATTTATTTTTATTTTATGTGAATAATTTCGATTATTTCTATTTTTGGTTGTTTATTATTTATTTTATTATTATTTAATTAATTAGAATTTTATTATTTAAGTTTCTAATTAGTTAATTAATTTTTTGGGCCAAATGCAATTTAAGCATGATTAATCATGCATGAGTACAATTAGCCCAACTGATCACCAAAAGCCCAATTTGGCCATGACAAAACCGCCCCCCCCCCTTGTGTATTAGTGGCCTAATTGCCACTTGCTTCATGTTCACACCTTAAACCACTTCTATAAATAGAAGGGTTAGTAAGGCTTAAGAGTTGATTTACCATCTTAAACACCTTTTATCATCATTTGCCACAAACGAAAGCCAAACACTCTCCCTTGCCTTAGCATTCCACATGCCATTTTTGGCTATGAACACCCAACCATTGTTCATCATCCAATCACTTCCAAAACTTAAAGATTTAATTGTTATTGATCTTTTAGGTAACTTTAAACACAACAATCTCCATATTTTGCAATCAAGACATCTAGTTCGGGTTAGGTTTTGGGGTTGTTCGATTGGGTTCAAGTTCGTGGGGTGGTTCGTGTGGTTTGTGTGAAGGACCGTTTTGGTTCGTGGTGGCCGTGCAGTGGCAGCCGTGCAAGCCGTGGTGGTGCCGTGTTGAAGCCGTGGTGGCGCCGTGGAAGGCCGTGGTGGTGCCTTTGTTCGTGCAAGCTGTGTCGTGTTGTGCGTGTGATAGGGCCGTGTATTTTGGGTTTTTCGAGCAGCAAGTTTTGTGTGTTAATTTGCTTGATCTTCAATAAGGTCACATACTATCTTACCTTAATATGTGTACTATGATTATAGGATAGATTAAGTGATCATATTGGATGATTTTTGATGATTGTTTGCCATGTTAGGCGTGATTTTTAAGTATGGATTTGGGTATTGATTTCATGATGATTTACTTAAGTTTCCATGCATGTTTTTGTTGGGGTTTTTCGTGTGTTTTTGTGTTGAAGTCGAGTTCTTGATTGAGTTCTTGTTGAGTTCTTGATGTGTTCTTGATAAGTTTTTTGAGTTCTTGGTTGAATCTTGAAATCTTGAAAGTTGGTCATATGTTCTTTTAAATGCAAGTTTATTGATGTTTTCCAAAGTTTTATTTAAAGATAAGCAAAGTTTTCTAAAGTTTTCTAAAGGAAGTTTTAAACAAGTTAAAGAAAGGTTTAAAGAAAGTTAAAGATTTGATAAAGATTGGTTTAAGAAGTGGTATTGATTATGGTTAGACTCAAGAAAAGGCGAAAGAAGTGATCTTGAGAATAACTTCGATGTTGTAAGTAAAGAATTAGCTTAAGTTTGCTTTTAGACGCCTAACCTTAGAGTAAGATTCTAAGACTTGGGTTATGATGTTGCCCCTATCATGACCGCGGTATTGGGATAGTGTATACTTGCTATGTTGTCTGTTTGATGAATTTCCGTAAGATGGGGTTCATGGGTTTGGGAGTAAGATTCTCATTCCTGGCTAGTAAGAAAGTTCGTTCGCGTAAGATGCGTTCGTACGTGCATAGTCCGGTCTAAAATGTAGATGGTAGCGACAAAGATGATTAACGATTTTGAATTTGAATAATTAAAGTTGGATGGTTTTACGATTATTATTAGTGCGTTGTTTATGTCATATGTTGGTTGGTAGTCTGATATGTTTGTTTGATTTGTTCTATGGTTATGTGTATCCATGTTAGGGTGGGACTGTTATGTTGCTCGCCACTGACAGTGGATTGCTGTTAATTTTTCAGGCAACTCTGATGATGACGGTGTTGCTTAGCTTTGGGTTGGGCGAGTGCCGATGTTTCTTATTTTAGACTATGTTGTGTTTTTAGTTTGGACGCATAGTTTATGTATTTAGTATATTTTTACTCTGACAGTATTTGGAGTTAATTTCTAGTATTCATACATTTGGGTTTAATATTTTACGACTTGTGTGTATTGTACGTCTTTGGGTTATAGTAATAATCATTTCGAGGTTTTGTTTTAATTTTTAGTAAGTTTGTTTGTTAGATCGTCAACTCGACTCGTCGGTTTCTTCCGCGCCGGTTTAAGCATGTCGGGTCGTCACAGTTGGTATCAGAGTCGAATAGGTTTCAAGTGAAGTTTTAGGACTTGAGTAAAACCCGGGAGTTGAGAGCTTTACCATTCCCAAGTGATAAACCCAATTTAGAATAAGGGAGAAGAGTGTCGGGTAGAAGAATTCGGGATAAGACTCTTTTTCCTACTTTCTTTTTGTGTGTATACTTGACTGGAGTGTGGATTTTTTACTGACATTTTCTCTTTTTGTTTGTCAATTGCTGCGATGATTTCAGCATGTCCACACCACACCGGAAAAGTTCGGGTCGACAGAGGTTATGAGCGCTCGAGGAGGCGATTCTTACGCTAGCGCATCATAGTCGTCAGCCATCGGGATCGCAGTCGACGTTCGATCGTATCGCTCGTCATCGACCACCTACTTACGATGGGGTTGCCGACCCTACGAGGTTGGAGAGTTGAATCCGCGAGATGGGGAAGGTCTTCGACGCGACGTTTTGCCCCAAGCACAAGAAGGTCCAGATCGCCGCTTACTACTTGCGTGGAGAGGCCGATAACTGGTGGAGCGTAGCGAAGAACGCATGTATGCCCCTACATTTGATGTCTTTGGCCGAGTTCATAGCTAAGGTCCAGGAGAGGTTCTGTCCCGACGAGTTACAATGGCAGAAGCAGGAGGAGTTTCTTAGTCTCGCTCAGGGTAAGATGACGGTTCAAGCCTACACCGACAAGTTCGCCAAGTTATCGAGGTTTGCTACATCGGTAGTACCATCTGAGGAGGAGCGGGTCAAGCGCTACATCAAAAAGCTAGATCCGAGGATTCGCGGCCATGTGATCAATAGTGGAGCGAAGACGTTACAACGAGCTTATGAGGTAGCACTTAAGATCCAAACGTCTGTCATCGAGGAGGATATGAGCAAGCAGAGGACCCCGACCCCGGTGACGTCGCCATCATGTAAGAAGCCCCGGTTCAGTGCTCCGAGCAGTACCCCTCCGACCGGTAGTTCATCTCAGGGATCAGGGAGTTCGAGATGCAGAGGATTTGGCAAGGACTTCCATCCAGGGAAGCGATGTGACGGGACACCCATTACATGTTTTATCTGTGGGAAGGAAGGCCACAAGGCGTCAGTTTGCCCCAATAAGAAGCCAGGCACCGAGACCAAGCAACTTCCAGCACCGGCTAAGACTCCAGTGAAGAATCGAGTCTACTGTATGACTGTGGCAGAGGTAGAGGTCCAGCCAGATGTAGTCTCAGGTAGATTTCTTTTCTCTGACATTTTAGCACTTGTTTTATTTGATTCTGGTGCCACAGTTTCTTTCGTGGCTAGTAGTTTTGTCTCAAGGTCTAATCTTCGAGGCAGTTCCCCTGCTAGTTCGATCATAACTCTCCCTTCTGGAGAGGATTTTGTTTGTCAGCGCGAGTTTCGCGGAATGCCCATCGTTATAGCTGGAGAGCAGGCGACGGCTGATCTGAAGGAGTTCCCGCTGATGGAATTCGATGTCATTCTTGGCATGGACTTGCTATCGAAGTATCGAGCGACTATTCGTTGCCGAGACCAGTCAGTGACATTCCAAGGATCGCAAGGCAATCGGATCACCTATTCTGGGATCGTTCTGAAGAAGGGTGTTAAGGTAATCTCATCCTTGAAAATGAGAAAACATTGCCAGAAGGGCGATATGGTGTTCCTATGTCAGGTAAGGGACTTGACTGAGGATAGTCTGTTGGACGATATACCTGTAGCGAGGGATTTCAGAGACATATTTCCTGATGAGCTACTGGGAGTTCCACCCAAGCGCGATGTCGAGTTTAATATCAACTTAGCACCCGGGACAGCGCCGATTTCGAAGGCAACATACCGGATGACACCATCGGAGTTGCAGGAGTTAAAAACTCTACTCCAAGATTTGATCAATAAGGGCTTCATTAGGCCGAGCGTTTCTCCATGGGGAGCACCTGTGCTCTTTGTGAAGAAGAAAGACGGTAGCTTGCGTCTGTGCATAGACTACCGGGAATTGAATTGGGTAACTATCAAGAATAAGTATCTGTTGCCTAGGATTGAGGGCCTATTCGATCAGTTACGAGGAGCGGGAGTGTTTTCGAAGATAGATCTTCGGTCTGGATATCATCAAATTCCAGTCAAGAAAGACGACATCCCGAAGACCACTTTTCATACGAGATATGGCTACTAAGATTTTGAGGTGATGCCCTTTGGCCTCACTAACACACCAGCCGTGTTCATGGATTAGATGAAACGGACTTTCAATCACATACTCGATAAGTGTGTCGTAGTATTTATAGATGATATCTTAGTCTATTCGAGAGATGAGTCTGAGCATGCGGAGTATCTTTAGATGGTACTAGAGATATTATGGAAGAATAAGTGGTTCGCGAAACTCTCCAAGTGTGAGTTATGGCTTCGCGAAGTAGCATTTCTGGGTCACGTAATTAATAAAGAAGGCATTAATGTAGACCCACAAAAGTTAAGGCTGTAGTTGAATGGAGTAGCCTGAGAAATGTGGCGGAGGTTCGTAGTTTTGTGGGATTGGCCGGATACTATCGACGATTCGTCCAACACTTCTCCAAGATTGCTAGGCCGATGACTAGTCTCCTACAGAAGGAGATCTGATTCGTTTGGACGGAGGCTTGCGAGCAAGCATTTCAGCAGCTGAAACAGAGATTAGTCTCTTCTCCTATTCTTACCCTTCCGAACGATGAGGAGGATTTCGAGGTCTATAGTGATGCGTCTAAGAGTGGCCTAGGTTGTGTGTTAATGCAAGGTGGGAAGGTCATCGCTTACGCATCGAGGCAGCTGAAGGTGCACGAGCGTAACTACCCCACGCATGACTTTGAGCTAGCAGCTGTAGTATTCGCGCTTAAGATCTGGAGGCACTATCTCTATGGTAGTTCGTGTAAGGTATTCACGGATCATAAGAGTCTCAAATACATCTTCACTCAGAAAGACCTCAATATGAGGCAGAGACGATAGCTTTAACTTATTAAAGACTACGACCTGACGCTTAATTATTGCGAGGGCAAGGCGAACTTAGTCGCTGACGCACTGAGTCGCAAGAATTGATTGAGCTTTAGTAGAAACCGTAGTTCTGTCAGATTTCGTCTGACATCTATGAGTGCCGAGCCGGAATTATTTCAGGAATTGCGCGAGGGTCAGCAGAATGATCCGCAGTTGGCTAGGATTCGAGAGCCTTTACGGCAAGGAAAAGACGTTGGCTTCGAGATCTCTTCCGACGGTAGTATGAGATTCCGAGGGAGGTGGTGTGTACCAGACAGTTCTGATCTTAGTAACAGGATCATGTCTGAGGCACATAACTCGCGCTACTCTGTTTGTCCTGGAGGTAACAAGCTGTATCAGGACCTGAAGGGCCAGTTCTGGTGACCTAAGATGAAGAGGGATGTAGCAGAGTTTGTAGCTCGATATTTAGTCTGTCAGAAGGTTAAGATCGAGTATCAGAGACCTGGAGGTCTTTTGCAGCCACTACCGATTCCGATGGAAATTTGAGTCGGTATTTATGGATTTTGTGGTTAGCCTACCTACTAGTAATGGTATGAATGCCATTTGGGTAATAGTGGATAGGTTGACCAAGGTCGCTAGATTCATACCGATGAAGATGTCCTGGTCGATGGAGCGCCTGGCAGAGGCTTATACCCAGGACATTATCCAACTTCACGGATTTCCTAGGGATATAGGTTCTGATCGTGGTCCGAGATTCTTATCTCGTTTCTGGAGGTCAGTTCAGGAGCCTTTTAGGACGAAGTTGAAGCTGTGCACCGCATTTCACACGGCGACAGATGGTCAGACTGAGAGGACCATCCAGACTCTGGAGGATATGTTACGATCATGTACTCTGGAGTATCATCAGTCTTGGGTGCGTATGCTCTGCTTGGTAAAGTTTTCCTATAATAATAGGTATCACTCAAGCATCGATATGGCTCCGTACGAGGCCCTGTATGGCAGGAAATGTCGGAGTCCGATTTGTTGGTATGATATCAGTGATACTGTGGCTTTGGGACTTGAGATGGTACGTGATACCGTAGAGAAGGTCTGAGTCATTCGGTCTAAGATGCAGGCCGTGCAGAGTCGTTAGAAGTCCTACGCCGATAATCGACGTAGACCACTGACTTTCGAGGTATGTGATAGAGTCTTCCTTAAGGTTTCACCATTCAAAGGAGTGGATCGCTTTGGTCAAAAGGGGAAACTCCGACCGAAATTCGTGGGACCTTACGAGATACTAGAACAAGTTGGGGAGGTGGCATATCGATTGGCATTACCACCTTGTTTGTCTAATGTGCACGATGTGTTCCATGTTTCCCAGCTAAGGAAATATGTACATGATCCTACCCATGTAATTCCAGTGGAATTGACCATGTTTGAGCCGAATCTGACGTTCGAGGAGCGACCAGTTCAGATCTTGGATCGCGAAGTGAGGACCCTCCAACGTAAGCAAGTCCAGCTAGTCAAGATTTTGTGGAGAAATCAGCACCATGAGGAAGCGACTTGGGAAACAGCGGCGTCCATGAGGTAGAAGTACCCGGAGCTGTTTGAGGGTGAACAATCTCCTTTGCCATAAATTTCAGGGCGAAATTTCTTTAAGGAGGGGAGGTCGTAACGACCCAGATTTATTGGTAATTCTGTCGTTGATCTATTTGTGTATTTACGTTATTTTATGTACGGTCCAAAATTTATTTGGACTATTTATTTTTATTTTATGTGAATAATTTCAATTATTTCTATTTTTGGTTGTTTATTATTTATTTTATTATTATTAAATTAATTTGAATTTTATTATTTAATTTTCTAATTAGTTAATTAATTTTTTGGGCCAAATGCAATTTAAGCATGATTAATCATGCATGAGTACAATTAGCCCAATTTGGCCATGATAAAAACGGCCCTCCTTTCAGTATTAGTGGCCTAATTGCCACTTGCTTCGTGTTCACACCTTAAACCACTTCTATAAATAGAAGGGTTAGTAAGGCTTAAGAGTTGATTTTCCATCTTAAACACCTTTGATCATCATTTTCCACAAACAAAAGCCAAACACTCTCCCTTGCCTTAGCATTCCACTCGCCATTTTTGGCTATGAACACCCAACCATTGTTCATCATCCAATCACTTCCAAAAGTAAAAGATTTAATTGCTATTAATCTTTAGGTAACTTTAAACACAACAATCTTCATATTTTAGAATCAAGACTTCTAGTTCGGGTTTGGTTTTGGGGTTGTTCGATTGGGTTCAAGGTGGTCCGTGTGGTTTGTGTGAAGTACCATGTTGGTTCGTGGTGGCCGTGCAGTGGCAGCCGTGCAAGCCGTGGTGGTATCGTGTTGAAGCCGTGGTGGTGCCGTGCAAATCTGTAGTGGTGTCATGTAAAGCCGTGGTGGTGCCCGTGTTCGTGCAAGCCGTGCCGTGTTGTGCGTGTGATAGGGCCGTGTATTTTGGGTTTTCCGAGCAGCAAGTTTTGTGTGTTAATTTGCTTGATCTTCAATAAGGTAACATACTATCTTACCTTAATATGTGTAATATGATTATAGGATAGATTTAGTGATCATGTTGGATGATTTTTTATGATTGTTTGCCATGTTAGGCGTGATTTTTAAGTATTTATTTGGGTATTGATTTCATGATGATTTACTTAAGTTTTCATGCATGTTTTTGTTGGGAGTTTTCGTGTGTTTTTGTGTTGAAGTCGAGTTCTTGATTGAGTTCTTGATGAGTTCTTGGTTGAATCTTCAAATCTTGAAAGTTGGTCATATGTTCTTTTAACTGCAAGTTTATTGATGTTTTTCTAAGTTTTGTTTAAAGATCAGCAAAGCTTTGTAAAGTTTTCTAAAGGAAGTTTTAAAGAAGTTAAAGAAAGGTTTAAAGAAAGTTAAAAATTTGATAAAGATTGGTTTAAGAAGTGTTATTGATTATGGTTAGAATCAAGAAAAGGCGAAAGAAGCGACCTTGAGAATAACTTCGATGTTGTAAGTAAAGAATTAGCTTAAGTTTACTGTTAGACGCCTAACCTTAGAGTAAGATTCTAAGACTTGGGTTAAGACGTTGCCCCTATCCTGACCGCGGTATTAGGATAGTGTATACTTGTTATGTTTTCTGTTTGATATGAGTTTCCGTAAGATGGGATTCATGGGTTTGGGAGTAAGACTCTCATTCCTGGCAGAGTAAGAAAGTTCGTTCGAGTAAGATGCGTTCGTACGTGCATAGTCCGGTCTAAAATGTAGATGGTAGCGACAAAGATGATTAACGATTTTGAGTTTAAATAATTAAAGTTGGATGGTTTTACGATTATTATTAGTACGTTGTTTATGTCATATGTTGGTTGGTAGTCTGATATGTTTGTTTCATTTGTTCTATGGTTATGTGTATCCATGTTAGGGTGGGACTGTTATGTTGCTCGCCAGTGACAGTGGATTGTTGTTAATTTTTCAGGTAACTCTGATGATGACGGTGTTGCTTAGCTTTTTGTTGGGCGAGTGCCGATGTTTTGTTATTTTAGACTATGTTGTGTTTTTAGGTTGGACGTATAGTTTCTATATTTAGTATATTTTGACTCTGACAGTATTTGGAATTAATTTCTAGTACTGATACATTTGGGTTATAGTAATAATCATTTCGAGGTTTTGTTTTAATTTTTAGTAAGTTTGTTTGTTAGATCGACAATTTGACTCGTCGGTTTCTTTCGCCCTGGTTTAAGCAAGTCGGGTCGTCACAGTTTATGCAGACTCAAACTTTATGAAGCTAATGGTTGTAATCTTATTTAAAAAATGCAGTATGCCAATGATTTACAAAAATGCATACAATGCAATGCCTCTAAATGTAAATAGCCTATATGAAATGCTATAGCTTATATTTTATTTACATTATTTACAAAATTATTTAGAAGGTTCGAGGAAGGTATCGACCTTTCCCAAAAAAAAAATTGAAAACATATTATTAATTTTTGTCTTTATACATGGCGAAGCATGCACCAAGATCTCGTAGAGGAGTCGTGCAAATCGCAGTAAAAAAAGGTCCAAATTAGTCAAAGTCCAGACGCAGAGTGAGCTGCGACTAAACGCAGGTGACCTGGGTCTAGACGCAGGACGTTATATGAGATCTACGCCTAGGCGCAGGCTATACGAAGATCTTTGCCTTTTTTCGAACCCTTATTATATATATATACGCCTCTTGTCGGGATTGCAACCGTTCTTTATTCATTTAAACCCTTGCACTCTTCAAACTCTATTACTCTTCAACTAAAATTCTCCAAGTTTTTAATTCAATAAAATACAACTTGATGAATGGATTCGGGGCATTGATCTTGCTGAATTGAAAGCATTAAAGGAGCACCACTGTGAGGTAATTCTGGAATCCCGTTACTCATTTATTTTGCTTTCGCAATAATGAATTAACCCCGTTGCCCGAAGAGATTAGTGCAATTGTAGATTGGCCAAATGATTCCCCTCCATGTTTTTCAAAAATGTCCACTCTCTTATTCTCAAGACTTTGAGAGATTTTTAGGGCTTGATAGCAAAAAAATATGGAAATTTGTGCACCGTAGGGAGGTAGATTTAATGGGATTTATTGACCACTTTAAGATATACCAAAACATGATTTTTAGAAGGAGGGCTTTAATATTTTGCCTATTTTGCCGATTTCTGTTTTTGCACCACCGCAATGGCTATGACTTGACTTCGGTGCTCAATATTGTTGAGCAATGCGAAGTGGGTAGAACTCCGATGGTTGTGTTGTGCGGGTGAATTGATGTTGGCTTTGGATGATATGAAGACAAGTTATTCCCGACAAAGATACAGATAAGATGGTTGATGTTCCTCTCATCGGGGAAAGCGGCAAGAAATGGTATAGTTATTGGGTGGTGCGTCCCAAGTTGGATGTGCTAGAATTGGGGGACCGGTGACTGGAAATTGCCAAAATTCGACCTTACTTAGGTGAAATCCACTAACAATGCGCAGAGATCCGAGGCCAGAGCCGATGAGGTGAGGGTGTTGAAGGGAAAGAGACCTGCTGTAGACTTGAAGGCAATGTTCAAGGAATTGGACTCCAAGGTATCGAAGAGGACTCAGACTAAATCGGTTTGGGACAGAGTTGGTCCTAAAAAGGCTCCTGTTCCAGAGAGGCTACACCATAGAGTTGGCATTAGAATAGATTCGGAAAGGAAGAAGGGCGGGTCTAAGGTGATGGGTCTTTCTCGGGGTAAGGGTAAAGGGCTTGTGAGAGATAAGAAAAAGCTAAAGACTAAATATGTGGAGAAAGGGGAAAGCAGAGGACAAGATGGTGAAAAGAATGACAAGGGAAAAGAGAAACAAGATTGATTGCTTTCGCTTCACAATGCATTAATTTATTATTTTTGATATTTTATTTTATGTGCCATTTTATTTTATTGTTACAATAAGGCACGAATGAACTAATTTATTGTATTTTGGACTTGTGATGGGATTAAATAATTATTGCTATTATTATGATTGTCATTTATTTACAAAAATATACATCATGTGATAAATATTTACAAATAAATACCCATCTTTAAGATACGATGGAAAGTAATTAGATGAAAAAATGAAATGTTTACAAAAAAATTCTCATGAGTCAGGAAATATTTACAAATATTTAAAAATAAATTGTCATGACTTGTGATGGGATTAAATAAATTTTTTGTTTTTTTTCGGGCCGAACTTCTAAAGAAGTTGCCTACGTATCCCTTGAGGAATCAGGCCGTCCGTAGTTCATTTTAGACTAAAAGTTTATTTAATTTGCTAGACATTATATTTTTTATTTGATCCAGATTTATAAGGCTAGAAAATTCGTCTCCATTTATGTCCATTAGGCGTACCGCCCAACCAGATAAAATATTCTTCCCAATATATGGCCCGACCCAATTTGCGCGAAATTTCCCGCGAGGATGAATGACATTTTTGCGCAAGGCTTTTAATACCAAATCTCCTTCTTTGATGTTTCGAGGCTTGGTATTTTATTAAAATGCCTAGCTATCCTTTGTTGGTATACTTGCACATTATGTAGGGCCTTTAAACGCCTTTCATCCAAAAGTACTAATTCTTCGTATCTCGCCTTTGCCCACTAGACTTCGGGAATATGGCTTTCCAACACAATCCTTAGTGAGGGAATTTGCAATTCAATTGGTTGAACAGTTTCGGTACCATATACCAAGGAAAACAGAGTAGTACCGGTTGAGGTCATTATGGTGGTGCGATATCCCCATAGAGCAAAATGAAGCTTGTGAGGCCAATCTTTGTATACCTCGGTCATCTTGGCTTTGATAACCTTAATATTTTTATTCACGGCCTCTACAGCACCATTAGTTTGAAGGCAATAGGGGGAAGACTTGTGTTGTTGAATTTTGTATTTTTCAAGGAGATCCACACACTCTTTCTCAAAATGACTTCCATTATCACTAACAATTTCATGGGGCACCGCGAAACGAAAGATGATGCTGTTTTGAATAAATGTGGCCACATGCTTTGCCCGGAGCTGAGCGTAGGAGGCAGCTTCAACCCATTTAGATAGGTAATCAATGGCTACCAGAATGTATTCATGACCACCTTGACTGGGCGGAGTAATTTTGCCGATGATGTCTATACCCCAAGTAGAGAAAGGCCATGGTGAAGTGAAGGTGTGGAGGAGAGATGGCGGTATATGTTGCAGGTTGGCATGTCTTTGGCAAGTGTCACACTTTCTGACATATTCGATGCAATCCTTTTCCATGGTGAGCCAAAAGTACCCTAATGACATCACTTTGCGATACAGTGTCCTCCCGTTCATGTGAGTACCACAATTGCTGGCATGGACTTGATCCATGGCCCGCTTAGCTTGTGGACCATTAATACAAAGCAGATGTACCCCATGATGATTCCTTTTATACAACTGATCGCTCCAAAAGATGAATTGAGTTGCCAATCACCGAAGAGTTCTTTAATCAGTCTTGCATGCATTTGTAGGATACTGGTTGTGTTGTAGGTAGTTTAAAATATCAGTGAACCAAGGTTCGTCTTCATTCTGCTGGGAATTCGAAGGTAGTTTAAAATATCAGTGAACCATTGGCCAAATCCCAGTAGTAAGGGAATTCGAAGATGTATTTCCGGAAGAAATCCCGGGGATGCCACCAGTAAGGGAGATGGAATTCAAGATAGACTTAGTACCGGGGACGGGAGCGATTTCGAAGGCGCCCTACAGAATGGCACCAGCTGAGATGAAGGAACTAAAGGTACAATTGGAGGAATTGTTGGAGAAAGGATACATTAGGCCCAATGTTTCACCCTGGGGAGCACCCGTGCTTTTCATTAAGAAGAAGGATGGCACATTGAGGCTGTGCATCGATTATCGTGAATTGAACAACGTCACGATAAAGAATAGATACCCATTGCCTAGGATCGATGACCTTTTCGATCAATTGAAGGATGCCACTACGTTTTCAAAGATCGATCTGCGATCGGGTTATCACCAGCTGAGGATTTCGGAGGAAGATATTTCCAAGACAGCTTTCCGAACAAGGTATGGACATTATGAGTTCACCGTAATGCCTTTTGGACTCACTAATGCCCCAGCCGCGTTCATGGATCTCATGAATAGGACATTCAAACCCTATTTGGATAGTTTTGTTGTCGTCTTTATTGACGATATTCTTGTGTATTCGCGGAGTGATGAGGAGCATGAGGAGCATTTAAGGAAGGTATTACAAGTACTTCGAGAAAAGGAGTTGTATGCGAAGTTCTCGAAGTGTGAATTTTGGTTAGATAAGGTTGCATTTCTTGGTCATGTGATCTCGAGAGAAGGAGTCTCGGTTGATCCATCCAAGATTAGAGCAGTTTCCGATTGGCCGCAACCAACGAATGTGACGGAAGTACGAAGTTTCTTAGGATTGGCCGGTTATTACCGAAGGTTTGTGCAAGATTTTTGAAAAATAGCACAACCGATGACCAATCTAATTAAGAAGACCACGAAATTTCAATGGGACGAGAAGTGTGAACACGCGTTTCAAGAGTTAAAGAAGAGGCTGACCACGGCACCGATATTGACGCTACCTTCTGGAAGTGACGGTTTTGAGATTTATAGCGATGCATCGAAGAAGGGATTAGGTTGCGTGCTCATGCAACATGGAAAAGTTGTAGCATATGCTTCACGGCAACTGAAGCAGTATGAACAGAATTATCCAACCCATGATTTGGAATTGGGAGCGGTAGTCTTTGCTCTAAAGATTTGGAGGCATTATCTTTACGGTGTGAGATGTAAGATCTACACCGACCACAAGAGTTTGAAGTACATATTCACTCAGAAGGAGTTGAATATGCGACAGAGGAGATGGTTGGAGCTTATAAAGGATTACGATCTGGAGATTGCGTATCACGAGGGAAAGGCGAATAAAGTAGCTGACGCATTAAGTCGGAGGCAAGTCATTCGCTATGTGTCACGGTGATGACAAAAGAACTTTGCAACGAATTTCAGAAGCTTGATTTGGAAGTTGTGGAGCGTGGACAAGTGGAAGTCCAACTAAATGCACTCACCTTGGAACCAACGATTTTTGATAAAATCCAAGAGAAACAATTGACCGACGAATGGTTAAACAAAGTCAGAAAGATGAAAGCAGAAGGGACATCCACTGAATTCGATGTCAACAATGCTAATGTAGTAAAGTACAAGGGGAGATGGTGCGTTCCAAAGGACGAAAGTCTTAAGAAGAAAATTTTGGAAGAAGCGCACAATACACCGTATTCAGTACATCCAGGTGGAGACAAACTCTATAAAGATCTCAAGCAGAATTTTTGGTGGCCAAACATGAAGAGAGAAGTCGCAGAATTTGTATCCAGATGCTTAACTTGTCAGAAAGTTAAGATTGAACACATGCGACCGGGAGGAAAATTGCAACCGCTTGAGATTCCAAGTTAGAAGTGGGAATCGATATCAATGGATTTTGTCATGGGATTGCCAATTACGAAGACCTCGAAGAATGCTATATGGGTTATAGTGGACAGATTAACCAAGTCCGCTAGATTCATCGCTATGAAGGATACATGGAGTATGAAGCAGTTGGCAGACGCCTATGTCCGAGAGATAGTCAGATTGCATGGAATTCCAAAGGACATTGTGTCTGACAGGGATGCAAGATTTCTATCGAATTTTTGGGGAAAACTACAGCGAGCTTTTGGTACACTGCTGAAATTCAGCACATCATTTCACCCAGCCACTGATGGTCAAACAGAAAGAACAATACAAACACTTGAAGATATGTTGAGGGCATGCATACTCGATTTTGGTGGAGCATGGGATGAAAGGTTACCGATGATTGAGTTCTTCTACAACAATAGTTATCATGCCAGTATTGGAATGGCTCCGTATGAGGCACTATATGGGAGAAAGTGTAGAAGTCCATTATGTTGGAGTGACATCAGTGAGTCGATGACTATCGGACCAGAGATGATCGAGGAAATGAGTAAGCAAGTAAGACTTATTCAAACTCACATGAAGGCAGCACAAGATCGACAGAAGTGTTATGCGGACAGGCACAGAAGAATAGTGGAATTTGAGGTTGGAGATAAAGTTTTGCTGAAAATTTCACCAACGAAAGGAGTGAAGAGGTTTGGGAGAAAAGGGAAGCTAAGCCCTCGGTATATTCGACCCTATGAGATACTGGAGCGAGTTGGTGAGGTAGCCTATAGACTAGCCTTACCCATTGAACTAGAGAAAGTCCACAATGTTTTCCATGTGTCACAACTTAGGAAGTATGTCCATGACCCGAGCCATGTTCTTCAACCTGAGTCAGTCCAGCTTGAGAGTGACCTTTCTTTCGAAGAAAGACCCATTAGGATCCTCGATTCTAAAACGCGGGAGACTCGGACTGTTGTAACCTTGTTGTAGCACAAGAAGATTACAAGGGACTAGCCACTAAAGTAAAGGATAGATCAAGTTTCAAAGATGGATACAGAAATAACACCACCAACTTCGAGGACTTGGGCTTTAATTCGTGAACTTGGATACAGATTTCACCACCAAATTCAACAAATTAGGTTCCTAAGATCACAGCCTAATTGAGCCACAAATTAGACAAGCAAAGGATAATTGTTTCGGATTTCTTGAGGAAAAACCAAGACAAATTTAAGTGTTTGTTTTTGATTCAAAAAGTTCTGATTTTTCATTGATATGCAAGCCACTATTTATAAGTACAATTAGGATAAGCTAGGGTAATTAGAAAGTCTAATCCTTATCCTAAGAAATCAGAAATGGTGGTTGCAAATGAAGATAATAAAATCTGAATTTGAGGAGCTTGGGCAGCCGGCTTTTAAGCTCCATTTTAATGTCTTCTTAATTGCTTTGTCTCTCTTTTAATTGCTCTTTTAATCCTCTTGCTTGGCAGCTGAATTCTGGAAGTTTCTTGTAGCTTTGATTGTATTGATGACTTCTTGTATTCCCCTAGAGGCTGCCGGTTTTAAACTTCGAAGGGGGCTGCCGGTTTGCACTTGAGGCTGCCACCTTGCCATCTTTGGATCTTGAGGATGCCATCTTCAAGGCTGCCATCTCTGGATCTTGAGGATGCCATCTTGAAGCTGCCATCTTTGGACTTCCAATACTGCCGGTTTTGAGTTTTAAAGCTGCCGGTTTTTAGGGTTTCAAGGCTGCCAGCTTTGCTTCTTTGATCTCCTTGCAAGCCGCCAGTTTACTGCTAGCCTTAATTAACTAACTACTTGACTGAATTTAAAATAACTCAAACAAATTAAAAGGGGTTCGATTTATACTAACAAGGATCGAACCCTACTAAACACAAAGTTAAACTGAAAATTTAATAGACAAAATTAAATAGGACTTGAGTAGGTTGGATAACTAATCCAACCATGTCATGGATGCAAGTTCGAACCATGGTGACTATTTTACCACTCTGAACCAAGGAGTTGGGAGGCCGGATCACAACATCCTCCCCGGCTTTTGAAGAGTTTGACCTCAAACTTGGCAATTCTTCAAATTCATCAAAGTAGGGGGACAAGTCTTGAACATTGAAGGTAGAAGAAACTCCATAGTCCCCGGGCAATTCGACCTTATAGGCATTGTCATTCACTTTCTCCTTGATTTCGAAGGGACCATCACTCCTTGGACTGATTTTAGAACGCCTCTTAGTTGGAAAACGTTCCTTCCTCAAATGAACCCACACAAGGTCACCTTCCTTGAAATGCACCGAGCTTCTTTTCTTGTCATAGTACTCCTTCATCTTTGCATTAGCTCGTTCAATCTGACCTCGAACTTTCTCATGAATGGATTGGATCTCTTTGACTCGTTCACTAGCTTCATGACTATATTTGGTTGGAGTGGGAAATGGGGCCAAATCAATTGGAGTACATGGATTGAACCCATAAACAACTTCAAATGGGCTCAAGCTTGTGGTACGGCTAGGAACTCGGTTGTAAGCAAATTCAGCATGAGGTAGCATTTCTTCCCATTGGCTAGGACGCTTTGTTGCAAGGGCTCGTAGCAAGGACCCTAAAGTCCTATTGGTGACTTCGGTCTGACCATCGGTTTGAGGATGGCTTGAAGTACTGAATTTGAGCTTTGTTCCCATCTTGCGCCATAAGGTAAGCCAAAAATGACTTAGGAACTTGGCGTCTCGATCACTAACCATTGATTTGGGAATTCCATGTAAGCGAACAACCTCTTTGAAGTAAAGATCAGCCACACGGCTAGCATCATGAGTTGTATGACAAGAGATGAAGTGAGCCATTTTTGAGAATCGATCAACAACCACCATGATCGAGTCCTTTCTGTTTTTGGTGATGGGAAGTCCTACCACGAAATCAAGACTTACATCTTCCCAAGGAGCTTGCGGTATGGGTAAGGGCATGAGATACCCTTGAGGCAATTGATGGCTCTTAGCTTGTTGACACTTCACGCACCTCTTTACAACAAAGTCTACATCTCGTTTCAATCGAGGCCAAAAAAAGTATTCAGAAATGAGAGTGTAGGTCTTCTCAATTCCAAAGTGACCAGCCATTCCTCCTTCATGGAATTCTTTAATTAAGCTTTCTCTCAATCTAGATTTAGGAACACAAATGCTATTCCCTTTGAAAAGAAAACCATCCAAAATGTAAAAGTCTTTATGGGGATGGCTTTTACACTTTAGGAAGATTTCTCCAAAATCAGAGTCATCATCATAGCATTGCTTCATTTCTTCTACACCTATCACACGTGTTTTCAAAGAATTAAGCAACACATATCTCCTGGATAAAGCATCGGCACCTTTGTTCATTTCTCCTTTCCTATGCTTGATGACGAAGTGAAATGATTGAAGGAATTCAACCCATTTGGCATGGCGAGCATGGAGCTTTTGTTGGCTTTGCAAGAACATGAGTGCTTCATGATCTGAATGTAGAATGAATTCTTTAGGCAATAGGTAATGCCTCCAATGGTCTAAAGCACGAACAAGAGCCAAAAATTCTTTGTCATAGGTTGAATATCTCCTTTGAACATCATTGAGCTTTTCACTGAAATAGGCTATGGGCCGCCGGTTTTGAGATAGGACAGCTCCTATTCCAACACCACTAGCATCACATTCAATTTCAAATACATCATCAAAGTTAGGCAATACAAGAATAGGTGCAGTAGTAAGCATCTTCTTAACCTCTTCAAATGCCTTTTGAGCATTTGGATTCCATTCCAATTTTGAGAGCTTTGTGAGTTCGGTGATTGGAGCCATGAGAGTACTGAAATTTCTCACGAATCGCCTATAGAAAGAGGCTAACCCATGAAAACTTCGCACTTGTTGAACTGATTGTGGCGTGGGCCACTCATTGATCGCTTTTACTTTGTCTTCATCAACTTCAATACCATTACATGACACTTTAAATCCTAGAAAAGTTACAAAACTAGAAAAGAAATCACACTTATCTAGATTACCATACAATTGTTCTCTTGCTAAAACAGAAAATACTTCTCTAAGATGTGATACATGCTCATCATCATCTCTACTATAAATTAAAATATCATCAAAATAAACTACTACAAAGCGACCAATAAAAGGTTTCAGAACTTGATTCATCAAACGCATGAAGGTAGAAGGTGCGTTTGTTAAACCAAATGGCATGACAAGCCACTCGAACAATCCATCCTTGGTTTTGAAAGCTGTTTTCCATTCATCTCCTTCGAAAATTCGAATTTGATGATAGCCACTTTTAAGATCAATTTTCGAAAATACTTTAGCACCATGTAAATCATCTAACAAATCATTCAATCTTGGAATTGGAAATCGATATTTGATAGTGATTTTGTTAATAGGCCTACTGTCCACACACATACGCCATTCACCATTTTTCTTTGGAACAAGTAAAGTAGGACATGCACACGGGCTCAAGGACTCTCGAATCAATCCCTTAGACAACAACTCGTCAACCTGCCGTCTTATCTCCTCGGTCTCCTTAGGGTTGGTCCTATAGGCAGGTTTATTTGGCAAGGTAGAACCGGGAATCAAGTCAATTTTGTGTTGGATGTCCCTTTTGGGAGGTAATGCACACGGCATTTCAGAGGGGAAAACATTAGGGAATTCTTGAAAGAGGGAACTAAGTAAGGGATGGAAAGGTTCTTTTGGAGGTGAGGGGCTGTCTTCAAGTCCACTTAAAATGAGCCCTTTATGGGGTTGGAACTCATGATATTCAGACTTGATGAGGGTAGTAAGAGTAGTGGGCAAGGGGGTATTGTCCTGTTGTGCGGCAGTTTTGGGTGGTGGTAAGGGAGTTAACACAATTTTCTTGCCATTTTTAACAAAGGAATAAGTGTTTTTATATCCATCATGATTAACTCGCCTATCAAACATCCAAGGTCGTCCAAGCAACAAATGACACGCATCCATGGGGATTACATCACAATACAACTCTTCTTGATAATTGTTACCAATGCTAAATGAAATCAGAATTTGCTTATCCACTTTAATTCCTTTTCCTTGATTAAGCCATTGGATTATATAAGGATTTTTGTGAGGAGTTGTTTTTAGTCCCAATTTATCCACCATATTCTGAGATGCCACATTTGTACAACTACCACCATCAATAATTAAAGTACATACCTTGTTTTTGATGGTACAACGGGAGTGAAATATTGCCTCTCGTTGTAAGTTCTCTTCCTTGCCGACCAAGCTGCTTAGGGCACGCCTAACAACTAGACATTCACCTTCATCGGGTCCTAGGAACACTTCATCTTGCTCCTGATCCGATTCTCCAATATCATTGTCAACATGATCCTCTTCTGGTTCTTCTCTTTCACATTCAATCAAAGAGATTACTCTCTTATTTGGACACTCGGTTGCAATATGGCCAAAGCCATGACAACGAAAACATTTTCTGGGTTGGGCTGAATTTTGGGGTTTAGAAGGATTAGAGGGCTGATTTTGTGGTTTGGGGGGATTAGAGGAGGTTACTTTGAGGGGTGTTTGGTATGGACGGTTGAATGGGGAAGGGGCTGTTTTGGAAAAGGGACGTGAGGTCTCTTTCCCTTTGGTCTTTTGTTGGGCTTCAACCTTGTGAGCTAGAATGACTAACTCTTCCAAAGTTGAGTAGGGGTGTAGTTCGACAACATTGGCAATTCGAGGATCCAAACCGCCAAGAAAACGAACCAAAGTTTGGGGTTCGTCCTCTTCAACATCACACTTCATGGTCAATCCTTCGAATTCTCTTGCATACTCCTCTACTGATTTCGTTCCTTGTTTCAATTTGTGGAACTTCTGAAAATTCTCTTGAATATAGTAAGTAGGTAAGAACTTACTCTTCATCATTTTCTTCATTTTAGGCCAAGTTCTGACCTTGTCTTTGCCTTGCCTTTGCCTCTTTGCATTTATATTCGACCACCAAGTGGACGCATATTTTCTAAGTTTCAAGGCAATGATTTTCACTTTCTTGTCCTCCGGGGTATTCTTATAATCGAACACTCTTTCCACCGTGTTCAACCATTCGATGAACTCGTCGGCATCAATCTTGCCATCATATTCTGGAATATCAACCTTGATATCATTGTTTGGTCTTGTTCTTGAAGTTTCATCTTCGAGCTCTAGGTCACTGCTTTGTTCACTCCGAGTAGGTGAACCTTCTCGTTGCCTAATGAGTCTCCTCATTAGATCCGCCATTTCAGTTTGCATGGCAGCCATTTGAGCCTTTAAGCTCTCCTTCTCTTCTTCATTTTTCTGAATGAACTCTTGCCAATTGGGTGGGGGATTCGACATTTTGTGTGTTTTGTTTTTTTTTTTTTTTTTTTTTTTTTGACGTGGAGGTAAAGGAAAGAAAGAGGTTGTTTTTGTGGAGGAGAAAGGTGGCTAGACCTGCATGGGCCACCAAATGTTGTAACCTTGTTGTAGCACAAGAAGATTACAAGGGACTAGCCACTAAAGTAAAGGATAGATCAAGTTTCAAAGATGGATACAGAAATAACACCACCAACTTCGAGGACTTGGGCTTTAATTCGTGAACTTGGATACAGATTTCACCACCAAATTCAACAAATTAGGTTCCTAAGATCACAGCCTAATTGAGCCACAAATTAGACAAGCAAAGGATAATTGTTTCGGATTTCTTGAGGAAAAACCAAGACAAATTTAAGTGTTTGTTTTTGATTCAAAAAGTTCTGATTTTTCATTGATATGCAAGCCACTATTTATAAGTACAATTAGGATAAGCTAGGGTAATTAGAAAGTCTAATCCTTATCCTAAGAAATCAGAAATGGTGGTTGCAAATGAAGATAATAAAATCTGAATTTGAGGAGCTTGGGCAGCCGGCTTTTAAGCTCCATTTTAATGTCTTCTTAATTGCTTTGTCTCTCTTTTAATTGCTCTTTTAATCCTCTTGCTTGGCAGCTGAATTCTGGAAGTTTCTTGTAGCTTTGATTGTATTGATGACTTCTTGTATTCCCCTAGAGGCTGCCGGTTTTAAACTTCGAAGGGGGCTGCCGGTTTGCACTTGAGGCTGCCACCTTGCCATCTTTGGATCTTGAGGATGCCATCTTCAAGGCTGCCATCTCTGGATCTTGAGGATGCCATCTTGAAGCTGCCATCTTTGGACTTCCAATACTGCCGGTTTTGAGTTTTAAAGCTGCCGGTTTTTAGGGTTTCAAGGCTGCCAGCTTTGCTTCTTTGATCTCCTTGCAAGCCGCCAGTTTACTGCTAGCCTTAATTAACTAACTACTTGACTGAATTTAAAATAACTCAAACAAATTAAAAGGGGTTCGATTTATACTAACAAGGATCGAACCCTACTAAACACAAAGTTAAACTGAAAATTTAATAGACAAAATTAAATAGGACTTGAGTAGGTTGGATAACTAATCCAACCATGTCATGGATGCAAGTTCGAACCATGGTGACTATTTTACCACTCTGAACCAAGGAGTTGGGAGGCCGGATCACAACACGGACCAAGCAAGTGAAGTTGGTGAAAGTCCTATGGACGAACCAACAAACGGAAGAAGCAACGTGGGAATCCGAGGACGATATGAGGACTCGTTACCCAGAGCTTTTTCAATCAGGTATGTGACAGTTTCGGGACGAAACTGCTTAAGGGGGAGAGGATGTAGTACTAGCTTCGTAAGTTCGAGGACGAACTTTGTTTTTAAGTGGGGGTAGATGTAATACCCGTAATTTTTCAAGAATTTTCAAAAATAATATCTTCTATAAAAAGGTTTTATATTTTATAAAAGAACTTTTCGAATTATTTTCAAAGGTATTTATTAGTAAAATAAAGTATTTTGCCGTAATATTATTTTCAGAAAATAATAAGTTATTTTTGAAGTTGGAATATTTTCAAAATAAATAAATATGTACTTATTTTCGAAAATAATATATATATATTGTGAAAATTATTTTATTTTATGGAAAAATATTTTTGGTAAATAAAAATATTTTTATGAATTAGAATTTTATTTTTAAAGTTCGTTTTATGCATGACGTATTTTATTTGCGGTGTAATTAGTTTAATTTAGCAAAGTAGTCAACAAGCATTTAAGACTTGACAACACAACTCCCTAGGCAAGCTCACCACCACTCACCCCTCCCTTATCTCCTCCCACACGGCACACCACCACCACCACACACCACTTGTCCCACATGGAAAGTTTACAACTTTCCTACACCCTCCCATCCTATAAATAACCCCCTTTACCACCCATCATACCTCACAATTCTCTCAACATTTCTTCCACTTCTCCTCTAATAAAAGAGGAGTAACAAGTGAAAAGTTTTCACGGAAGAATAACCGAGAGAATTGAGTTTAATTTTCTAAGGAGGGAGCGAATCTTAAAGTAGCCTTCCAGACGTTGAGGTATGCTTTGATGTCTACCGCTTTCTTAGCCTTAGGTTCTTGTATGCTTAGGATAGATTAGTTTATTTTTACGCTTTTGTTTTAGCATGCTTAGTTTTATGTTCTAGCATAGTTTTAATGCTTTATAGTTATGTTTGTTTATGATTTAGTAGAAGTGATATGCATGCTTAAGTAGTTGTTTTAGTTATTGTTTTTAAGGTTGTTTAGATGACGTAAAATTATGATTAATTGTGTGCATAGTAGTAGTATTTTCGTGTGAATGCATGGGCATTCAAGGAATGTTTTTTAGCCATGTTTTTGAGGGCTAATGTGATGGTTTTAAAGGCATTCTATGCCAACTTTAGTTGCTGTCCAGATTTTTAAAATAGCTTAATTATGGTTTCGTTATTTTCGAAAATCAAAATGAAACTTGTTTTTGGACTAAGGGTTGTGTACATGTGTTTTAGACCATAAAATTTGTGTACGAAATACCCATTAGATGTCCAAAATAAGCTTATTTATCTTATTTATAAAATCTGAAATTTTCGAAAATTAATGTCCATGAATTGAAAATATTATTTCAATTTTTCGAAATTGTACTACGTATTTATATTATGATTTTTACAACTTAAAATCTCCAAATGTTTTATGGAACCTTATTTTACTATTTTTTTTGAAAATTATTTAGTATATATATACACACATATTTTCGAAAAGTGTGTTTATGAGTATATTATTACTCTTTCGAAAATTTTCTCCTATGCACATGATTTTGAAAAGCTTGACGGTCTTAGCAATTCGATTGTTTAATGAGTTATTTACGTCATGGAATTTTGGTTATGGATTGGTGAATGTTTAAACTTGCCTTGATTTAAGAAGTATAAGTGGTGTCTGAGAATGAACGATGGATCATTGAATTGTTGAATTCGGATTGGCAAGTTTGCCTTATGGGATTGATTTCTCCTGGAGAATTGTTAAAGTGTGGAATTTTGGTTCATTGATTTATTCCGAGGTTATTGTTCTCACTCAAATGATTTTCAAAACCAGATGAACCTAAACTTAAAGTGAAACAATCTTCAAAGGGAAAGTAGCCCGAACGGTGATGACCTATTAGGGTGATGAACGGTGTCTCATTGGGGAGTACCCAATGTGGGCCTATTGTTGTGGTGGACACGCAATAGGTCGGACATGTGTTGAATCGTCGTTGAAATTTTGTAACTGTTATAATCTGCTTTCGTCCTCCTCCTAAACTTCTGGCGCGCACTTGCGGATACGCATTAGTTCTGTGAGGGGTGTATACACTCGGGACACTCTGTCGACAAGCTGCAGGCCAGGCCGAAAAGTCCGTGACGGGATGAAACAGGCCCTATCGCGTTCACTTTCCCAATTAAATAATCTTGGATAATAATTGCTCTAAAATTTGTGAATTAGATAAATATTGGTTCAACCGATGTTCTATGTTTCTTGTGTGTCAAACTGTTTTTAAACCAAAACCGTTTTACGGAGTAGAGTCGATCATACTCAGTTTTTCTGATTTTTGTGTTATTGTTTGTTTGTTGTTTTTCCTTCGGGTTTTTGTGCAGGTGAGTAGTAGGATGGCTTACTTATTTGAGGCTGATGAGGAATGCCTGTTGGAATTAGCTAAACCCTTTGATCATAGGCTTTATGCATTAGCTGAACATCTTGTAATAAGTTATTTTAACTTTTAATATTTTGGTTTTAAACATTGTACGGCTTTGGTATTTATGAATAAAATCCATTTTGGAATTTGAAAACATTACGATCCTGCTTTTACTTATTCGTATACCCACTTCTTATCAGAGGTGGGCGTACGAGTAGCAACTCTAGAAATTCGGGCTATGATTTTAGTAAAATCTAAGTTTTATAAAGGAAGGAAAAAGGGTCCGAATTTCCGGGGCTGTTACAGGTTGGGGCTTCATCACCATCTTCTATGTCATGGACGTGAGCCGGGTCTTGTCGCCTTTCAATGACCAAATTCATTTGGATCAAAGAGTTAGGAATTCGGATCATGGAGGCTAGTCTTGCAAATGCATCTGGGAATTGATTATCCTCCGTTCGAAGATAGGTGTATTCAACTTCATCGATTTCCTTGGCGATAGTTTCAAGGTGAGCTTGGTAGAGTGCTAGGCATTCACTTAGAAATTTCAATCTTCCCGAAATATGACTTATTATGAGTGATGAATCACCATAGACCTGGAGCTTCAGTACCCCTAAGGCTATTGTTGTTTCAAGCCCAATGATGCATGCTTCATATTCGGCGGCATTGTTCGTGACATCAAAATCAAATTCCAACACCCCATCCTTTTTTATTAGAGGCCTCATAAAAATACAAAGCCCAAGATTCATCTTCTATCATCAAGATATCCTCGTCTGGCAATTCATGTTCTTCGGGAGACGCTTCATCGGGGGAATTAGCTAAGAAATCAGAGACTACACTCCCTTTTACAGATTTCTTGGGCACATACTTCAAGTGCAACTCAGATTGCATAACTACCCATCTAGAGAGTCTTCCATTCATTGCAGGTTTTTCAAGGAGATATTTGAGAGGATCACCCTTTGAGATTATATGCACGGTATGGGTTAAGAGGTAGTGTCTGAGTTTTTTGGTGGACCAAACCAAGGCAAGGCAAAGTTTCTCAGTTTGGGGGTAGTTTTCTTCATATTGGAGGAACTACTTACTCAAGTAATAGATTGCATTTTCTTTGGTTAATTTTTTCAAAGGCTTTTTGGCAATCCTCATCCCACTTTTTTGGTTGGTTCTTTTTAAGTTTTTTAAAAATAGGTTCACACACAATGGTTAATTTAGAGATAAACCTGCTGATGTATTATAGTCACCCAAGGAATCCTCTGATTTCTTTTTCATTGGAAGGTGGTTTAAGAGACATGATGGCTTTGATTTTGGATGGATCAATTTTAATTCCCCGCGAGCTAATGATGCAACCCAATAGTTTGCCTGATGTGACCTCGAAAGCACACTTCTGTGGATTGAGTCTCATGTTATATTTCCTGAGCCGAACAAAAAATTTCCGCAGATTCTTGTCATGGTCTTCCATTTCCTTTGCCTTCAAAATCATATCATCGACATATACCTCAACTTCTTTATGCATCATGTCATGTAGGAGTGTGGTAGCGGCTCTTTGATATGTGGCCCCGACATTTGTGAGACCAGAAGGCATCATAGTGTAGCAATATGTGCCCCATGGTGTAGTGAAAGTAGTTTTTCCATGTCTTTTTCGGCCATCTTAACTTGATTATACCCTGCATACCCATTCATGAATGAGAGGAAAGAATGATTTGCAGTGTTGTCGACCAGAAAATCTATGTGGGGAAGAGGAAAATCATCTTTGGGCCTGGCTTTGTTCAAGTCCCGGAAGTCAACACACACTCTAGGTAATGAACCACTTTGATGAACCCTGCATCGAGCTGCTTCTTGATTTCTTCCTCAATTTTAAGTGCTACGTCTAGCTTCATCCTTCTGAGTTTTTGCTTTACCAGTTTAGCCCCTGGAATCAACGGAATGGTGTGTTTGGCAATTTCAGGATCAATTCTGGGCATGTCGTGGTAGCTAGGACGATGCGAACACATCTTTGTACTCTATTAAGGTTTGGATGAGCTGAGCTTTTTCCTATGGATTCAATGCAAGGCCTATACGGACAATCTTTGGTTCATCATTATTGGACAAATTGTCCTCTTGAGTTTCTTCAATTACAGAGGTTCTTTATTCATGTTGTTCCATCGCTTTAATTAGTTCCTTATCATCATTTTCATTAATAGATTGTGAAGCAAAGAAATCATTAAGAGGGGAAGGGGAGGAAGGCACAGAGTAAGCAGAAAACATTGTCTTACTGAATTGAGCAATCATTACATCAAAGGAAGCCTCAGCACAAGCTGGAGTAGTAAAGCTAGGTACAACACTCTAAGTACTACACCCTATAGGACCACTATCCTTAACCTTCACAGACTCAGTTTCAGTTTTAGACTTACTATCACTATCATAATTCTCGAACATTGGACCCTCGCCTGTGGTGATGTAGTACCAGCGGCCGTCAGCAGTGGTGATCTTTAAAGTCTTGCGCCACCCTTGGAAAATGTTATTATTGACAGGACTAATTAGTTGAGTAGGATAAAATTCTTCTCGGCCCGTGAGATTATGGATGCGGATTTCATCCCCAGGTGCATCACTTTCCATTCCATAGAGTAAACCTAAACCTTTGTAGTCGAAGTTGTCAGTCCTTCGCAGGACTTTGTCGGGGCCGTGCACCCCATTTTCAATGAAAGCACAGTCTTTGAAGATTTCGAGGCCTGGGTATATCTGTCCATTGGCATTGAAAGGTTCTGGGAAGTCATCGGCAGGAAAATCTTCACCATCTCGCACAAATTGTCGTTTAGTGTAAGAGGAAATTGACTGATGCTTGAATCCAGTTCTTTCTTTTTAAGGGAAGCGTACTTCAGCATGTGTTCCCTTGTTTCTTTATTGGTGGGTTGGTACCCCAGGCCCAACTTGTTATGCGTGGGTTGAGCTTCAAAGAGTGGTGGTGCCAAAGTCTTCCGAGCACCTAAAGTTATACCGGGAAAATGCCCCTTTTCCCAAAGTATTGCATTGATCATGAGATTAGAATGGGGATCTCAAGGAAAAGGAACCTTGTCATCTTCTTCAATTGATGATGTGGTAAAGCCTAAACGTCTTCATCATCATCGCCATGGTTCATGTTAATCATGGATTTCTCTATAGCATGGATTTTTAGGGGCGATGCATCAATATAGACGGGTTCACGATACAAAGTGAATTTGATATTTTGATGGTAAGATGAGCCGACGGCCCTAAGCTTGTGCAGCCAAGGGCGTCTTAACAATAAGTTGAAGGAAGCTCGAACTTCCATTACATGAAATTTTACCCTTGTTTCAATGGGACCTGCATCAAGGTTGAGCCAAGTGATACCCAAGGCCTGGCGCCTATAGTTGTCATAAGCTCGTATAGTCTGATTACTTGGTTGGAGATCATCCCGTGAGATGCCAAGTCTTTGAGCAGTTCGTAATGGGAACATATTGATGGTTGAGCCGTTGTCAATCAAAGTAATAGGTATGTTTAACTGTTTGGTAACCACAGTCATATGAAGACCTTTATTATGGTTTGGCCCTTCAGGAGGTAAGTCATCATTGGTGAAAGTGATGGCATTCCTATGACTGTGATTAGTGATGAAGTTAACCAATCCTTGGGGTGACGTCTTGCTGGATAAGTTCACTTCAGTTAGTCGCGTGTTTTGGATTAATTATTTTCTAAAAATGATTTGATTATCAATTAATTAGTTTCTAAAAATAATTTGATTAGAAATTAACTCCCAGTAACTTTAATGTAAAGTCACGTGTTGTGGATTACCGGCTACAATAGGTCAACAGGTAAGCCGGACTATTTTTGGCAAATTTGCGTAATAGTTGGGCCTACTCTGAGATAATAAATTGCTCGGACTGATATGGGCAGATGACAAATAGTATAGCCTGGTGATGTCAATTTTACCTAAATTAAAAATACAACGTTCAATAAAATTTATACACAATTAACACGTGACTTTACAACAATCAAATTTTAGTGGAATGCCTAAAAACAATCCAAACAGAAAATAAAACCAAAGACTATAGAATTACCCGGATTCATAGACTATAGAATTACCAAAGACTGGATTAATTTAGGTAATTATCAAAGACTATAGAATTACACAACCAATCCATTGCTATAGAATTACCAAAGACTAATTACCAATAATTTGATTAGCAATTAATATAAAGTCACGTGTTGTAATAATCAAATCCAGTCTTTGATAATTTAGGTAATTATCAAAGACTATAGAATTACACAACCAATCCAGTCTTTAACATCAGAATCACCCGGATCAAGATGAGCCATAGTATGAGCCGCTTTATTAGCTTCTCTAAAAACATGAGCAAAGACTATAGAATTAAAACAAGGAACTAAACTTAAAGCTTCTCTAATAAGCACACCAAGGTAAGTACCATCCTCACACTTGTTATTCAACAGATTAACAACTCGAATGCAATCACTCTGGAGCAAAACATCTATGACGCCACCTTGAATAGCTAGTCGCAAACCCAACACCGCTGCTTTTGCCTCCGCGATTACCGGCTCCAACACTTGTTTGGAACGTCCCACTGCCACTCTGAATACCTCCCCCTACAATCATGCATCACCACTCCAAACAAGACCCACACGTGCCCAATATAGCAGCATCAACGTTCACCTTCATCACCTCACCTTCTAGTGGTTGCCACGCCACATTACTTCGACCCTCAGCCCCACCCCCTGCCTCCTATCCAGCCACCTTCCCCGTAAATTGGAATGCTTCTAATAGGGACATGGTACGCCCTACCACCTCTTTCCCACACCTTACATCACCATCATGGCCAATCTCATTCCTTTGATTCCAAATCCCCCTTGCCACCATACAACATTTTTCACTCACATTCTCATTTTCAAAATTCAGCACCCACTCTACCCATCCCGCAGCATTTTGCATCCCAGTGCCCCACTCCAGTCCCTCCCTCTCAGCCACCTCCCACACACCTTTTGCCCAAACGCAGCCACACACCGCATGAAACCCATTCTCTACCTCTCTCCCACACCGCCCACACACCGCATGAAACCCGTTACAAACAAGTCTCTAAATGAACATGCGAACCTTTGGTGGTACATTCAGCTTCCATATAGCTTGCCACATTGTAGAAATTGACGACGATTGAGCACATGCTTCCATCAGGTCCTTATAATAATTAATGAAATAGTATCCCCATTTAACCGAGTACACCCCATTCATCGAGTATGCCCACATAAGCTCATCTTCTCCGTGAGTTACCACCTAAGGAATATTTAAAATATCTTCCCTTTCAAAAGGTAAAAACATATCACCCACCACATCTTGCGTTCACCTACCCGACACTGTATCAATAAGCTCCGAAACAAACGTATATCCATCATCCCTCCCTGATATAACATGAAATGAAGGCGGGCGAGCCAACCACGGATCCTCCCGAATTCTAACAGAACTTCCATTCCCAATAACCCATCTACACCCCTTGTCCAACACCCACTTTGACCTCCACATACTCTTCCAAATGTAGCTTGGCCTCGCACCTAAATGACCCCAAAGAAGCTAGTATTATGAAAATACTTCACCTTTAGTAATCGAGAAGATAAAAGATCTGGACTCTTTAGGAGTCTCCACCCTTGTGTTTACTAACACGCCTCATTAAATTCTTTAATTCTTCGAAAGCCAAGCCCACCCTCCTTTTTTAATTTACTGAGCTTTTCCCACGAAATCCAATGAATTTTCTTCACCTCATCTGAAAGACCCCACCAAAATCTTGCAATCATCTGTGGGATTTTAAGACAAATACCATTCGGGAAGCGAAACAACCCCATCAGATAGGTAGGAACCGCTTGGATCACAGCCTTTACGAGGATATCTCTACCTGCAAAAGACAAAATTCTCTACTTCCACCCTTTAATTTTCTTCCTAATCCGGTCCAACAAAGTCTTGAAAATCTCCTTCTTCGATCTCCCTACCCAAATATTTCCCCTCATACCCAACCAACTTAACACCCAAATCACCAGCAAGCAAATTTTTTTTATCTTCCTCCACATTTTTACTAATTGTTAATTCAGACTTATCAAAATTCACCATTTGACCCGTCGCCTTACCATAAACATCAAGAATTCTCCTTATCGCCATGACATTAGCACTATTAGCCTTACAAAAAATCATGCTATCATCTGCAAATAAGAGATCACACACCTAGGGCGCTCTTCTGCAAATCCTCACACCTTGAATCGAGCCTCGGGCCACCTCCATGGAGATAAGATGAGAAAAATCCTCGACACATATAGTAAATAAATATGGAGAAAGTGGACCACCTTGTCGGAGACCCTTCTCTTGACAAAACCCCACCGACGGCTCGCCATTTACAATTACCGAGTGGGACACTGACCTCACACACCTCATAATCAATTCAACCCATTGCAAACAAAAGCCCATTTTGATCATTATTTTTTCTAAAAATCTCATTCTACCCTATCATAGGCCTTACCCATATTGCATCCCACTATTATTACTCTCTATTAGTGGTGGGTATATTACCCGGTGGGTCAACAAAGTTTTTTCCGAGTTGGACACACCATTCATGTTAGAATTATTAATTTAATTAATATTCCATTTGGCCTATGTGTCTTAGGTTTAATTATAAAAGTATTAACTCTATATTATATAATGGGAAATTCCCATTGGTTCCATTGTACTTTTGGGAATTCCCATTGGTACCATTCAATTTTTTTTAATCCCATCTACAACATTACTTTTTGCAAAAATCGCAAATGTAACATTTAAAAAAAATATTTGTTAAAATTAAACTTAAAAAAAAAGAAAAAAAAAGAAACCTAATTAAACATAAAAATAAAGGAAAATTATTTTTTTTTTTAAAAACCCATTGCCATTCCCTCACCCTGCCCCACGGCCCCCACCCCTTGACCACCCTGTTCCTTCAAAACCACCCCTAACTCCACCACCACCGAGCAATGGTGCTGAGGAGCGAGAAGGAACCCAATTCAACCACCTAATTCAAACTCAATTCAACCCCTAATCGAGCACCCTCGAACCCACCACCGTCGACCAACAAATTCGAGCACCACCGTCATTCAACAAATTCAACCCCTAATCACAACCAAGACCGAGATCCCAAACGAACCGCTGCCTAGCCACCCTGAAAACACGCCAACCTGAACAGTCCCTGACAAACAATTCGACCACCCCTACCCTCAAAAAAACCCAATTCGACCACCCCCACCCCCACCGCCACAAAACCCCAATTCGACCATGGAGGAAGAAGAAGATGATGATGGTGGGGATTCGAATTGGCTTGGTGGTTGGCGGTGGTGGTCGAAAAAGATTTGTATTGGCTTGGTTGTTGGCGGTGGGGGTCGAATTGTATTCGAATTGGTGGTGGTTATGTGGTGGTTGAATTGGGATGAATGATGATGATAGATGAAAGAAGATGATGATGATAGGTGGAAGACGAATGATGATAGATGATAGTTGAAAGAAGATGACGATGATAGATGGAAGATGAATGATGATAGATGAAGAAGGTGGTTAGGGAGTGGGTGGAACCTGGTGTGGAGGAATTAAAGAGGGGTGGGGCTTTTTTTTATAATTCAATAAAATAATTAATTAGATTTTAAAGTTAAGTTTAAAAGTTTTTTAAAGAACAATGTTACATTTGGGAATTTGTTAGGATGAAGTGGTATTAATGGGATTAAAAAAACTCAATGATACCATTGGGAATTCACAAAATCTTGATGGTACCATTGGGAATTTCCCTTATATAATTGGATTTTAATGTAATATGTGACACCGTGATGAACCTGTTTCAATTAATGACATTAAAATCAGGGGTTATAAGTAATCCCTCTTTGTTTGCCTAATAATGTTATTATATGTAAAATCTTCTTATATCTATATATATTTATAGTTATGACATGACACTTGAATTGAAGAGACACCTTTGTTCTTGGTGTCTCTTGAAAGGCAAGTAGTTATTACATTTCTATATATATAGAGATTAAAGGGAAGTTAACAGGTGATAAGTTTATTTTTGTCATCCATAAAAGTTTCTCTTTGTTTTATTCATAAAAAACAATATAAAAGTAAAGGCTAAAGGAAGATAAATGTTGTAACCTTGTTGTAGCACAAGAAGATTACAAGGGACTAGCCACTAAAGTAAAGGATAGATCAAGTTTCAAAGATGGATACAGAAATAACACCACCAACTTCGAGGACTTGGGCTTTAATTCGTGAACTTGGATACAGATTTCACCACCAAATTCAACAAATTAGATTCCTAAGATCACAGCCTAATTGAGCCACAAATTAGACAAGCAAAGGATAATTGTTTCGGATTTCTTGAGGAAAAACCAAGACAAATTTAAGTGTTTGTTTTTGATTCAAAAGTTCTGATTTTTTCATTGATATGCAAGCCACTATTTATAAGTACAATTAGGATAAGCTAGGGTAATTAGAAAGTCTAATCCTTATCCTAAGAAATCAGAAATGGTGGTTGCAAATGAAGATAATAAATCTGAATTTGAGAAGCTTGGGCAGCCGGCCTTTAAGCACCATTTTAATGCCTTCTTAATTGCTTTGTTTCTTCTTTTAATTGCTCTTTTAATCCTCTTGCTTGGCAGCTGAATTCTGGAAGCTTCTTGTAGCTTGATTGTATTGATGACCTCTTGTATTCCCCTTAGGAACTGCCGGTTTCAAAACTTCGAAGGGGGCTGCCGGTTTTGCACTTGAGGCTGCCACCTTACCATCTTTGGATGCCATCTTGAAGCTGCCATCTTTGGATTTTAAGGATGCCATCTTGGAGCTGCCATCTTTGGACTTTCAATACTGCCGGCTTTGGGCTTCAAAGCTGCCGGTTTTTTTGGGGTTTCAAGGCTGCCAGTTTTGCTTCTTAGATCTCCTTGCAAGCCGCCGGTTTATTGCTAGCCTTAATTAAATAATTACTTGACTGAATTTAAAAATAACTCAAACAAATTAAAAGGGGTTCGATTTATACTAACACGGATCGAACCCTACTAAACACAAAATTTAATAAACAAAACTAAATAGGATTTGAATAGGTTGGATAACTAATCCAACCATGTCATGGATGCAAGTTCGAACCATGGTGACTATTTTACCACTCTGAACTAAGGAGTTGGGAGGCCGGATCACAACATCCTCCCCGGCTTTTGAAGAGTTTGACCTCAAACTTGGCAATTCTTCAAATTCATCAAAGTAGGGAGACAAGTCTTGAACATTGAAGGTAGAAGAAACTCCATAGTTCCCAGGAAATTCAACCTTATAGGCATTGTCATTCACTTTCTCCTTGATTTCGAATGGACCATCACTCCTTGGACTGATTTTAGAACGCCTCTTAGTTGGAAAACGTTCCTTCCTTAAATGAACCCACACAAGGTCACCTTCCTTGAAATGCACCGAGCTTCTTTTCTTGTCATAGTACTCCTTCATCTTTGCATTAGCTCGTTCAATCTGACCTCGAACTTTCTCATGAATGGATTGGATCTCCTTGACTCGTTCACTAGCTTCATGACTATATTTGGTTGGAGTTGGAAATGGGGCCAAATCAATTGGAGTACATGGATTGAACCCATAAACAACTTCAAATGGGCTCAAGCTTGTGGTACGGCTAGGAACTCGGTTGTAAGCAAATTCAGCATGAGGTAGCATTTCTTCCCATTGGCTAGGACGCTTTGTTGCAAGGGCTCGTAGCAAGGACCCTAAAGTCCTATTGGTGACTTCGGTCTGACCATCGGTTTGAGGATGGCTTGAAGTACTGAATTTGAGCTTTGTTCCCATCTTGCGCCATAAGGTAAGCCAAAAATGACTTAGGAACTTGGCGTCTCGATCACTAACCATTGATTTGGGAATCCCATGTAAGCGAACAACCTCTTTGAAGTAAAGATCAGCCACACGGCTAGCATCATGGGTTGTATGACAAGAGATGAAGTGAGCCATTTTTGAGAATCGATCAACAACCACCATGATCGAGTCCTTTCTGTTTTTGGTGATGGGAAGTCCTACCACGAAATCAAGACTTACATCTTCCCAAGGAGCTTGCGGTATGGGTAAGGGCATGAGATACCCTTGAGGCAATTGATGGCTCTTAGCTTGTTGACACTTCACGCACCTCTTAACAACAAAGTCTACATCTCGTTTCAATCGAGGCCAAAAGAAGTATTCAGAAATGAGAGTGTAGGTCTTCTCAATTCCAAAGTGACCAGCCATTCCTCCTTCATGGAATTCTTTAATTAAGCTTTCTCTCAAGCTAGATTTAGGAACACAAATGCTATTCCCTTTGAAAAGAAAACCATCCAAAATGTAAAAGTCTTTATGGGGATGGCTTTTACACTTTAGAAAGATTTCTCCAAAATCAGAGTCATCATCATAGCATTGCTTCTTTCTTCTACACCTATCACACGTGTTTTCAAAGAATTAAGCAACACATATCTCCTGGACAAAGCATCGGCACCTTTGTTCATTTCTCCTTTCTTATGCTTGATGACGAAGTGAAAAGATTGAAGGAATTCAACCCATTTGGCATGGCGAGCATGGAGCTTTTGTTGGCTTTGCAAGAACTTGAGTGCTTCATGATCTGAATGTAGAATGAATTCTTTAGGCAATAGGTAATGCCTCCAATGGTCTAAAGCACGAACAAGAGCCAAAAATTCTTTGTCATAGGTGGAATATCTCCTTTGAACATCATTGAGCTTTTCACTGAAATAGGCTATGGGCCGCCGGTTTTGAGATAGGACAGCTCCTATTCCAACACCACTAGCATCACATTCAATTTCAAATACATCATCAAAGTTAGGTAATACAAGAAGAGGTGCAGTAGTAAGCATCTTCTTAACCTCTTCAAATGCCTTTTGAGCATTTGGATTCCATTCAAATTTTGAAAGCTTTGTGAGTTCGGTGATTGGAGCCATGAGAGTACTGAAATTTCTCACGAATCGCCTATAGAAAGAGGCTAACCCATGAAAACTTCGCACTTGTTGAACTGATTGTGGCGTGGGCCACTCATTGATCGCTTTTACCTTGTCTTCATCAACTTCAATACCATTACATGACACTTTAAATCCTAGAAAAGTTACAAAACTAGAAAAGAAATCACACTTTTCTAGATTACCATACAATTGTTCTCTTGCTAAAACAGAAAATACTTCTCTAAGATGTGATACATGCTCATTATCATCTCTACTATAAATTAAAATATCATCAAAATAAACTACTACAAAGTGACCAATAAAAGGTTTCAGAACTTGATTCATCAAACGCATGAAGGTAGAAGGTGCGTTTGTTAAACCAAATGGCATGACAAGCCACTCGAACAATCCATCCTTGGTTTTGAAAGCTGTTTTCCATTCATCTCCTTCGAAAATTCGAATTTGATGATAGCCACTTTTAAGATCAATTTTCGAAAATACTTTAGCACCATGTAAATCATCTAACAAATCATTCAATCTTGGAATTGGAAATCGATATTTGATAGTGATTTTGTTAATAGGCCTACTGTCCACACACATACGCCATTCACCATTTTTCTTTGGAACAAGTAAAGTAGGGCATGCACACGGGCTCAAGGACTCTCGAATCAATCCCTTAAATAACAACTCGTCAACCTGCCGTCTTATCTCCTCGGTCTCCTTAGGGTTGGTTCTATAGGCAGGTTTATTTGGCAAGGTAGAACCGGGAATCAAGTCAATTTTGTGTTGGATGTCCCTTTTGGGAGGTAATGCACACGGCATTTCAGAGGGGAAAACATTAGGGAATTCTTGAAAGAGGGAACTAAGTAAGGGATGGAGAGGTTCTTTGGGAGGTGAGGGGCTGTCTTCAAGTCCACTTAAAATGAGCCCTTTATGGGGTTGGAACTCATGATATTCAGACTTGATGAGGGTAGTAAGAGTAGTGGGTAAGGGAGTATTGTTCTGTTGTGCGGCAGTTTTGGGTGGTGGTTGTGCGGCAGTTTTGGGTGGGGGTAAGGGAGTTAATACAATTTTCTTGCCATTTTTAATAAAGGAATAAGTGTTTTTATATCCATCATGATTAACTCGCCTATCAAACATCCAAGGTCTTCCAAGCAACAAATGACACGCATCCATGGGGATTACATCACAATACAA
The DNA here is from genome assembly GCA_951394345.1 of Salicornia ramosissima. Classification (NCBI taxonomy): domain Eukaryota; kingdom Viridiplantae; phylum Streptophyta; class Magnoliopsida; order Caryophyllales; family Amaranthaceae; genus Salicornia; species Salicornia ramosissima. The sequence continues at coordinate 31,126,668 of OX596236.1, read as the reverse complement.
CTCTTCTTGATAATTGTTACCAATGCTAAATGAAATCAGAATTTGTTTATCCACTTTAATTCCTTTCCCTTGATTAAGCCATTGGATTATATAAGGATTTTTGTGAGGAGTTGTTTTTAGTCCCAATTTATCCACCATATTCTGAGATGCCACATTTGTACAACTACCACCATCAATAATTAAAGTACATACCTTGTTTTTGATGGTACAACGGGAGTGAAATATTGCCTCTCGTTGCAAGTTCTCTTCCTTGCCGACCAAACTGCTTAGGGCACGCCTAACAACTAGACATTCACCTTCATCGGGTCCTAGGAACACTTCATCTTGCTCCTGATCCGATGCTCCAATATCATCATGATCCTCTTCTGATTCTTCTCTTTCACATTCAATCAAAGAGATTACTCTCTTATTTGGACACTCGGTTGCAATATGGCCAAAGCCATGACAACGAAAACATTTCCGGGGTTGGGCGGAATTTTGGGGTTTAGAAGGATTAGAGGCCTGATTTTGTGGTTTGGGGGGATTAGAGGGGGTTACTTTGAGGGGTGTTTGGTATGGACGGTTGAATGGGGAAGGGGCTGTTTTGGAAAAGGGACGTGAGGTCTCTTTCCCTTTGGCCTTTTGTTGGACTTCAACCTTGTGAGCTAGAATGACTAACTCTTCCAAAGTTGAGTAGGGGTGTAGTTCGACAACATTGGCAATTCTAGGATCCAAACCGCCAAGAAAACGAACCAAAGTTTGGGGTTCGTCCTCTTCAACATCACACTTCATGGTTAATCCTTCGAATTCTCTTGCATACTCCTCTACTGATTTCGTTCCTTGTTTCAATTTGTGGAACTTCTGAAAATTCTCTTGAATATAGTAAGTAGGTAAGAACTTACTCTTCATCATTTTCTTCATTTTAGGCCAAGTTCTGACCTTGTCTTTGCCTTGCCTTTGCCTCTTTGCATTTATATTCGACCACCAAGTGGACGCATATTTTCTAAGTTTCAAGGCAATGATTTTCACTTTCTTGTCCTCCGGGGTGTTCTTATAATCGAACACTCTTTCCACCGTGTTCAACCATTCGATGAACTCGTCGGCATCTATCTTGCCATCATATTCTGGAATATCAACCTTGATATCATTGTTTGGTCTTGTTCTTGAAGTTTCATCTTCGAGCTCTAGGTCACTGCTTTGTTCACTCCGAGTGGGTGAACCTTCTCGTTGTCTAATGAGTCTCCTCATTAGATCCGCCATTTCAGTTTGCATGGCAGCCATTTGAGCCTTTAAGCTCTCCTTCTCTTCTTCATTTTTCTGAATGAACTCTTGCCAATTGGGTGGGGGATTCGACATTTTGTGTGTTTTATTTTTTATTTTTTTTTTTTTTTTTGACGTGGAGGTAAAGGAAAGAAAGGGGTTGTTTTTGTGGAGGAGAAAGGTGGCTAGACCTGCATGGGCCACCAAATGTTGTAACCTTGTTGTAGCACAAGAAGATTACAAGGGACTAGCCACTAAAGTAAAGGATAGATCAAGTTTCAAAGATGGATACAGAAATAACACCACCAACTTCGAGGACTTGGGCTTTAATTCGTGAACTTGGATACAGATTTCACCACCAAATTCAACAAATTAGATTCCTAAGATCACAGCCTAATTGAGCCACAAATTAGACAAGCAAAGGATAATTGTTTCGGATTTCTTGAGGAAAAACCAAGACAAATTTAAGTGTTTGTTTTTGATTCAAAAGTTCTGATTTTTTCATTGATATGCAAGCCACTATTTATAAGTACAATTAGGATAAGCTAGGGGTAATTAGAAAGTCTAATCCTTATCCTAAGAAATCAGAAATGGTGGTTGAAAATGAAGATAATAAATCTGAATTTGAGAAGCTTGGGCAGCCGGCCTTTAAGCACCATTTTAATGCCTTCTTAATTGCTTTGTTTCTTCTTTTAATTGCTCTTTTAATCCTCTTGCTTGGCAGCTGAATTCTGGAAGCTTCTTGTAGCTTGATTGTATTGATGACCTCTTGTATTCCCCTTAGGAACTGCCGGTTTCAAAACTTCGAAGGGGGCTGCCGGTTTTGCACTTGAGGCTGCCACCTTACCATCTTTGGATGCCATCTTGAAGCTGCCATCTTTGGATTTTAAGGATGCCATCTTGGAGCTGCCATCTTTGGACTTTCAATACTGCCGGCTTTGGGCTTCAAAGCTGCCGGTTTTTTTGGGGTTTCAAGGCTGCCAGTTTTGCTTCTTAGATCTCCTTGCAAGCCTGTTGTAACCTTGTTGTAGCACAAGAAGATTACAAGGGACTAGCCAATTTGATTTGATAGAAACAAGTCAAAGATGGATACAGATTTCACCACCAACTTCGAAACTTGGGCTATATAACTAGTGGGAATTGGATACAGATTTCACCACCAATTTCTACAAGTTAGGTTCCTAAGATCACAGCCTAATTGAGCCAAAAATTAGACAAGCAAAGGAGGGGGGGGTTGTTTCGGATTTCAAGAGAGAAACCAAAGACAAAAATACAATTTGTTTTGAGTCAAGATAATCTGATTTTTTCATTGAAGTTCAAGGCCTATATTTATAATTACAACTTAAGATAAGATAAGGCTAATTAGAGAGTCTAAATCTTATCCTATGAAATCAGAAATTGTGAAGCTAAAAGAGGATAACAAAATCAGTTTCAAAAGATAGGGCCAGCCGGATTTGAAGCCCTCCCATAAAGACTTCATAATTGCTTTGTCTCTCCTTTAATTGCTCCTTTAATCCCCTTGCTTGGCCAGCTGAATTCTAGCTGAATTCTTGAAGCTTCTTGAAGCTATTAAAGCCGGTTCCAGAAGCTTCACTTGATGACTCATGCCTTGTTTATTGCTAGCTTTTACTACTTGACTCAATGTTAAAAATAACTTTAAAAAAAAAGGGGTTCGATTTATACTAACAAGGATCGAACCCTACTAACACAACTTAACTGAAATTTCAATAAACAAAGGAAAATAAAACTTGACTTGGCTGGATGACAACTCGACCCATATCATAGATGGCACTTCGAACCATAGTGATGATCTTGCCATCTTGAATCATTGAACTAGGAGGCCGGATCACATCATTCTCCCCTTCTTTGGAAGAGTTTGACCTCAAACTTGGCAACTCTTCAAGCTCATCAAAATAGGGGGACAAGTCTTGCACATTAAAGGTAGATGACACTCCATAATCCCCTGGTAATTCTACCTTATAAGCATTGTCATTTACTTTCTCCATGATTTCGAATGGACCATCACTTCTAGGACTGATTTTAGAACGTCTCTTAGTTGGAAAACGTTCCTTTCTCAAATGAACCCATACGAGATCACCTTTCTTAAAGTGCACCGAGGTTCTTTTCTTATCATAGTATTCCTTCACCTTGGCATTGGCTCGCTCAATCTGACCTCGAACTTTCTCATGGATTGATTGGATCTCTTTGGCTCGTTCACTAGCTTCTTGGCTGAATTTGGTCGGAGTTGGAAATGGGGCCAAATCAATTGGAGTGCACGGATTGAACCCATAGACAACTTCAAATGGACTCAAGCTTGTTGTTCTGCTAGGAACTCGATTGTAAGAAAATTCAGCATGAGGTAGCACATCTTCCCATTGGCTAGGACGCTTCGTAGCTAAGGACCGTAGTAATGACCCTAAAGTCCTATTGGTGACTTCGGTTTGACCATCAGTTTGGGGATGGCTTGAAGTACTGAATTTCAGCTTTGTTCCCATTTTGCGCCATAGGGTAAGCCAAAAATGACTTAGGAACTTGGTGTCTCGATCACTAACCATTGTTTTGGGAATTCCATGCAAACGTACCACTTCTTTGAAATAAAGATCTGCCACACGACTTGCATCATGGGTAGTATGGCATGGGATGAAGTGAGCCATTTTTGAGAATCGATCAACAACCACCATGATCGAATCCTTTCTGTTTTTAGTGAGGGGAAGTCCTACCACGAAATCAAGACTTACATCTTCCCATGGGGCTTGAGGTATGGGCAAGGGCATAAGATACCCTTGAGGCAACTGATGGCTCTTAGCCTTTTGGCACTTCACGCACCGTTTAACAATGAATTCCACATCTCTCTTCAGTCGTGGCCAATAAAAGTATTCAGAAATGAGATTGTAGGTCTTCTCAATTCCAAAGTGACCAGCCATTCCTCCCTCATGGAACTCTTTGATTAAGCTTTCTCTCAAACTAGATTTGGGAACACAAATGCTATTTCCTTTGAAAAGGAACCCATCCAAAATGTAAAAGTCTTTTTGGGGATGGCTTTTACATTTTAGAAAGATCTCACCAAAATCAGAATCATCACCATAGCATTGTTTCATTTCTTCAACTCCTATCACACGTGTGCTTAAGGAATTAAGCAACACATATCTCCTTGATAATGCATCGGCACCTTTGTTCATTTCTCCTTTCTTGTGCTTGATCATGAAGTGAAATGACTGAAGAAATTCGACCCACTTGGCATGGCGAGCATGGAGCTTTTGTTGTGTTGTGATCCGGCCTCCTAACTCCTTGGTTCAGAATGGTAAAATAGTCACCATGGTTCGAACTTGCATCCATGACTTGGTTGGATTGATTATCCAACCTACTCAAGTCCTATTTAATTTTGTTTATTAAATTTTCAGTTTAACTTTGTGTTTAGTAGGGTTCGATCCTTGTTAGTATAAATCGAACCCCTTTTAATTTGTTTGAGTTATTTTAAATTCAGTCAAGTAGTTAGTTAATTAAGGCTAGCAATAAACAAAGCAATGTGTCATTGGAAGCAATGAGAAACCGGCGGTTTGCAAGGAGATCAGAGAAGCAAAGCTGGCAGCCTTGAAGCCCCAAAAACCGGCAGCCTTGAAGCCCAAAGCCGGCAGTATTGGAAGTCCAAAGATGGCAGCTCCAAGATGGCATCCTCAAGATCCAAAGATGGCAGCTTCAAGATGGCATCCTCAAGATCCAAAGATGGCAGCTTCAAGATGGCATCCAAAGATGGTAAGGTGGCAGCCTCAAGTGCAAAACCGGCAGCCCCCTTCGAAGTTTTAAAGCCGGCAGCCTCTAGGGGAATACAAGAAGTCATCAATACAATCAAGCTACAAGAAGCTTCCAGAATTCAGCTGCCAAGCAAGAGGATTAAAAGAGCAATTAAAAGAGAGACAAAGCAATTAAGAAGGCATTAAAATGGAGCTTAAAAGCCGGCTGCCCAAGCTCCTCAAATTCAGATTTTATTATCTTCAATTGCAACCACCATTTCTGATTTCTTAGGATAAGGATTAGACTTTCTAATTACCCTAGCTTATCCTAATTGTACTTATAAATAGTGGCTTGCATATCAATGAAAAAATCAGAACTTTTGAATCAAAAACAAACACTTAAATTTGTCTTGGTTTTTCCTCAAGAAATCCGAAACAATTATCCTTTGCTTGTCTAATTTGTGGCTCAATTAGGCTGTGATCTTAGGAATCTAATTTGTTGAATTTGGTGGTGAAATCTGTATCCAAGTTCACGAATTAAAGCCCAAGTCCTCGAAGTTGGTGGTGTTATTTCTGTATCCATCTTTGAAACTTGACCTATCCTTTACTTTAGTGGCTAGTCCCTTGTAATCTTCTTGTGCGACAACAAGGTTACAACATTTGGTGGCCCATGCAGGTCTAGCCACCTTTCTCCTCCACAAAAACAACCCCTTTCTTTCCTTTACCTCCACGTCAAAAAAAAAAAAAAAAAAAAAAAAAAAAAAAAAACACACGAAATGTCGAATCCCCCACCCAATTGGCAAGAGTTCATTCAGAAAAATGAAGAAGAGAAGGAGAGCTTAAAGGCTCAAATGGCTGCCATGCAAACTGAAATGGCGGATCTAATGAGGAGACTCATTAGACAACGAGAAGGTTCACCCACTCGGAGTGAACAAAGCAGTGACCTAGAGCTCGAAGATGAAACTTCAAGAACAAGACCAAACAATGATATCAAGGTTGATATTCCAGAATATGATGGCAAGATTGATGCCGATGAGTTCATCGAATGGTTGAACACCGTTGAAAGAGTGTTCGATTATAAGAATACCCCGGAGGACAAGAAAGTGAAAATCATTGCCTTGAAACTTAGAAAATATGCTTCCACTTGGTGGTCGAATATAAACGCAAAGAGGCAAAGGCAAGGCAAAGACAAGGTCAGAACTTGGCCTAAAATGAAGAAAATGATGAAGAGTAAGTTCTTACCTACTTACTATATTCAAGAGAATTTTCAGAAGTTCCACAAATTGAAACAAGGAACGAAATCAGTAGAGGAGTATGCAAGAGAATTCGAAGGATTAACCATGAAGTGTGATGTTGAAGAGGACGAACCCCAAACTTTGGTTCGTTTTCTTGGCGGTTTGGATCCTAGAATTGCCAATGTTGTCGAACTACACCCCTACTCAACTTTGGAAGAGTTAGTCATTCTAGCTCACAAGGTTGAAGTCCAACAAAAGGCCAAAGGGAAAGAGACCTCACGTCCCTTTTCCAAAACAGCCCCTTCCCCATTCAACCGTCCATACCAAACACCCCTCAAAGTAACCCCCTCTAATCCCCCCAAACCACAAAATCAGCCCTCTAATCCTTCTAAACCCCAAAATTCCGCCCAACCCCGGAAATGTTTTCGTTGTCATGGCTTTGGCCATATTGCAACCGAGTGTCCAAATAAGAGAGTAATCTCTTTGATTGAATGTGAAAGAGAAGAACCAGAAGAGGATCATGATGACAATGATATTGGAGAATCGGATCAGGAGCAAGATGAAGTGTTCCTAGGACCCGATGAAGGTGAATGTCTAGTTGTTAGACGTGCCCTAAGCAGTTTGGTCGGCAAGGAAGAGAACTTGCAACGAGAGGCAATATTTCACTCCCGTTGTACCATCAAAAACAAGGTATGTACTTTAATTATTGATGGTGGTAGTTGTACAAATGTGGCATCTCAGAATATGGTGGATAAATTGGGACTAAAAACAACTCCTCACAAAAATCCTTATATAATCCAATGGCTTAATCAAGGGAAAGGAATTAAAGTGGATAAACAAATTCTGATTTCATTTAGCATTGGTAACAATTATCAAGAAGAGTTGTATTGTGATGTAATCCCCATGGATGCGTGTCATTTGTTGCTTGGAAGACCTTGGATGTTTGATAGGCGAGTTAATCATGATGGATATAAAAACACTTATTCCTTTATTAAAAATGGCAAGAAAATTGTATTAACTCCCTTACCCCCACCCAAAACTGCCGCACAACCACCACCCAAAACTGCCGCACAACAGAACAATACTCCCTTACCCACTACTCTTACTACCCTCATCAAGTCTGAATATCATGAGTTCCAACCCCATAAAGGGCTCATTTTAAGTGGACTTGAAGACAGCCCCTCACCTCCCAAAGAACCTCTCCATCCCTTACTTAGTTCCCTCTTTCAAGAATTCCCTAATGTTTTCCCCTCTGAAATGCCGTGTGCATTACCTCCCAAAAGGGACATCCAACACAAAATTGACTTGATTCCCGGTTCTACCTTGCCAAATAAACCTGCCTATAGAACCAACCCTAAGGAGACCGAGGAGATAAGACGGCAGGTTGACGAGTTGTTATCTAAGGGATTGATTCGAGAGTCCTTGAGCCCGTGTGCATGCCCTACTTTACTTGTTCCAAAGAAAAATGGTGAATGGCGTATGTGTGTGGACAGTAGGCCTATTAACAAAATCACTATCAAATATCGATTTCCAATTCCAAGATTGAATGATTTGTTAGATGATTTACATGGTGCTAAAGTATTTTCGAAAATTGATCTTAAAAGTGGCTATCATCAAATTCGAATTTTCGAAGGAGATGAATGGAAAACAGCTTTCAAAACCAAGGATGGATTGTTCGAGTGGCTTGTCATGCCATTTGGTTTAACAAACGCACCTTCTACCTTCATGCGTTTGATGAATCAAGTTCTGAAACCTTTTATTGGTCGCTTTGTAGTAGTTTATTTTGATGATATTTTAATTTATAGTCGAGATGATGATGAGCATGTATCACATCTTAGAGAAGTCTTTTCTGTTTTAGCAAGAGAACAATTGTATGGTAATCTAGATAAGTGTGATTTCTTTTCTAGTTTTGTAACTTTTCTAGGATTTAAAGTGTCATGTAATGGTATTGAAGTTGATGAAGACAAAGTAAAAGCGATCAATGAGTGGCCCACGCCACAATCAGTTCAACAAGTGCGAAGTTTTCATGGGTTAGCCTCTTTCTATAGGCGATTCGTGAGAAATTTCATTACTCTCATGGCTCCAATCACCGAACTCACAAAGCTTTCAAAATTTGAATGGAATCCAAATGCTCAAAAGGCATTTGAAGAGGTTAAGAAGATGCTTACTACTGCACCTATTCTTGTATTACCTAACTTTGATGATGTAATTGAAATTGAATGTGATGCTAGTGGTGTTGGAATAGGAGCTGTCCTATCTCAAAACCGGCGGCCCATAGCCTATTTCAGTGAAAAGCTCAATGATGTTCAAAGGAGATATTCCACCTATGACAAAGAATTTTTGGCTCTTGTTCGTGCTTTAGACCATTGGAGGCATTACCTATTGCCTAAAGAATTCATTCTACATTCAGATCATGAAGCACTCAAGTTCTTGCAAAGCCAACAAAAGCTCCATGCTCGCCATGCCAAATGGGTTGAATTCCTTCAATCTTTTCACTTCGTCATCAAGCATAAGAAAGGAGAAATGAACAAAGGTGTCGATGCTTTGTCCAGGAGATATGTGTTGCTTAATTCTTTGAAAACACGTGTGATAGGTGTAGAAGAAATGAAGCAATGCTATGATGATGACTCTGATTTTGGAGAAATCTTTCTAAAGTGTAAAAGCCATCCCCATAAAGACTTTTACATTTTGGATGGTTTTCTTTTCAAAGGGAATAGCATTTGTGTTCCTAAATCTAGCTTGAGAGAAAGCTTAATTAAAGAATTCCATGAAGGAGGAATGGCTGGTCACTTTGGAATTGAGAAGACCTACACTCTCATTTCTGAATACTTCTTTTGGCCTCGGTTGAAACGAGATGTAGACTTTGTTGTTAAGAGGTGCGTGAAGTGTCAACAAGCTAAGAGCCATCAATTGCCTCAAGGGTATCTCATGCCCTTACCCATACCGCAAGCTCCTTGGGAAGATGTAAGTCTTGATTTCGTGGTAGGACTTCCCATCACCAAAAACAGAAAGGACTCGATCATGGTGGTTGTTGATCGATTCTCAAAAATGGCTCACTTCATCTCTTGTCATACAACCCATGATGCTAGCCGTGTGGCTGATCTTTACTTCAAAGAGGTTGTTCGCTTACATGGGATTCCCAAATCAATGGTTAGTGATCGAGACGCCAAGTTCCTAAGTCATTTTTGGCTTACCTTATGGCGCAAGATGGGAACAAAGCTCAAATTCAGTACTTCAAGCCATCCTCAAACCGATGGTCAGACCGAAGTCACCAATAGGACTTTAGGGTCCTTGCTACGAGCCCTTGCAACAAAGCGTCCTAGCCAATGGGAAGAAATGCTACCTCATGCTGAATTTGCTTACAACCGAGTTCCTAGCCGTACCACAAGCTTGAGCCCATTTGAAGTTGTTTATGGGTTCAATCCATGTACTCCAATTGATTTGGCTCCATTTCCAACTCCAACCAAATATAGTCATGAAGCTAGTGAACGAGTCAAAGAGATCCAATCCATTCATGAGAAAGTTCGTGGGCAGATTGAACGAGCTAATGCAAAGATGAAGGAGTACTATGACAAAAAAAGAAGCTCGGTGCATTTCAAGGAAGGTGACCTTGTGTGGGTTCATTTAAGGAAGGAACGTTTTCCAACTAAGAGGCGTTCTAAAATCAGTCCAAGGAGTGATGGTCCATTCGAAATCAAGGAGAAAGTGAATGACAATGCCTATAAGGTCGAATTGCCCGGGGACTATGGAGTTTCTTCTACCTTCAATGTTCAAGACTTGTCCCCCTACTTTGATGAATTTGAAGAATTGCCAAGTTTGAGGTCAAACTCTTCAAAAGCCGGGGAGGATGTTGTGATCCGGCCTCCTAACTCCTTGGTTCAGAATGGTAAAATAGTCACCATGGTTCGAACTTGCATCCATGACTTGGTTGGATTGATTATCCAACCTACTCAAGTCCTATTTAATTTTGTTTATTAAATTTTCAGTTTAACTTTGTGTTTAGTAGGGTTCGATCCTTGTTAGTATAAATCGAACCCCTTTTAATTTGTTTGAGTTATTTTAAATTCAGTCAAGTAGTTAGTTAATTAAGGCTAGCAATAAACAAAGCAATGTGTCATTGGAAGCAATGAGAAACCGGCGGTTTGCAAGGAGATCAGAGAAGCAAAGCTGGCAGCCTTGAAGCCCCAAAAACCGGCAGCCTTGAAGCCCAAAGCCGACAGTATTGGAAGTCCAAAGATGGCAGCTCCAAGATGGCATCCTCAAGATCCAAAGATGGCAGCTTCAAGATGGCATCCTCAAGATCCAAAGATGGCAGCTTCAAGATGGCATCCAAAGATGGTAAGGTGGCAGCCTCAAGTGCAAAACCGGCAGCCCCCTTCGAAGTTTTAAAGCCGGCAGCCTCTAGGGGAATACAAGAAGTCATCAATACAATCAAGCTACAAGAAGCTTCCAGAATTCAGCTGCCAAGCAAGAGGATTAAAAGAGCAATTAAAAGAGAGACAAAGCAATTAAGAAGGCATTAAAATGGAGCTTAAAAGCCGGCTGCCCAAGCTCCTCAAATTCAGATTTTATTATCTTCAATTGCAACCACCATTTCTGATTTCTTAGGATAAGGATTAGACTTTCTAATTACCCTAGCTTATCCTAATTGTACTTATAAATAGTGGCTTGCATATCAATGAAAAAATCAGAACTTTTGAATCAAAAACAAACACTTAAATTTGTCTTGGTTTTTCCTCAAGAAATCCGAAACAATTATCCTTTGCTTGTCTAATTTGTGGCTCAATTAGGCTGTGATCTTAGGAATCTAATTTGTTGAATTTGGTGGTGAAATCTGTATCCAAGTTCACGAATTAAAGCCCAAGTCCTCGAAGTTGGTGGTGTTATTTCTGTATCCATCTTTGAAACTTGACCTATCCTTTACTTTAGTGGCTAGTCCCTTGTAATCTTCTTGTGCTACAACAAGGTTACAACATGTTGGCTTTGTAAGAACTTGAGTGCTTCATGGTCTGAATGTAGGATGAATTCTTTAGGCAATAGGTAATGCCTCCAATGGTCTAAAGCACGAACAAGAGCCAAAAATTCTTTGTCATAGGTTGAATATCTCCTTTGAACATCATTGAGCTTTTCACTGAAATAGGCAATGGGACGCCTATTTTGAGATAGGACAGCTCCTATTCCAACACCACTAGTATCACATTCAATCTCAAACACATCATCAAAGTTAGGTAAAACAAGAACTGGAGCAGTAGTAAGCAATCTTTTAACCTCTTCAAATGCCTTTTGAGCATTTGGATTCCATTCAAACTTTGATAGCTTGGTGAGTTCGGTGATGGGAGCCATGAGAGTACTGAAATTTCGCACGAACCTCCTATAAAAAGAGGCTAAACCGTGGAAGCTTCTGATTTGCTGGACTGATTGTGGCGTGGGCCACTCATTGATTGCCTTCACTTTGTCTTCATCAACTTCAATACCATTACATGACAATTTAAATCCTAGAAAAGTTACAAAACTAGAAAAGAAATCACACTTATCTAAATTACCATACAATTGTTCTCTTGCTAAAACAGAAAATACTTCTCTAAGATGTGATACATGCTCATCATCATCTCTACTATAAACTAAAATATCATCAAAATAAACTACTACAAAGCGACCAATAAAAGGTTTCAGAACTTGATTCATCAAACGCATGAAGGTAGAAGGTGCGTTTGTTAAACCAAATGGCATGACAAGCCATTCGAACAATCCATCCTTGGTTTTGAAAGCTGTTTTCCATTCATCTCCTTCGAAAATTCGAATTTGATGATAGCCACTTTTAAGATCAATTTTCGAAAATACTTTAGCACCATGTAAATCATCTAACAAATCATTCAATCTTGGAATTGGAAATCGATATTTGATAGTGATTTTGTTAATAGGCCTACTATCCACACACATACGCCATTCACCATTTTTCTTTGGAACAAGTAAGGTAGGACATGCACACGGGCTCAAGGACTCTCGAATCAATCCCTTAGACAACAACTCATCAACTTGCCTTCTTATCTCCTCGGTCTCCTTAGGATTAGTTCTATAGGCCGGTTTATTTGGTAATATAGAACCGGGAATCAAGTCAATTTTGTGTTGGATGTCTCTTTTGGGAGGTAGGGCATTGGGCATTTCAGAGGGGAAAACAAAAGAGAACTCTTGGAAGAGGGAATTAAGTAAGGGATGGAGGGGTTCTTTTGGAGGTGAGGGGCTGTCTCCAAGTCCACTTAAAATGAGCCCTTTGTGGGGTTTGAACTCATGATATTCAGACTTGATGAGGGTAGTAAGAGTAGTGGGTAAGGGGTTATTGTTCTGTTTTGGGACGGTTTTGGGTGGTGGTAAAGGAGTTAACACAATTTTCTTGCCATTTTTAACAAATGAGTATGTATTTTTATATCCATCATGAATAACTCTCCTATCAAACAACCAAGGTCGTCCAAGCAACAAATGACACGCATCCATGGGGATTACATCACAATACAACTCTTCTTGATAATTGTTACCAATGCTAAATGAAATCAGAATTTGTTTATCAACTTGTACACCTTTTCCTTGATTAAGCCATTGGATTACATATGGATTTTTGTGAGGAGTTGTTTTTAATCCCAATTTGTCCACCATATTCTGAGACGCCACATTCGTACAACTACCACCATCAATAATTAGAGTACATACCTTGTTCTTGATGGTACAACGGGAGTGAAAGATTGCCTCTCGTTGTAAATTCTCATCTTTGCCAACCAAGCTGCTTAGGGCACGCCTAACAACTAAACACTCACCTTCATCGGGTCCTAGGAACACTTCATCTTGCTCCTGATCCGATTCTTCAACATCATCATAATCATGATTCTCTTCTGGTTCTTCCTTTTCACATTCAATCAAAGAGATTACTCTCTTATTTGGGCATTCGGTTGCAATATGGCCAAAGCCATGACAACGAAAACATTTTCTGGGTTGGGCTGAATTTTGTGGTTTAGGAGGATTAGTGGGCTGATTTTGTGGTTTGGGTGGATTAGAGGAGGCTATTTTGAGTGGTGTTTGGTATGGACGGTTGAATGGGGAAGGGGCTGTTTTGGAAAAGGGACGTGAGGTCTCTTTCCCTTTGGCCTTTTGTTGGGCTTCAACTTTGTGAGATAGAATGACTAACTCCTCCAAAGTTGAGTAGGGGTGTAACTCAACAACATTTGCAATTCGAGGGTCCAACCCTCCAAGGAAACGAACCAAAGTTTGGGGTTCGTCCTCTTCGACATCACACTTCATGGTTAATCCTTCAAATTCTCTTGCATATTCCTCTACTGATTTCATTCCTTGTCTCAACTTGTGGAACTTCTGAAAATTTTCTTGGACATAGTAAGTAGGTAAAAACTTGCTTTTCATCAACTTTTTCATTTTAGGCCAAGTTCTGACCTTGTCTTTACCTTGCCTTTGCCTTTTTGCATTTACATTTGACCACCAAGTGGACGCATATTTTCTGAGTTTTAAGGCAATAATTTTCACTTTCTTGTCCTCCGGAGTATTCTTGTAATCGAACACTCTTTCAACGGTGTTCAACCATTCGATGAACTCATCGGCATCAATCTTGCCATCATATTCTGGAATATCAACCTTGATATCATTATTGTTTGGCCTTGTTCTTGGAGTTTCATCTTCAACTCCTGGATCACTACTTTGTTCACTTCGAGTGGGTGAACCTTCTCTTTGCCTAATGAGTCTCCTCATTAGGTCCGCCATTTCTGTTTGCATAGTAGCCATTTGAGCCCTTAAGCTCTCCTTCTCTTCTTCACTTTTCTGAATGTATTCTTGCCAATTGGGAGGTGGGTTCGACATTTTGGTTTTTTTTTTTTTTGATTTTTTTTTTTTTTTTTTTTTTTTTTTTGTGTGGAGAGGGGTTGTTGGACGTGGGGTAAGGGGGCAGAACGGGGTTGTTTTTGTGGAGGAGAAAGGTGGCTAGACCTGCATGGGCCACCAAATGTTGTAACCTTGTTGTAGCACAAGAAGATTACAAGGGACTAGCCAATTTGATTTGATAGAAACAAGTCAAAGATGGATACAGACTTCACCACCAACTTCGAAACTTGGGCTATATAACTCGTGGGAATTGGATACAGATTTCACCACCAATTTCTACAAGTTAGGTTCCTAAGATCACAGCCTAATTGAGCCAAAAATTAGACAAGCAAAGGAGGGGGGGGGTTGTTTCGGATTTCAAGAGAGAAACCAAAGACAAAAATACAATTTGTTTTGAGTCAAGATAATCTGATTTTTTCATTGAAGTTCAAGGCCTATATTTATAATTACAACTTAAGATAAGATAAGGCTAATTAGAGAGTCTAAATCTTATCCTATGAAATCAGAAATTGTGAAGCTAAAAGAGGATAACAAAATCAGTTTCAAAAGATAGGGCCAGCCGGATTTGAAGCCCTCCCATAAAGACTTCATAATTGCTTTGTCTCTCCTTTAATTGCTCCTTTAATCCCCTTGCTTGGCCAGCTGAATTCTAGCTGAATTCTTGAAGCTTCTTGAAGCTATTAAAGCCGGTTCCAGAAGCTTCACTTGATGACTCATGCCTTGTTTATTGCTAGCTTTTACTACTTGACTCAATGTTAAAAATAACTTTAAAAAAAAAGGGGTTCGATTTATACTAACAAGGATCGAACCCTACTAACACAACTTAACTGAAATTTCAATAAACAAAGGAAAATAAAACTTGACTTGGCTGGATGACAACTCGACCCATATCATAGATGGCACTTCGAACCATAGTGATGATCTTGCCATCTTGAATCATTGAACTAGGAGGCCGGATCACATCAAAGCCGCCGGTTTATTGCTAGCCTTAATTAAATAATTACTTGACTGAATTTAAAAATAACTCAAACAAATTAAAAGGGGTTCGATTTATACTAACAAGGATCGAACCCTACTAAACACAAAATTTAATAAACAAAACTAAATAGGATTTGAATAGGTTGGATAACTAATCCAACCATGTCATGGATGCAAGTTCGAACCATGGTGACTATTTTACCACTCTGAACTAAGGAGTTGGGAGGCCGGATCACAACAATAAATTCTATCATCAAACTCACAATGAAACAAGGTTAGTCATATTAATTAATTATTTTACATTATGTTGGTTGAATCATGTTTAGTCTGGATCTTGTGAATTTACGATTTCATTAAAGAAACCATAAAATTATACTTACATTGGTATCAGAGCAGGTTAAGACTATCATGATTCACCACCCGGTAAAAGTTCTTGTTGATTATGGGATGTTATTCACCGTTGATCGTTGTATATATTATTGCACTTGATGATATGGTTTCTCCATATGCAAAGATTATCTTACGTTTCTTAATGAATTTATTTGCATTAATTTATTAAGTGTAATAATGTGAATCAGGTAATCTTTTCCTTATTATCTTGGCGGTGACTTTGATATGTTAAGTAGTTCCATATGGTTATTCAAAATTGTGGTGTTCTTAACTTGTTATTGATGAATACATGTAATATGAATACATTAAGGAATTTTGAATATGCATATTGGTTTTAATTGCAGCCGTAACTGTATTACTATATATGCATCAAAGGAATTTGACATATATGGAACTTGAATTGGCACATGTGGAATTTGGCACCATTTATTTGATTTTAATATTGTTAATGGACCAAGTTTCGTAAAGTGATGTAACTAAATTTGTGTATCGAATTATTAACGTAAAATGCAACCTATTTGTATGGAATTGCCTAAATGGGGTAATTTTTCTCTAATATTAAAGTGCATTAACATGGATCGTACTAAATTACTTTAAAAGGTGTGTGTAATACGCATGAATTTGAACACATAATAATAGTTTGGCCCTGCTGCCCAAGAGCTTGCATCAGAAGATATGCTCGAGAAGGACATCCGCTACCCAGGAAAAGAAGAGCTGACCTTCTATCCCCCAAGGGGCGAAAAGTAGTGATAGAAGGAAACTCTCATACGGCTATAGCCAATCTCGATGAGAAGAAGTACACTGAACTCGATCAATCTACGAAGGTATGTAACTTCTCCACTCTCTGCTATCAGCTTTCCTCTCTTATGATTTGTCGAGTTAGAGATCACTTCGAAAAGCGGTCTAAATCTTATGTAAGATACCATAAGAGTTCGATTTTTATTATTTGATGTATTTATTAGGACGAAGTAACATGTTAGTCACTAAAGTGGCCTATTTATATGTTGTAATATTTACATTAGAATAATATGTAATATTTCAATTGATCATGATTAAAGAGATGCTAATATGACTTGATAAACATTTAGTAGATCAATTGGTTTCATTAATTATATTCTAGGAGATCACCCAAAGGTGGGTCATTGAATATAATTAGTAATATGTAAAGGATTAGTAATTAATACTTTGTTAAATAGTATATGTATATCCAAAGATAACATGTCTATTTTTCACATGTATTTCATGACTAATTATCAAAGTACGTAATTTTAGCATCAATGGAATTATGTGTATTTAAGTATTGCCCAAAGGTTACTTAGATGCATACATTTTGAATTTTTCAAAGCACTTATATGTAAGTATGTATTAATGCTTGCAGCTTCATCAAGTTTATATGCATTCGCTAATTCTATCATGAAATGCAATGGGCTGAATTATGATGATTGGTCTGAACAAATCCGGTTCACGCTAGGTATAATGTCTTTGGACCTTGCAATACAAATTGATAGTCAGCCCACAACCATTACAAATACTAGCTCCGCTGCAAAAAAGTCTCTTTATGAGGCATGGGAGAAATAAAATCGGTTGAGTTTGAATCTCATGAGGATGATTATGGTTGAAAGTATCAAGCCATCTATGCCAAAGACAGATAATGTAAAGTAATTCATGCAACAAATTAAGGAGTGTGCTCAATCGAATTTGGCTTATAAGTCATTTGTAGGCAACCTAATGGGTCAGTTGACTACGAAGAAGTTTGACTAGTCTCAGCGTATCCATGAGCATGTGACTCACATGTCTAAGTTTGGCGGAAAGTTGAAGAGTATGTGGATGGATGTAAATGAGTCATTCATGGTAAAGTTCATCATTAACTCTTTACCTCATGATTTTAGTCAGTTCCAAGTGAATTATAACACTATTAAGGATAAATGGAACTTTCAAGAGTTGAAGGCTATGTTGGTTCAGGAGGAAGGTAGATTTAAGAAGATGAAGGATCAAGCAGTTCATCTCGTAACCCATGACGGTGCCTGAAAGATAAGGCTATGTTGGTTCAGTAGCAAAGCAAAGCTACTACTCATGTGAGTAGCAAAGCAAAGCTACTACTCATGTGAGTAGCAAAGCAAAGCTACTACTCATGAAGGATCAAGCAGTTCATCTCGTAACCCATGACAGTGCCTGAAAGATAAGGATAAATGGAACTTTCAAGAGTTGAAGGCTATGTTGGTTCAGTAGCAAAGCAAAGCTAGGTAAAAAGGACCAAAAAAAAGATAAGGTTTTTGTGAAAGGTCCTGAAAGGAAGATCCGAAAGGAGAAGAAGTGTTTCTTTTGTAAGAAATCGGGGCACTTCAAGAAGGATTGTCCAAAGAGGAAGGCTCAGTCCGAGAAGAAAGGTATGCATTATAGTTATGTTTCTTTTGAATCGAATCTTGTAGAAGTGCCTCACAATACTTGGTGGTTAAATTCTGGTGCTACTACTCATGTGTCTCATATTAAACAGGGATTCAATTCGATTCAGCCCATAAGAGGAGCTGAGGAGTACTTGTTCATGGGAAACAGGATGAACGCACAAATAAAATGCATAAAGACTTATAGATTGGATACAAAAATGTTGCAAGAAAGAAAGGAAGAAGACCAAGATTATTACTATGTGCTTCTCAGAAGCAGTTCATGCAATATGGACAAACAGGAACAATCAACTTTTTGGTAGACCTAGCAAGCCTCCGGAAATGCTATGGAAAGACATTATATATAATGTTGCTATTAGATGTAATGAAGATCAGAGGCAATTGTTAAAACAGCCTTGCTAGGCAGCTAGGTGTAGATCTTTGATGCTTTATTTATGATATATTTTCATGTAATGTATTGTTGGGTCTGTGAGTTTTTTTTGGCTATAAGGTTAAGGAAGATCAAAATAATTTTTGGTTTTGATCCATGTATAACCTTAGGTAGGCTGATTAGCTTAAGATGTAATTGTCCCCTCTTTCCACTTTTGGTATATAATACTACTAATTACCAAAAAGACTTGTAGATTGATTTTAGATATTGGATGTTATTTAGATCTTGAACGATATCTCTATGTTCCTGATTGTGCTAGAAAATAGAAATGTTGTTTCTATTAGTAGATTGGACATGTAGGATATAATATTAAGTTTGGTAGTGGTCTTTTTTCATTGTATAGAAATAAATATTTGAATGGTTTTGGTACTTTGATTAATTCACTTTATAAGTTTAATCTTGATATTAAATTCTTAGAATCCTTATTTAATGTTGAAAGTAAAGGCATTAAAGGTACTACATCAAATGATAATTTTGCATTCTTGTGGCATCCAAGATTAGGTCACATTTCGAAAGAAAGGTTATTGAGGTTGGTAAAGAATGGTATTTTTTTGTCATTTTAGTGATTTAAATGTGTGTATAGATTGCATGAAAGGAAAGCGAACTAAACACATAGTAAAGAAATCAGCCACGAGAAGTACACTCAACTTCTTGAATTGATTCACACTGATATATGTGGTCCATTTGATTTTCCTTCGTGGTACAAAGAAAAATATTTCATCACTTTTATTGATGATTACGCACGATATGCATATACCTATCTACTGCATGAAAAATATTAATCTGTGAATGTCCTAGAGCTATTCATTAATGAAGTTGAAAAACAATTAGATAGAAAGGTGAAGGTAGTGAGATCAGATAGAGGTGGTGAATATTACGGAAAATATAATGAAAGTGGACAATGTCTATTTCAGTATTTGCAAAGTTCCTTGAAAGTAATGGTATTTGTGCACAATACACAATGCCTGGTACACCTCAGCAGAATGGTGTAGCTGAGAGGAGGAATTGTACTTTGATGGGTATAGTTAGGAGCATGTTAAATAATTGTTCTTTGCCTATTTGATTAAGGATGTATGCTTAAAGAATGCAACGTATTTACTTAATAGGGTTCTCAGTAAAGCAGTTCCTAAGACACCTTATGAACTGTGGACAGGTAGGAAACCCAGTTTAAGGCATATACGTGTTTGGGGTTGCCAAGTAGAGGTAAGATTGTATAATCCAAATAAAAAGAGACTTGACCCAAGGACAGTTAGTGGTTTTTTTCATTGGCTATCCTTAAAAGTTAAAGGGTTACATATTTTATTGCCCAAATTAACTGATGTGTATTTGGGCTGACTAATGGAGGACAAACAACTCCAAATACATTTCTTGGGTTTATAGGATCGTTGGAGGGTTCTTGTGTTGTGATCCGGCCTCCCAACTCCTTAGTTCAGAGTGGTAAAATAGTCACCATGGTTCGAACTTGCATCCATGACATGGTTGGATTAGTTATCCAACCTATTCAAATCCTATTTAGTTTTGTTTATTAAATTTTGTGTTTAGTAGGGTTCGATCCTTGTTAGTATAAATCGAACCCCTTTTAATTTGTTTGAGTTATTTTTAAATTCAGTCAAGTAATTATTTAATTAAGGCTAGCAATAAACCGGCGGCTTGCAAGGAGATCTAAGAAGCAAAACTGGCAGCCTTGAAACCCCAAAAAAACCGGCAGCTTTGAAGCCCAAAGCCGGCAGTATTGAAAGTCCAAAGATGGCAGCTCCAAGATGGCATCCTTAAAATCCAAAGATGGCAGCTTCAAGATGGCATCCAAAGATGGTAAGGTGGCAGCCTCAAGTGCAAAACCGGCAGCCCCCTTCGAAGTTTTGAAACCGGCAGTTCCTAAGGGGAATACAAGAGGTCATCAATACAATCAAGCTACAAGAAGCTTCCAGAATTCAGCTGCCAAGCAAGAGGATTAAAAGAGCAATTAAAAGGAGAAACAAAGCAATTAAGAAGGCATTAAAATGGTGCTTAAAGGCCGGCTGCCCAAGCTTCTCAAATTCAGATTTATTATCTTCATTTGCAACCACCATTTCTGATTTCTTAGGATAAGGATTAGACTTTCTAATTACCCTAGCTTATCCTAATTGTACTTATAAATAGTGGCTTGCATATCAATGAAAAAATCAGAACTTTTGAATCAAAAACAAACACTTAAATTTGTCTTGGTTTTTCCTCAAGAAATCCGAAACAATTATCCTTTGCTTGTCTAATTTGTGGCTCAATTAGGCTGTGATCTTAGGAATCTAATTTGTTGAATTTGGTGGTGAAATCTGTATCCAAGTTCACGAATTAAAGCCCAAGTCCTCGAAGTTGGTGGTGTTATTTCTGTATCCATCTTTGAAACTTGATCTATCCTTTACTTTAGTGGCTAGTCCCTTGTAATCTTCTTGTGCTACAACAAGGTTACAACATTTGGTGGCCCATGCAGGTCTAGCCACCTTTCTCCTCCACAAAAACAACCCCTTTCTTTCCTTTACCTCCACGTCAAAAAAAAAAAAAAAACAAAACACACAAAATGTCGAATCCCCCACCCAATTGGCAAGAGTTCATTCAGAAAAATGAAGAAGAGAAGGAGAGCTTAAAGGCTCAAATGGCTGCCATGCAAACTGAAATGGCGGATCTAATGAGGAGACTCATTAGACAACGAGAAGGTTCACCCACTCGGAGTGAACAAAGCAGTGACCTAGAGCTCGAAGATGAAACTTCAAGAACAAGACCAAACAATGATATCAAGGTTGATATTCCAGAATATGATGGCAAGATAGATGCCGACGAGTTCATCGAATGGTTGAAAACGGTGGAAAGAGTGTTCGATTATAAGAACACCCCGGAGGACAAGAAAGTGAAAATCATTGCCTTGAAACTTAGAAAATATGCGTCCACTTGGTGGTCGAATATAAATGCAAAGAGGCAAAGGCAAGGCAAAGACAAGGTCAGAACTTGGCCTAAAATGAAGAAAATGATGAAGAGTAAGTTCTTACCTACTTACTATATTCAAGAGAATTTTCAGAAGTTCCACAAATTGAAACAAGGAACGAAATCAGTAGAGGAGTATGCAAGAGAATTCGAAGGATTAACCATGAAGTGTGATGTTGAAGAGGACGGACCCCAAACTTTGGTTCGTTTTCTTGGCGGTTTGGATCCTAGAATTGCCAATGTTGTCGAACTACACCCCTACTCAACTTTGGAAGAGTTAGTCATTCTAGCTCACAAGGTTGAAGTCCAACAAAAGGCCAAAGGGAAAGAGACCTCACGTCCCTTTTCCAAAACAGCCCCTTCCCCATTCAACCGTCCATACCAAACACCCCTCAAAGTAACCCCCTCTAATCCCCCCAAACCACAAAATCATCCCTCTAATCCTTCTAAACCCCAAAATTCCGCCCAACCCCGGAAATGTTTTCGTTGTCATGGCTTTGGCCATATTGCAACCGAGTGTCCAAATAAGAGAGTAATCTCTTTGATTGAATGTGAAAGAGAAGAATCAGAAGAGGATCATGATGATATTGGAGCATCGGATCAGGAGCAAGATGAAGTGTTCCTAGGACCCGATGAAGGTGAATGTCTAGTTGTTAGGCGTGCCCTAAGCAGTTTGGTCGGCAAGGAAGAGAACTTGCAACGAGAGGCAATATTTCACTCCCGTTGTACCATCAAAAACAAGGTATGTACTTTAATTATTGATGGTGGTAGTTGTACAAATGTGGCATCTCAGAATATGGTGGATAAATTGGGACTAAAAACAACTCCTCACAAAAATCCTTATATAATCCAATGGCTTAATCAAGGGAAAGGAATTAAAGTGGATAAACAAATTCTGATTTCATTTAGCATTGGTAACAATTATCAAGAAGAGTTGTATTGTGATGTAATCCCCATGGATGCGTGTCATTTGTTGCTTGGAAGACCTTGGATGTTTGATAGGCGAGTTAATCATGATGGATATAAAAACACTTATTCCTTTATTAAAAATGGCAAGAAAATTGTATTAACTCCCTTACCCCCACCCAAAACTGCCGCACAACCACCACCCAAAACTGCCGCACAACAGAACAATACTCCCTTACCCACTACTCTTACTACCCTCATCAAGTCTGAATATCATGAGTTCCAACCCCATAAAGGGCTCATTTTAAGTGGACTTGAAGACAGCCCCTCACCTCCCAAAGAACCTCTCCATCCCTTACTTAGTTCCCTCTTTCAAGAATTCCCTAATGTTTTCCCCTCTGAAATGCCGTGTGCATTACCTCCCAAAAGGGACATCCAACACAAAATTGACTTGATTCCCGGTTCTACCTTGCCAAATAAACCTGCCTATAGAACCAACCCTAAGGAGACCGAGGAGATAAGACGGCAGGTTGACGAGTTGTTGTCTAAGGGATTGATTCGAGAGTCCTTGAGCCCGTGTGCATGCCCTACTTTACTTGTTCCAAAGAAAAATGGTGAATGGCGTATGTGTGTGGACAGTAGGCCTATTAACAAAATCACTATCAAATATCGATTTCCAATTCCAAGATTGAATGATTTGTTAGATGATTTACATGGTGCTAAAGTATTTTCGAAAATTGATCTTAAAAGTGGCTATCATCAAATTCGAATTTTCGAAGGAGATGAATGGAAAACAGCTTTCAAAACCAAGGATGGATTGTTCGAGTGGCTTGTCATGCCATTTGGTTTAACAAACGCACCTTCTACCTTCATGCGTTTGATGAATCAAGTTCTGAAACCTTTTATTGGTCACTTTGTAGTAGTTTATTTTGATGATATTTTAATTTATAGTAGAGATGATGATGAGCATGTATCACATCTTAGAGAAGTATTTTCTGTTTTAGCAAGAGAACAATTGTATGGTAATCTAGAAAAGTGTGATTTCTTTTCTAGTTTTGTAACTTTTCTAGGATTTAAAGTGTCATGTAATGGTATTGAAGTTGATGAAGACAAGGTAAAAGCGATCAATGAGTGGCCCACGCCACAATCAGTTCAACAAGTGCGAAGTTTTCATGGGTTAGCCTCTTTCTATAGGCGATTCGTGAGAAATTTCAGTACTCTCATGGCTCCAATCACCGAACTCACAAAGCTTTCAAAATTTGAATGGAATCCAAATGCTCAAAAGGCATTTGAAGAGGTTAAGAAGATGCTTACTACTGCACCTATTCTTGTATTACCTAACTTTGATGATGTATTTGAAATTGAATGTGATGCTAGTGGTGTTGGAATAGGAGCTGTCCTATCTCAAAACCGGCGGCCCATAGCCTATTTCAGTGAAAAGCTCAATGATGTTCAAAGGAGATATTCCACCTATGACAAAGAATTTTTGGCTCTTGTTCGTGCTTTAGACCATTGGAGGCATTACCTATTGCCTAAAGAATTCATTCTACATTCAGATCATGAAGCACTCAAGTTCTTGCAAAGCCAACAAAAGCTCCATGCTCGCCATGCCAAATGGGTTGAATTCCTTCAATCTTTTCACTTCGTCATCAAGCATAAGAAAGGAGAAATGAACAAAGGTGCCGATGCTTTGTCCAGGAGATATGTGTTGCTTAATTCTTTGAAAACACGTGTGATAGGTGTAGAAGAAATGAAGCAATGCTATGATGATGACTCTGATTTTGGAGAAATCTTTCTAAAGTGTAAAAGCCATCCCCATAAAGACTTTTACATTTTGGATGGTTTTCTTTTCAAAGGGAATAGCATTTGTGTTCCTAAATCTAGCTTGAGAGAAAGCTTAATTAAAGAATTCCATGAAGGAGGAATGGCTGGTCACTTTGGAATTGAGAAGACCTACACTCTCATTTCTGAATACTTCTTTTGGCCTCGATTGAAACGAGATGTAGACTTTGTTGTTAAGAGGTGCGTGAAGTGTCAACAAGCTAAGAGCCATCAATTGCCTCAAGGGTATCTCATGCCCTTACCCATACCACAAGCTCCTTGGGAAGATGTAAGTCTTGATTTCGTGGTAGGACTTCCCATCACCAAAAACAGAAAGGACTCGATCATGGTGGTTGTTGATCGATTCTCAAAAATGGCTCACTTCATCTCTTGTCATACAACCCATGATGCTAGCCGTGTGGCTGATCTTTACTTCAAAGAGGTTGTTCGCTTACATGGGATTCCCAAATCAATGGTTAGTGATCGAGACGCCAAGTTCCTAAGTCATTTTTGGCTTACCTTATGGCGCAAGATGGGAACAAAGCTCAAATTCAGTACTTCAAGCCATCCTCAAACCGATGGTCAGACCGAAGTCACCAATAGGACTTTAGGGTCCTTGCTACGAGCCCTTGCAACAAAGCGTCCTAGCCAATGGGAAGAAATGCTACCTCATGCTGAATTTGCTTACAACCGAGTTCCTAGCCGTACCACAAGCTTGAGCCCATTTGAAGTTGTTTATGGGTTCAATCCATGTACTCCAATTGATTTGGCCCCATTTCCAACTCCAACCAAATATAGTCATGAAGCTAGTGAACGAGTCAAGGAGATCCAATCCATTCATGAGAAAGTTCGAGGTCAGATTGAACGAGCTAATGCAAAGATGAAGGAGTACTATGACAAGAAAAGAAGCTCGGTGCATTTCAAGGAAGGTGACCTTGTGTGGGTTCATTTAAGGAAGGAACGTTTTCCAACTAAGAGGCGTTCTAAAATCAGTCCAAGGAGTGATGGTCCATTCGAAATCAAGGAGAAAGTGAATGACAATGCCTATAAGGTTGAATTGCCTGGGAACTATGG
Source organism: Salicornia ramosissima (assembly GCA_951394345.1). Lineage (NCBI taxonomy): Eukaryota > Viridiplantae > Streptophyta > Magnoliopsida > Caryophyllales > Amaranthaceae > Salicornia > Salicornia ramosissima. The sequence goes on along the minus strand of OX596236.1, from coordinate 31,101,629 downwards.
AGTTTCTTCTACCTTCAATGTTCAAGACTTGTCTCCCTACTTTGATGAATTTGAAAAATTGCCAAGTTTGAGGTCAAACTCTTCAAAAGCCGGGGAGGATGTTGTGATCCGGCCTCCCAACTCCTTAGTTCAGAGTGGTAAAATAGTCACCATGGTTCGAACTTGCATCCATGACATGGTTGGATTAGTTATCCAACCTATTCAAATCCTATTTAGTTTTGTTTATTAAATTTTGTGTTTAGTAGGGTTCGATCCTTGTTAGTATAAATCGAACCCCTTTTAATTTGTTTGAGTTATTTTTAAATTCAGTCAAGTAATTATTTAATTAAGGCTAGCAATAAACCGGCGGCTTGCAAGGAGATCTAAGAAGCAAAACTGGCAGCCTTGAAACCCCAAAAAAACCGGCAGCTTTGAAGCCCAAAGCCGGCAGTATTGAAAGTCCAAAGATGGCAGCTCCAAGATGGCATCCTTAAAATCCAAAGATGGCAGCTTCAAGATGGCATCCAAAGATGGTAAGGTGGCAGCCTCAAGTGCAAAACCGGCAGCCCCCTTCGAAGTTTTGAAACCGGCAGTTCCTAAGGGGAATACAAGAGGTCATCAATACAATCAAGCTACAAGAAGCTTCCAGAATTCAGCTGCCAAGCAAGAGGATTAAAAGAGCAATTAAAAGGAGAAACAAAGCAATTAAGAAGGCATTAAAATGGTGCTTAAAGGCCGGCTGCCCAAGCTTCTCAAATTCAGATTTATTATCTTCATTTGCAACCACCATTTCTGATTTCTTAGGATAAGGATTAGAATTTCTAATTACCCTAGCTTATCCTAATTGTATTTATAAATAGTGGCTTGCATATCAATGAAAAAATCAGAACTTTGAATCAAAAACAAACACTTAAATTTGTCTTGGTTTTTCCTCAAGAAATCCGAAACAATTATCCTTTGCTTGTCTAATTTGTGGCTCAATTAGGCTGTGATCTTAGGAATCTAATTTGTTGAATTTGGTGGTGAAATCTGTATCCAAGTTCACGAATTAAAGCCCAAGTCCTCGAAGTTGGTGGTGTTATTTCTGTATCCATCTTTGAAACTTGATCTATCCTTTACTTTAGTGGCTAGTCCCTTGTAATCTTCTTGTGCTACAACAAGGTTACAACATCTTGTATAGGTTTTCAATGGCGTTTTGCGCTGAACTATGTATGAAAGAATGAACAAGTTGAAAGTAACGTTGATAAGGTGACACACTCCCTTATTCAACGGATCTTCAAGCCTCCAAAGTGACACTCCTAAGGATCTTGAATCTTAGAAGTCTTATGACAAACAACAAGACAACTACGGTTTGAGTGACACACAACTCAATAGAGACAAACTCTAAGCACAAAGCAAATTCTGATTTTTGTATTCAAAGTAATAATGTGTCCAACTCTCTACAAAAACTCTTATTTATAGAGTGTGGTACTCCTTAAACCCGTCCAACTAGGTCGGTTATAAGGAGACTACTCCTTATTCTACTTACACACTTACAAGCCCATAAACTAATACAAGTTAGGCCCGATACAGTAGTACTACTAAACTTAAGTAAACAATAGACTACTCAATACAACTTAAACTAAGTAAACAATAGACTACTTAATATAACTTATCAAAGTAATTGTCTTAGTCATGTCCCAAGACAAAGTCAATGGATTAAAGTCAACACACAATAACTCTAACTCCTTGCAATCCATATCATTAACCATAGTACGAGAGTTATAGAAACGGTAATGCAAGGTTCATCGAAAATGGTCAAATTAGTGGCAGTGGTGAACCACTAAATGTGGACATTCAAGAACCACAGGATCAAGACGATTCAACACCTTATATTACCTCTAAAGCTGTTGTACCAGTTGTGGGATCATATCAAAATGACAAAGTGATAAAACAAAACGTTGTCCAAAACCCACAAAAAGATATTATAGTAGAAGAGTCAGTCACAATTCAAGAAGAGAACAATGAACCGCATGCACCTTTAAGAAGGTCTATAAGGGAAAGGAGACCTGCTACTTCAGATGATTACATGGTTTATGTGATTAAAAATGAATGTGACTTAAGCTTTAATGAAGACCCGATATCATTCAAACAGGCTGTGGAAAGTAACAATTCTGACAAGTGCTTAATTGCCATGAAGGAGGAAATGAAATCCATGGGTGATAACAAAGTCAGGGATCTAGTATAGTTGTCTGAGGGTTATAAGACACTTGGGTTTAAATAGGTTTATATTTAATGACCCGCATTTTAACAACGATGTTAGCTGTGATAACGTCGTAAACAGGCAATTACCAATCGATTTAATGACGAAAATTATAACTAAAACTCATGATAAAAAGATAATCGTTGTTATTATTATGAATCCCAAAGACAAATTAATAAAATAAACCAAAGTCGTAGTTCTAAAACATGAAATAAATCTATAATCTATTAAAAATAGGAAGGAAAAACAGGTGTCTAGATCTCTCGCCAAATGCTCATCCCGACTCTATGCTTCATTTTGCTCACCTGCAAAATAAAAATGGGGGGGGGTCCCCCATCAGTGGCGAGTAGCTAAATTGTCCTACTTAGAAGTAGGACCACATTACATAAAATAAGAGGTTAGAAATACAGGAAATAATACATAAGAATAACGTACATAACAAACATATAATACCAACATCAAAGTTACGCAGCGTAAACAAAATATTCAGAATCATTCATAATTCACATCATAACTCAATCAACATGACATCTCCATATTAATTCATAAAACAATGACAAGACTCCGCTCGGTCTACAACCGATAACATGACCAACAAACAAGCAAACTGGCCCCGCACAATTCATCACTGATTAACCGATAGATCCGCTCAGTTTATCACAAATAATCCGATAGACACAACTCGCTCGATCTTCAACCGATAGACACGACCCGCTCGATCTTCAACTGATAGACACAATACAACATTAAACAAACACACATACTTGCCCTGCTCAGTTCATCACCGATCACTAGTGGAAAATTTGCTATTTGTTACTTCTTATTTGTTCCGGTTCTATAAAAATAGGAACAAATAATGAGCATTTGTTCTGGTTATAATAAAAGGGGAACAAATAAGTGCATATTTGTACCGGTTTATTCAAAATCGAAACAAATCAATGTTTATTTGTTCCGGTTTTTAATAAACCGATACTAATAAGAGGTATTTGTACCGGTTTAAATAAAACCGGAACAAATAAGAAATGATTTCTTCCGGTGCTATTTAAACCGGTATAAATACTCCTTTTTTTTTAAGAATTACCCACGAGGCCACGAATATCAGAACCCCAAATACTCATTCCAATTTCAGTTCAAATAATTTTACTCTCATTCCACCAAAACCCCAATTACCCCTACCCATAAATTCCTCCACCAACGCCACCCCACATCCAACGCCGACCCATCCACCACTGCTCGCGCCCAGGCCTGCTGCTCGATTGATTGGCCCCTGCGCTGCTGCTCGGACGCGTGTTGCTGCTGCGCGAATTGAACTTGCTCTGCCTTGAACGCGAGGGGTACGGTGCTGCCACCACCCCATCCACCGCCAGACGCTGCAGCCAGAACCTGCTCTACCTCGTGTTCCTCCTTGCTTGCTGCACGCTAAAGGTATATGTTGTTGTTGTTGAAATGTTAGGGTTTAATTAGTGTTGCTTTAATTGGTTTCACAATTGTGATAAGAACTTGTTGATTGATTTAATGGAGTTTTAACTTGCTGATTAGTTGTTGAATATTGTTGAAATTAGGGTGATAAGAATTAGATTGAGTGGTCTGCTCATGCTTCGTTGCTGGTCTGCTACCTCCGTCGAGGACCACACTACTGCAACTCCCTCTTCGACGCTGCTGTTGGTTGTTGTTATTGCTTGCTACTGTTCGTTGTTGCTGCCACGTCTGCTTGGACTTCGACGTTGCTGTTGCTTACCATCGACGACCTCTTTGGCAACCACCAAGACTCTGGTGACCCAACTAATCTAGCAACCCACACATTTTGAGGTATTTTTTCCATATATTAAACCTAATAGATTGAATTAGAGTACTTTGAATAAGTTGATTTTTTTTAAATGAGGTATTTTTTAATTGTTGGTATTATTTTGAATTGGAGTTATTTCATTTTTTGAAGTATTTATATTTTCAGATTTCCTTAATCAGTTACATGCTTTTTTTTGGTTTTTGTAGAACTTATATCCTTATGGAATTAGAAAATAATATAGGTAGGTTGGATTTTTTTTGTCCAATTCATTCATATGACAAATGCCTTCAAGGTTCTGTGATGTCGAATTCATTCATGTGACAATGTTGATGTGTAACTTAGGTCAAGGAGTAATGTACCCCTTATGATTGTTGTTGACCAATTTTGGAGCAATGTTGGAGATTGTCAAATGAGAAAGGGTGAAGTTACTAGCCTTAGGAGCAATTACATTGGTAAGTTTCTTTTATTTGGTTATCGGCTCTTAATTCTTTAGTATGCTAGCTTAAAATTGAAACTTAATTCTTTAGTATACTCCACATAATGACAATCCAATGATTCTAAGTGAAGTAACATAGTAAACAACAATAATATGAATTAGCCAACTTGAAACCATTTTCAGGCTTTCAGTACACCATTGTCAGCTAGGTGTCCTTAAATGTATAGGTTTAGGCATATATTTTCAAGTTCCTACAGTGGCTAACTAATATTTTTATATTTTGAGTTGATTAAATGTTTCTTAGGCCATGTTTTTGTCAAGCAAAATCCACTTTTCCTAATAAATACAAATTAGAATCTACTTATAAAAATAAAGTAGTAATTCAGGTTATGCAATATATTTGTTACATCTAATCCTTTGTATACTATATGCTAAAAAAGGGGAAAAAAGATGAAGCCTTCTAGCCCTTGAACAAGGGTATGTGAATGAAAATATAGCGTGTCTTTCAGTTTGTATTTTAGCCTTTTAGTTGTATTTTTTTTATCCATTTCAGTATTTTCTATTGGATTTTTTTCAATGCTTTTAATTTTATTCACATTAGATCTTGTTGTCAATTTATCAGCTGTAAGATGAAGGGAATGAGATAAATTGGCCGATTTTCATTTTAGGATTCGATGCCAGTGAGGTCTTTCCTTCTTGGCGTACCTCGGTGAGATATTTTCAACTCTCCTTTTATTTCGTGGTTTGGTTAGTTTCTTAGGATTAGGTATAGAATTGAGATCATAGTTCGAGGATGTTTGCTTTGTTAGGGGCATGAGGTTCCCGACATGAGGACACTGGATGGTTGATGGCGTTGGGCCGCAACCTAATTTGTTGATTTTGGGAATTATGTGCCTAATTTATTTGCCTTTGTGACTTGATTCTCTTGATTTGTTTAGATTTCTTTTGAATTGCTCTTGTTTTAGTTTGGTTTTGGTTTTATTCCTTTTATTTCTTCCTTTGCTTTGCTTTTGTTTTAATAAATGTTATAGGACGTTCAATTGGATTTCTTCCCTTTTGTTTTATTGGAAGTTATAGAATGCTTAGATGAATGTGATATGACATTAATAAACCTTAAAAACATGATTTTGGTTTATTAGTGCGAAGATGGGAGTAAAAACACTCAAAATTAACCCAAAATGAATTATTTGGCTCTGTTTCCCAAAACGCCCTATCTTTGTCCAAAATCATGCAAACAAGTCATAAAATGCTTAGATTATTATTGGTGGCTAAACATACAAGAATAAGTTCACTAGTTTTATTTTTGTCTCTATACTTTGACGATTATACGTGTTTACATTACTTTTTTTTTTTTGCAGAACATATTTAACAGCCAAAAGGAATTGGATGAGGTTCGAGAAGAATTGGTGAAGTATTTTTAGGTTTAATTTTTTATTGTCATAAATTTAATGTATTATTCATTACCATGTTTAATTTCTTCAACCGATAGACACAACAAGACTCGAAAAAGACTCAATGACACCATTCATTACCATAACGCCATTTAACACGCAATTCACGCAACATTAAAACATCATACTAACTTTCTATAGCCAATTCATCAACTATGCAATTATAATACGAAAACTTGAGTAACATAAGGTTTAATATCAAAACAAGTAAAATAACATGCTTTCGCCGATCTAGTTACACGCACCGAGATAAACAAGGTAATTACAAGATTCTAAAAGATTTAAACTAAGAACAATTGTAATACCCCGAAATTTCGGGATATTTTAAATTTTTCATAATTAATTAAATATATAATTAATTAACCATTTAATTGATTATTATTTAATTAATTATTAATTCTATTGTGGCAGTCTAATTATTTTGATCCTGGCCCGGACCTTTCTATCTTATCTTGCCAAAACCCGATCCCAATTATTTCCTTTCCCTATCTTTATCTCACGGCCCCCCTTTGTATTTTTCTTTAAATTAATTTATTTCGTTTGTTTTAATCAATATTATTAAAAGCCTTTATCTATTTTTTGACTAAGCCTATAAACCCATCTTTGTTTACCTATTCTTCTTGCTACATTTTTGGAGAACACCAACCCCTTTGATTCTAGTTACCTCACGGTCCCCATCCCTTTCTTTTTAATTAATTTATTTTGCTTAACCAATTTTATTAATTAGGGTATTTCCCAGTTATACCCATGAGGTATTGGGATTTCCCACCGGTAGCCACGAATTTTGAAAATTTTCTGTTATACCCATGAAGTCTGTAAAAAAAATTAAATGTAGCCAAAAAATACAATTATAGGTCACAAACGTTAGCACCGTTTACTTTACAAAACAAGGTGGGGGTGTGGTGGACTTTTGTTAGTATGATTTGGTAGTTGTGGTGGTGAAAATTAATGTTAGTTTGTTATTAACGACTTAACCATGTTAGTTATTATTATGTTTGTTGGCTACCGTTCAGAATTTATAAAAACATCATGGGTATAACAGAAATTTTTCAAAATTCATGGTTGCAGCTGAGATATCCCAATACCTCATCGGTATAACTGAGAAAAACCCTATTAATTAATATATCTATATTGGACCTTTTCTAAAAACCCTAATTTTCTCCTAACCTCACCTATCCTTCCTACTAAATTATAGGAAACCAAAACTCTCTATTGTACCTCATAATACACGGCTAACCCAAAGAAATAACAACCAAGAATTGTTTTATTATTTCCCTTTCAAGGATCAATTCATTAAATTATTCCTAACCCTTTCCTATTGCTTCAACCCTCAAAGATAGATCAAGAACCTTAAAAAAATTCAAGAACCGTGTAACCTTGAATAATATTCGAACCCCATCAATCATCGAAAGGTAATTAGATTTGCTTTACTTAATCAATAAGATACATTAGCAATATGGTTACTAGAATAGGATTAAACATGTTTAGAATAGGTTTAGAATCATATGGAATTGATTAGAATTAATGTTGAATTATTTCAAATTATTTCTTGTTGAGTTATGATGATGGCCGAGTACCTTAAGAAGGATTTTGAAGAAATTATGTTATGTTCCTGTATAAATATGTGTTTGATCTGTGATTCTTGCTTAGTAGAATATATGAAATTAATTATTGAATGATTCTTGAATGATGACTATGAGAGCCGTGTATTTTACTTGATTATTCGAGATTGTTCTTTGATAAAAAGATGATTTTTATGCTATATTCTTGATCTTTAATTAATCTTTCACGATAATCTTGAATTGAATCTTTGGTTTAAGCATTATATGATAGTTCTTGAATTTAATCTTGTTAGTCTTGTTAGCTGGGAAGAGCCGTGTATTATATGTATAATATATGGATTTAATTTGTTCTTGTTTGGTTCAATCTTGATAATTTAATGTTTTAAGCATGATTTTATGATTTATTGATAAGTTTATATGATTATTCGTTGATGATTCTATCTAAATAAGTTGAAGTGTTAATCTTGGTTTGTTGTTGGTGAATGTCAAGTGGAGCATGATTAAAAGAAGGATTTTTATCTTGCTTCTTGCAATTTTAATTAACGATTATTAGTTTTTATGTTCATTGGATTATTTCATTGATGTGTTAAATTGTTTATATGATTGTTTAAGGAATTGGTTTAGTTATTGGATTACTACTGGGGAAAGTCGTGTGGTATGAATATTAAGTTAGAGTTTTGGGTCAAGTTAAGATGAGCTAGATTTGAATAGAAGTGAAGTTGAGTCAATAAGGAATTGAATTGTGAACCGGAAAAGAGAACATAACAGAATTGAATTGAAAAGATGATTAACTATGAAGTGACCGCCTATCTAGTGGCACAAGTGCCATGAACATAGGTATAGTCGAAGCCATTGTCCTATCTTCGGATTCGGGATAGTTCTGGATCCCAGTGCTTGGGGAGTAGATCTTCGTGGTTGACCCGGCATGAGCAAGGAAATTTGGGGGGGAGTAGATCTTCGTGGTTGACCCCTTACGAGCATATGACTGGTCACAGATTAGCACCTGAACTGGATAGAATAGAAGAGTCAATAGAGGTGTCAAGAGGTCTAGAACGGAATGAGTTGGTATAGAAGGTCTTGGTTTATTAAGTTGTTATGATTGTTACCGCTGCGTACTTGAACGTTAATGTATATATATTTATGATTTCTTGATGATTTGTTTGTCTGTTTGATTGACTTGTTCTAATGATTACGTTTCTAATTGGGTTGTACTGATTAAGTAGAACAATCTAATTACTCACCACTGACTGTGGACCCCAGAATCCTTTTTCAGGTACAGGTGGTGATTGATTTGGGCTACACCAGGGCTGGGATTGTGAGCTAGCCAGCTTAGTAGTTGACCCTGTTGATTAGTTCTAACTTATGTTTTATAGCTATTAGAGGACTATTCCTTACTCTATAGTAATTATGGACTTTGGACTATTATTTATATTGGATTATTTATTAGTTTTATTGAACAATATGAACTAAGTTTAGAGCTTCCACTATACTTAATGAAAATGATCTTAAAGGTTTTTAGATGTTAATGATCTATAATGTTGTTTTCTCCGAAAACAACGCTGCTAAATTACGGGTCGTTACAACAATAGCATTCATAATGAAAGGTTAAAGCTTTAATCAAGAATATGAAATATTACAAGTAACTTGATTGAAATTGCAAAACAAGAATTCATCATACAACTCGCATAAAGAAGAAAGTAGTACAATTCAAGAACTTAACACCATGCTTTGAAATTCATAAGAGCAATCAACAAGATCCATCAACTACTTCATAACTTTAACATTAACAAAGATTCATGAAATTCAAGCAAAGAACAAATAAAAACTCACGCATAAAACAAATGAAAAGGGAGATTCAAGAACTTCATTGATTTGCAAGATTCATACAAGATTAATAATTAAAGACCACATAATATCATGACATGAAAATAATTGATCAAGATTCAACAAAATCAAGGAAAAATACAAAAATCAATCACTCTAAACACTTGGCTATCTCACGCATAGGATCAACACCAATCAACAACTTCCTGAACTATTATCCTATGTAATCTAAACCTAATCCTACGTAGAATAGCACTAGTTACCTATTGAATAAGACATACAAAATACACGCCTAAGAATACGAGTCACACCCGACACCACGCACGGCTACGAGCCAATGCACAAGTTCAACAATGTAAAGATGGTTCAAAGGCTTGAACAATCTTCAATGGATGAATTTGATTTGATGAAGGGAAAGATGAAAATTAGATGGGTGTTATAAGGGAGTGTCGTGTGGTATGTGAGAGGAAGAGATGTTTTGCTTTGAGTTTTTGATTATTATAATGAAATAATGAGAAAGGGTGGACTTTTGGGGTTTATATAGGATAGTTTTACTAGATTTTAGGAGGTGGTTTAGGAAATGAATTAAGGGGAAAAACAAGGGAGGGGGTTGGCCAAGGGGGCTTATGTCCACGGCGTTGAGCTTGCATCAACAACACAATTAAGTCATTTGGCCCAAAAATATAATGTTTGGGATTTAAGAATTAATTTTGCAAGAAATTTTACGGCCCAAAAATCCGGATTCAAGTTGGATGTTACAGCTCGTTCCGATAGTTTCGAAACGCCTGGTCATAAGCTAAATTCTGATAAGAAATGAAGGAGTTATGACATTTTTAAAACTGACTGTCAAGCTGTCCAGCGGCCGCTGAGACCTATCCAGCGTCCGCTGAGACCCCTTCAGCGCCCGCTGAGATGTCCAAGAGCCCGCTGAACTGGCCAGAACAGTCAGTAACTCATTTTTTGGCTCCAGCGCCCGCTGAGACCTCTCCAGCGCCCGCTGGAGAGGCCCAGCGCCCGCTGAAAAGGCCCTGTTCGTAACATTTAATCTGTTTTAGGTCATTTTTCGTGAATTTTTAGGGAGCACTTTATGTGACGACCCGACTCGCTTAAATCGGCGCGGAAGAAACCGACGAGTCGAATAGTCATAACTAACAACTCAAATACTTAAGAATTAAAAACTAATACCTCAAATATTATTATTATTATGATTCCAAAAGTACAAATACCCACAAGTTTGTACAATACTAAACCAAAAGTCAAACTACAAGTCTAATATACTATAAACTCCAAACACATGTCAGAGTTCAAACAAATGTATACAAGTCCATACTATAGTCTAATACTATCCAAAATCAACAAATAATGAAAATACAATCATATTAAAATATCGACGCTCGCCCAACCCAAAACTAAGCAAGAGCCTCGTCATCAGAATTACCTGGAAAATAAACAACAGTCCACCATCAGTGGCGAGTAACATAACTGACTCACCCTAATGGGAATACACATGAACATAGCACAAATCAAATATCAAAACACGCGAAAATCATCCAATAACCAAACTCGACTCAAATATCTTATCCAACTTATCTTTGGCGCAATCATTCATATACTAGACCGAACTACGCTCGTACGAACGCATCTTACGCATTCGAACTTTCTACTATGTTAGGAAATGGGAATCTTACTCCCAAGTCCCGTGAAACCAATCTTACTGGAAATCCACATCCGAAGACAACATAGTAAGACTCCAACTATCCCAATACCGCGGATGGAATAGGGGCAACGTCTTAACCCAAAAACATAGAATCTTACTCTAAGTTTTAGGCGTCTAGCTACGAAATCAAGCTAAATCTTTAATTAATCTTTAAATCTCTAACATCTTAAATCCGAAGTTTACATTCTTAGTTACTTCTTAAGTTGCATCTTACGCCTTGACTTAAGAAAATAACATGCAAACCAAACATCTCATATAATAACTTAATTAATTTCAAGAATTGCCTTTGCGCCTTGATTCTCGAAAATAATCAGTTAAAAACACGAAGTTATTCTCAAGATTTGTCTTTATGCCTTAATCTTGAGTCTAACCAACACTTAACCACTTTCTTTAGACCATTCTTTAACTATCTTTAACATAATCTTTAACTTTCTTTAATCCATTACTACTTTCTTTAACTTCCAAGACTCAACCAAGAACTTATCAAGACTCATCAAGAACTCAACAAGAACTTAAATAACTCATCAAGAAACCATAAAGAACTCATCCAAGATTCAAGAACTTCAATCAAGAACTCAATCAAGATTCAAGAACTTCAACCAAGAACTCATCCAATTCACACGCATAACTCAACATTAATCATGAATTACCAACTTTTACTATTATCCAAAATTCATCAAACTTTAACATAATCATCATGATCTTAAATCCAACATATTCAATCATAAAATAATCATATTCAATCATCAAATCATCGTTTAAACAACACAAAATCAGATTACATCCATATTCAAGAACATGATCAAAACTTCATTAAAATCAATTCTAGTCATCTAATCTATACTATGAAACATAGTATGCCAATCAAGTTGAGAAAGTATGTTACCTAGTCAAGAATAAACACGAAAATAACGTCCAAAACCTGCTGCCCGGATTCGTATCCACACGTCCCAAGCAACACGGCATAATACGGACCACCACTGACCACCGTGCACTGCTGCCCCTTGGCACTTCTTCACGTACGGCTGCCCACCAACTACGAGCACCACCATACGAGGCTGCTGCTGCCCGGCCAGACCACACGCACCACTTGCCACTGCACACACGTCCTTCACTCGGACCACGTGCCAAACCCCAACCAAACCCGAACACCCGATCTTTGATCAACGGCAATGAAGGATAACTTGTGTTTGGATACTCAAAGATCAAAAGATGATGAATCTTTGAGTTTAGGTTTAGAAAAGATGATGAACAAGGTTTGGGTTTACAAAGCCAAAGTAGGCGTGTGACATAGGGAGAAAATGGAGGGAGAGTTTGCCTCTTGAATTGATGAGCAAAGGATGGCAAATAAGCAAATGGTCTTAAGGCCTTACTAACTCCTCTATTTATAGAGTTTAGTTAAGGTGTGAACATGAAGCAAGTGGCAAAATAAGCCACTAAAGAGAGAGAGGGCCGGTTGGGCTTAGGCTCAAATGGGCTCAAGGTTCAATTGGGCCATTTACACTAATTCATGACTAATCATGAATAATTTCGCACTTGGCCCAAACTGATTAATTAATTAGAAAATTAAATAATAAAATTCTAATTAATTAAAGTAAAATAAAATTAAGAAATAATAAACCATTAAATAAAATGGTTACACTCAAGCATTAAAAATAGTCTAACATAAATTTAGACCATGCACTGCAACAAAAATAACGACAAGCTAATAACATGAAAAATAGCCCAAAATCTGGGGCGCTACACTTTATATACCCCCCCTCTTCCCATTTCTTCCATAGCTGATGTTATAGGCTCATAGTTAGGGTTAGGTTAGATTTTAAGCTTTCTTCTTCAATTCTTCTTGTAATTTTACATTTTGTTCTTGATTTATGCAAGTAGTATAGTTCTTGTTCTTTTTCTTCTTCTTGTTCTCCTCTTCAAGGTAATTTTATTGCTTTCTTTATTTGTTCTTTGTTGTTGGTTGTTAATTTCTAGTAGTTAATAGTTGTTGTTGTTGTTTAATTAGTTCGTTTTATTGTAATTTTCATGTTTGTTTAGTTGTTTATTTTGATTTCTTTCTTGTTCTTAGTAGTTTAGTTTTTAGTTTTCTTAGGTTTTTAGTTTTTAATTTGTTTTGTTCATAGTTTTAGGTTTAATTATGTTTTTAGTTTTAGTTTTAATTAATTAATTTTGAGTATTTAATTTCTAGGGTTTGAGTGAAACTTCTCAATTCCTCCATGATTGTGGTTTAGTTGTTTTTAGGCTTGGTTGTGATTTTATCGGTACCTTAGGATTCGGTAATGTTGAGTCATATGTTTAGCTAGCATAGGATTCATTGAAGAATCCCCACCGATGGACCGAAAGGTGAACGTGGGTGATGACTTCCTTTGCCCGATTGATGGAAGCACCACAAAAGTTGGGCCTTCGATCAAGGGAAAGTTACCGGTCTTCGTGATTTTGTGCTTAGGACTCGTTACATGTGTCGCTGCACGAAAGTGAGTTGTATATGTCTTTCCGGTTATCGTACTAGCTCGAAAGAGTGGTACGATCATAGAACGACCTCCCCTTATCCACGACCTAAGTCTAAGTTTCGATTGATTCATAATTCATGGTGGTATGAGTTGTGGATCTCTTACCCTAGTCCCTTTTATTCTTGTTTCCTTAGTGTAGTTTTAGTTAGTTCTCTCCGCCTCTCGCGACCATCACCCGACCTAGCTTGTTCGTCGCTCGTATGCCTAGGCTAAGCGGCAGGACCTTCCCCGTGTTCGACACCCCCACTCATACTACGACGGGGTTTTTTTATTTGGTAAGAAATCCCTCCTATCAAATTGGCGCCGTTGCCGGGGAAGGCAATGCCATTAGTTTAGGTTGAGTAGAATGGTTCTAGGTCTTTCTTTTTCTTTATTTTTATTTTTGTGAATATTTAGGCCTTATGGCCACTTCTTTTATTGATCCCCAATATGAGCATGAACCGTTTTGGATGTATTATGACAGGATTGGAAGCTCTCTTCCTCCTGACCATAATTTTGATAAGTGGGATATTTGTAATATAATGTATGAGGGCTTGAACTATGAGATGAAAAATTTGGTAGAATTTCTTTCTTATGGCGATTTCTTAGCTTTAGACTTGGATAGAGCTTGGCTCTTATTCGAGTGTCTAGCCAAGGAAACCTATGAGTGGGATATGAGTACCCAAGGGATACATGACTTTAGTAACGAGCCGAACTTGTTTGTGGAATATGGCTTCAATCATCTTCCGGTTCATACCCCTACCTTGGATGTTGATCATCAATACTCGCAAGAGCATGCTCTTGATGAGTTTTTACAAGGTGGTGGTGTGAATTCAGATGATTCATCCCATAATCTTCAAGTCGAGTCCGTCGTTCGCGACTATAGTTATGATTTCGATCCATCTCCTCTCGTTGTTCTACAACCCATCCAGACTCTCATAGACGTTGATGTTTCATTGCAATGTCATGATGAAAATCATGACCCTTCCGTCTCGTCATGTGATGTCATATTGGATGAGGCCTTCTTAGTTGAGTCGAGTGAAGTTGACGAGGTCATTATTAATGTGGAGAATGTGGTTATACCACCTTCTCTTATTCCCTTTTTAGGAGGATTTAGCCTTGTTTATTCACATCCCACTCCCCTTCCATCCATGCTCATATCACCCCCATTCGAAGGCACCATCTCTTGTCTTGACTCCAATGTTTCTCTTCTAGAAACCAAGGCAAGGGAGGTGTTTGGGGGTGTTCCTTGTCTTTTATTTGATTTTTCTTTTAGTAGTTTTTATTTTGATTTACCTCCCTGTGGGCACTCACTCCCACATAAGCATTGGATGACGGTTTTCAAACCGTCCCCTTTGCTTTATTTGATCGTTGCTTATGTGGTATTCAATGAGTTGAGTGCCAGTGCATTTGATAAGCTCTTACAAGCTTTGCGGGGCTATTTACTGAGCCCCGGCGGTTGGTCCCGCTGGATGACTTTGACATATTTTTTTTTCTTCTGTGTTAGACTCTGTGTCCAGCTCCTTGTCAAGCTTAAGACGTTAAAAAAGCGCTTCTCGGGAGGCAACCCGTGTTCTTTTTTTTTTATTTATTTTATTTTCTTTTCTTCTTTTGTAATTATTTTGTTTTTTGGAGTTTGGTTTCTTTTCTTTCTTTTTTGCAAGTTAAATGAATAAGAAAGTCTCATGGACATGTATGGTACTAAAGCGCAAAACGGAGGTTGTATGCTTACTTTATAGCCTGTTTTGGTGAGATCATTCCAAATTCCCTTTCTTTTATTTTTCTTGTGTGCTTAGTTGTAGGATTAGTTTTAGGAGGAGATGATTGTTCGAGGACATTTGGATATCGATGCGTTGGGCCTCGATTTATTTATTTGTTTGATGCTTGGTTGCTTGATTGAGAGTCATTCATGCTTGATTTTATTTTCCTTACTTTTGTTTAGTTTTATTTCTATTTTCCCTTTTTCCTCTTCTTTTTCTTTTATTTTCTTTTCAAGGCAAAGTGTGTTTTTGTTTTGTTTGTAGTTTGGACTTGGTTCTTAATTTCTTGGACTTTGAATGCATTCTTTCCTAAGTGTTAGTGGTCCACATGGTTTGAGATGTTGGGGTTGATTTTCAAATAGTACATGCTAGGTTTCAGAACTTTGGAGTTCATGAAACCTAATGTCTTGGCTTGTGCTACGATTGGCAAAGCTTTGCTAGCTAGTTGAAGCCCTTGAGGTAGTATTTGCAATTCACTACCCTTCATATGTGAGAAAATTGTCAAATCTTTCTAGCCTTCATCATTTTGTTTAAGTGGCAATAGGATCCTTGTCATAGTATAACTCGATCAAGAACTTGATTCATGACTTTCCGAGACTGTGACCGAGCTAATCTAGGGGAGGACGGAGGCGTTCATTTCTTAGTTATTTTCCATTTTTCCTTTTTCATTTTCCTTTTTATTTTAGCATCTTGCTTCTTTTCACTTTTCTAGCTGTTTGCTTTACATTCATCCTTTGAAACCCTTTGATCTTGGCCCTTCTTTTCTTCTAGCCACCTTACAAGCCTTGATTCCCTTTGTTTTGTTTTATACCTTTGAGGTGTAGTGAAGCAACTGGAGCTTCTTGGTTTGTATTTGTTTTTATAATGAAAATTTATGAAGTAAGGAGTTCGCCTAAGCAAAAGTGTGTTATTTTGTATGAATTAGAGCAAAAGCCGACCTAAGTTGTAAAAGAGGCAAGGTCATGTAAAAAAAAAGAAGAAAAAAGAAAAAAAAAACAGTTTAGTTTAAAAATTTTAAAATGCAATTATTCCTTTTCTTTTCACAATGAGGGCATTGTGTCATTCAAGCTTGGGGGGAGGAATAGTTCGAGAAAAAAAAAATTAATTTGATGTATATTTTTATTTTTTTATTTTTTTTTTCATTTTTCATATAGTTTTTTTGAATAAGCTTGGGGGTTTTTGGTGTATGTGTGTGAATTTGAGGAGTTCGTTTGCTATTTGATGCTCATTTGTACTTATTGCTTCACTATTTAGGTTTGAGCACCACAAGCCAAATTGATTCCTACCCTATCCCTAGCCTTACATTGATCCTAGATAGTTGAGTCCTTTTCGGTTGAGGAAGTCATGTTTCAAGCATATTGAGCGGTTTGCTATGATGAGATGTCGGGTAGCCTAAATTGTTTCTCCTTTTTGTTTTTCCGACTCCTTCGTGGAGTTATGAGAAGCTACCTTTATGGGTGGAGACGACACTAGCTTAGCATGTGGATGCTTGGTTGTTGAGCAAAAGGGGAATGTTCCTCTCTAGTTCTCCAATCTAGCATGTTTTATTTGACTATCCACCCTTGACATCTTTGAACATGTTTTCCGTTAGTGCTTAGAAAGGTTCGCATTCATTGATCCTTGGTCCTTTAACAAGTCCAACTAGTTATTTTTGTTTTGTTTTGTTTTCCTTTTATTTTCCTTTCTTTTTGTTTTTCTTTTCTTTTATTTCTTGTGAACTTTGCCTTGGTTTATTTTTGAAAGATTTATGGGTTAAACTCTTGGGAAACCCTAACGAGAGCACACTCGTCCTCTTTGGCGACATAGAGGTTTACATGGCTTAGTTTGATAGGTCAATTTTTGGACCTATTTCCCGGGCTCTTTTCACTTGTTTTCAGTTGCTTTTAGGCTTAGTTTTATTAGTTTTAGGCCTTTTCAGCTTAGTTTAGGTCTTAGTTGCGTTTTCTTTGAATAATGTCTTTTCTTGTCGTTTTTGCTAATAATTGAGCTCTTTTGCGTTACTTATGCGTTGTGTTCATTCATGTAGGTGTTTTGCGTGTTTTCGATCAATTCTTGAAAGCCGACAAGGGCCGTGAGAGGTCCTGAGAAGCTTTGAGAAGTGTGCCGCAATAAAGCCAAAATCACAATCACCACTTTTGGAGCATAGGTCAACTTTGAAACGCCATAACTTTTTACATACTTATCATTTTAAAGCGATTTAAGTTGGACGTTACAGCTCGTTCCGATAACTTCGTAACGCCTGGTCATAAGCTAAATTCTGATAAGAAATGAAGGAGTTATGACATTTTTAAAACTGACTGTCAAGCTGTCCAGCGGCCGCTGAGACCTTTCCAGCGTCCGATGATACCCCTTCCGCGCCCGCTGAGATGTCCAAGAGCCCGCTGAACTGGCCAGAACAGTCAGTAACTCATTTTTTGGCTCCAGCGCCTGCTGAGACCTCTCCAGCGCCCGCTAGAGAGGCCCAGCGCTCGCTGACTGATGCCCAGCGCCCGCTGAAAAGGCCCTGTTCTTATCATTTAATCTGTTTTAGGTCATTTTTCGTGAATTTTTGGGGAGCACTTTATATAACCCCCCTCTTCCCATTTCTTCCATAGCTGATGTTAGAGGCTCATAGTTAGGGTTAGGTTAGATTGTAAGCTTTCTTCTTCAATTCTTCTTGTAATTTTAACTTTTGTTCTTGATTTATGCAAGTAGTATAGTTCTTGTTCTTTTTCTTCTTCTTGTTCTCCTCTTCAAGGTAATTTTATTGCTTTCTTTATTTGTTCTTTGTTGTTTGTTGTTAATTTCTAGTAGTTAATAATTGTTGTTGTTTAATTAGTTCGTTTTATTGTCATTTTCATGTTTGTTTAGTTGTTTATTTTGATTTCTTTCTTGTTCTTAGTAGTTTAGTTTTTAGTTTTCTTAGGTTTTTAGTTTTTAATATGTTTTGTTCATAGTTTTAGGTTTAATTATGTTTTTAGTTTTAGTTTTAATTATGTTTTTATTAATTAATTTTGAGTAGTTAATTTCTAGGTTTGAGTGAAACTTCTCAATTCCTCCATGATTGTGGTTTAGTTGTTTTTAGGCTTGGTTGTGATTTTGTCGGTACCTTAGGATTCGGTAATGTTGAGTCATATGTTTCGCTAGCATAGGATTCATTGAAGAATCCCCACCGAAGGACCGAAAGGTGAACGCGGGTGATGACTTCCTTTGCCCGATTGATGGAAGCACCACGAAAGTTGGGCCTTCGATCAAGGGAAAGTTACCGGTCTTCGTGATTTTGTGCTTAGGACTCGTTAGATGTGTCGCTGCACGAAAGTGAGTTGTATATGTCTTTCCGGTCATCGTACTAGCTCGAAAGAGTGGTACGATCATAGAATGACCTCCCCTTATCCACGACCTAAGTCTAAGTTTCGATTGATTCATAATTCATGGTGGTATGAGTTGTGGATCTCTTACCCTAGTCCCTTTTATTCTTGTTTCCTTAGTGTAGTTTTAGTTAGTTCTCTCCGCTTCTCGCGACCATCACCTGACCTAGCTTGTTCGTCGCTCGTATGCCTAGGCTAAGCAGCAGGACCTTCCTCGTGTTCGACACCCCCACTCATACTACGACGGGGTTTTCTCAATTGGTAAGAAAACCCCTCCTATCAATAAGAAACGAGCACAACATGGAATGCTAGAAATAATAAGTATGATGTCCTCGAGTTTAGCTACTGCTTCTTCCTAGGCATGTAGAAGACGCGGTTGCGCACGGGGGCCTTGTGATCAGGATCAATCCCTTGTTTCTGTGGGTAGAAATTTGACTTGTGAGCCGGTTGCCTGCCCTTGTAGCACAGTATGGGGGTACCATCACATCTCCTACCCGGGTGTAGAACCTTCTTGCAGCCGTTGCATAACTTCATACTCTGTTCTTGAACGGGTTGGCTGGTTTACTGATGATCGTTGTCATCTTCATAACAGGGCCTCTTGGCTGCAGGTTGAGTAGAGAACTCCTTTGATCTCTTCCTTGCTTCGTCTTCCTCCACTATCGAAGCGTGGATCTCCAGAGCTACTTCGTAAGCTCGTTGAAAAGTCGTAGCACTGCTGCTGATTACATGGACGCGGATACGGGGGTCCATCTTCTTTATGTATCTCTTCACCCTCTCGGCTTCAGATGGGATGACTACAGTACCGAACCTAGACAAATCTGTAAATTTGTTCATATAAGCTTGTACAGACATGCTGTAACGATGTTAACGGTGATAACGTTGTATACAGGACATTACCAATCGATTTTACAACGGAAAATATGACTAAAACTCATGGTAAACTAATAATCATTGTTATTATTCTGAATCCCAAAAGGAAAATAGAAAACTAATCCAAAATCAAAGTCCTATAATAAGAAATAAATCTATACTCCTAAAATAGAAAAGTAAAATAGGGGCCTAAATCTCTCGCCAAACTCAACCCGTCTCTATACTCTATCCTGCTCACCCGCAAAATAGAATTGGGGGTCCACCATCAGTGGCGAGTAACTAGACTGTTCCAATCAGCAGTGGAACCAAATAACATAAAATAATAGATCAAATAGCAAGCACATCATAACCAACTCATCCATCAATTATAACATCAAGTAATACTACTAACAGTAACATACAACAGAGAGCACAGGCAGCGGAATAACTTTGACATCATCATTTACCATACTCAAAGATTATAAATCTTATTCATCAATACAATTATTAACATTAATATACATCAAGGATATTTCCGACACGACCGAAGTCGATACAACAAACAAGTCCCCGACACGGCTCGAGGCTAATACAACAAACATGTCCCCGACACAACTCAAGGCCGATACAACAAACAAGTCCCCGACACGGCTCGAGGCCGATACAACAAACAAAGTCCCCAACACAGCTCAAGGCCGATACAACAAACAAGTCCCCGAACGGCTCAAGGCCGATACAACAAACAAATTCCCCAACACAGCTCATGGCCGATACAACAAACAAGTCCCCGACACGGCTCTAGGCCGATAGAACAAACAGTCCCCGACACGGCTTAAGGCCGATACAACCAACAAAGTCCCCGACACGGCTCAAGGCCGATACAACAAATAAATTCCCCGACACAGCTCAAGGCCGATACAACAAACAAAGTCCCCGACACGGCACAAGGCCGTTACAACAAACAAATTCCATGACACGGTTAAAGGCCGATACAACATTGACACGTCCGACTCAAACATTAAATGACACGACATGAAATAAAGTAACAATTGATATGACTCGAACCAAATGACACCAACAATCATGTATGACTCTTACAGTAATGACACAACAAGTTCACCAATCCATACAAGCAACATATAATGATAATAATTAATTCTATTAATTTTTCCTTCTATAAAAAAATTAATTCTTTTTATTAGAATCTAAATAACTCAAAGGCTAAAACAAAATTATAATTTTATTAATTATCTCCATGCAATTCGATTATTCAGGACTTCACCAAATCATCACTTCGTTCCTTAATTTGATATGATTAAATAAAGTTAAACAAGCATACTAAATTTAAATAAATTTATCTAAGTACAATAGATTCAGGTACAAATACATGAAAAATGTTATTGTCAAATCAAAATCAAAATACCCTTCTTTCTTACCTCAACCATTCGGCCATCAGCAACAATTATCCACAATTGATCAAACCTTCAAGAACTTGCATAAATATTCATGTTCATCATTAAATCATTCTAAACACTTTGATTAATCACATAAACGAATCAAAAATCATCATTTTGCTGCAAATTAATCAAGAAAGTCAAGAATCAAATATCGCACAATCATCGTCATCACACGGCATCAACATGGGTATTCAAGAACTTAATTCAATTTATTAAATCATGAAATTAATTAAATATAAAAAAAAACATAAAATATGCATAAATCATGGATTATAATAAGATTAAATTAAAAAGACTCAATCTTGATACCAAACCCCAATTTATCCGAATCACATGTACAAAAGGATAAACATCATGCTTTCTATCTAATCTAGTATTCTATGTAGGTTGATCCTAATGCTAAGTGAAAAAGAAAGTTACCTTAGAAGAAACTACACAAACACACGCACAACACTCGCCCATAAAATTTACACTCGACACCACTCACGACCACGAGCCAAGCAACACGTCCAACTATGTGATTCTCGGTTCAAGCTTGATGATGGTTTGAAGGCGTGAACAATCTTCAATGGTGTGTTCGAATTGAAGAAGGATTTGTGTGGTGATTTGTGGAGAATGTCGTGAAGCTTAGAAGAGAGGAAGAGAGTTTAATTTGTTTGGAGTGAAATAAAGTGAATAATGTTTACAAAGGGTGGGTCTTTAGGATATAAATAGGTAGGCTTTAGTAGATTTTAGCAGTTATTTTAGGAAGTAAAATAAGGTGAAAATAACTAAGAGGGTCGGCTAGGAGCAGGGTTAGCAAGGGTTTTGGGCTTGAATAAATTAAACAAAATTAAGTCTTTTGGCCCAAATTAAATAGTTTGGGCTTAAAGGCTTAATTTTCAACGAAATTTTACGGCACAAAAATCCGGGTCGTTACACATGCCCCGTTGGCTGAGAGTAAGGAACTCCGCTTGCATTTGCCACCTCAACTCGTCCGGGTAAAACCATTCTTGAATCTTCTCGGTGAAGTCTCGCCAGTTCATATTTAACTCCGTCTCGAGGTTAGCCCTTATGGTACTCCACCAGTTGTTTGCTTCACCCTTAAGGTAATAGGCGGCTATCGGCACTCTTTCTGTCTCCGAACACCCTATGGCGTCAAAGAGTTTCCTCATCTCTCGTATCCAATTCTCTAACACAAATGGATTAGCTGTACCCTCGTAGGTCGGGGGTCGATGATGAACAATTTGGTCAAAACAAGACGGTTGACTGGGTGGTTGCACGCTCCGCTGCGCCAAAGTGAGGATTGCATCCTCTAGTGCGCGACGACGGTTCCGAGAAATAGTAAATCGAGCTAGAGATGCCATCCTGCAAAAGTGTAAACGAATTAGGAGAAACAACACAACACCGAAGGAAATTAAGAAAACTAAAGAATAAAATCATTCTTAACCCTGGTCGCTACCCAAAGTTGCTCACACTACAGTTTCAGGGTTTTGTGATCTAAATTACATTCTTGATTACATAAAGCACTCAACTCACAGTTTACTTATGAAGAAGTAAACTCGAGGTTAACCTAAATCTTTTATTACCAATTGTAACGACCCGCATTTTAGCAACGACATTATCGGTGATAACGTCTTAAATAGGAATTACCAATCGATTCAATGACGAAAAATATAACTAAAATTCATGGTAAAAAGATAATCGTTGTTATTATTATGAATCCCAAAGACAAATTAATAAACTAAACCAAAGTCATAGTTCTAAACACATGAAATAAATCTACAATCTACTAAAAACAGGAAGGAAAAAATGGTGTCTAGATCTCTCGCCAAACACTTATCCCGACTCTATGCTTCTTTCTGCTCACCTGCAAAATGAAAATGGGGGTCCACCGTCAGTGGCGAGTAACTAGAATGTCCTACTTAGAAGTAGGACCACATTACATAAAATAACAGGTTAGAAATACAGGAAACAATATGTAACAATAACGTACATAACAAACATATAATACCATAATCAAGGTTACGCAGCGGAAACAACATATTCATAATCATTCATAATTCACATCATAACTCAATCAACACGACATCTCCAACAAACAAACAAACTTGCCCCGCTCAGTTCATCACCAATGAACTGATATACCCGCTGAATTTATCATAGATAAACCGATAGACACAACTTGCTTGGTCTTCAACCGATAGACATAACCCGCTCGATCTTCAACCGATAGACACGACCCGCTCGGTCTTCAACCACTAGACACAAGACAACATCAAACAAGAACACATACATACCCCGCTCAATTTCATCACCGATGAGCTGATAGATCTGCTCAGTTTATCACCGATAAATCGATAGACTCGACTCGCTCGGTCTTCAACCGATAGACACGACAAGACTCAATAAAGACTCAATGACACCATTCATTACCATAACGCCATTCCTCATGCAATTCACGCAACATCAAAACATCATACTAACTTTCTATAGCCAATTCATCAACTATGCAATTATAATACGAAAACTTGAGTAACATAACAAACAAGGTAGTAACAAGAATATCAAAACATGGAAAATAACATGCTTTTTCCCATTTAGTCACACGCACCAAGATAAACAAGGTAATAACAAGAATCTACAAGATTTAAACTAAGAACAATAGCATTCATCATGAAAGGTTAAAGCTTTAATCAAGAATATGAATTATCAAGAGTAACATGTTGATATTGCAAAACAGGAATTAAAATTCAAACTTTTATTCATCATACAACTCGTATAAACAAGAAAGTAGTACAATTCAAGAACTTAACACCATGCATTGAAATTCATAAGAGCAATCAACAAGATCCATCAACTACTTGGTAACTTGAAAGATTAACAATGATTCATGAAATTCAAGCAAAGAACAAATAAAAACTCATGCTTGCTATTGCCATTAAACTCACGCATAAAACAAATGAAAAGGCAGATTCAAGAACTTCATAGATTTGCAAGATTCATACAAGATTCATAATTAAAGATCACATAATATCATTACATAAAAATAATTGATCAAGAGTCAACAAAATCAAGGGAAAACACGAAAAGCAATCACTCTAAACACTAAGACATCTCACGCATAGGATCAACAACAATCAACAAATTTCTAAACTATTATCCTATGTAATCTAATCCTAATCCTAAGTAGAATAGAATTAGTTACCTATTGAATAAGACACAGAAAATACACGCCCAAGAACACGAGTCACACCCGACACCACGCTTGGCCATGAGCCAATCCACACGTTCAACAATGTGAAGATGGTTCAATGGCTTGAACAATCTTCAATGGATGAATTTGGTTCGATGAAGGGAAAGATGAAAATTGGATGGCTGTTATAAGGGAGTGTCGTGTGGTATGTGAGAGGAAGAGAGGTTTTGCTTTGAGTTTTTTTATTGTTATAATGATATAATGACAAAGGGTAGACCTATGGGATTTATATAGGATAGGCTTACTAGATTTTAGGGGGTGGTTTAGGAAGTGAATTAACGGGAAAAACAAGGGAGGGGGCCGACAAAGGGGGCTTATGTCCACGGTTTTGGACTTGCATCAACCATACACTTAAGTCCTTTGGCCGCAAAATAGAATGTTCGTGCTTTGAGGCTTAATTTCACACAAAAATTTACGGCCCAAAAATCCGGGTCGTTAGATTATAATACTAAACGAGACTCGAAAGGCAACATTGAATGTTTTAAGGATAGACTTGTTGCTAAAGGATTCACCCGAAAAGATGGTATTGACTACAAGTAGACCTTTTCTCCATTGTCAAAGAAAGATTTCTTAAGAATTGTTTTAGTTTTACTGGCTCATAATGATCTTGAGCTTCATCAAATGGATGTGAAAACTGTCTTTTTGAATGGTGAATTAGAGGAGGAAGTTTATATGGACCACCCTGAAGAGTTTTTGGCCACAGGAAAAAACACATGGTGTTTAAGTTGAGGAAGTCAATATATGGACTAAAATAAGCTTCAAGACAATGGTATTTAAAGTTCAACAGCACTATCACATCTTATGGATTTGTGGAAGTCATTGTTGATAAGTGTATCTATATTAAGATCAGTGGGAACAAGTTTGTGATTTTAGTCTTATATGTTGATGACATTTTGCTTGCTGCAAATGACATGGGAATTTTACATGATACAAAGAGGTATCTCTCAAAGAACTTTGAAATGAAGGATATGGGTGAGGCATCATTTGTGATTGGAATAAAGATCTATTGTAATCGATCACAAGGATGGCTAGGTATGTCTCAGAAGGGTTATATCAATAAGATTTTAGAGATATATAGTTGATGTGAATGTGAAACTCTTCCCTATGAATGGTTAGAAGTTTAACACTCAAAGAAAATGGAACAAAAATCGCACATAAAAACAGAAACAATTTGAACAGAAAATTAAAAGATAGATAAACCAAACCACAAGAACATACTCAATGATTTGGGGTCTTAGGCTGAGATAAGACACACTCAATCTCTCCTAATCTTGTCACTCAAGAACACACTCAAAGTAACAAGGAAAACACAAACTACTTTGGACAAACTCAAAGAAGTAATATGCTCAAACTCACGTTTTCTTTTGTATAATTCTCAATGCTTTAATTAATCATAAGCTCTCCTTATATAGTGGAATGGAGCAGCAAAAGAACACAAAAAGACTTCAAAATAACCTAGAAAAACTGGCCAAACATAGGGGATCCAAGGCCAACAGTTTTCCTTGAATCAAGCACTCTACTTAATGACTATTTTAATGCCATAAATCAGCTAGAACAACCTAGAATAAACTAGAACAAACTAATTAAAATCAGCAACATCACAAGCCTTAAAATCAGTAACACCACACGCCACATCACATCCAAAAGACGGGCCTTCAATCTTTGGGCCTTCAATCAACCCATGAAATGCAACACTTGAATTCAGTCCTAGGAGATGATGGATAAAACCCACGAGCTTCTAAGGCTAAATTAGTGGCGTCTTGAGACAATGGCGTTGACTTTGGATCATTCCCCCCGTCTTCAGAAGAGTTTGCCCTCAAACTAGCATCGTCTAGGTAAGGCGACAAATCCCCCACATTGAAGGTAGCGCTGACACCCATCAACCTGTTGTAACCTTGTTG
This sequence comes from Salicornia ramosissima, assembly GCA_951394345.1. Classification (NCBI taxonomy): domain Eukaryota; kingdom Viridiplantae; phylum Streptophyta; class Magnoliopsida; order Caryophyllales; family Amaranthaceae; genus Salicornia; species Salicornia ramosissima. The sequence goes on along the minus strand of OX596236.1, from coordinate 31,075,591 downwards.
TAGCACAAGAAGATTACAAGGGACTAGCCAATTTGATTTGATAGAAACAAGTCAAAGATGGATACAGATTTCACCACCAACTTCGAAACTTGGGCTATATAACTCGTGGGAATTGGATACAGATTTCACCACCAATTTCTACAAGTTAGGTTCCTAAGATCACAGCCTAATTGAGCCAAAAATTAGACAAGCAAAGGAGGGGGGGTTGTTTCGGATTTCAAGAGAGAAACCAAAGACAAAAATACAATTTGTTTTGAGTCAAGATAATCTGATTTTTCATTGAAGTTCAAGGCCTATATTTATAATTACAACTTAAGATAAGATAAGGCTAATTAGAGAGTTTAAATCTTATCCTATGAAATCAGAAATTGTGAAGCTAAAAGAGGATAACAAAATCAGTTTCAAAAGATAGGGCCAGCCGGATTTGAAGCCCTCCCATAAAGACTTCATAATTGCTTTGTCTCTCCTTTAATTGCTCCTTTAATCCCCTTGCTTGGCCAGCTGAATTCTAGCTGAATTCTTGAAGCTTCTTGAAGCTATTAAAGCCGGTTCCAGAAGCTTCACTTGATGACTCATGCCTTGTTTATTGCTAGCTTTTACTACTTGACTCAATGTTAAAAATAACTTTTAAAAAAAAAAAGGGGTTCGATTTATACTAACAAGGATCGAACCTTACTAACACAACTTAACTGAAATTTCAATAAACAAAGGAAAATAAAACTTGACTTGGCTGGATGACAACTCGACCCATATCATAGATGGCACTTCGAACCATAGTGATGATCTTGCCATCTTGAATCATTGAACTAGGAGGCCGGATCACATCATTCTCCCCTTCTTTGGAAGAGTTTGACCTCAAACTTGGCAACTCTTCAAGCTCATCAAAATAGGGGGACAAGTCTTGCACATTAAAGGTAGATGACACTCCATAATCCCCTGGTAATTCTACCTTATAAGCATTGTCATTTACTTTCTCCATGATTTCGAATGGACCATCACTTCTAGGACTGATTTTAGAACGTCTCTTAGTTGGAAAACGTTCCTTTCTCAAATGAACCCATACGAGATCACCTTTCTTAAAGTGCACCGAGGTTCTTTTCTTATCATAGTATTCCTTCACCTTGGCATTGGCTCGCTCAATCTGACCTCGAACTTTCTCATGGATTGATTGGATCTCTTTGGCTCGTTCACTAGCTTCTTGGCTGAATTTGGTCGGAGTTGGAAATGGGGCCAAATCAATTGGAGTGCACGGATTGAACCCATAGACAACTTCAAATGGACTCAAGCTTGTTGTTCTGCTAGGAACTCGATTGTAAGAAAATTCAGCATGAGGTAGCACATCTTCCCATTGGCTAGGACGCTTCGTAGCTAAGGACCGTAGTAATGACCCTAAAGTCCTATTGGTGACTTCGGTTTGACCATCAGTTTGGGGATGGCTTGAAGTACTGAATTTCAGCTTTGTTCCCATTTTGCGCCATAGGGTAAGCCAAAAATGACTTAGGAACTTGGTGTCTCGATCACTAACCATTGTTTTGGGAATTCCATGCAAACGTACCACTTCTTTGAAATAAAGATCTGCCACACGACTTGCATCATGGGTAGTATGGCATGGGATGAAGTGAGCCATTTTTGAGAATCGATCAACAACCACCATGATCGAATCCTTTCTGTTTTTAGTGAGGGGAAGTCCTACCACGAAATCAAGACTTACATCTTCCCATGGGGCTTGAGGTATGGGCAAGGGCATAAGATACCCTTGAGGCAACTGATGGCTCTTAGCCTTTTGGCACTTCACGCACCGTTTAACAATGAATTCCACATCTCTCTTCAGTCGTGGCCAATAAAAGTATTCAGAAATGAGATTGTAGGTCTTCTCAATTCCAAAGTGACCAGCCATTCCTCCCTCATGGAACTCTTTGATTAAGCTTTCTCTCAAACTAGATTTGGGAACACAAATGCTATTTCCTTTGAAAAGGAACCCATCCAAAATGTAAAAGTCTTTTTGGGGATGGCTTTTACATTTTAGAAAGATCTCACCAAAATCAGAATCATCACCATAGCATTGTTTCATTTCTTCAACTCCTATCACACGTGTGCTTAAGGAATTAAGCAACACATATCTCCTTGATAATGCATCGGCACCTTTGTTCATTTCTCCTTTCTTGTGCTTGATCATGAAGTGAAATGACTGAAGAAATTCGACCCACTTGGCATGGCGAGCATGGAGCTTTTGTTGGCTTTGTAAGAACTTGAGTGCTTCATGGTCTGAATGTAGGATGAATTCTTTAGGCAATAGGTAATGCCTCCAATGGTCTAAAGCACGAACAAGAGCCAAAAATTCTTTGTCATAGGTTGAATATCTCCTTTGAACATCATTGAGCTTTTCACTGAAATAGGCAATGGGACGCCTATTTTGAGATAGGACAGCTCCTATTCCAACACCACTAGCATCACATTCAATCTCAAACACATCATCAAAGTTAGGTAAAACAAGAACTGGAGCAGTAGTAAGCAATCTTTTAACCTCTTCAAATGCCTTTTGAGCATTTGGATTCCATTCAAACTTTGATAGCTTGGTGAGTTCGGTGATGGGAGCCATGAGAGTACTGAAATTTCGCACGAACCTCCTATAAAAAGAGGCTAAACCGTGGAAGCTTCTGATTTGCTGGACTGATTGTGGCGTGGGCCACTCATTGATTGCCTTCACTTTGTCTTCATCAACTTCAATACCATTACATGACACTTTAAATCCTAGAAAAGTTACAAAACTAGAAAAGAAATCACACTTATCTAAATTACCATACAATTGTTCTCTTGCTAAAACAGAAAATACTTCTCTAAGATGTGATACATGCTCATCATCATCTCTACTATAAACTAAAATATCATCAAAATAAACTACTACAAAGCGACCAATAAAAGGTTTCAGAACTTGATTCATCAAACGCATGAAGGTAGAAGGTGCGTTTGTTAAACCAAATGGCATGACAAGCCATTCGAACAATCCATCCTTGGTTTTGAAAGCTGTTTTCCATTCATCTCCTTCGAAAATTCGAATTTGATGATAGCCACTTTTAAGATCAATTTTCGAAAATACTTTAGCACCATGTAAATCATCTAACAAATCATTCAATCTTGGAATTGGAAATCGATATTTGATAGTGATTTTGTTAATAGGCCTACTATCCACACACATACGCCATTCACCATTTTTCTTTGGAACAAGTAAGGTAGGACATGCACACGGGCTCAAGGACTCTCGAATCAATCCCTTAGACAACAACTCATCAACTTGCCTTCTTATCTCCTCGGTCTCCTTAGGATTAGTTCTATAGGCCGGTTTATTTGGTAATATAGAACCGGGAATCAAGTCAATTTTGTGTTGGATGTCTCTTTTGGGAGGTAGGGCATTGGGCATTTCAGAGGGGAAAACAAAAGAGAACTCTTGGAAGAGGGAATTAAGTAAGGGATGGAGGGGTTCTTTTGGAGGTGAGGGGCTGTCTCCAAGTCCACTTAAAATGAGCCCTTTGTGGGGTTTGAACTCATGATATTCAGACTTGATGAGGGTAGTAAGAGTAGTGGGTAAGGGGTTATTGTTCTGTTTTGGGACGGTTTTGGGTGGTGGTAAAGGAGTTAACACAATTTTCTTGCCATTTTTAACAAATGAGTATGTATTTTTATATCCATCATGAATAACTCTCCTATCAAACAACCAAGGTCGTCCAAGCAACAAATGACACGCATCCATGGGGATTACATCACAATACAACTCTTCTTGATAATTGTTACCAATGCTAAATGAAATCAGAATTTGTTTATCAACTTGTACACCTTTTCCTTGATTAAGCCATTGGATTACATATGGATTTTTGTGAGGAGTTGTTTTTAATCCCAATTTGTCCACCATATTCTGAGACGCCACATTCGTACAACTACCACCATCAATAATTAGAGTACATACCTTGTTCTTGATGGTACAACGGGAGTGAAAGATTGCCTCTCGTTGTAAATTCTCATCTTTGCCAACCAAGCTGCTTAGGGCACGCCTAACAACTAAACACTCACCTTCATCGGGTCCTAGGAACACTTCATCTTGCTCCTGATCCGATTCTTCAACATCATCATAATCATGATTCTCTTCTGGTTCTTCCTTTTCACATTCAATCAAAGAGATTACTCTCTTATTTGGGCATTCGGTTGCAATATGGCCAAAGCCATGACAACGAAAACATTTTCTGGGTTGGGCTGAATTTTGTGGTTTAGGAGGATTAGTGGGCTGATTTTGTGGTTTGGGTGGATTAGAGGAGGCTATTTTGAGTGGTGTTTGGTATGGACGGTTGAATGGGGAAGGGGCTGTTTTGGAAAAGGGACGTGAGGTCTCTTTCCCTTTGGCCTTTTGTTGGGCTTCAACTTTGTGAGATAGAATGACTAACTCCTCCAAAGTTGAGTAGGGGTGTAACTCAACAACATTTGCAATTCGAGGGTCCAACCCTCCAAGGAAACGAACCAAAGTTTGGGGTTCGTCCTCTTCGACATCACACTTCATGGTTAATCCTTCAAATTCTCTTGCATATTCCTCTACTGATTTCATTCCTTGTCTCAACTTGTGGAACTTCTGAAAATTTTCTTGGACATAGTAAGTAGGTAAAAACTTGCTTTTCATCAACTTATTCATTTTAGGCCAAGTTCTGACCTTGTCTTTACCTTGCCTTTGCCTTTTTGCATTTACATTTGACCACCAAGTGGACGCATATTTTCTGAGTTTTAAGGCAATAATTTTCACTTTCTTGTCCTCCGGAGTATTCTTGTAATCGAACACTCTTTCAACGGTGTTCAACCATTCGATGAACTCATCGGCATCAATCTTGCCATCATATTCTGGAATATCAACCTTGATATCATTATTGTTTGGCCTTGTTCTTGGAGTTTCATCTTCAACTCCTGGATCACTACTTTGTTCACTTCGAGTGGGTGAACCTTCTCTTTGCCTAATGAGTCTCCTCATTAGGTCCGCCATTTCTGTTTGCATAGTAGCCATTTGAGCCCTTAAGCTCTCCTTCTCTTCTTCACTTTTCTGAATGTATTCTTGCCAATTGGGAGGTGGGTTCGACATTTTGGTTTTTTTTTTTTTTGATTTTTTTTTTTTTTTGTGTGGAGAGGGGTTGTTGGACGTGGGGTAAGGGGGCAGAACGGGGTTGTTTTTGTGGAGGAGAAAGGTGGCTAGACCTGCATGGGCCACCAAATGTTGTAACCTTGTTGTAGCACAAGAAGATTACAAGGGACTAGCCAATTTGATTTGATAGAAACAAGTCAAAGATGGATACAGATTTCACCACCAACTTCGAAACTTGGGCTATATAACTCGTGGGAATTGGATACAGATTTCACCACCAATTTCTACAAGTTAGGTTCCTAAGATCACAGCCTAATTGAGCCAAAAATTAGACAAGCAAAGGAGGGGGGGTTGTTTCGGATTTCAAGAGAGAAACCAAAGACAAAAATACAATTTGTTTTGAGTCAAGATAATCTGATTTTTCATTGAAGTTCAAGGCCTATATTTATAATTACAACTTAAGATAAGATAAGGCTAATTAGAGAGTTTAAATCTTATCCTATGAAATCAGAAATTGTGAAGCTAAAAGAGGATAACAAAATCAGTTTCAAAAGATAGGGCCAGCCGGATTTGAAGCCCTCCCATAAAGACTTCATAATTGCTTTGTCTCTCCTTTAATTGCTCCTTTAATCCCCTTGCTTGGCCAGCTGAATTCTAGCTGAATTCTTGAAGCTTCTTGAAGCTATTAAAGCCGGTTCCAGAAGCTTCACTTGATGACTCATGCCTTGTTTATTGCTAGCTTTTACTACTTGACTCAATGTTAAAAATAACTTTAAAAAAAAAGGGGTTCGATTTATACTAACAAGGATCGAACCCTACTAACACAACTTAACTGAAATTTCAATAAACAAAGGAAAATAAAACTTGACTTGGCTGGATGACAACTCGACCCATATCATAGATGGCACTTCGAACCATAGTGATGATCTTGCCATCTTGAATCATTGAACTAGGAGGCCGGATCACATCATTCTCCCCTTCTTTGGAAGAGTTTGACCTCAAACTTGGCAACTCTTCAAGCTCATCAAAATAGGGGGACAAGTCTTGCACATTAAAGGTAGATGACACTCCATAATCCCCTGGTAATTCTACCTTATAAGCATTGTCATTTACTTTCTCCATGATTTCGAATGGACCATCACTTCTAGGACTGATTTTAGAACGTCTCTTAGTTGGAAAACGTTCCTTTCTCAAATGAACCCATACGAGATCACCTTTCTTAAAGTGCACCGAGGTTCTTTTCTTATCATAGTATTCCTTCACCTTGGCATTGGCTCGCTCAATCTGACCTCGAACTTTCTCATGGATTGATTGGATCTCTTTGGCTCGTTCACTAGCTTCTTGGCTGAATTTGGTCGGAGTTGGAAATGGGGCCAAATCAATTGGAGTGCACGGATTGAACCCATAGACAACTTCAAATGGACTCAAGCTTGTTGTTCTGCTAGGAACTCGATTGTAAGAAAATTCAGCATGAGGTAGCACATCTTCCCATTGGCTAGGACGCTTCGTAGCTAAGGACCGTAGTAATGACCCTAAAGTCCTATTGGTGACTTCGGTTTGACCATCAGTTTGGGGATGGCTTGAAGTACTGAATTTCAGCTTTGTTCCCATTTTGCGCCATAGGGTAAGCCAAAAATGACTTAGGAACTTGGTGTCTCGATCACTAACCATTGTTTTGGGAATTCCATGCAAACGTACCACTTCTTTGAAATAAAGATCTGCCACACGACTTGCATCATGGGTAGTATGGCATGGGATGAAGTGAGCCATTTTTGAGAATCGATCAACAACCACCATGATCGAATCCTTTCTGTTTTTAGTGAGGGGAAGTCCTACCACGAAATCAAGACTTACATCTTCCCATGGGGCTTGAGGTATGGGCAAGGGCATAAGATACCCTTGAGGCAACTGATGGCTCTTAGCCTTTTGGCACTTCACGCACCGTTTAACAATGAATTCCACATCTCTCTTCAGTCGTGGCCAATAAAAGTATTCAGAAATGAGATTGTAGGTCTTCTCAATTCCAAAGTGACCAGCCATTCCTCCCTCATGGAACTCTTTGATTAAGCTTTCTCTCAAACTAGATTTGGGAACACAAATGCTATTTCCTTTGAAAAGGAACCCATCCAAAATGTAAAAGTCTTTTTGGGGATGGCTTTTACATTTTAGAAAGATCTCACCAAAATCAGAATCATCACCATAGCATTGTTTCATTTCTTCAACTCCTATCACACGTGTGCTTAAGGAATTAAGCAACACATATCTCCTTGATAATGCATCGGCACCTTTGTTCATTTCTCCTTTCTTGTGCTTGATCATGAAGTGAAATGACTGAAGAAATTCGACCCACTTGGCATGGCGAGCATGGAGCTTTTGTTGGCTTTGTAAGAACTTGAGTGCTTCATGGTCTGAATGTAGGATGAATTCTTTAGGCAATAGGTAATGCCTCCAATGGTCTAAAGCACGAACAAGAGCCAAAAATTCTTTGTCATAGGTTGAATATCTCCTTTGAACATCATTGAGCTTTTCACTGAAATAGGCAATGGGACGCCTATTTTGAGATAGGACAGCTCCTATTCCAACACCACTAGCATCACATTCAATCTCAAACACATCATCAAAGTTAGGTAAAACAAGAACTGGAGCAGTAGTAAGCAATCTTTTAACCTCTTCAAATGCCTTTTGAGCATTTGGATTCCATTCAAACTTTGATAGCTTGGTGAGTTCGGTGATGGGAGCCATGAGAGTACTGAAATTTCGCACGAACCTCCTATAAAAAGAGGCTAAACCGTGGAAGCTTCTGATTTGCTGGACTGATTGTGGCGTGGGCCACTCATTGATTGCCTTCACTTTGTCTTCATCAACTTCAATACCATTACATGACACTTTAAATCCTAGAAAAGTTACAAAACTAGAAAAGAAATCACACTTATCTAAATTACCATACAATTGTTCTCTTGCTAAAACAGAAAATACTTCTCTAAGATGTGATACATGCTCATCATCATCTCTACTATAAACTAAAATATCATCAAAATAAACTACTACAAAGCGACCAATAAAAGGTTTCAGAACTTGATTCATCAAACGCATGAAGGTAGAAGGTGCGTTTGTTAAACCAAATGGCATGACAAGCCATTCGAACAATCCATCCTTGGTTTTGAAAGCTGTTTTCCATTCATCTCCTTCGAAAATTCGAATTTGATGATAGCCACTTTTAAGATCAATTTTCGAAAATACTTTAGCACCATGTAAATCATCTAACAAATCATTCAATCTTGGAATTGGAAATCGATATTTGATAGTGATTTTGTTAATAGGCCTACTATCCACACACATACGCCATTCACCATTTTTCTTTGGAACAAGTAAGGTAGGACATGCACACGGGCTCAAGGACTCTCGAATCAATCCCTTAGACAACAACTCATCAACTTGCCTTCTTATCTCCTCGGTCTCCTTAGGATTAGTTCTATAGGCCGGTTTATTTGGTAATATAGAACCGGGAATCAAGTCAATTTTGTGTTGGATGTCTCTTTTGGGAGGTAGGGCATTGGGCATTTCAGAGGGGAAAACAAAAGAGAACTCTTGGAAGAGGGAATTAAGTAAGGGATGGAGGGGTTCTTTTGGAGGTGAGGGGCTGTCTCCAAGTCCACTTAAAATGAGCCCTTTGTGGGGTTTGAACTCATGATATTCAGACTTGATGAGGGTAGTAAGAGTAGTGGGTAAGGGGTTATTGTTCTGTTTTGGGACGGTTTTGGGTGGTGGTAAAGGAGTTAACACAATTTTCTTGCCATTTTTAACAAATGAGTATGTATTTTTATATCCATCATGAATAACTCTCCTATCAAACAACCAAGGTCGTCCAAGCAACAAATGACACGCATCCATGGGGATTACATCACAATACAACTCTTCTTGATAATTGTTACCAATGCTAAATGAAATCAGAATTTGTTTATCAACTTGTACACCTTTTCCTTGATTAAGCCATTGGATTACATATGGATTTTTGTGAGGAGTTGTTTTTAATCCCAATTTGTCCACCATATTCTGAGACGCCACATTCGTACAACTACCACCATCAATAATTAGAGTACATACCTTGTTCTTGATGGTACAACGGGAGTGAAAGATTGCCTCTCGTTGTAAATTCTCATCTTTGCCAACCAAGCTGCTTAGGGCACGCCTAACAACTAAACACTCACCTTCATCGGGTCCTAGGAACACTTCATCTTGCTCCTGATCCGATTCTTCAACATCATCATAATCATGATTCTCTTCTGGTTCTTCCTTTTCACATTCAATCAAAGAGATTACTCTCTTATTTGGGCATTCGGTTGCAATATGGCCAAAGCCATGACAACGAAAACATTTTCTGGGTTGGGCTGAATTTTGTGGTTTAGGAGGATTAGTGGGCTGATTTTGTGGTTTGGGTGGATTAGAGGAGGCTATTTTGAGTGGTGTTTGGTATGGACGGTTGAATGGGGAAGGGGCTGTTTTGGAAAAGGGACGTGAGGTCTCTTTCCCTTTGGCCTTTTGTTGGGCTTCAACTTTGTGAGATAGAATGACTAACTCCTCCAAAGTTGAGTAGGGGTGTAACTCAACAACATTTGCAATTCGAGGGTCCAACCCTCCAAGGAAACGAACCAAAGTTTGGGGTTCGTCCTCTTCGACATCACACTTCATGGTTAATCCTTCAAATTCTCTTGCATATTCCTCTACTGATTTCATTCCTTGTCTCAACTTGTGGAACTTCTGAAAATTTTCTTGGACATAGTAAGTAGGTAAAAACTTGCTTTTCATCAACTTATTCATTTTAGGCCAAGTTCTGACCTTGTCTTTACCTTGCCTTTGCCTTTTTGCATTTACATTTGACCACCAAGTGGACGCATATTTTCTGAGTTTTAAGGCAATAATTTTCACTTTCTTGTCCTCCGGAGTATTCTTGTAATCGAACACTCTTTCAACGGTGTTCAACCATTCGATGAACTCATCGGCATCAATCTTGCCATCATATTCTGGAATATCAACCTTGATATCATTATTGTTTGGCCTTGTTCTTGGAGTTTCATCTTCAACTCCTGGATCACTACTTTGTTCACTTCGAGTGGGTGAACCTTCTCTTTGCCTAATGAGTCTCCTCATTAGGTCCGCCATTTCTGTTTGCATAGTAGCCATTTGAGCCCTTAAGCTCTCCTTCTCTTCTTCACTTTTCTGAATGTATTCTTGCCAATTGGGAGGTGGGTTCGACATTTTGGTTTTTTTTTTTTTTGATTTTTTTTTTTTTTTGTGTGGAGAGGGGTTGTTGGACGTGGGGTAAGGGGGCAGAACGGGGTTGTTTTTGTGGAGGAGAAAGGTGGCTAGACCTGCATGGGCCACCAAATGTTGTAACCTTGTTGTAGCACAAGAAGATTACAAGGGACTAGCCAATTTGATTTGATAGAAACAAGTCAAAGATGGATACAGATTTCACCACCAACTTCGAAACTTGGGCTATATAACTCGTGGGAATTGGATACAGATTTCACCACCAATTTCTACAAGTTAGGTTCCTAAGATCACAGCCTAATTGAGCCAAAAATTAGACAAGCAAAGGAGGGGGGGTTGTTTCGGATTTCAAGAGAGAAACCAAAGACAAAAATACAATTTGTTTTGAGTCAAGATAATCTGATTTTTCATTGAAGTTCAAGGCCTATATTTATAATTACAACTTAAGATAAGATAAGGCTAATTAGAGAGTTTAAATCTTATCCTATGAAATCAGAAATTGTGAAGCTAAAAGAGGATAACAAAATCAGTTTCAAAAGATAGGGCCAGCCGGATTTGAAGCCCTCCCATAAAGACTTCATAATTGCTTTGTCTCTCCTTTAATTGCTCCTTTAATCCCCTTGCTTGGCCAGCTGAATTCTAGCTGAATTCTTGAAGCTTCTTGAAGCTATTAAAGCCGGTTCCAGAAGCTTCACTTGATGACTCATGCCTTGTTTATTGCTAGCTTTTACTACTTGACTCAATGTTAAAAATAACTTTTTAAAAAAAAAAGGGGTTCGATTTATACTAACAAGGATCGAACCTTACTAACACAACTTAACTGAAATTTCAATAAACAAAGGAAAATAAAACTTGACTTGGCTGGATGACAACTCGAACCATATCATAGATGGCACTTCGAACCATAGTGATGATCTTGCCATCTTGAATCATTGAACTAGGAGGCCGGATCACATCACAACCCCTCGGGAAGTTCAATTTTGTAGGCACTGTCATTTACCCGCTCGAGTACTCTAAATGGACCATCAGAACGTGGCATGAGTTTGTTTTTGCGGAGTTGAGGAAACCTTTCCTTTCTCAAGTGTAGCCAGACTAAGTCCCCTGGTTGAAAAACAGGTTGCTTGCGGTTCTTATTTGCTCTCTCTCGGTATTTTTTATTCATCTCCTCAATTTTGTTCTTCACTTGCTCACAATTTTTTGAAATGTTTCTATTCGCTTCCTTGCATCTTTTTCCACTTTTTCCCCTTTAGCCAAAGGAATAAGATCAATTGGGAGAAATGGATTCACCCCATAAACAACTTCAAAAGGAGAACGCGAAGTAGTCAATGAATGCGCCCTATTGTAAGCAAACTCCGCATGGGCTAGTTTCATGTCCCAATCCTTCTGCGTTTTGCTCACAAGACCACGCAACAAAGTATCCAAAGTTCTATTAGTAACCTCAGTTTGCCCATCTGTTTGGGGATGATGAGACGTACTAAATAGTAACTTGGTACCCACAAGTTTCCATAGTGTCCTCCAAAAGTGACTGAGGAACTTGGAATCTCTGTCAGACACTATACTTCGAGGAATGCCATGATGTTTGACGATTTCCTTGAAGTACAGTTCAGACACCTTCACTGCATCATCAGTTTTATTACATGCTACAAAGTGTGCCATTTTAGAAAATCTATCTACAACTACCATAATGCTATCTCTACCCCTCTATGTCCGTGGCAACCCCACAATGAAATCCATACTAACACTTTCCCATGGAGTATCGGGAACCGGCAATGGAGTGTAGAGCCCTTTTGTGAAGTGACTCTTGGCCCTTTGACACGTAGCACATCTTTCCACAACATGAGTTACATCCTTGATCATTCTAGGCCAATAGAAATGTTCGCCAAGAATATCAAGAGTCTTCTGAATTCCAAAATGACCAGCTAGACCGCCACTATGCACCTCACGAACCAGCAATTCTCGAACTCCACTCTTTGGAACACAAAGCTTGTTACCCTTGAATAAGTAACTTTCCTGCCACACTAACTCCTTGCTTGGTTTGTTAACCCCAAAAGAAAAATCAGGATCTTCTTTATAGTACTCCTTGAGTTGTTCAAAACCCAATATCTTCGTATCCACCATAGTAAGCAAGTAAGTTCGCCGTGACAAAGCATCCGCAACTACATTACTATTCCCATCTTTGTATTTGGAGCTAAATGTGAATGATTGAAGAAACTCAACCCATTTAGCATGTCTTTTGTTGAGTTTGTGTTGGCCATGTATGAATTTTAGTGCCTCATGATCAGAATGTAGAACAAATGGCTTTGGCCTAAGGTATTGAGACCAATGGTCAAGTGCTCTAACTATGGCATGAAACTCTCGATCATAGGTGGAATAATTCAGCTTCGCTCCACTCAACTTTTCACTAAAGTAACTCACAGGCTTCTTCTCTTGAATTAAAACGGCACCTATCCCAATCCCACTCGCATCACACTCCACCTCAAACACTTTGTTGAAATCAGGAAGCACAAGAATAGGAGCATTGCAAAGCATATCTTTGACCTTCTCAAAGGCCCTTTGAGCGTTCTCTCCCCATTCGAATTCTCCCTTCTTGGTTAATTCAGTGATTGGAGCCATGATAGTAGAGAAGTTTCTAATGAACCTCCTATAGAAGGAAGCTAGCCCATGAAAACTTCGAACCTCGTGCACATTGGTTGGAGTCGATCAAGTCTGGACCGCCTTCACCTTCTCTGGATCTACATGTACCCCCTCTCTAGTTACAATGTATCCTAAGAATACAACACTATGAGTCATGAATACACATTTCTCAAGCTTACCATACAACTTCACCTCCCTCAATTTTTCAAACAACCTCCTCAAATGAATTACATGATCTTCATTGTTTTTACTATACACAAGAATATCGTCTAAGTAAACGACAATAAAATCATTAAGAAAAGGACGGAGGACTTCGTTCATCAATCTCATGAAGGAGCTTGGGGCGTTGCAAAGCCCAAACGGCATTACCAACCACTCATACAACCCTTGCTTTGTTTTGAAAGCCGTTTTCCATTCATCCCCCTCCCGAATTCTCATTTGATGGTATCCACTCCTTAGATCAATTTTGGAAAAGACCAACGAACTACTCAACTCATCTAACATATCTTTCAAGCGAGGCATGGGGAAACGATATTTGATCGTTATATTGTTTATGGAACGACTATCAACACACATTCTCCAAGTACCATCTTTCTTTGGTACTAAGAGTGCAGGAACGGTGCAAGGACTAAGGCTCTCTCTCACATAGCCTCTCTCAATTAATTCAATCACTTGCCTTTCAAGTTCCTTACTCTCCTCCGGATTACACCTATAGGCTGCCTTATTGGGCAAAGGTGCTCCAGGAATCAAGTCAATGGCGTGCTCAATGCCCCTCATAGGTGGGAGGCCATTGGGCAAGTCATCGGGAAACACATCTTTGTACTCTTCTAATAACTCATTGAGTGGGGATGAGTCATTACAAGTAGTACTAAGATCATCTTTGGTTCTTACAACCAAAGCATACCCTCCCCCATTTTCTTCCACTATTTTCTCAAATTCAGTACAAGTTACAAGATAGTTGCTTTTTTCTTTCTTCTTAGCAACTTGTGGGGGTAAGGGAAGTAATTTAACTTTTCTACCTTCTCTAGTAGTTACAAGATATACATTCATTTTTCCTCTATGTTCAGAATCATGATCAAATTGCCAAGGTCTTCCAAGTAGCAAATGACAAGCATCCATAGGAATAATGTCGCACCACCTCTCATCTTCAAACCCTCCAATGGAATAGGACACCAAGGCTTGCTTCTTCACTCGAACACCCGTACCATCGTTCAACCAATTCAACTTGTAAGGTTCATCATGATCTCTACTTGAAAGCTTCAACTTACTCACTGCTTCAGAAGAGATGACATCTGTTTGGGCTCCACCATCGATAATAACATTGCATGTTTTCTCACCAATTTTGCATCTAGTGTGGAACAAATTATTTCTCTGTCTCTCATCAACTTGAGGTTCGCTAAACAAAAGTTTTCGAACCACCATCATATTAAACTCACTTTCTGGAGGAATTTCTTCATCATATTCGTCTTCCTCATGACCCTCTTCTTCTTGAACAACAAAGTTATACATTTGTTCTTCCTCATCCATAATGGCGCATTGTTGGGCTGTCAAGATATTCTTACTAGGGCATTGGCTAGCAATATGACCTCTACCATGACATTTAAAACACTTTCTCCTAGTATCAAGTTCACTAGGTGAAACCACAGCCTTCTCCTTCCCCTTATCATTCTTTGAATTAGATGGAAAAGCCTTATTTTGAAAGTTACCCCCCTTTTGTTGAAAAGGAGTAAATTTCGAAGTCCCCTTAAAAGGTATGTTTTTAGGCTTCTCCTTTTCCTTATCTTCTTTTAGTTGACACTCATACTTCAAAGCTAGCTTGCATACATCACTGGAAGTGGCATAATGAGTGACTTCCACCTTCCAATTAATTTCTTTGGACAATCCCTTAACAAATCTAGCAATTTTGTAAGCCTCCTTTTCTTGCAAATCACAGGTCAAGCCTAACCTCTCAAATTCTTTTATGTAACCCTCCACACTCATGTTTTCTTGTGATAAGTGAGTCAATTTTAAGTATTGCTCCTGCTCATACTCTTTGCTAACCCATTTATCCCTCATTTTCTTTTTCAATTTCTCCCATGAGTCAATTTTATCTTTTCCTTCTCTCCTTCTACTTGCCTTGAGTTTTCATACCACAAAGCAGCAAGTTTTGTGAGTTTTAGGACAGCCAATTTAAACCGTTTTCTATCATCAAAGCCCTTGTACTCAAAAACAGTTTCAATTTGTCGAAGGCAATCTAAAAACGCCTCACGATCATGTCCCCCATCGAATTCAGGCATGTCAATCCTTAGGCCCCTATCTTCATCAAATTGCCTAAGATTGTTACTACTATTTGCATCCTCATCCTCTAATTCATTTATTTTTCTAGTGGCTTGTAGGAGCATTTCAGACATGGCATCCATTCTATTATTTTGTTGTGCCCTCGAGACTTCACTTTCTTCTGTTTTTTCTCCAAATTCTCTAGTTTTTGGGTGATCAATCTAAGCATATCATTGAGTTCCCCACTTCCAGCCATTACTTCACTATTTTGCTAGACTATTACAAGTACAATGTATAATCTGACAGTAAGTTTAAAGCTCTGAACGAGAATAAAAACTTCCTTGAGACTCTCAAAGGTTTACAAATTACTAAAATTCAGAAAATTTTAAGCAACTTAAAATAAAGAAACACTTCAAAAGCTATCCGGATGAAGGAGATAACCTCTGCTAAAATCTGTTGCTTTGGATTGGCTCTATTTTGCGCAACTTTCGAAAATCCTGCCCAGTTTAATAGCAAAAGATCTTCAAAAATTACGAAATTTTACATGAAAATTCTACAAAAAAAAAACCCAGATTCAGAAAAAGAATCGCTTCAATTGGACTCCTGAAGGCTGAGATATAGATCTTCAAAGTTGACTGAAAAACGGGATGAATTTCAGCGTTTCCTTTCCACCACCAAAGTGCGACTTTCTGCAATAATCTCGAACCAAGGCTCTGATACCAGATGATGTGAATGTGAAACTCTTCCCTATGAATGGTTAGAAGTTTAACACTCAAAGAAAATGGAACAAAAATCGCACATAAAAACAGAAACAATTTGAACAGAAAATTAAAAGATAGATAAACCAAACCACAAGAACATACTCAATGATTTGGGGTCTTAGGCTGAGATAAGACACACTCAATCTCTCCTAATCTTGTCACTCAAGAACACACTCAAAGTAACAAGGAAAACACAAACTACTTTGGACAAACTCAAAGAAGTAATATGCTCAAACTCACATTTTCTTTTGTATAATTCTCAATGCTTTGATTAATCATAAGCTCTCCTTATATAGTGGAATGGAGCAGCAAAAGAACACAAAAAGACTTCAAAATAACCTAGAAAAACTGGCCAAACATAGGGGATCCAAGGCCAACAGTTTTCCTTGAATCAAGCACTCTACTTAATGACTATTTTAATGCCATAAATCAGCTAGAACAACCTAGAATAAACTAGAACAAACTAATTAAAATCAGCAACATCACAAGCCTTAAAATCAGTAACACCACACGCCACATCACATCCAAAAGACGGGCCTTCAATCTTTGGGCCTTCAATCAACCCATGAAATGCAACACTTGAATTCAGTCCTAGGAGATGATGGATAAAACCCACGAGCTTCTAAGGCTAAATTAGTGGCTTCTTGAGACAATGGCGTTGACTTTGGATCAATAGTATGGAAAAATGCTCCACAGTTGGTTCCAATTCAGAAAGGATACAAGTTAAGTAAAAAGCAATGTCCAAAAAATGAATTGGAACGTAAGAAAATGGAAAGAAATCCATATGCATCAGTGGTTGGAAGTTTGAAGTATGTTCAGACCTATACACGACCTGATATCAGCTTTGCTGTAGGAATGTTAGGTCGGTATCAAAGTAATCCTGGAATGGACCACTGGAAAGAAACTAAGAGGGTTATTAGGTACTTGCAAGGCACCAAGGAGCTCATGCTTACATATAGAAGATCTGATCCTCATGAAGTTATTGGATATTCAATTCAGATTATGGTGGATATGCTGATAGTCGAAATTCTACTTTTGGCTATTTATTTCTCTTAGCTAAGGGGGAAGTATCTTGGAAGAGTGCAAAGCAGTATATCCTTGATATTTCCACTATGGAGGCCGAATTCGTGGCATGCTTTGAGGCCACGAATCATGAATTGTGGATGCGAAACTTTATCTCAAGACTTGGTATTGTTGATAGCATTACCAAACCATTAAGGATATATTGTGATAATTCCCAGTCGTTTTCTTCTCAAAAAATGACAAGTATTCTAAGAGTACTAAGCACATGGAAATGAGGTTTTTTCCAGTTAAAGAGGAAGTGTATCAATGTAGGGTGTTTTTTGAGCATATTGGTACGGACATGATGGTAGCAGATCCATTAACTAAGGAACTTCCACCCAAGGTGTCCATTAGCCATGTGGAACGCATGGGTGTATTCGCTTATGGTTGTGTTTCTGCCTAAATATTGTGTTATCATTATGGTTAATGTATACCTTTATTGTTATTAAATAACCTGTAATAGATCTTGACATATGAAATTAAATTTGTTTTGAATTTCTAATGGTACGTGATACATGGAATGGATCATGTCGTTTAATGACATGTGACTGCCATGATCCTACCAGTTCTAATTCAATAAAGATTAAGGTTAAATAGGCTTAATCTAAGTGCGTATTTATAGTTTTATTAAACCGTTAATTAGACACAAAGGCCAAGTGGGTGAATGTTTGAATTATTAATTTAATTAATATTCCATGTGGCCTATGTGTCGTATGTTTAATTATAAAAGTATTAAGTCTATATTATATAATTGGATTTTAAAATAATATGTGACACCGTGATGAATCGGTTTAAATTAAGGACATTAAAATCCGGGGTTATAAGTAATGCCTCTTCCTTTGCCTAATAATGTTATTATTTGTAAAATCTTCTTATATCTATATATATTTATAGTTATGACATGACACTTGAATTGAAGAGACACCTTTGTTCATGGTGTCTCTTGAAAGGCAAGTTGTTATTACATTTCTATATATAGATATTAAAGGGAAGTTAATATGTGATAAGTTTATTTTTGTCATCCATAAAAGTTTCTCTTTGTTTTATTCATCAAAAATAATATAAAAGTAAAGGCTAAAGGAATGTAAATTATATCATCAAACTCACATTGGAACAAGGTTAGTCATATTAATTAATTGTTTTACCTTATGTTGGTTGAATCATGTTTAGTCTAGATCTTGTGAATTTACGATTTCATTAAAGAAATCATAAAAATAAACTTACAATTTCATTACTGCTGAGAAACTGGCACAAACCTTAAGCACAAACTCAAACAAAAATTAAATACATTCATCTCCGTAAACACTAAAAAGTAGAAAAATTAGGTAATTCCTCTATTTTAATCAAAAATATCAAGAAAATTTTTTTCACAAATCAAACAGAAAAACTACAATAAACAACCATTGTTAATTAGAAAAAAAAAAAAATTAACATCAACAAATTGAAATTTTAGCCCAAAAATTTGAAAATTTCAGCAAATAAAACCTAAAACAAGATTATGAGAAAAAGGAAAGAAGTTTAAACCTTCAGAAGTAAGAGAGAGATTTGTCGTTACTGTTGATGGGTTCATCTAAAGCCGACAGTGGAGAGACGAAGCAGCAGCGTAGGCGGGACCAAGCAGCAACAGTGCAGGTGGAGTGAGTTGAATATCGATAGGCAAAGGGAGGAGATCTTAATGATTTGATGGGGCCTTGGAACCCTTCATAGAAAGTGGTCATGGTCTTATTGTGAGGCTTTATCGTTTAGGATAGGTGTAGTTTTGACGAGTTTCTGGGGTCTATACCATATTTCTTTTTGGAAATAAATTTTTTCTATTTACCAAATAAAAGGGAGGACCAGAGGGACGAATAAAACCAGGGCAGTAGCGAACCTTGGTCGTCGATAGCTGCCGTTAGTCGTCGGTGAGTGGTGGAGGGTGACGAAGAACTAGCGTTGGTGGCTGGAGAGAGAGGAACGAACATCCTTAGGTTTTAGTGAGTGCAAAGAGAAGAAAATTTTTTTGTAAGTGGTGAATGCAAATAGTTTTTAAGATCTTCATTTGTGGTAACGGGCAACATAGACACAGTTACAATAAGCAGTGTTGGATTTGGCTGCTATAATAACTTAATAACCAGAGATTTATTGTAACGGGCTAGCATTATGCCCGTTACAAAAGTAGTTTTTGTAACTATAATACCCCAAAATTTTGGGCTATTTTAAATTTTTATTTAATTAATTGAATATTTAATTAATTCATTATTAATTAATTATTATTTAATTAATCATTAATCTGGTACCTTAGTGATCCTATTCTTAAACCTTGGCCCAGATCTTTTACCCCATCTTGTCAAAACCCAAGCCCAACAATTCCCTTAATTAGTTTTTCTTTAATTATTTCTTTCTTATTTTCTACCTTAGTTAGTAAACTATATCTATCTTTGACCACATCCAAAATCTAACCTTTGTTCCCCTAATGTCCCTACTAGATTCAATAGTAAAAAAATCCTTATTTGTAACTCCTTATTTGGATCGTGCCTAACCAGGCACGATCCAAATATAAGCTATTTGGATCGTTTCTAAAAATGCACGATCCAAATAATGGATTATTTGGATCGTGCCTAAAATGCACGATCCAAATAATGGGTTATTTGGATTGTGCCTAAAATGCACGATCCAAATAACCCATTATTTGGATCGTGCATTTTAGGCACGATACTAATACTAAAAAATCGCTTCAGCCCAAATAATTTTAAGTACCAGCCCCTTCACCATCCTCACTTCGTATTTTCCCCTTTTCACTCCACGAAGCAAGAATCCAAGAGGATTCAAGCCTCTTGCTCACTTCGTATTTTCCCCATCTTCACTTCACCATTAAACCGTCGACCACGAGCTCCACTTTCGCTGCTGCCGCTCCCTTTCGTCGCCGCCGCTCCCTTTTGCCGCCGCCGCTCCCCCATTGCCAAGCTACTGGGTTCAGGTACGCTCTTCTGTCTTTTTTTGTGATTTTTTTTAGTATGTAAACCCTAAAATTGATTTGGGGTTTTAATTTTAGATATCGATTTTTGTTGTGTTTTGTTGTTGATAAACAATTGTTGAGTATAAACCCTAAAATTGTTGAGTATAAACCCTAAAATTGTTGAGTATAAACAATTGTTGATGTAAACCATAATTTTTTGGGTAACAAATGTCTAATTTATGTTTGAAATTCCCAACATTACGAACTGCTTTCACCAGAGTTTGTTATTGATAAAGGGTAGTCCATTAGCTTTCATTGGGAAGATGAGGAAAAATCTACATATAGACAGCAGAATCGACAAAAGCAAAATTACTAATTCTCACAAACTTTAGGAGGATATTATAGTTATTGACACTTGCTTCACACACATACTAATTTGACACCAGTTTGACAGCATAGAACAACCATTAGCACAAAGTTCAATCACATTACAATTGCTGCCACATAATTTGACTCCTATTACATGTCTAAAACAAGGGGTAAGCGCAATTCCAAGACGTCTAGCACTTGGTTTAGGCGTGATTTGAACACGCCTTGACCAAGGTGTAAGCATGATATGGGCAGACTGATTTTTTTTTTTCCATTTTTTGGGATTATTTGAAGATTTTATTTTCATGTTTTTATGTTAATAAGTTGTTAAATTGATGATTTTGAAGTTAAATTTCAATCTATATCTGAAAGGCATAATAAATTTGTTTTATTTTAAGGTAATTAAATGTTAATTGTGTGTATTTTGGAAATCTTATGTTGATATTTTTTATTATGTTGATTAGCACGCTTGTACGTGTTAGTGTTTTCTATGAAAGAGAACTGTGAGAGAGAAGAGAGGGGGGAGGGTATTTGCTAAAATTGTGTGTCTTGCCGAATTTTGAACTTAATGCTCCTTTACTCGAACCAATAACATTCAGTAGCTAAGAGAATTTATCTAAAGTTAAATTGTTGCAGAAGGGAAAAGCCGGATGATTTATCTAAGCACATCGAAACCACTTTGACAAGGGCCAAGTTTGAGGAACTATGTTCTTGGGGGATGATTTAGGCACTCCTAAAATTGATTTTGGCACTCCTCCCCCTCTCACATGAATAGTATGGGGGAGGAGTGCCAATATCAATTTGAGGAGTGCCAATATCAATTGCCATGTTCTTACCTTCTAATAGTGTATGAAGCGTGCAGCAAAGACAACCTGATGGTCACGTGATTATGGCATTAAATTGTTTATTTTACTTTAATTAGTTTATTTTATGTAGGTTTTAAACGAATAACTTATTTTATGTTTTTTTTTTTTTTGTATTTTATTAATATCCTTGTTTGTTATGTATTAGTGAAAAAATAATTAATAAAATTAAAATTTTTATGCATATCAAAATAGTTTGTCTCTTATATAATGTTTACATATATATGCTTATATATAGCTTACAAAAAATATATAAAAAAAAAAATCAAAAAAAAGTGTCTATTTGGATTGTGCATTTGAAGGCACGATCCAAATAAACCTGCTATTTGTATCGTGCCTTAAAATGCACGATCCAAATAGTTGACTATTAGGATCGTGCATTTGAAGGCACGATCCAAATAGCAGGTTTATTTGGATCGTGCCTTCAAATGCACGATACAAATAACCCTGCTATTTGGATCGTGCCTACAAATGCACGATCCAAATAACCCTGCTATTTGGATCGTGCCTTTAAATGCACGATCCAAATAGTCACTATTTGGATCGTGCCTTAGGCACGATCCTAATAAGTCTGTTATTTGTAACTATTGTATTTGTAACGCCAAAGGCACGATGCTAATAGACCAAAATGCACGATGCAAGTAGAGATTATTCTACTAGTGATTTTAAGAGCCTAACAAACTTCCTTTTTACCTACTAAATCACACGGCCACTTGAGCAAGATTCACTTAATTATTTTGGTTTAGTTTGACACCCAAAATTCCAATTCTCCATCTATAGTTGACTCTACCTCAAAATCAAACCTTTAACCTAAACTCATTACTAAAAATTAGGAAGGAAAGAACTATCTTTTTATTCTTTAACCACACGGCAACCACAATAAAACAACAACAATAATTTGCTTCAACAATTTTACTCTCTCAAGAACAAATCACAAAACACCTAAAAAACATTTTGCTTGGATTCTAACCTCAAGATCGGAACAAGAAGCAAAAGAAACACTCAAAGTGCCGTGTGACACTCTTGGAGATTTCGAACCATAATCTTCATATTTAGGTAATTAGATTGCTTTGCTTAATCTTTAGGATAGATTAGTTATATAATCTTTAGAATAGATTTAGAACTATGAAGAACTGCTTAGAATAATGTTGAATGATTACGAAATTGCATGATAATACTTTGCTAGATGTGTCGTGTCATGTCATGGAATTTTATGATGAATTTGATAGATTTTTTTATTTGTTTACCATAAATCTATGCTTGTACCATGATTCTTATCTTATAAACTTGAAGATTTGATTGTTGAATGAAGTATCTTGGGCATGTCGAGTATTATGCGTGTACCATCTTATCTATTTCGAGTGAATTTACCAAGCAAGAATGGATCTTTATGTTATAATCTTATCCTATAATTAATTGCTAATGGTTTTCTTGAATTAATTCTTTATCTAGTAAGGTTCTTAAATTATAGAAACATAATCTTGATTGTCTACTATTACGTGCCTAGTGATCATCTAGAAGTAATAATATTATGGATTGAAATTCTTGAATAAAATCTAAGTGTGAATTTTTGTTTTGTTAACTCAGAATTATTAGACGAATCTTGATATTTCTAGGATTATAAAAGAAGGAATTAATTTCTATTTATTTTATGTAAAAGCCGAATGGATTAACAAAATAAAAGAGTATATTTTTAATAGTTTTCTTGATAAAAGATTAGGATATGAACTTCTTCTTGAAATTAATTTAGATTAACTAATTAAAGCTTACATTTTTAATTAAATTAAACTTGGAATTAGACTATGTTGGTACGAAAAGGTCGAAAGGAAATAGGGGAATAAAAGACTTGATTTTTATGATTCAAATAAAATAAAAGATTGGAATTTGATTATGTTCTTGGAATAATTTCAGTTAATTTAAACCTGTATTTTATATTATCGATTGATTGGAATATATGAATTATGATAACGAAATATTATATCATCGTACCTGATGTGATCCGGCCTCCTAGTTCAATGATTCAAGATGGCAAGATCATCACTATGGTTCGAAGTGCCATCTATGATATGGGTCGAGTTGTCATCCAGCCAAGTCAAGTTTTATTTTCCTTTGTTTATTGAAATTTCAGTTAAGTTGTGTTAGTAGGGTTCGATCCTTGTTAGTATAAATCGAACCCCTTTTTTTTAAAGTTATTTTTAACATTGAGTCAAGTAGTAAAAGCTAGCAATAAACAAGGCATGAGTCATCAAGTGAAGCTTCTGGAACCGGCTTTAATAGCTTCAAGAAGCTTCAAGAATTCAGCTAGAATTCAGCTGGCCAAGCAAGGGGATTAAAGGAGCAATTAAAGGAGAGACAAAGCAATTATGAAGTCTTTATGGGAGGGCTTCAAATCCGGCTGGCCCTATCTTTTGAAACTGATTTTGTTATCCTCTTTTAGCTTCACAATTTCTGATTTCATAGGATAAGATTTAGACTCTCTAATTAGCCTTATCTTATCTTAAGTTGTAATTATAAATATAGGCCTTGAACTTCAATGAAAAAAATCAGATTATCTTGACTCAAAACAAATTGTATTTTTGTCTTTGGTTTCTCTCTTGAAATCCGAAACAACCCCCCCTCCTTTGCTTGTCTAATTTTTGGCTCAATTAGGCTGTGATCTTAGGAACCTAACTTGTAGAAATTGGTGGTGAAATCTGTATCCAATTCCCACGAGTTATATAGCCCAAGTTTCGAAGTTGGTGGTGAAATCTGTATCCATCTTTGACTTGTTTCTATCAAATCAAATTGGCTAGTCCCTTGTAATCTTCTTGTGCTACAACAAGGTTACAACATTTGGTGGCCCATGCAGGTCTAGCCACCTTTCTCCTCCACAAAAACAACCCCGTTCTGCCCCCTTACCCCACGTCCAACAACCCCTCTCCACACAAAAAAAAAAAAAAAAAAAAAAAAATCAAAAAAAAAAAAAACCAAAATGTCGAACCCACCTCCCAATTGGCAAGAATACATTCAGAAAAGTGAAGAAGAGAAGGAGAGCTTAAGGGCTCAAATGGCTACTATGCAAACAGAAATGGCGGACCTAATGAGGAGACTCATTAGGCAAAGAGAAGGTTCACCCACTCGAAGTGAACAAAGTAGTGATCCAGGAGTTGAAGATGAAACTCCAAGAACAAGGCCAAACAATAATGATATCAAGGTTGATATTCCAGAATATGATGGCAAGATTGATGCCGATGAGTTCATCGAATGGTTGAACACCGTTGAAAGAGTGTTCGATTACAAGAATACTCCGGAGGACAAGAAAGTGAAAATTATTGCCTTAAAACTCAGAAAATATGCGTCCACTTGGTGGTCAAATGTAAATGCAAAAAGGCAAAGGCAAGGTAAAGACAAGGTCAGAACTTGGCCTAAAATGAAAAAGTTGATGAAAAGCAAGTTTTTACCTACTTACTATGTCCAAGAAAATTTTCAGAAGTTCCACAAGTTGAGACAAGGAATGAAATCAGTAGAGGAATATGCAAGAGAATTTGAAGGATTAACCATGAAGTGTGATGTCGAAGAGGACGAACCCCAAACTTTGGTTCGTTTCCTTGGAGGGTTGGACCCTCGAATTGCAAATGTTGTTGAGTTACACCCCTACTCAACTTTGGAGGAGTTAGTCATTCTATCTCACAAAGTTGAAGCCCAACAAAAGGCCAAAGGGAAAGAGACCTCACGTCCCTTTTCCAAAACAGCCCCTTCCCCATTCAACCGTCCATACCAAACACCACTCAAAATAGCCTCCTCTAATCCACCCAAACCACAAAATCAGCCCACTAATCCTCCTAAACCACAAAATTCAGCCCAACCCAGAAAATGTTTTCGTTGTCATGGCTTTGGCCATATTGCAACCGAATGCCCAAATAAGAGAGTAATCTCTTTGATTGAATGTGAAAAGGAAGAACCAGAAGAGAATCATGATTATGATGATGTTGAAGAATCGGATCAGGAGCAAGATGAAGTGTTCCTAGGACCCGATGAAGGTGAGTGTTTAGTTGTTAGGCGTGCCCTAAGCAGCTTGGTTGGCAAAGATGAGAATTTACAACGAGAGGCAATCTTTCACTCCCGTTGTACCATCAAGAACAAGGTATGTACTCTAATTATTGATGGTGGTAGTTGTACGAATGTGGCGTCTCAGAATATGGTGGACAAATTGGGATTAAAAACAACTCCTCACAAAAATCCATATGTAATCCAATGGCTTAATCAAGGAAAAGGTATACAAGTTGATAAACAAATTCTGATTTCATTTAGCATTGGTAACAATTATCAAGAAGAGTTGTATTGTGATGTAATCCCCATGGATGCGTGTCATTTGTTGCTTGGACGACCTTGGTTGTTTGATAGGAGAGTTATTCATGATGGATATAAAAATACATACTCATTTGTTAAAAATGGCAAGAAAATTGTGTTAACTCCTTTACCACCACCCAAAACCGTCCCAAAACAGAACAATAACCCCTTACCCACTACTCTTACTACCCTCATCAAGTCTGAATATCATGAGTTCAAACCCCACAAAGGGCTCATTTTAACTGGACTTGGAGACAGCCCCTCACCTCCAAAAGAACCCCTCCATCCCTTACTTAATTCCCTCTTCCAAGAGTTCTCTTTTGTTTTCCCCTCTGAAATGCCCAATGCCCTACCTCCCAAAAGAGACATCCAACACAAAATTGACTTGATTCCCGGTTCTATATTACCAAATAAACCGGCCTATAGAACTAATCCTAAGGAGACCGAGGAGATAAGAAGGCAAGTTGATGAGTTGTTGTCTAAGGGATTGATTCGAGAGTCCTTGAGCCCGTGTGCATGTCCTACCTTACTTGTTCCAAAGAAAAATGGTGAATGGCGTATGTGTGTGGATAGTAGGCCTATTAACAAAATCACTATCAAATATCGATTTCCAATTCCAAGATTGAATGATTTGTTAGATGATTTACATGGTGCTAAAGTATTTTCGAAAATTGATCTTAAAAGTGGCTATCATCAAATTCGAATTTTCGAAGGAGATGAATGGAAAACAGCTTTCAAAACCAAGGATGGATTGTTCGAATGGCTTGTCATGCCATTTGGTTTAACAAACGCACCTTCTACCTTCATGCGTTTGATGAATCAAGTTCTGAAACCTTTTATTGGTCGCTTTGTAGTAGTTTATTTTGATGATATTTTAGTTTATAGTAGAGATGATGATGAGCATGTATCACATCTTAGAGAAGTATTTTCTGTTTTAGCAAGAGAACAATTGTATGGTAATTTAGATAAGTGTGATTTCTTTTCTAGTTTTGTAACTTTTCTAGGATTTAAAGTGTCATGTAATGGTATTGAAGTTGATGAAGACAAAGTGAAGGCAATCAATGAGTGGCCCACGCCACAATCAGTCCAGCAAATCAGAAGCTTCCACGGTTTAGCCTCTTTTTATAGGAGGTTCGTGCGAAATTTCAGTACTCTCATGGCTCCCATCACCGAACTCACCAAGCTCTCAAAGTTTGAATGGAATCCAAATGCTCAAAAGGCATTTGAAGAGGTTAAAAGATTGCTTACTACTGCTCCAGTTCTTGTTTTACCTAACTTTGATGATGTGTTTGAGATTGAATGTGATGCTAGTGGTGTTGGAATAGGAGCTGTCCTATCTCAAAATAGGCGTCCCATTGCCTATTTCAGTGAAAAGCTCAATGATGTTCAAAGGAGATATTCAACCTATGACAAAGAATTTTTGGCTCTTGTTCGTGCTTTAGACCATTGGAGGCATTACCTATTGCCTAAAGAATTCATTCTACGTTCAGACCATGAAGCACTCAAGTTCTTACAAAGCCAACAAAAGCTCCATGCTCGCCATGCCAAGTGGGTCGAATTTCTTCAGTCATTTCACTTCATGATCAAGCACAAGAAAGGAGAAATGAACAAAGGTGCCGATGCATTATCAAGGAGATATGTGTTGCTTAATTCCTTAAGCACACGTGTGATAGGAGTTGAAGAAATGAAACAATGCTATGGTGATGATTCTGATTTTGGTGAGATCTTTCTAAAATGTAAAAGCCATCCCCAAAAAGACTTTTACATTTTGGATGGGTTCCTTTTCAAAGGAAATAGCATTTGTGTTCCCAAATCTAGTTTGAGAGAAAGCTTAATCAAAGAGTTCCATGAGGGAGGAATGGCTGGTCATTTTGGAATAGAGAAGACCCATGCTCTTGTTTCTGAATATTTCTATTGGCCACGGTTGAAAAGAGATGTAGAGTTCATTGTTAAAAGATGCGTGAAATGCCAAAAAGCTAAGAGCCATCAATTGCCTCAAGGGTATCTTCTGCCATTACCAATACCCCAAGCTCCGTGGGAAGATGTAAGTCTTGATTTCGTGGTAGGACTTCCCCTCACTAAAAACAGAAAGGATTCGATCATGGTGGTTGTTGATCGATTCTCAAAAATGGCTCACTTCATCCCATGCCATACTACCCATGATGCAAGTCGTGTGGCAGATCTTTATTTCAAAGAAGTGGTACGTTTGCATGGAATTCCCAAAACAATGGTTAGTGATCGAGACACCAAGTTCCTAAGTCATTTTTGGCTTACTTTGTGGCGCAAGTTGGGAGCCAAGCTCAAATTCAGTACTTCAAGCCATCCCCAAACAGATGGTCAAACCGAAGTCACCAATCGGACTTTAGGGTCCTTGCTCCGAGCCCTTGCAACAAAGCGTCCTAGCCAATGGGAAGATGTGCTACCTCATGCTGAATTTTCTTACAATCGAGTTCCTAGCAGAACAACAAGCTTGAGTCCATTTGAAGTTGTCTATGGGTTCAATCCGTGCACTCCAATTGATTTGGCCCCATTTCCAACTCCGACCAAATTCAGCCAAGAAGCTAGTGAACGAGCCAAAGAGATCCAATCAATCCATGAGAAAGTTCGAGGTCAGATTGAGCGAGCCAATGCCAAGGTGAAGGAATACTATGATAAGAAAAGAACCTCGGTGCACTTTAAGAAAGGTGATCTCGTATGGGTTCATTTGAGAAAGGAACGTTTTCCAACTAAGAGACGTTCTAAAATCAGTCCTAGAAGTGATGGTCCATTCGAAATCATGGAGAAAGTAAATGACAATGCTTATAAGGTCGAGTTGCCCGGGGATTATGGAGTTTCGTCTACCTTCAATGTGCAAGACTTGTCCCCCTACTTTGATGAATTTGAGGATTTGCCTAGTTTGAGGTCAAACTCTTCAAAAGAAGGGGAGAATGATGTGATCCGGCCTCCTAGTTCAATGATTCAAGATGGCAAGATCATCACTATGGTTCGAAGTGCCATCTATGATATGGGTCGAGTTGTCATCCAGCCAAGTCAAGTTTTATTTTCCTTTGTTTATTGAAATTTCAGTTAAGTTGTGTTAGTAGGGTTCGATCCTTGTTAGTATAAATCGAACCCCTTTTTTTTAAAGTTATTTTTAACATTGAGTCAAGTAGTAAAAGCTAGCAATAAACAAGGCATGAGTCATCAAGTGAAGCTTCTGGAACCGGCTTTAATAGCTTCAAGAAGCTTCAAGAATTCAGCTAGAATTCAGCTGGCCAAGCAAGGGGATTAAAGGAGCAATTAAAGGAGAGACAAAGCAATTATGAAGTCTTTATGGGAGGGCTTCAAATCCGGCTGGCCCTATCTTTTGAAACTGATTTTGTTATCCTCTTTTAGCTTCACAATTTCTGATTTCATAGGATAAGATTTAGACTCTCTAATTAGCCTTATCTTATCTTAAGTTGTAATTATAAATATAGGCCTTGAACTTCAATGAAAAAAATCAGATTATCTTGACTCAAAACAAATTGTATTTTTGTCTTTGGTTTCTCTCTTGAAATCCGAAACAACCCCCCCTCCTTTGCTTGTCTAATTTTTGGCTCAATTAGGCTGTGATCTTAGGAACCTAACTTGTAGAAATTGGTGGTGAAATCTGTATCCAATTCCCACGAGTTATATAGCCCAAGTTTCGAAGTTGGTGGTGAAATCTGTATCCATCTTTGACTTGTTTCTATCAAATCAAATTGGCTAGTCCCTTGTAATCTTCTTGTGCTACAACAAGGTTACAACAGTACCTGTGGAGTTTCGTGTGCTTAAGGTAGGTATTGGGTAAGATTTCAACTTCTAAATATTCGTTTATGATAGAATTATGTTGTTGAAACATGATTTTTGCATGCATATACGTGTAAACTCATTAAATTGAATTATAATGTTGCATGGGTAAATTTTCGAATGTTTGTGTAGAAAAGTCGTGTGGTTCAAGCTTTAGTTTAGAGTTTTGAGTCAAGGTAAGATGAACTAGAATTGATTAGGAGTAAAGTCGTGTCATTGAAAGTCAAATTGTGAACTAGAAAGTTGAACTTAAAAAGATAATAAACTATGAAGTGACCGCCTATCTAGTGGCTAAAGTTCCATGGACATAGATATAGTCGAAGCCACTGTCCCATCTGCGGTTTTGGGACAGTTCTGGATCCCAGTGTCGGGAAGTAGATCAAAAGTGGTTGACCCGGCATGAGACAAGGAAAGTTGGGGAAGAGTTAAGTTTTCCGTTACGAGCATATGACTGTGTCACGGATTAACACTTGAATTGATCTATAACTCGAATGTCAATAGTGGAGTCTAGAAGCCTAGAATTGGATTAAGTTTGTCATGAGAGTCTTGGTTGAACATTCTATTATGATTTGTTTCCGCTGCGTACTTGAATGTGAATGCCTTTGATTGATTTTTCTGTTGACTTGTTTGACTGTTCTGTTGATTTGTTCTAATTATTATGTTCCTAATTGTGTTCTACTGATTAAGTAGAACAATCTAATTACCCCCCACTGACTGTGGACCCGAAAATCCTTTTTCAGTTACAAGAGATGATTAATTGGGTTACGCAAGGGCTGGGATTGTGAGCAAGCGAGTATAGTAGTTTAATTATCTTGATGTCAATTTCTAGCCTTTGTAATAGTTTTAGTGGATTTATCATAATTGATTAGTAAACTTGGACTTTGATGATTTAGCTATTTTGGACTATTTATTGGTTTTAATTGAATAATTTTAATTAAGTTTAGAGCTTCCGCTGTCATTAATGAATTTGATATTAAAATTTCATGGTTAATAATGATCCGTGTTGTTGTTTTCTCCGAAAAAAACGTTGCTAAAATGCGGGTCGTTATAGTAACGCCCCAGTTTTTCGGTGTTTTCTGCTATGTTTATTTGTTTGTATTTATGTTTATTTTATGTATGGTCCGAGTTTATTTGGACTATTTAGTTTTGTTTTATTTCTTGAATGCGATTATTTTGTTCTATGTCAATTTTTTTATTGTTTATTTAATTTTAATTTAATTTAATAGAATTTAATTTTAATTTTATAATTAATTAATTAAGTTTTGGGCCAAGTGCGAATTTAAACATGATTAGTCATGCTTAAGTGTAATTAGCCCAAATGAACTTTTTAGCCCATTTGAGCAAGCCCATGGCCGACACCCCCCCCCCCCATTAATGTGGCATGTTTGCCACTTGCTTTGTGTTCACACCTTAACTACTTCTATAAATAGAAGTGGTAGTAACGCTTAAGGATCATTTGTCATTTTAATCATCCTTTGCCCACATTTAAACACAAAACACACACCTCCATTTACTCTCCATATTCCACGCCATTCTTGGCTAATCAACCCACCACTTTTGTCATCAATCTTTTCCAAACACAAACTTAAAGATTCATCACCCATTGATCTTTAAGTGACTAAACACACATTAGCCTTCTTTACCATTGATCAAGACTTCTAGTTTGGGATTAGTTTTGGGCTTTTGTTCGTTGGGTTCGTGTGAAGGGTGGCCGTGTGGAGGTGTCGTATTGAAGGTCGTGCAGTGGTGGTGTGCAACCAGGCCGTGCAGTGGTGGTGCACCGTGTTGGTGTTGGTGGCCAGCCGTGTTGTTAGGCCATGTGGGACGAATTTGGGCAGTGGGTTTTTCCTTGTTTTAGCACCCAATTCTTGTTAAGGTAACATGTTTTTCTATCCTAGTTTGTATACTATGATTCATAGGGTGGATTTGATGATCAAGTTAGACCGAAAGTTTGATGATTATGACCCATTATATGCGTGATTTCTAGGCTGGTTTGGGTGATGTTTTCGTGATGTTCTTGTCTAGTTCCTATGCATATTATGATTGGTTATGATAGTTTTATGTTTGATTATGATTATGTTCAATTTTCATGAGGTTTCGGTGCAAAGAATTGATGATTATGTTGTTGAAAGTTAGCCATGTCATGCGTGTACTTTGGTGTGTATTGATGATGGTGATTCTTGATAATCTTGGTTAGTTTTATATGATTCTTAGATCTTGGATTGATGAATTAAGTTAAGGTATATGTTCTTGATGAATATTAAATGATTCTTGAAGTTTCTTGATTATGTTATGGTGAATCTTGATTTTCTTTATTATGGTTATGTATTCTTTAAGTATAGTTTATGTAGTCTTAATTAAAGAAAGTATAAAGATAGTTAAAGAACGATTGTGAAAGTAAAGAATAAGTAAAGAAAATAATAAGATTGGTTAAAGAGGTTCCAAGATTATGATTCACATAGTTAATCTTAAGCAATGGCGTAAGATACAACTTAAGGTTAACCAAGATGTAAAGAACGTAAAGGTAGCTTGATTTTGCATTTAGACGCCTAACCTTAGAGTAAGATTTTAAGACTTGGGTTAAGAGGCTGCCCCTATCCTAACCGCGGTATTGGGATAGTCAATACTTACTATATCGTCTTTGTGATATTGATTTCCGAAAGATGGGGTTCATGGGTTTGGGAGTAAGATTCTCATTCTTGGCATAGTAGGAAAGTTCGATCACGTAAGACGTGTTCGTACGAGCATAGTCCGGTCTAATATGTAAATGATAGCGACAAAGATTAAGATTAAGATTAAGATTGAGTAATTGTAGTTAAGCGAATTATTGTTATGATTATCATTATTAGTTCCATTATTGTTACTATCATTATCGTGTGGTATATTGCATGATTTTATGTGTGAGTGCCTGATTTGCTTGTTTGATTTATTCTATGATCATTTGTATCCATGTTAGGGTGGGACTGTTATGTTACTCGCCACTGACGGTGGATTTATTTTCATTTTCAGGTAACTCCGATGATGACGGTGTTGCTTAGCTTTGGGTTGGGCGAGAACCGTTGTACTTTTCTTATGTATTTCGTTATTAGATTCGGACTTTAGTAGTGTAGTCTGTATTTTCAAACTCTGATATTTGTGATGGAGTTCATTCTCTAGTTTGACTATTTGGGTTTTAGTTTTGTACAACTTATGGTTTTGTACGATTTGGGATTTATAGTGTTACAATTCGAGTTTTGATTTAGATTTCTAAGTATGTTTGTATGTTAGATCAACAATTCGATTCGTTGGTTCCTTCCGCGCCGGTTTAAACGAGTCGGGTCGTCCCAATTGGTATAAGAGCCGAATAGTCAAGACTTTAAGCGAAGTTTTAGGATTTGTGGATTATTGACTGACACTTTCGTTTTGTTGTTATTGTCTTGCAATGTTTTCAGCATGTCCACACCTTGCCTGTCAAGTTCGGGACGACAGAGGTTACGAGCGCTCGAGGAAGCGATTCAAACGATAGCGCACCATAGTCGTCAGCCATCGGATTCGTAGTTGACATTCGATCATATCGCTCATCATCAACCACCGACTTACGATGGGGTTGCCGACCCTTCAATTTTGGAGAGCTGGATCCGCGAGATGGGGAAGCTCTTCGACGCTAAGTTTTGTCCCGAGCACGAGAAGGTCCAGATCGCCGCCTACTACTTGAGAGGAGAGACCGATAATTGGTGGAGCGTGGCTAGGAACGCATGCATGCCCTTGCACTCGATGTCTTGTGCCGAGTTCGTAGCTATGGTGTAACGACCCAGATTTATCGGTATTTCTGTCACCGATTTATTTGTATTTATGTGATTTTATGTATGGTCCAAAATTTATTTTGGACTATTTATTTTATTTTATGTGAATAAAATCGATTAAATTCGATTATTTGTATTTTTGGTTGATTATTATTTAATTAATTAGAATTTTTATTATTTAATTTTCTAATTAGTTAATTAATATTTTTGGGCCAAATACGATTTAAGCATGATTAGTCATGCATGAGTGCAATTAGCCCAATTATTTATCGAAAGCCCAATTAGGCCCGTTTTCCTTAGCTTTGGCCGATTCTCCTTAGGACAAGATGGCTTGGTTTTGCCACTTGCCTTGTGTTCACACCTTGATCACTTCTATAAATAGAAGGTGATTGTAAGGCTTAGGATCCATTTGCTCATCCTTTGCCATCAAAAGTTTAAACACAAAACTCCCTCCATTTGCCATCATATCACACGCCATTTTTGGCATCATCAACCCATCAATTGTTCATCTTCAATTCCAAACCCAAACTTAAAGATTCAACATTCATTGATCTTTAAGTAACCTTAAACACTATAATTTTAATAGTTTTCAATCAAGAATTCTTGTTCGGGTTTTGTTTTGGGTCTTGTTCGAGTGGGTCGTGTGGAAGCCGTGTGCAAGTGATGGTTCGTGTGGTGAACCGTGCAGCAGGGCCGTGACCCAAATGGTCAAGAGGTTGATAGTTCAAATGATCAAGTCCTAAAGTCAAGTGCAAAGGAATTAATCTTGTCCAAATCTTGTTCTGATTTTGGTCCGTTAGGGTTTGGCTTACATGGTCCGTGTACATCTCCTAATGGGTGCTCGTTGCTAAGTGTAGTTAGCTACCTAAATGAAGAGTAATGGACGTGCATGATGCATGGGGAGGCACGGCTACAAGTGAGCAATTTGCCATCAATTGTTGGAGTTTAATTGGGGCTTAACTTGGGGCGTGTTTTGAGGGGACTTTAAGCTGGTTTTTAATCCTATTTAAGAGGTGTTATTAGGTGTTTAGTGTGGGGTTTCTACTGAATAAAGGCTGGTTGAATGGGGAATTAAAACTGGCGGTTTCAAGGGCGTGATTCAAGGGCTGTTTGAAGAGCATTTGGGCAGCTTGAAGATGGTGGTTTTGGGAGTTAATTCTCTCCTTATTTTAAGCCTAGGTTTTAATTTTCAGTTTATGATGATTAGTCCGTTTATGTAGTTTTTTTATTTCTGATTTGTTTTAAGTTATTATTGGCATATGTAAAGGCATTATTGATTGTACTCAAGCTATATATAGCTTGTATTTGATGAATGAAAGGGATCCAGAAATTTGCCTAAAACCATATTCACTTGTTGTGTGAGTTCTAACTTTGCTAGAGGGTTAGCTAAGCTGTCCATCCAAGGTTGAGTGTCTCAAACTTGAAGAGTTCTAGTTTAGGTCGAGTATTCCCTAAGCTTGATCTTAGGTAGTTGTTGGATAGGTCGAGTGTTCCCTAAACACAATTACACCCAAGCAATTGAGTGAGTATTCCTCATTGTTATATCCTCAAGTTAAGGGTGAGAATTCCCCTAAAACTACATTGATTCTTGACATTCGTCCTTCCTAAGTTTCATTCTTAAATTCAACTTGTAAACGGATCCTTTGGGAACAAGTTCCTCAACTTGTTTTCACATCATTTGGCGCGCCAGGTAGGGAGAAAATTTTCTAAAATTTTTCCAAGGGGTCGAACAACTACAATCATGGGAGAAAATCAAGACTTGAGGGTGGCTTTGGAAGCTCTAAACCGATCCATTGCTAGTCAAGAAAGGTTGGCCGAGACTAATGCCAATCTACAAGGGAACCTTGCTGCCTTAATGGCAAGGCTCATGGCCGAGCAAGACAGAAGAGAGCAAGGCGATGATCCTCCACCAAGGAGGGAAGATCGAAGTCTCAAAGTGGATATTGTGGCCTTTGATGGCACACTCGAACCAGAAAAGTACATAGAATGGGAGAAATCCTTGGAGAGGTACTTTGAATACAAAGATGTTCAAGAGGAGGAACAAAAATACAAAATAGCCAAGGTGAAATTGAAGGGCTATGGTGATAGTTGGTTGCAAGGAGAACAAAGGGGGCGTACCCTTAAGGGAAAGGCTTCCATTTCTACTTGGAGCAAACTGAAAAAACGAATGAGAGATCGTTT
Source organism: Salicornia ramosissima (assembly GCA_951394345.1). NCBI lineage: Eukaryota > Viridiplantae > Streptophyta > Magnoliopsida > Caryophyllales > Amaranthaceae > Salicornia > Salicornia ramosissima. The sequence goes on along the minus strand of OX596236.1, from coordinate 31,040,225 downwards.
CATTCCTCATAATTACAAGCAAAGTCAGTATGTAAAGTGGAGCACTTTACAACAAAATGGTGGTCCTGCTGAAGACTACATCAAGGAGTTTGATAGACTTGCCATAGTGTGTGAAGTCACGGAGAATGAGGAGCTCAAGATGGGGCGGTTCGTAGCTGGGCTGGACCAAGAATTGCAAGAGAAGCTTGAAGGTTACACTAACCTAACTTTTGTTGAAGCTTGCAAATTCGTGGTACAATTTGATTCGAAAAGGAAAAAGAAGAAGGCTGCCTATGTTCCTCAAGGGACACGAAAACCATCCTTTCCTATTAAGGAGGGTTCTTCTCTTACCAAAACCAATGATCCACCAAAAAAGGACAACAAAAAGGAGTTCAAATTAAGTGACATTGTGTGTTACAAATGCGGAGGAAGAGGTCACTTCAAGAAGGACTGTCCTAATTCAAGAGCTTTGACCATGCAAGAGGTAAAGCTCATTGCTAATCAAACCATTAGTTGGGAGGACTTCGAGGTGGAAGAAGTGGAGGACGTGAATCCCATTGTAGAATTCGAGGAGGAAGATCAATGTTTTCCTGAAGAAGAGTCCAAGCAAGGCCTGGTGGTAAGAAGGGCGTTGCAAGCTCATGTGGAGGAGCCCATAGCACCTCAAAGGCAGCACGTTTTCATGACCAAGTGTAAGGTGAAAGGCGAGGTATGTGATTTAATTATTGATAGTGGTAGTGAGGCAAACACGGTTTCTAAAACTTTGGTGTCTAAACTTGGTCTTACAACTACTAGTCATCCTACACCTTATAAATTAAGTTGGTTGGATTCTAATTCTAGTACTGGAGTTAGGAGGCAAAGCATGGTTAGTTTTTCCATTGGTTCTTATCATGATTCTCAATTGTGTGATGTCGTGTCTATGGATGCTTGTCATATTTTACTTGGTAGACCATGGCAAACTGATCGAAAATCTGTCCATGATGGTTTTCATAATACTTACACTATAACTCACCAAGGAAAACAAAAGAAATTACATCCCTTACCACCCCCACGTTTTTCACAAAATGTTAAACAATCTAAGGAGGTGTCTTTGCTTACTCGTAAAGAGTTCGAGAGGGAGATGGAGGGTGAGAATGAAGTGTATTTGTTATATTCTAAAGAAGTCCATGAAAAATTTGAGAGTCAAAACCCTAAGTTGGCTCAATTGATTAAAAACTTTGAAGATGTTTTTCCGGATGAATTACCTAATGGGTTACCACCTTTAAGAGGCATTGAACATCAAATTGATCTTATTCCTGGTGCTCCTTTGCCTAACAAACCGGCCTATAGGTGTAATCCTTTGAAGACTAAGGAGTTGCAAAGACAAATAGAGGAGTTGATGAGTATGGGGTATGTGCGTGAGTCTATGAGTCCTTGTGCCGTGCCTGCTCTTTTGGTTCCAAAAAAAAGATGGTACATGGCGTATGTGTATTGATAGTAGGGCTGTTAATAACATTACTATCAAGTACAGGATTCCAATTCCAAGGCTCGATGACATGCTTGATGAATTGAGTGGTTCAAGCATCTTTTCAAAAGTTGATTTGAGGAGTGGTTACCATCAAATTCGAATGAGAGAAGGGGATGAATGGAAGACCTCTTTCAAGACCAAGCAAGGGTTGTATGAGTGGCTCGTGATGCCATTTGGACTCACCAACGCACCTAGCACTTTTATGAGGTTGATGAATGAAGTTTTGAGGCCGTTTCTTGGCAAGTTCGTGGTGGTGTACCTTGATGATATTTTAATTTATAGCAAAAAAGAAGATGAACATTTGTTACATTTGTATGAAGTTTTCAATGTATTAAGGAAACAAAAATTGTATGGAAAACTCGAAAAATGTAATTTTATGCTATATGAGGTCACTTTTCTTGGTTACATAATTTCAGGTGATGGAGTGAAAGTTGATCCCAGCAAGATTGAGGCTATTCAATCATGGCCTAGTCCAAAAACACTCACGGAGGTCCGGTCCTTCCATGGATTAGCTTCCTTCTATAGGAGGTTCATTCGAAACTTTAGTACCCTCATGGCTCCCATAACTGAGTGTACTAAGAAGGGTTCATTTGAATGGAATCCTCAAGCTCAAAAGGCATTCGAAGAGGTCAAGGAGAAGATGTGCAACACTCCAATCCTAGCACTTCCAGATTTCTCAAAGCCATTTGAAGTAGAGTGTGATGCAAGTGGAAAAGGAGTTGGGGCCATGTTGATCCAAGAAGGGCGTCCAATTGCCTACTTTAGTGAGAAGTTGAGCCAAGGCAAGTTGAACTATTCCACTTATGACAAAGAGTTCTATACCATGGTGAGGGCTCTAGATCATTGGTCCCATTATTTGAGACCACAACCATTCATCTTGCATTCTGACCATGAGTCCTTGAGGTTCATTCATGGGCAAAAGAAGCTGAATTCAAGACATGCTAAGTGGGTGGAATTCTTGCAAACATTTAATTTTTCATCAAAGTATAAAAGTGGAAAAGCAAATGTTGTTGCGGATGCCTTATCTAGAAGGCATACTTTACTTGGGGTCGTGGAAGCTAAAGTTCTTGGGTTTGAGTTGATCAAGGAGTACTACAAGGAAGATGGTGAACTCAAAACCATCTTGGAGAAATGCGTGAATGGCGTTCATGATTTATTTTCCTTACAAAACGGCTTTCTTTTTAAGGGAAATAGGTTATGTATTCCTAAATGTCCAGTTCAAAGCTTGCTAATTCACGAGGCACATGGAGGAGGGCTCGCTGGTCATGTTGGAGTTCAAAAAACAATGGAGCTTCTTCAAGCTCATTTTTATTGGCGTAACATGTTATCTACTGTTCACCATGTTGTAGGCCGTTGTTCTACTTGTCAAAGGTCTAAAATGGTGTTTCAAAAGGGCCTTTACAAACCATTGCCAATTCCAGAAAGGCCTTGGGAAGACTTAAGCATGGACTTTATTGTGGCTTTACCTAGAACTCAAAGGGGTAAGGACTCGATAATGGTGGTGGTCGATCGTTTCTCGAAGATGGCTCATTTTGTTCCTTGTCACAAAACTGAAGATGCAATGAAGGTGGCCAAGTTGTACTTTGATGGGATTGTTCGATTCCATGGAATTCCAAGAACTATTGTTTCTGATCGAGACACAAAATTTCTAAGTCATTTTTGGAAATCCTTGTGGCGCTTGATGGGGACTAAGTTATTATTTTCTACTTCACATCATCCTCAAACTGATGGCCAAACCGAGGTGGTGAATAGAGTGCTTGGTTCGTTACTTAGGTCCTTGGTAAGTAAGAGTACCAAAGATTGGGATGTCAAGTTAGCTCATGCCGAGTTTGCTTACAATCGAACTCCTAGTGTCACTACAAAGTATTCTCCTTTTGAAGTGGTATATGGTTCGAATCCCTATGTTCCAATTGACCTTATTGCTCTACCACAAGACAAATTCGTACATGGAGGTGCCAAAGAGCAAGCCGAGTTCATGATCAAAGTCCATAAAGAGGTAAGAAAAAACATTGAGAAGGCAAATGAAGTTTACAAGAAGCAAGCCAACAAGAGGGTCAAGAACGTAAGAACATTCGAGGTTGGGGACTTGGTATGGATTTATATGAGGAAAGAGAGGTTTCCTAACCAAAGAAAGAACGAGCTCATGCCAAGAGCCGAGGGTCCATTTGAGGTGGTTGAAAAGGTCAATGACAATGCATACAAGGTCGACTTGGGTGGTAAATATGGAGTCTCAAGCACTTTCAATATTGGGGACCTAGCACCATACTATGATGATGAAAAATTGAGGGCAATTCCTTTTGAGGAAGGGGAGGATGACCCAAATGGTCAAGAGGTTGATAGTTCAAATGATCAAGTCCTAAAGTCAAGTGCAAAGGAATTAATCTTGTCCAAATCTTGTTCTGATTTTGGTCCGTTAGGGTTTGGCTTACATGGTCCGTGTACATCTCCTAATGGGTGCTCGTTGCTAAGTGTAGTTAGCTACCTAAATGAAGAGTAATGGACGTGCATGATGCATGGGGAGGCACGGCTACAAGTGAGCAATTTGCCATCAATTGTTGGAGTTTAATTGGGGCTTAACTTGGGGCGTGTTTTGAGGGGACTTTAAGCTGGTTTTTAATCCTATTTAAGAGGTGTTATTAGGTGTTTAGTGTGGGGTTTCTACTGAATAAAGGCTGGTTGAATGGGGAATTAAAACTGGCGGTTTCAAGGGCGTGATTCAAGGGCTGTTTGAAGAGCATTTGGGCAGCTTGAAGATGGCGGTTTTGGGAGTTAATTCTCTCCTTATTTTAAGCCTAGGTTTTAATTTTCAGTTTATGATGATTAGTCCGTTTATGTAGTTTTTTTATTTCTGATTTGTTTTAAGTTATTATTGGCATATGTAAAGGCATTATTGATTGTACTCAAGCTATATATAGCTTGTATTTGATGAATGAAAGGGATCCAGAAATTTGCCTAAAACCATATTCACTTGTTGTGTGAGTTCTAACTTTGCTAGAGGGTTAGCTAAGTTGTCCATCCAAGGTTGAGTGTCTCAAACTTGAAGAGTTCTAGTTTAGGTCGAGTATTCCCTAAGCTTGATCTTAGGTAGTTGTTGGATAGGTCGAGTGTTCCCTAAACACAATTACACCCAAGCAATTGAGTGACTATTCCTCATTGTTATACCCTCAAGTTAAGGGTGAGAATTCCCCTAAAACTACATTGATTCTTGACATTCGTCCTTCCTAAGTTTCATTCTTAAATTCAACTTGTAAACGGATCCTTTGGGAACAAGTTCCTCAACTTGTTTTCACATCAGGCCGTGTGCGAGTGGTCATGCCGTGTTCGTGAGACCGTGCAGATAGGACCGTGTTCGAAGGTGAAGCCGTGTGTGTGCTCGTGTGGTTGGCGGTGTGTGTTGGGGCCGTGTGGATTAGTTTCCGGGCAGCAAGTTTTGTGTATATTTGTGTTTAATCTTCATTAAGGTAACATACTATCTCAACCTAGTTTGAATGCCTGGATTCATAGTGTAGATTAAATGATTAGATTAGACCGAATTGATGATTGTCACCCTTGTTCATGCGTGAACTTGGGCTGATTTTGGGGTGGTTGTTTTATGATGTTCTTACCATGATTCTATGTATATTATGTTTACTTTTGATAATTTCATGTTTGTTGATAATTATGTTCAAGTTTTGATGCTTGTAAGTTGATAAATTGTTGATTGAAGATTGTAGATTCATGCGTGAATTTTGATGATAAGTATATGGATGATTACTTGATTGAGTTCTTGATTGGTTTCTTGAATCTTGGTTGAGTTCTTTGTGAGTTTTGGATGAGTTCTTTATGAGTTCTTGGTCGAGTCTTGAAAGTTAAAGAAAGTTAAAGATAATTAAAAAAAGGGAAATTCCCAGTGGTATACCCGAGTTTTTTTTAATCCCAGAGGTGTACCTAATGTTACACATAATTCCCAAAAGTAACCTTTTTGGTTAAAAATTGTTAAAACACTAACCGTGGTTAATAAATTGGAAAAAAAAAAACAAAAAAAGAAAATGAAGGAAAAACAACCACAAATTGGGGGCAATCGGGTCAATTTTTGTAAAATCCGACCTCAAATAGGAACCCTTAAGGATAAAAATGACCCGTAAAAACTTGAGCGGACTATTTTTATTCACATAAATCAATGCGCACAAAACGAGGCGAATCGAGAACGCAAATTGGGGGGCAATCGGATCATTTTTTGCAAAATCCGACCTCAAATCGGATCCCTTAAGGATAAAAATGACACGTAAAACCTTCAGCGAACTATTTTTTTCACGTACATCAATGCGCGCAAAACGAGACGAATTGGGAACGCAAATTGGGGGCAATCGAATCATTTTTTGCAAAATCTGACCTTAAATCGGATCCCATAAGGATAAAAATGACCAATAAAACCATGAGCGGACTATTTTTTTCACGTAGATAAATGTGCACAAATCGATGCGAATCAGAAACACAAATTTGGGGCAATCGGATCATTTTTTGCAAAAACCCATTAATTTAATATATTATTAGTTTTAAATTTTATTTTTTTAAAGAAAATTAAAAAACTTGTTAACCAAAGTTAAATCTAACCTTAAAATAGAAATATTCCATTACATTTAACGGAATATACCTTCTAAATATAACAGATGAGAATTAGACATAATTTCAGGTATACCACTGGGATTAAAATAAACTCGGGTATACCTATGGGATTTATATAGGATAGGCTTACTAGATTTTAGGGGGTGGTTTAGGAAGTGAATTAACGGGAAAAACAAGGGAGGGGGCCGACAAAGGGGGCTTATGTCCACGGTTTTGGACTTGCATCAACCATACACTTAAGTCCTTTGGTCGCAAAATAGAATGTTCGTGCTTTGAGGCTTAATTTCGCACAAAAATTTACGGCCCAAAAATCCGGGTCGTTAGATTATAATACTAAACGAGACTCGAAAGGCAACATTGAACTTTTTAAGGATAGACTTGTTGCTAAAGGATTCACCCGAAAAGATGGTATTGACTACAAGTAGACCTTTTCTCCATTGTCAAAGAAAGATTTCTTAAGAATTGTTTTAGTTTTACTGGCTCATAATGATCTTGAGCTTCATCAAATGGATGTGAAAACTGTCTTTTTGAATGGTGAATTAGAGGAGGAAGTTTATATGGACCACCCTGAAGAGTTTTTGGCCACAAGAAAAAACACATGGTGTTTAAGTTGAGGAAGTCAATATATGGACTAAAATAAGCTTCAAGACAATGGTATTTAAAGTTCAACAGCACTATCACATCTTATGGATTTGTGGAAGTCATTGTTGATAAGTGTATCTATATTAAGATCAGTGGGAACAAGTTTGTGATTTTAGTCTTATATGTTGATGACATTTTGCTTGCTGCAAATGACATGGGAATTTTACATGATACAAAGAGGTATCTCTCAAAGAACTTTGAAATGAAGGATATGGGTGAGGCATCATTTGTGATTGGAATAAAGATCTATTGTAATCGATCACAAGGATGGCTAGGTATGTCTCAGAATGGTTATATCAATAAGATTTTAGAGATATATAGTTGATGTGAATGTGAAACTCTTCCCTATGAATGGTTAGAAGTTTAACACTCAAAGAAAATGGAACAAAAATCGCACATAAAAACAGAAACAATTTGAACAAAAAATTAAAAGATAGATAAACCAAACCACAAGAACATAATCAATGATTTGGGGTCTTAGGCTGAGATAAGACACACTCAATCTCTCCTAATCTTGTCACTCAAGAACACACTCAAAGTAACAAGGAAAACACAAACTACTTTGGACAAACTCAAAGAAGTAATATTCTCAAACTCACGTTTTCTTTTGTATAATTCTCAATGCTTTGATTAATCATAAGCTCTCCTTATATAGTGGAATGGAGCAGCAAAAGAACACAAAAAGACTTCAAAATAACCTAGAAAAACTGGCCAAACATAGGGGATCCAAGGCCAACAGTTTTCCTTGAATCAAGCACTCTACTTAATGACTATTTTAATGCCATAAATCAGCTAGAACAACCTAGAATAAACTAGAACAAACTAATTAAAATCAGCAACATCACAAGCCTTAAAATCGGTAACACCACACGCCACATCACATCCAAAAGACGGGCCTTCAATCTTTGGGCCTTCAATCAACCCATGAAATGCAACACTTGAATTCAGTCCTAGGAGATGATGGATAAAACCCACGAGCTTCTAAGGCTAAATTAGTGGCTTCTTGAGACAATGGCGTTGACTTTGGATCATTCCCCCGTCTTCAGAAGAGTTTGCCCTCAAACTAGCATCGTCTAGGTAAGGCGACAAATCCCCCACATTGAAGGTAGCGCTGACACCCATCAACCCCTCGGGAAGTTCAATTTTGTAGGCACTGTCATTTACCCGCTCGAGTACTCTAAATGGACCATCAGAACGTGGCATGAGTTTGTTTTTGCGGAGTTGAGGAAACCTTTCCTTTCTCAAGTGTAGCCAGACTAAGTCCCCTGGTTGAAAAACAGGTTGCTTGCGGTTCTTATTTGCTCTCTCTCGGTATTTTTTATTCATCTCCTCAATTTTGTTCTTCACTTGCTCACAATTTTTTTGAAATGTTTCTATTCGCTTCCTTGCATCTTTTTCCACTTTTTCCCCTTTAGCCAAAGGAATAAGATCAATTGGGAGAAATGGATTCACCCCATAAACAACTTCAAAAGGCGAACGCGAAGTAGTCAACGAATGCGCCCTATTGTAAGCAAACTCCGCATGGGCTAGTTTCATGTCCCAATCCTTCTGCGTTTTGCTCACAAGACCACGCAACAAAGTACCCAAAGTTCTATTAGTAACCTCAGTTTGCCCATCTGTTTGGGGATGATGAGACGTACTAAATAGTAACTTGGTACCCACAAGTTTCCATAGTGTCCTCCAAAAGTGACTGAGGAACTTGGAATCTCTGTCAGACACTATACTTCGAGGAATGCCATGATGTTTGACGATTTCCTTGAAGTACAGTTCAGACACCTTCACTGCATCATCAGTTTTATTACATGCTACAAAGTGTGCCATTTTAGAAAATCTATCTACAACTACCATAATGCTATCTCTACCCCTCTGTGTCCGTGGCAACCCCACAATGAAATCTATACTAACACTTTCCCATGGAGTATCGAGAACCGGCAATGGAGTGTAGAGCCCTTTTGTGAAGTGACTCTTGGCCCTTTGACACGTAGCACATCTTTCCACAACATGAGTTACATCCTTGATCATTCTAGGCCAATAGAAATGTTCGCCAAGAATATCAAGAGTCTTCTGAATTCCAAAATGACCAGCTAGACCACCACTATGCACCTCACGAACCAGCAATTCTCGAACTCCACTCTCTGGAACACAAAGCTTGTTACCCTTGAATAAGTAACCTTCCTGCTACACTAACTCCTTGCTTGGTTTGTTAACCCCAAAAGAAAAATCAGGATCTTCTTTATAGTACTCCTTGAGTTGTTCAAAACCCAATATCTTCGTATCCACCATAGTAAGCAAGTAAGTTCGCCGTGACAAAGCATCCGCAACTACATTACTCTTCCCATCTTTGTATTTGGAGCTAAATGTGAATGATTGAAGAAACTCAACCCATTTAGCATGTATTTTGTTGACTTTTTGTTGGCCATGTATGAATTTTAGTGCCTCATGATCAGAATGTATAACAAATGGCTTTGGCCTAAGGTAGTGAGACCAATGGTCAAGTGCTCTAACTATGGCATAAAACTCTCGATCATAGGTGGAATAATTCAGCTTCGCTCCACTCAACTTTTCACTAAAGTAACTCAAAGGCTTCTTCTCTTGAATTAAAACGGCACCTATCCCAATCCCACTCGCATCACACTCCACCTCAAACACTTTGTTGAAATCAGGAAGCACAAGAATAGGAGCATTGAAAAGCATATCTTTGACCTTCTCAAAGGCCCTTTGAGCGTTCTCTCCCCATTCGAATTCTCCCTTCTTGGTTAATTCAGTGATTGGAGCCATAATAGTAGAGAAGTTTCTAATGAACCTGCTATAGAAGGAAGCTAGCCCATGAAAACTTCGAACCTCGTGCACATTGGTTGGAGTCGACCAAGTCTGGACCGCCTTCACCTTCTCTGGATCTACATGTACCCCCTCTCTAGTTACAATGTATCCTAAGAATACAACACTATGAGTCATGAATACACATTTCTCAAGCTTACCATACAACTTCACCTCCCTCAATTTTTCAAACAACCTCCTCAAATGAATTACATGATCTTCATTGTTTTTACTATACACAAGAATATCGTCTAAGTAAACGACAATAAAATCATTAAGAAAAGGACGGAGGACTTCATTCATCAATCTCATGAAGGAGCTTGGGGCGTTGCAAAGCCCAAACGGCATTACCAACCACTCATACAACCCTTGCTTTGTTTTGAAAGCCGTTTTCCATTCATCCCCCTCCCGAATTCTCATTTGATGGTATCCACTCCTTAGGTCAATTTTGGAAAAGACCAACGAACCACTCAATTCATCTACCATATCTTGCAAGCGAGGCATGGGGAAACGATATTTGATCGTTATATTGTTTATGGAACGACTATCAACACACATTCTACAAGTACCATCTTTCTTTGGTACTAAGAGTGCGGGAACGGCGCAAGGACTAAGGCTCTCTCTCACATAGCCTCTCTCAATTAATTCATTCACTTGCCTTTCAAGTTCCTTACTCTCCTCCAGATTACACCTATAGGCTGCCTTATTGGGCAAAGGTGCTCCAGGAATCAAGTCAATGGCGTGCTCAATGCCCTTCATAGGTGGGAGGCCATTGGGCAAGTCATCGGGAAACACATCTTTGTACTCTTCTAATAACTCATTGAGTGGGGATGAGTCATTACAAGTAGTACTAAGATCATCTTTGGTTCTTACAACCAAAGCATACCCTCCCCCATTTTCTTCCACTATTTTCTCAAATTCAGTACAAGTTACAAGATAGTTGCTTTTTTCTTTCTTCTTAGCAACTTGTGGGGGTAAGGGAAGTAATTTAACTTTTCTACCTTCTCTAGTAGTTACAAGAGATACATTCATTTTTCCTCTATGTTCAGAATCATGATCAAATTGCCAAGGTCTTCCAAGTAGCAAATGATAAGCATCCATAGGAATAATGCCGCACCACCTCTCATCTTCAAACCCTCCAATGGAATAAGACACCAAGGCCTGCTTCTTCACTCGAACACCCGTACCATCGTTCAACCAATTCAACTTGGAAGGTTCATCATGATCTCTACTTGAAAGCTTCAACTTACTCACTGCTTCAGAAGAGATGACATCTGTTTGGGCTCCACCATCGATAATAACATTGCATGTTTTCTCACCAATTTTGCATCTAGTGTGGAACAAATTATTTCTCTGTCTCTCATCAACTTGAGGTTCGCTAAACAAAAGTTTTCGAACCACCATCATATTAAACTCACTTTCTGGAGAAATTTCTTCATCATATTCGTCTTCCTCATGACCCTCTTCTTCTTGAACAACAAAGTTATACATTTGTTCTTCCTCATCCATAATGGCGCATTCTTGGGCTGTCAAGATATTCTTACTAGGGCATTGGCTAGCAATATGACCTCTACCATGACATTTAAAACACTTTCTCCTAGTATCAAGTTCACTAGGTGAAACCACAGCCTTCTCCTTCCCCTTATCATTCTTTGAATTAGATGGAAAAGCCTTATTTTGAAAGTTACCCCCCTTTTGTTGAAAAGGAGTAAATTTCGAAGTCCCCTTAAAAGGTATGTTTTTAGGTTTCTCCTTTTCCTTATCTTCTTTTAGTTGAGACTCATACTTCAAAGCTAGCTTGCATACATCACTGAAAGTGGCATAATGAGTGACTTCCACCTTCCTATTAATTTCTTTGGACAACCCCTTAACAAATCTAGCAATTTTGTAAGCCTCCTTTTCTTGCAAATCACAGGTCAAGCCTAACCTCTCAAATTCTTTTATGTAACCCTCCACACTCATGTTTTCTTGTGATAAGTGAGTCAATTTTAAGTATTGCTCCTGCTCATACTCTTTGCTAACCCATTTATCCCTCATTTTCTTTTTCAATTTCTCCCATGAGTCAATTTTATCTTTTCCTTCTCTCCTTCTACTTGCCTTGAGGTTTTCATACCACAAAGCAGCAAGTTTTGTGAGTTTTAGGACAGCCAATTTAAACCGTTTTCTATCATCAAAGCCCTTGTACTCAAAAACATTTTCAATTTGTCGAAGCCAATCTAAAAACGCCTCACGATCATGTCCCCCATCGAATTCAGGCATGTCAATCCTTAGGCCCCTATCTTCATCAAATTGCCTAAGATTGTTACTACTATTTGTATCCTCATCCTCTAATTCATTTATTTTTCTAGTGGCTTGTAGGAGCATTTCAGACATGGCATCCATTCTATTATTTTGTTGTGCCCTCGAGACTTCACTTTCTTCTGTTTTTTTCTCCAAATTCTCTAGTTTTTGGGTGATCAATCTAAGCATATCATTGAGTTCCCCACTTCCAGCCATTACTTCACTATTTTGCTAGACTATTACAAGTACAATGTATAATCTGACAGTAAGTTTAAAGCTCTGAATGAGAATAAAAACTTCCTTGAGACTCTCAAGGGTTTACAAATTATTAAAATTCAGAAAATTTTAAGCAACTTAAAATAAAGAAACACTTCAAAAGCTATCCGGATGAAGGAGATAACCTCTGCTAAAATCTGTTGCTCTGGATTGGCTCTATTTTGCGCAACTTTCGAAAATCCTGCCCAGTTTAATAGCAAACGATCTTCAAAAATTACGAAATTTTACATGAAAATTCTACACACAAAAAAACCCAGATTCAATAAAAGAATCGCTTCAATTGGACTCCTGAAGGCTGAGATATAGATCTTCAAAGTTGACTGAAAAACGGGATGAATTTCAGCGTTTCCTTTCCACCACTAAAGTGCGACTTTCTGCAATAATCTCGAACCAAGGCTCTGATACCAGATGATGTGAATGTGAAACTCTTCCCTATGAATGGTTAGAAGTTTAACACTCAAAGAAAATGGAACAAAAATCGCACATAAAAACAGAAACAATTTGAACAAAAAATTAAAAGATAGATAAACCAAACCACAAGAACATAATCAATGATTTGGGGTCTTAGGCTGAGATAAGACACACTCAATCTCTCCTAATCTTGTCACTCAAGAACACACTCAAAGTAACAAGGAAAACACAAACTACTTTGGACAAACTCAAAGAAGTAATATGCTCAAACTCACGTTTTCTTTTGTATAATTCTCAATGCTTTGATTAATCATAAGCTCTCCTTATATAGTGGAATGGAGCAGCAAAAGAACACAAAAGACTTCAAAATAACCTAGAAAAACTGGCCAAACATAGGGGATCCAAGGCCAACAGTTTTCCTTGAATCAAGCACTCTACTTAATGACTATTTTAATGCCATAAATCAGCTAGAACAACCTAGAATAAACTAGAACAAACTAATTAAAATCAGCAACATCACAAGCCTTAAAATCGGTAACACCACACGCCACATCACATCCAAAAGACGGGCCTTCAATCTTTGGGCCTTCAATCAACCCATGAAATGCAACACTTGAATTCAGTCCTAGGAGATGATGGATAAAACCCACGAGCTTCTAAGGCTAAATTAGTGGCTTCTTGAGACAATGGCGTTGACTTTGGATCAATAGTATGGAAAAATGCTCCACAGTTGGTTCCAATTCAGAAAGGATACAAGTTAAGTAAAAAGCAATGTCCAAAAAATGAATTGGAACGTAAGGAAATGGAAAGAAATCCATATGCATCAGTGGTTGGAAGTTTGAAGTATGTTCAGACCTATACACGACCTGATATCAGCTTTGCTGTAGGAATGTTAGGTCGGTATCAAAGTAATCCTGGAATGGACCACTGGAAAGAAACTAAGAGGGTTATTAGGTACTTGCAAGGCACCAAGGAGCTCATGCTTACATATAGAAGATCTGATCCTCATGAAGTTATTGGATATTCAATTCAGATTATGGTGGATATGCTGATAGTCGAAATTCTACTTTTAGCTATTTATTTCTCTTAGCTAAGGGGGAAGTATCTTGGAAGAGTGCAAAGCAGTATATCCTTGATACTTCCACTATGGAGGCCGAATTCGTGGCATGCTTTGAGGCCACGAATCATGAATTGTGGATGCGAAACTTTATCTCAGGACTTGGTATTGTTGATAGCATTACCAAACCATTAAGGATATATTGTGATAATTCCTAGTCGTTTTCTTATCAAAAAATGACAAGTATTCTAAGAGTACTAAGCACATGGAAATGAGGTTTTTTCCAGTTAAAGAGGAAGTGTATCAATGTAGGGTGTTTTTTGAGCATATTGGTACGGACATGATGGTAGCAGATCCATTAACTAACTTCCACCCAAGGTGTCCATTGGCCATGTGGAACGCATGGGTGTATTCGCTTATGGTTGTGTTTCTGCCTAAATATTGTGTTATCATTATGGTTAATGTATACCTTTATTGTTATTAAATAACCTGTAATAGATCTTGACATATGAAATTAAATTTGTTTTGAATTTCTAATGGTACGTGATACATGGAATGGATCATGTCGTTTAATGACATGTGACTGCCATGATCCTACCACTTCTAATTCAATAAAGATTAAAGTTAAATAGGCTTAATCTAAGTGCGTATTTATAGTTTTATTAAACCGTTAAGTAGACACAAAGGCCAAGTGGGTGAATGTTAGAATTATTAATTTAATTAATATTCCATGTGGCCTATGTGTCGTATGTTTAATTATAAAAGTATTAAGTCTATATTATATAATTGGATTTTAATATAATATGTGACACCGTGATGAATCGGTTTAAATTAAGGACATTAAAATCCGGGGTTATAAGTAATGCCTCTTCCTTTGCCTAATAATGTTATTATTTGTAAAATCTTCTTATATCTATATATATTTATAGTTATGACATGACACTTGAATTGAAGAGACACCTTTGTTAATGGTGTCTCTTGAAAGGCAAGTTGTTATTACATTTCTATATATAGATATTAAAGGGAAGTTAATATGTGATAAGTTTATTTTTGTCATCCATAAAAGTTTCTCTTTGTTTTATTCATCAAAAATAATATAAAAGTAAAGGCTAAAGGAATGTAAATTATATCATCAAACTCGCATTGGAACAAGGTTAGTCATATTAATTAATTGTTTTACCTTATGTTGGTTGAATCATGTTTAGTCTAGATCTTGTGAATTTACGATTTCATTAAAGAAATCATAAAAATAAACTTACAATTTCATTACTGCTGAGAAACTGGCACAAACCTTAAGCACAAACTCAAACAAAAATTAAATACATTCATCTCCGTAAACACTAAAAAGTAGAAAAATTAGGTAATTCCTCTATTTTAATCAAAAATATCAAGAAAAAAATTTCACAAATCAAACAGAAAAACTACAATAAACAACCATTGTTAATTAGAAAAAAAAAATTAACATCAACAAATTGAAATTTTAGCCCAAAAATTTGAAAATTTCAGCAAATAAAACCTAAAACAAGATTATGAGAAAAAGGAAAGAAGTTTAAACCTTCAGAAGTAAGAGAGAGATTTGTCGTTACTGTTGATGGGTTCATCTGAAGCCGACAGTGGAGAGACGAAGCAGCAGCGTAGGCGGGACCTAGCAGCAACAGTGCAGGTGGAGTGAGTTGAATATCAATAGGCAAAGGGAGGAGATCTTAATGATTTGATGGGGCCTTGGAACCCTTCATAGAAAGTGGTCATGGTCTTATTGTGAGGCTTTATCGTTTAGGATAGGTGTAGTTTTGACGAGTTTTTGGGGTCTATACCATATTTCTTTTTGGAATTAAATTTTTTCTATTTACCAAATAAAAGGGAGGACCAGAGGGACGAATAAAACCAGGGCAGTAGCGAACCTTGGTCATCGATAGCTGCCGTTAGTCGTCGGTGAGTGGTGGAGGGTGACGAAGAACTAGCATTGGTGGCTGGAGAGAGAGGAACGAACATCCTTAGGTTTTAGTGAGTGCAAAGAGAAGAAAATTTTTTTGTAAGTGATGAATGCAAATAGTTTTTAAGATCTTCATTTGTGGTAACGGGCAACGTAGACACAGTTACAATAAGCAGTGTTGGATTTGGCTGCTATAATAACTTAATAACCAGGGATTTATTGTAACGGGCTAGCATTATGCCCGTTACAAAAGTAGTTTTTGTAACTATAATACCCCAAAATTTTGGGCTATTTTTATTTAATTAATTGAATATTTAATTAATTCATTATTAATTAATTATTATTTAATTAATCATTAATCTGGTACCTTAGTGATCCTATTCTTAAACCTTGGCCCAGATCTTTTACCCCATCTTGTCAAAACCCAAGCCCAACAATTCCCTTAATTAATTTTTCTTTAATTATTTCTTTCTTATTTTCTACCTTAGTTAGTAAACTATATCTATCTTTGACCACATCCAAAATCTAACCTTTGTTCCCCTAATGTCCCTACTAGATTCACTAGTAAAAAAATCCTTATTTGTAACTCCTTATTTGGATCATGCCTAACCAGGCACGATCCAAATATAAGCTATTTGGATCGTTCCTAAAAATGCACGATCCAAATAATGGATTATTTGGATAGTGCCTAAAATGCACGATCCAAATAACCCATTATTTGGATCGTGCATTTTAGGCACGATACTAATACTAAAAAATCGCTTCAGCCCAAATAATTTTAAGTACCAACCCCTTCACCATCCTCACTTCGTATTTTCCCCTTTTCACTCCACGAAGCAAGAATCCAAGAGGATTCAAGCCTCTTGCTCACTTCGTATTTTCCCCATCTTCACTTCACCATTAAACCGTCGACCACGAGCTCCACTTTCGCTGCTGCCGCTCCCTTTCGCTGCTGCCACTCCCTTTCGTCGCCGCCGCTCCCTTTTGCCGCCGCCGCTCCCCCATTGCCAAGCTACTAGGTTCAGGTACGCTCTTCTGTCTTTTTTTGTGATTTTTTTTAGTATGTAAACCCTAAAATTGATTTGGGGTTTTAATTTTTGATATCGATTTTTGTTGTGTTTTGTTGTTGATAAACAATTGTTCAGTATAAAACCTAAAATATTTGAGTATAAACCCTAAAATTGTTGAGTATAAACAATTGTTGATGTAAACCATAATTTTTTGGGTAACAAATGTCTAATTTATGTTTGAAATTCCCAACATTACGAACTGCTTTCACCATAGTTTGTTATTGATAAAGGGTAGTCCATTAGCTTTCATTGGGAAGATGAGGAAAAATCTACATATAGACAGCAGAATCGACAAAAGCAAAATTACTCATTCTCACAAACTTTAGGAGGATATTATAGTTATTGACACTTGCTTCGCACACATACTAATTTGACACCAGTTTGACAGCATAGAACAACCATTAGCACAAAGTCCAATCACATTACAATTGCTGCCACATAATTTGACTCCTATTACATGTCTAAAACAAGGGGTAAGCGCAATTCCAAGACGTCTAGCACTTGGTTTAGGCGTGATTTGAACACGCCTTGACCAAGGTGTAAGCATGATATGGGCAGACTGATTTATTTTTTTCCATTTTTTAGGATTATTTGAAGATTTTATTTTCATGTTTTTATGTTAATAAGTTGTTAAATTGATGATTTTGAAGTTAAATTTCAATCTATATCTGAAAGGCATAATAAATTTGTATTATTTTAAGTTAATTAAATGTTAATTGTGTGTATTTTGGAAATCTTATGTTGATATTTTTTATTATGTTGATTAGCACGCTTGTACATGTTAGTGTTTTCTATGAAAGAGAACTGTGAGAGAGAAGAGAGGGGGGAGGGTATTTGCTAAAATTGTGTGTCTTGCCGAATTTTGAACTTAATGCTCCTTTACTCGAACCAATAACATTCAGTAGCTAAGAGAATTTATCTAAAGTTAAATTGTTGCAGAAGGGAAAAGCCGGATGGATCAGCTGCTAAGCACATCGAAACCACTTTGACAAGGGCCAAGTTTGAGGAACTATGTTCTTGGGGGATGATTTAGGCACTCCTAAAATTGATTTTGGGACTCCTCCCCCTCTCACATGAATAGTATGGGGGAGGAGTGCCAATATCAATTTGAGGAGTGCCAATATCAATTGCCATGTTCTTACCTTCTAGTAGTGTATGAAGCTTGCAGCAAAGACAACCTGATGGTCACGTGATTATGGCGTTAAATTGTTTATTTTACTTTAATTAGTTTATTTTATGTAGGTTTTAAATGAATAACTTATTTTATGTATTTTTTTTTTTTTGTATTTTATTAATATCCTTATTTGTTATGTATTAGTGAAAAAATAATTAATAAAATTAAAATTTTTATGCATATCAAAATAGTTTGTCTCTTATATAATGTTTACATATATATGCTTATATATAGCTTACAAAAAATATATAAAAAAAAATCAAAAAAAAGTGTCTATTTGGATTGTGCATTTGAAGGCACGATCCAAATAAACCTGCTATTTGTATCGTGCCTTAAAATGCACGATCCAAATAGTTGACTATTAGGATCGTGCATTTGAAGGCACGATCCAAATAGCAGGTTTATTTGGATCGTGCCTTCAAATGCACGATACAAATAACCCTGCTATTTGGATCGTGCCTACAAATGCACGATCCAAATAACCCTGCTATTTGGATCGTGCCTTTAAATGCACGATCCAAATAGTCACTATTTGGATTGTGCCTTAGGCACGATCCTAATAAGTCTGTTATTTGTAACTATTGTATTTGTAACGCCAAAGGCACGATGCTAATAGACCAAAATGCACGATGCAAATAGAGATTATTCTACTAGTGATTTTAAGAGCCTAACAAACTTCCTTTTTGCCTACTAAATCACACGGCCACTTGAGCAAGATTCTCTTAATTATTTTGGTTTAGTTTGACACCCAAAATTCCAATTCTCCATCTATAGTTGACTCTACCTCAAAATCAAACCTTTAACCTAAACTCATTACTAAAAATTAGGAAGGAAAGAACTATCTTTTTATTCTTTAACCACACGGCAACCACAATAAAACAACAACAATAATTTGCTTCAACAATTTTACTCTCTCAAGAACAAATCACAAAACACCTAAAAAACCTTTTGCTTGGATTCTAACCTCAAGATCGGAACAAGAAGCAAAAGAAACACTCAAAGTGCCGTGTGACACTCTTGGAGATTTCGAACCATAATCTTCATATTTAGGTAATTAGATTGCTTTGCTTAATCTTTAGGATAGATTAGTTATATAATCTTTAGAATAGATTTAGAACTATGAAGAACTGCTTAGAATAATGTTGAATGATTACGAAATTGCATGATAATACTTTGCTAGATGTGTCGTGTCATGTCATGGAATTTTATGATGAATTTGATAGATTTTTTTATTTGTTTACCATAAATCTATGCTTGTACCATGATTCTTATCTTATAAACTTGAAGATTTGATTGTTGAATGAAGTATCTTGGGCATGTCGAGTATTATGCGTGTACCATCTTATCTATTTCGAGTGAATTTACCAAGCAAGAATGGATCTTTATGTTATAATCTTATCCTATAATTAATTGCTAATGATTTTCTTGAATTAATTCTTTATCTAGTAAGGTTCTTAAATTATAGAAACATAATCTTGATTGTCTACTATTACTGGACTATAATGGACCTCAAACAATAATAATCAGAATTAATTGCTTGAAATATTATAGATTTCACTCTCACAAATCACTCAAAACAACAATAATATGGATATTTTAGTGAATAGATGAAAGAATACACTCAAATCTATGGACTAAATTGAATATAAAGCTAAGAGAATCACTCTCAAATCTGAATATTCAGAATGGTTAGCTTCAATTAAGAGGGTCAATCTCCTAATCTATTAACCTAGACAACTAAACTAAGAGGGTCAATCTCCTAATTCAATTAATCTAATTGGTGAAATCTTGTAGTTAGACAACTATCCAAGAATTTCGAACAAGGTTAGTTCTTAAACACACAGTTTAAAATACTAGAGAGAAAACAAAGTTTTCAATTCAATTTCATTCAAGTCTGATTTTTAAGTACATAATACAAGCTATTTATAGCAAAATAAAGCAAACTAGAGCTATGTATAATTATACGTATAAAATACGTATATTCGTACAATACGCTCAAAATACGTACAAGCTACTATACGTATCTAATACAATACAAGTATTATACAACCTAAGGATAAACTCAAAGCAATAAACAAAGCTTTAAAACAACCAAAATATCTTGCAAAATCAGCCACCATAATCCACTTGCACCACTTGCACAAGTTGAATCAAATGAGCACCACTCAAGCTTGTTGTAGCTCCCATGACTCACCTAAGCTATGTCAAGCTCCAACCAAGTTGTATGACACCAAGATATACTAGTAGATGATGCAGCAAGGCTACTTGCTCCACTAGCAAAACCACACACAAAGCCCACAACAATTCTTGCAACAGCTGAAACTCGTATTCAGCAAGTGGCCTAGGTCGCGCCTCGCGACCAAATCTCGCGCCTCGCGAGTTGCTACTGGAATGGCTAGCTCTGTTTCAGCCCAAGTACGTAGCCAAGAACCTAAGGCTCGCGACTCGCGACTACACCCTCGCGACTCGCGACTCACTACTGTCCCAAGTGTTCATTTTTGCTCCGTAGTTGCACCTTCTTGCATACTAAGTTATCAACATAAAAGGGCTTTACTAGCTATTACAAATTACATTCAAAAGTAACTTAAACTACTAATCTAAAGTACTTATTAAGCTAATAAAAAATAAACATAATTAGAACCACTAATTGTCCATCTTTGATCATAGTTCAATTACGTGCCGAGTGATCATCTAGAAGTAATAATATTATGGATCAAAATTCTTGAATAAAATCTAAGTGTGAATTTTTGTTTTGTTAACTCAGAATTATTAGACAAATCTTGATATTTCTAGGATTATAAAAGAAGGAATTAATTTCTGTTTATTTTATGTAAAAGCCGAATGGATTAACAAAATAAAAGAGTATATATATTTTTAATAGTTTTCTTGATAAAAGATTAGGATATGAACTTCTTCTTGAAATTAATTTAGATTAACTAATTAAAGCTTACATTTTTAATTAAATTAAACTTGGAATTAGACTATGTTGGTACGAAAAGGTCGAAAGGAAATAGGGGAATAAAAGACTTGATTTTTATGATTCAAATAAAATAAAAGATTGGAATTTGATTATGTTCTTGGAATAATTTCAGTTAATTTAAACCTGTATTTTATATTATCGATTAATTGGAATATATGAATTATGATAACGAAATATTATATCATCGTACCTGTGGAGTTCCGTGTGCTTAAGGTAGGTATTGGGTAAGATTTCAACTTCTGAATATTCGTTTATGATAGAATTATGTTGTTGAAACATGATTTTTGCATGCATATACGTGTAAACTCGTTAAATTGAATTATAATGTTACATGGGTAAATTTCCGAATGTTTGTGTAGAAAAGTCGTGTCATTGAAAGTCAAATTGTGAACTAGAAAGTTAAACTTAAAAAGATAATAAACTATGAAGTGACCGCCTATCTAGTGGCTAAAGTTCCATGAACATAGATATAGTCGAAGCCACTGTCCCATCTGCGGTTTTGGGACAGTTCTGGATCCCAGTGTCGGAAAGTAGATCAAAAGTGGTTGACCCGACATGTGAACCAGATTAAGTGAGCCAAAGAATGGTGATTAGAAGTATTAGATTTTGTAATAGTTTAAATGAGTAGTTTTAGTTACTTTTGAATTTTATAAAAACTTGAACTTTGTTCATCCTTGAGGCTAAAGTAACTTAGCTTTCTTTGAATTGATTACTTGGGAGTTTTAACTACAAGTTTTCTAAACCGATTAGTGAGCTTTGAGAGTGATTCTCTAAGTGATTTAATCAACCTGAATTGAGTGTAAGAGTGATTCTTTCTACTGAATTTAGTAGGGAATATTTTCTTAAGAGTGATTCTTTTGAGTTATTTCATTATCTTCTCAACTCTAATTATTTGCTTGATTGATTTCAAGACTAATTATAGTTCAAGTGGTATCAAGAGCTTAAGTTCAACATGGGTGATGAAACTGCTGCAAACTTGAAGAGGGATCAACTGATTGAAGCTTTGTCCAAGCAAAATGATGCTTTGCATGATATGATGACCCAATTAACATTGGAAGTATTGAAAAACAAAAAAACAAATGAAGAACAGAAGGAATCGTATGGGGATGATAGGGGTTTGAAAATCGATGTTCCTGAATTCGATGGTACTACTGATCCAGAGGTGTACCTTGAATGGGAAAGATCTTTGGAGAGGTTTTTTGAGTACAAAGAAACACCAGAAGAGAGGCAATACAAGGTGGCGGTTTTGAAGTTGACAAAATATGCTTCAATATGGTTGGAAGGGTTGAAGAAACAAAGGGAGAAGGAGAACAAGTCCAGAATCCAAACCTGGAGTAAGCTAAAGAAGCAATTGAGGAAGAGATTTGTGCCTTCGAACTACAAGCAACACCAATATGTGAGGTGGTCGACTTTGAAGCAAGGAACCATGCCGGTTTTGGAGTTCATCAAGGAATTCGAAAAGCTTGCCATGGTTTGTGAAATAGATGAATCCGAAGAACAAAGACTAGGACGGTTCCTAGGTGGGTTGAACACGGATTTGAGGGAGAAGTTGGAAGTGTTTCCTTTCCTTACTTATGCGGAAGCTTGCAAAATGGCGCCTACTTTGGAGAGTCAAAGGAAGAAATCGAGTGGTACAATTGCTAAACCTTTTACTAGATCTTCAACTTTTAAGCCTAGTACTAGTAGTAGCAATGTTAATGTTAGTACTGATCATGATAGGAATAAGAAAGCTAATGTGCCTATTAGAACTGTTAATGACAAAGTAAAATGCTATAAGTGTCAAGGTTATGGTCATTACCAATCTAATTGTCCTACTGCCCGAATTATGACCTTACATGATATAGAAGAAATAGATGAAATAGAAAAATTAGCTCTTCTAGCTCATGAACATGATAAAGAGGAAGAGGAGGATGTAGAAGAACTTTGTCAACCTGAATTAGAGGGGGAAAATCTGGTTATTAGGAGAAATCTGTATACCAACAACGTGGCAAAAGAAAGTGAACAAAGAGAGACGATATTTCATTCGAAATGTCTGATCCAAAAAAAATTATGCACGTTGATTGTAGATGGGGGTAGTTGTGCGAATGTAGCGTCCACTGAATTGGTGAATAAGTTGTCTTTGCCGTTGGTGAAACACCCTAATCCTTATAAACTAAAATGGTTAGATGAATGAAAAATGGTTTGAAAACTTTGTGTTTTCTTTCTTTAGTTTTTAAGTTGTGTGCTTAGAAGCTAGTATGGTTTGAAGTTCTTGGGAGTTGTCTAGCTACAAGGCTTCGTGCTAGATGAATGATTAAGAGGCCGAACCTCTTAATTAGTTATCTAGGCTATTAGATTAAGAGGTCGACCCTCTTAGTCGAAGCTAGCCAAACTGATTAATGTCTTCGAGAGTGATTCTCTTAGGAGTTAGTCAGATTTGATTGTTGAGTTTTGAGAGCGATTCTCTTAACTCGGTAGTTTATTTAGCGGTAGATTCAAGAGCGATTCTTCCATCTATTAGCTAAAATATCCCATTTGGAGATTAGTGATCCTAATCTCTAAAATATCCCCTTTATTGTTTTTCGATTTAGTATAATTTTAGTGTAGCCTAATTACCGGCTACTGATTTTGTTACCCCTAAATTAAGAGCTAAGAGTGTTTCTTTTAAGTCTTAATTTAGAGATATAAGATTGTTCTGAATGGAGTTTTGAAGCTTTCTTGTATTTATAGTAGTTTTAGCCTAAATTGAGTGTTAAGAGTGATTCTTTTCATTTGGTTTAGACTATACGAGTTTGTCCACAAAGTGAGCTACAAAATTGCGTGTTTTTTAGCTTGTTCGTAGATGAATTCTAGGCATAATCGATCCGGGAACCTGTTTCTCGATTCGATATGTTCCATTTGGTATCAGTTAGCCTTGTTCGACATGGACCATCCTCGATTTAAGTTCTAAAATTGAGGACAATTTTTTTTGAAGAAAGAGAGTGTGAACCAGATTAAGTGAGCCAAAGAATGGTGATTAGAAGTATTAGATTTTGTAATAGTTTAAATGAGTAGTTTTAGTTACTTTTGAATTTTATAAAAACTTGAACTTTGTTCATCCTTGAGGCTAAAGTAACTTAGCTTTCTTTGAATTGATTACTTGGGAGTTTTAACTACAAGTTTTCTAAACCGATTAGTGAGCTTTGAGAGTGATTCTCTAAGTGATTTAATCAACCTGAATTGAGTGTAAGAGTGATTCTTTCTACTGAATTTAGT
This sequence comes from Salicornia ramosissima, assembly GCA_951394345.1. Classification (NCBI taxonomy): domain Eukaryota; kingdom Viridiplantae; phylum Streptophyta; class Magnoliopsida; order Caryophyllales; family Amaranthaceae; genus Salicornia; species Salicornia ramosissima. The sequence goes on along the minus strand of OX596236.1, from coordinate 31,016,260 downwards.
AGGGAATATTTTCTTAAGAGTGATTCTTTTGAGTTATTTCATTATCTTCTCAACTCTAATTATTTGCTTGATTGATTTCAAGACTAATTATAGTTCAACATGAGACAAGGAAAGTTGGGGAAGAGTTAAGTTTTCCGTTACGAGCATATGACTGTGTCACGGATTAACACTTGAATTGAACTATAACTCGAAAGTCAATTGTGGAGTCTAGAAGCCTAGAATTGGATTAAGTTTGTCTTGAGAGTCTTGGTTGAACATTCTATTATGATTTGTTTCCGCTGCGTACTTGAATGTGAATGCCTTTGATTGATTTTTCTGTTGACTTGTTTGACTGTTCTGTTGATTTGTTCTAATTATTATGTTCCTAATTGTGTTCTACTGATTAAGTAGAACAATCTAATTACCCCCACTGACTGTGGACCCGAAAATCCTTTTTCAGTTACAAGAGATGATTAATTGGGTTACGCAAGGGCTGGGATTGTGAGCAAGCGAGTATAGTAGTTTAATTATCTTGATGTCAATTTCTAGCCTTTGTAATACTTTTAGTGGATTTATCGTAATTGATTAGTAACCTTGGACTTTGATGATTTAGCTATTTTGGACTATTTATTGGTTTTAATTGAATAATTTTAATTAAGTTTAGAGCTTCCGCTGTCATTAATGAATTTGATATTAAAATTTCATGGTTAATAATGATCCGTGTTGTTGTTTTCTCCGAAAAAAACGTTGCTAAAATGCGGGTCGTTACAGTAACGCCCCAGTTTTTCGGTGTTTTCTGCTATGTTTATTTGTTTGTATTTATGTTTATTTTATGTATGGTCCGAGTTTATTTGAACTATTTAGTTTTGTTTTATTTCTTGAATGCGATTTATTTTGTTCTATGTCAATTGTTTTATTATTTATTTAATTTTAATTTAATTTAATTTAATAGAATTTAATTTTAATTTTATAATTAATTAATTAAGTTTTGGGCCAAGTGCGAATTTAAGCATGATTAGTCATGCTTAAGTGTAATTAGCCCAAATGAACTTTTTATCCCATTTGAGCAAGCCCATGGCCGACACCCCCCCCCCCAATTAATGTGGCATGTTTGCCACTTGCTTTGTGTTCACACCTTAACTACTTCTATAAATAGAAGTGGTAGTAAGGCTTAAGGATCATTTGTCATTTTAATCATCCTTTGCCCACATTTAAACACAAAACACACACCTCCATTTACTCTCCATATTCCACGCCATTCTTGGCTAATCAACCCACCACTTTTGTCATCAATCTTTTCCAAACACAAACTTAAAGATTCATCACCCATTGATCTTTAAGTGACTAAACACACATTAGCCTTCTTTACCATTGATCAAGACTTCTAGTTTGGGATTAGTTTTGGGCTTTTGTTCGTTGGGTTCGTGTGAAGGGTGGCCGTGTGGAGGTGTCGTATTGAAGGTCGTGCAGTGGTGGTGTGCAACCAGGCCGTGCAGTGGTGGTGCACCGTGTTGGTGTTGGTGGCCAGCCGTGTTGTTAGGCCGTGTGGGACGAATTTGGGCAGTGGGTTTTTCCTTGTTTTAGCATCCAATTCTTGTTAAGGTAACATGTTTTTCTATCCTAGTTTGTATACTATGATTCATAGGGTGGATTTGATGATCAAGTTAGACCGAAAGTTTGATGATTATGACCCATTATATGCGTGATTTCTAGGCTGGTTTGGGTGATGTTTTCGTGATGTTCTTGTCTAGTTCCTATGCATATTATGATTGGTTATGATAGTTTTATGTTTGATTATGATTATGTTCAATTTTCATGAGGTTTCGGTGCAAAGAATTGATGATGATGTGAATGTGAAACTCTTCCCTAAGAATGGTTAGAAGTTTAACACTCAAAGAAAATGGAACAAAAATCGCACATAAAAACAGAAACAATTTGAACAGAAAATTAAAAGATAGATAAACCAAACCACAAGAACATACTCAATGATTTGGGGTCTTAGGCTGAGATAAGACACACTCAATCTCTCCTAATCTTGTCACTCAAGAACACACTCAAAGTAACAAGGAAAACACAAACTACTTTGGACAAACTCAAAGAAGTAATATGCTCAAACTCACGTTTTCTTTTGTATAATTCTGAATACTTTGATTAATCATAAGCTCTCCTTATATAATGGGATGGAGCAGCAAAAGATAAGAAAGAAAACACACCAAAAGACTCCAAAACACACTAGGGAAAACTGTCCAAAACAGGAAGCCAAAAGCCAACAGTTTCCCTTGATTTAAGCTACTCACTTAATGACTCACTTAATGCCATAATTCAGCTAATGATGACTGACCAAAGAGTGAGTCATTGCATTATTACAACTGGAAAATAAAACTAAAATAAACTAGCAAAACACACGTCCAAATCAGCAACTTAAATGGGCCCAAACGTGTAGCTTCTGGTGGACTTGATTCTTTGGACCTTCAATCAACTCTTGAGATGAAACACTTGAATTCGGCCCTTGTAGATAATGGATAAAATCCAAGAGTTTCCAAGACTAGTGCAACTTGTTCTTGATCCACAAAGTTTTGAATTGGACCGTTTGCGCATGGTTCAGATGATTATGTTGTTGAAAGTTAGCCATGTCCTGCGTGTACTTTGGTGTGTATTGATGATGGTGATTCTTGATAATCTTGGTTAGTTTTATATGATTCTTAGATCTTGGATTGATGAATTAAGTTAAGGTATATGTTCTTGATGAATATTAAATGATTCTTGAAGTTTCTTGATTATGTTATGGTGAATCTTGATTTTCTTTATTATGGTTATGTATTCTTTAAGTATAGTTTATGTAGTCTTAATTAAAGAAAGTATAAAGATAGTTAAAGAACGATTGTGAAAGTAAAGAATAAGTAAAGAAAATAATAAGATTGGTTAAAGAGGTTCCAAGATTATGATTCACATAGTTAATCTTAAGCAATGGCGTAAGATACAACTTAAGGTTAACCAAGATGTAAAGAACGTAAAGGTAGCTTGATTTTGCATTTAGACGCCTAACCTTAGAGTAAGATTTTAAGACTTGGGTTAAGAGGCTGCCCCTATCCTAACCGCGGTATTGGGATAGTCAATACTTACTATATCGTCTTTGTGATATTGATTTCCGAAAGATGGGGTTCATGGGTTTGGGAGTAAGATTCTCATTCTTGGCATAGTAGGAAAGTTCGATCACGTAAGACGTGTTCGTACGAGCATAGTCCGGTCTAATATGTAAATGATAGCGACAAAGATTAAGATTAAGATTAAGATTGAGTAATTGTAGTTAAGCGAATTATTGTTATGATTATCATTATTAGTTCCATTATTGTTACTATCATTATCGTGTGGTATATTGCATGATTTTATGTGTGAGTGCCTGATTTGCTTGTTTGATTTATTCTATGATCATTTGTATCCATGTTAGGGTGGGACTGTTATGTTACTCGCCACTGACGGTGGATTTGTTTTCATTTTCAGGTAACTCCGATGATGACGGTGTTGCTTAGCTTTGGGTTGGGCGAGAACCGCTGTACTTTTCTTATGTATTTCGTTATTAGATTCGGACTTTAGTAGTGTAGTCTGTATTTTCTAACTTTGATATTTGTGTTGGAGTTCATTCTCTAGTTTGACTATTTGGGTTTTAGTTTTGTACAACTTATGGTTTTGTACGATTTGGGATTTATAGTGTTATAATTCGAGTTTTGATTTAGATTTCTAAGTATGTTTGTATGTTAGATCAACAATTCGATTCGTTGGTTCCTTTCGCGCCGGTTTAAACGAGTCGGGTCGTCCCAATTGGTATAAGAGCCGAATAGTCAAGACTTTAAGCGAAGTTTTAGGATTTGTGGATTATTGACTGACACTTTTGTTTTGTCGTTATTGTCTTGCAATGTTTTCAGCATGTCGACACCTTGCCTGTCAAGTTCGGGACGACAGAGGTTACGAGCGCTCGAGGAAGCGATTCAAACGATAGCGCACCATAGTCGTCAGCCATCGGGTTCGTAGTTGACGTTCGATCATATCGCTCGTCATCGACCACCGACTTACGATGGGGTTGCCGACCCTTCAATTTTGGAGAGCTGGATCCGCGAGATGGGGAAGCTCTTCGACACTAAGTTTTGTCCCGAGCACGAGAAGGTCCAGATCGCCGCCTACTACTTGAGAGGAGAGACCGATAATTGGTGGAGCGTGGCTAGGAACGCATGCATGCCCTTGCACTCGATGTCTTGTGCCGAGTTCGTAGCTATGGTGTAACGACCCAGATTTATCGGTATTTCTGTCACCGATTTATTTGTATTTATGTGATTTTATGTATGGTCCAAAATTTGTTTTGGACTATTTATTTTTATTTTATGTGAATAAAATCGATTAAATTCGATTATTTGTATTTTTGGTTGATTATTATTTAATTAATTAGAATTTTTATTATTTAATTTTCTAATTAGTTAATTAATATTTTTGGGCCAAATACGATTTAAGCATGATTAGTCATGCATGAGTGCAATTAGCCCAATTATTTATCGAAAGCCCAATTAGGCCCGTTTTCCTTAGCTTTGGCCTGTTCTCCTTAGTACAAGATGGCTTGGTTTTGCCACTTGCCTTGTGTTCACACCTTGATCACTTCTATAAATAGAAGGTGAATGTAAGGCTTAGGATCCATTTGCTCATCCTTTGCCATCAAAAGTTTAAACACAAAACTCCCTCCATTTGCCATCATATCACACGCCATTTTTGGCATCATCAACCCATCAATTGTTCATCTTCAATTCCAAACCCAAACTTAAAGATTCAACATTTATTGATCTTTAAGTAACCTTAAACACTATAATTTTAATAGTTTTCAATCAAGAATTCTTGTTCGGGTTTTGTTTTGGGTCTTGTTCGAGTGGGTCGTGTGGAAGCCGTGTGCAAGTGATGGTTCGTGTGGTGAACCGTGCAGCAGGGCCATGTGCGAGTGGTCATGTCGTGTTCGTGAGACCGTGCAGATAGGACCGTGTTCGAAGGTGAACCCGTGTGTGTGCTCGTGTGGTTGGCCGTGTGGATTAGTTTCCGGGCAGCAAGTTTTGTGTATATTTGTGTTTAATCTTCAGTAAGGTAACATACTATCTCAACGTAGTTTGTATACCTTGATTCATAGTGTAGATTAGATGATTAGATTAGACCGAATTGATGATTGTCACCCTTGATTATGCGTGAACTTGGGCTGATTTTGGGGTGGTTGTTTTATGATGTTCTTGCAATGATTCTATGTATATTATGTTTACTTTTGATAATTTCATGTTTGTTGACAATTATGTTCAAGTTTTGATGCTTTTAATTTGATAAATTGTTGATTGAAGATTGTAGATTCATGCGTGAATTTTGATGATAAGTATATGGATGATTTCTTGATTGAGTTCTTGAATCTTGATTGAGTTCTTGATTGGTTTCTTGAATCTTGGTTCATTTCTTTATGAGTTTTCGATGAGTTCTTTATGAGTCTTGATAGTTCTTTATGAGTTCTTGGTCGAGTCTTGAAAGTTAAAGATAATTAAAGAAAAGTTAAAGAATGGTTTATGAGGTTCCAAGATTTGTTGGTTTACATGTTATTCTTGAGTCAAGGTGTATGATGCAACTTAAGATTAACTAAGAATGTAAATTTCGATTAAAGATTTTCTTGATTTTACTATTAGACGCCTAATCTTAGAGTAAGATTCTAAGAATTGGGTTAAGACGTTGCCCCTATCCTATCCGCGGTATTGGGATAGTTGGAGGTCTTACTATGTCGTCTCTTGATATGGATTTCCCGTAAGATGGGTTTCATGGGGTTGGGAGTAAGATTCTCAATCTTGGCATAGTAGAAAGTTCATTCACGTAAGATGCGTTCGTACGTGCATAGTCCGGTCTAATATGTAAATGATTGCGCCAAAGTTTAAGTATGTTAATTAATGGTTAAAGTTAGTCAAGTAACCATGATTACTTGTTGTTATTATGATTATTGATATTATGATGTGTGGTACGCATATTGGTATGTTTGATTTGATTGTTTGATTTATGCTATGACCATGTGTATCCCCGTTAGGGTGGGACAGTTATGTTACTCGCCACTGACGGTGGACTGTTGTGTATTTTTAGGTAATTCTGATGATGAGGTCCTTGCTTAGCTTTGGGTTGGGCGAGTGCCAATGTTATTTAGTTCTTGGTTTGTTGTTTTATGATTTCTACTATTAGACCATAGTAGTGGTATTTGTATTTTCTAAATCTGACATTTGTTTTGGAGTTAATACTGTTATTAGTAGTAGTGATATTTGGGATTTAGATATGTACAATCTTGTGGGTGTTGTACTTTTGGTTTAGCATATATTCAATTTGAGGTTTTGTTTTAATTTCAAAGTATGTTAGTATGTTAGAACTGACTATTCGACTCGTCAGTTTCTTCCGCGCCGATTTAAGCGAGTCGGGTCGTCACATATGGTCCAGGAGAGGTTCTACCCCGACGAGTTACAATGGCAGAAACAGGAGGAGTTTCTTTCTCTCACACAGGTTAAGATGATGGTTCAGGCCTACACCGATAAGTTTGCCGAGCTATCGAGGTTCGCTACATCTGTTTTACCATCCGAGCAGGAGCGGGTCAAGCGCTTAATCAAGAAGTTAGATCCAAGGATTCGCATTCACGTGATCAGCACTGGAGCGAAGTCATTTCAGCGAGCTTACGAGGTAGCACTCGAGATTCAGGCATCTGTTATCGAGGAGGATGCGAGCAGGAAGAGGACCCCGACCCCGGTGACGTCGCCATCTTTCAAGAAGCCCCGATTTAGTGGTCCTAGTAGTACCCCTCCGACCGCTAGTTCGTATAAGTGTTTTGATGGTTCGAGGTGCAGAGGTTGTGGCAAGGACTTCCATCCAGGGAAGTGATGTGACGGCACACCTATAGCATGTTTTATCTGCAGGAAGGAAGGCCATAAGGCATCAGTCTACCCTGAGAAGAAGCCAGGCACCAAGATCAAGCAACTACCGGCACCGACGAAGACTCCTGTGAAGAATAGAGTCTACTGTATGACTGAGGCTGAGGCAGAGGTCCAGCCAGATTTAGTCTTAGGTAGATTTCTTGTCTCTGGTGTGATAGCTTATGTATTGTTTGATTCTGGTGCCACTGTTTCTTTTGTGGCTAGTAGTTTTGCCTCGAGGTCTAATTTTCGTGGCAGCTTTCCTGTTAGTTCTATTATAACTATCCCTTCTGGAGAGGATTTTGTTTGTCAGCGCGAGTGCAGAGGGGTGCCTATCCTTATAGCTGGGGAGCAAGAGACAGCCGATCTGAAGGAGTTTCCGCTGATGGAATTTGATGTTATTCTTGGCATGGACTGGTTGTCGAAGTATCGAGCGATCATTTGTTGCCGAGATCAGTCAGTGACATTCTGAGGATCGAAGGGCAATCGTGTTACCTACTTTGGGATCGTTCTGAAGAAAGGAGTAAAGTTAATTTCGGCCTTGAAGATGAGGAAACTTCACCAGAAGGGCGATATGGTATTCTTGTGTTAGGTAAGGGACTTGACTGAGGAGAGTCTGTTAGAGTATATACCTGTAGCGAGGGATTTCAGAGACGTATTTCCTGATTAGCTACCAGGAGTTCCACCCGAGCACGATGTCGAGTTTAATATCGATTTGACACCCGGGACAGTGCCGATTTCAAAGCCACCTTACCGGATGGCACCATCAGAGTTGCAAGAGTTGAAGACGCAACTTCAAGATTTGATCGATAAGGGCTTCATTAGGCCGAGTGTTTCTCCATGGGGCGCACTAATGCTCTTTGTGAAGAAGAAGGACGGTAGCATGCACTTATGCATAGATTACCGACAATTGAATCGGGTAACAATTAAAAACAAGTACCCGTTGCCTAGGATTGAGGACCTATTCGATCAGCTGAGAGGAGCGGGTGTTTTCTCGAAGATAGATCTTTGATCTGGATATCATCAGATTCCGGTCAAGAAAGAAGACATCCCGAAGACAACTTTCCGCACGAGATATGGCCACTACGAGTTTGAGGTGATGTCATTTGGTCTCACTAATGCTCCAGCCGTGTTCATGGATCAGATGAACCGGACCTTTCATTACTTACTCGATAAGTGTGTCGTAGTCTTTATCGATGATATCCTAGTGTATTCGAGAGACGAGTCTGAGCATGTAGAGCATCTCCGGATAGTGCTAGAGATATTGAGGAAGCATAAACGGTTCGCGAAGCTCTCTAAGTGTGAGTTCTGGCTTCGCGAGGTAGCATTTCTGGGTCATGTTATTAGTATGGAAGGCATTAAGGTAGACCCGGCAAAAGATAAGGCTATAGTAGAATGGAGTACCCCGAGAAATGTGGCGGAGGTTCGTAGTTTTCTGGCTTTGGCCGGATACTATCGACGATTGGTCCAAGACTGCTCCAAGATTTCTAGGCCGATGACTAGTCTCCTACAGAAGGAGATCTGATTCGTTTGGACGGAGGCTTGCGAGCAAACATTTCAGCAGTTGAAACAGAAATTAGTTTCTGCTCCTATTCTTAACCTTCCGAACGATGAGGAGGATTTCGAGGTCTATAGTGATGCGTTTAAGAGTGGCCTAGGATGCGTGCCGATGCAGGGTGGGAAGGTCATCGCTTATGAACCAAGGCAGCTGAAGGTGCACGAGCGTAACTACCCCACGCATGATTTGGAGCTTGCAGCTGTGGTTTTCGCGCTTAAGATCTAGAGGCATTATCTCTATGGTGGTTCGTGTAAGGTATTCACGGATCATAAGAGTCTCAAGTACATCTTCACTCAGAAGGAGCTCAATATGAGGCAACAACGATGGCTTGAGCTGATTAAGGACTATGACCTGACGCTTAATTACTGTGAAGGTAAAGAGAACTTAGTCGCTGATGCACTGAGTCGCAAGAATCGATTGAGCTTCAGTAGAAGTAATAGATCCGTCAGAGTTCATCTGACATCTATGAGTGCCGAGCCTGAGTTATTCCAGAAATTGTGTGAAGGTCAAAAGGTAGACTCGCAGTCGACTAGGATTCGAGAGGCTTTGCGGCAAGGAAAAGCCGTTGGCTTTGAGATTTCTACCGATGGTAGTCTGCGTTTTCGAGGGAGGTGGTGTGTACCGGACAATTCTGATCTTCGGAACAGGATCATGTCTGAGGCACATAACTCGCCCTACTCTGTTCATCCTGGAGGTAATAAGTTGTATAAGGACCTTAAGGGCCAATTCTGGTGGCCTAAGATGAAGCAGGATGTCGCAGAGTTCATATCTTGATGTTTAGTCTGTCAGAAGGTTAAGATCGAGCAGTAGAGACCTGGAGGTCTTTTGCAGCCACTACCGATTCCGACCTGGAAATTTGAGTCGGTATCTATTGATTTTGTGGTTAGCCTACCTCCCTATAATGGAATGAACACCTGTTGTGATCCGGCCTCCTAACTCCTTGGTTCAGAATGGTAAATTAGTCACCATGGTTCGAACTTGCATCCATGACTTGGTTGGATTAATTATCCAACCTACTCAAGTCCTATTTAATTTTGTTTATTAAATTTTCAGTTTAACTTTGTGTTTAGTAGGGTTCGATCCTTGTTAGTATAAATCGAACCCCTTTTAATTTGTTTGAGTTATTTTAAATTCAGTCAAGTAGTTAGTTAATTAAGGCTAGCAATAAACAAAGCAATGTGTCATTGGAAGCAATGAGAAACCAGCGGTTTGCAAGGAGATCAAAGAAGCAAAGCTGGCAGCCTTGAAGCCCCAAAAACCGGCAGCTTTGAAGCCCACAGCCGGCAGTATTGGAAGTCCAAAGATGGCAGCTTCAAGATGGCATCCTCAAGATCCAAAGATGGCAGCTTCAAGATGGCATCCTCAAGATCCAAAGATGGCAAGGTGGCAGCCTCAAGTGCAAAACCGACAGCCCCTTCGAAGTCTTAGAACCGGCAGCCTCTAGGGGAATACAAGAAGTCTTCAATGCAATCAAAGTTTCAAGAAGCTTCAAGAATTCAGCTGCCAAGCAAGAAGATTAAAAGAGCAATTAAAAGAAAGACAAGCAATTAAGAAGACATTAAAATGGAGCTTAAAATCCGGCTGCCCAAGCTCCTCAATTCAGATTTTGTTATCTTCATTTGCCACCACCATTTCTGATTTCTTAGGATAAGAATTAGACTTTCTAATTACCCTATCTTATCCTAATTGTACTTATAAATAGTGGCTTGCATATCAATGAAAAGGCAGAACTTTTTGAATCAAAAACAAACACTTAAATTTATCTTGGTTTTTCCTCAAGAAATCCGAAACAATTATCCTTTGCTTGTCTAATTTTTGGCATAATTAGGCTGTGATCTTAGGAGCCTAATTTGTAGAATTTGGTGGTGAAATCTGTATCCAAATTCCACGAATTATAGCCCAAGTGTCGAAGTTGGTGGTGATATTCTGTATCCAACTTTAACCTTGACCTATCCCTTATTTTAGTGGCTAGTCCCTTGTAATCTTCTTGTGCTACAACAAGGTTACAACATTTGGTGGCCCATGCAGGTCTAGCCACCTTTCTCCTCCACAAAAACAACCCCTTTCCTTCCTTTACCTCCACGTCAAAAAAAAAAAAAAAAAGAAAAAAAAAAACACAAAAATGTCGAATCCTCCTCCCAATTGGCAAGAGTTCATTCAGAAAAATGAAGAAGAGAAGGAGAGCTTAAGAGCTCAAATGGCTACTATGCAAACAGAAATGGCGGATCTAATGAGGAGACTCATTAGGTAAAGGGAAGGTTCACCCACTCGAAGTGAACAAAGCAGTGACATAGAGCTTGAAGATGAAACTTCAAGACCAAGACCCAACAACAATGATATCAAAGTCGATATTCCAGAATATGATGGCAAGATTGATGCCGATGAGTTCATCGAATGGTTGAACACCGTTGAAAGAGTGTTCGATTATAAGAATACCCCGGAGGACAAGAAAGTGAAAATCATTGCCTTGAAACTTAGAAAATATGCGTCCACTTGGTGGTCGAATATAAATGCAAAGAGGCAAAGGCAAGGCAAAGACAAGGTCAGAACTTGGCCTAAAATGAAGAAATTGATGAAGAGTAAGTTCTTACCTACTTACTATATTCAAGAGAATTTTCAGAAGTTCCACAAGTTGAAACAAGGAACGAAATCAGTAGAGGAGTATGCAAGGGAATTCGAAGGATTAACCATGAAGTGTGATGTCGAAGAGGACGAACCCCAAACTTTGGTTCGTTTCCTTGGAGGGTTGGACCCTCGAATTGCCAATGTTGTTGAATTGCACCCCTACTCAACTTTGGAAGAGTTAGTCATTCTATCTCACAAAGTTGAAGCCCAACAAAAGGCCAAAGGGAAGGAGACCTCACGTCCCTTTTCCAAAACAGCCCCATCCCCACTCAATCGTCCTTACCAAGCACCACTCAAAATCACCCCCTCTAATCCTCCCAAACCACAAAATCAGCCCTTTAACCCTTCTAAACCACAAAATTCAGCCCAACCTCGGAAATGTTTTCGGTGTCATGGCTTTGGCCATATTGCAACCGAGTGCCCAAACAAGAGAGTAATCTCTTTGATTGAATGTGAAAAGGAAGAATCAGAGGAGGAACGTGATGATGATGCTGTTGAATCGGAGCAGGAGCATGATGAAGTGTTCCTAGGACCCGATGAAGGTGAATGTCTAGTTGTTAGGCGTGCCCTAAGCAGCTTGGTCGGCAAGGAAGAAAACTTACAACGAGAGGCAATCTTTCACTCCCGTTGTACCATCAAAAACAAGGTATGTACTTTAATTATTGATGGTGGTAGTTGTACAAATGTGGCATCTCAGAATATGGTGGATAAATTGGGACTAAAAACAACTCCTCACAAAAATCCTTATGTAATCCAATGGCTTAATCAAGGGAAAGGAATTAAAGTGGATAAACAAATTCTGATTTCATTTAGCATTGGTAACAATTATCAAGAAGAGTTGTATTGTGATGTAATCCCCATGGATGCGTGTCATTTGTTGCTTGGACGACCTTGGATGTTTGATAGGCGAGTTAATCATGATGGATATAAAAACACATATTCCTTTGTTAAAAATGGCAAGAAAATTGTGTTAACTCCCTTACCACCACCCAAAACCGCCCCAAAACAGAACAATACCCCCTTGCCCACTACTCTTACTACCCTCATCAAGTCTGAATATCATGAGTTCAAACCCCATAAAGGGCTCATTTTAAGTGGACTTGAAGACAGCCCATCTCCTCAAAAAGAACCAACCCATCCCCTACTTAATTTCCTCTTCCAAGAATTCTCTCCTATTTTCCCCTCTGAAATGCCGTGTGCCCTACCTCCCAAAAGGGATATCCAACACAAAATTGACTTGATTCCAGGTTCTACATTGCCGAATAAACCTGCCTATAGGACTAATCCTAAGGAGACCGAAGAGATAAGAAGGCAAGTTGATGAGTTGTTGTCCAAGGGTTTGATTCGAGAGTCCTTGAGTCCATGTGCATGTCCTACATTACTTGTTCCAAAAAAGAATGGTGAATGGCGTATGTGTGTGGACAGTAGGCCAATTAACAAAATCACTATCAAATATCGATTTCCAATTCCAAGATTGAATGATTTGTTAGATGATTTACATGGTGCTAAAGTGTTTTCGAAAATTGATCTTAAAAGTGGTTATCATCAAATTCGAATTTTCGAAGGAGATGAATGGAAAACAGCTTTCAAAACCAAGGATGGATTGTTCGAGTGGCTTGTCATGCCATTTGGTTTAACAAACGCACCTTCTACCTTCATGCGTTTGATGAATCAAGTTCTGAAACCTTTTATTGGTCGCTTTGTAGTAGTTTATTTTGATGATATTTTAATTTATAGTAGAGATGATGATGAGCATGTATCACATCTTAGAAAAGTATTTTCTGTTTTAGCTAGAGAACAATTGTATGGTAATCTAGATTAGTGTGATTTCTTTTCTAGTTTTGTAACTTTTCTAGGATTTAAAGTGTCATGTAATGGTATTGAAGTCGATGAAGACAAGGTGAAGGCAATCAATGAGTGGCCCACGCCACAATCAATCCAACAAATCAGAAGTTTTCACGGCTTAGCCTCCTTCTATAGGCGGTTCGTGCGAAATTTCATTACTCTCATGGCTCCAATCACCGAACTCACCAAGCTCTCAAAGTTTGAATGGAATCCAAATGCTCAAAAGGCATTTGAAGAGGTTAAAAGATTGCTTACTACTGCTCCAGTTCTTGTTTTACCTAACTTTGATGATGTATTTGAGATTGAATGTGATGCTAGTGGTGTTGGAATAGGAGCGGTCCTATCTCAAAATAGGCGTCCAATAGCCTATTTCAGTGAGAAGCTCAATGGTGTGGGTTCATTTAAGGAAGGAACGTTTTCCAACTAAGAGGCGTTCTAAAATCAGTCCAAGGAGTGATGGTCCATTCGAAATCAAGGAGAAAGTGAATGACAATGCCTATAAGGTTGAATTGCCTGGGAACTATGGAGTTTCTTCTACCTTCAATGTTCAAGACTTGTCTCCCTACTTTGATGAATTTGAAGAATTGCCAAGTTTGAGGTCAAACTCTTCAAAAGCCGGGGAGGATGTTGTGATCCGGCCTCCCAACTCCTTAGTTCAGAGTGGTAAAATAGTCACCATGGTTCGAACTTGCATCCATGACATGGTTGGATTAGTTATCCAACCTATTCAAATCCTATTTAGTTTTGTTTATTAAATTTTGTGTTTAGTAGGGTTCGATCCTTGTTAGTATAAATCGAACCCCTTTTAATTTGTTTGAGTTATTTTTAAATTCAGTCAAGTAATTATTTAATTAAGGCTAGCAATAAACCGGCGGCTTGCAAGGAGATCTAAGAAGCAAAACTGGCAGCCTTGAAACCCCAAAAAAACCGGCAGCTTTGAAGCCCAAAGCCGGCAGTATTGAAAGTCCAAAGATGGCAGCTCCAAGATGGCATCCTTAAAATCCAAAGATGGCAGCTTCAAGATGGCATCCAAAGATGGTAAGGTGGCAGCCTCAAGTGCAAAACCGGCAGCCCCCTTCGAAGTTTTGAAACCGGCAGTTCCTAAGGGGAATACAAGAGGTCATCAATACAATCAAGCTACAAGAAGCTTCCAGAATTCAGCTGCCAAGCAAGAGGATTAAAAGAGCAATTAAAAGGAGAAACAAAGCAATTAAGAAGGCATTAAAATGGTGCTTAAAGGCCGGCTGCCCAAGCTTCTCAAATTCAGATTTATTATCTTCATTTGCAACCACCATTTCTGATTTCTTAGGATAAGGATTAGAATTTCTAATTACCCTAGCTTATCCTAATTGTATTTATAAATAGTGGCTTGCATATCAATGAAAAAATCAGAACTTTGAATCAAAAACAAACACTTAAATTTGTCTTGGTTTTTCCTCAAGAAATCCGAAACAATTATCCTTTGCTTGTCTAATTTGTGGCTCAATTAGGCTGTGATCTTAGGAATCTAATTTGTTGAATTTGGTGGTGAAATCTGTATCCAAGTTCACGAATTAAAGCCCAAGTCCTCGAAGTTGGTGGTGTTATTTCTGTATCCATCTTTGAAACTTGATCTATCCTTTACTTTAGTGGCTAGTCCCTTGTAATCTTCTTGTGCTACAACAAGGTTACAACATTTTCTTCTCTAAATAAGGTTATGTCGTAAGCTATGCTATTTAAGTTCATTTCTTCAAAATAATACATATGTTGTGAAATTTAGCTACATTGAGTGTTGTTGTTGCAGAAGGTAAGAACTAGAGCATATGCTCCACGAAAGGCAGAGAATAAGCCTCTTTGCCCAGCTTTATCAATGGATGGTTTCTTACTGATGTAACAAGAAGTGGATCCATTGGAAGCACATCAATTAGAGTTAGATGTACAAAAACTCGATTGGGTAATGGAGACCCTTGATGCATCTTGGAGAGGTTTTAAGTGTCAACTTAAAAGAGATCATTACTATATGTATGACACTTATGAAAAGAAACTGAACTCATGCCCGGATCATGTTCCTAAAGATCATTTCAAAATACTACTTAAATATTGGGCATCTACTCCTGCAAAGGTAAATATGAAATCGAATTATAACATGTTAATATGTTATTCAATAAGTTTATCATGATCAAACTTACTAATAATGTTTTTCCTCCATTTGTTTGTTTTTTTTTATTTATTATTTTGTTAGATAGAAAACAAGTTTATAGAATGCTAAAAATCGCCAAGAACAGGATAACATGCACACTTGTGGTCCCGTTCCCTTTGCCATGATTTTCGATGAGATGGTAAGCAATATAATGTGCATACTATCACTAATATTTTCAATGTTTCCCATAACATCTTTCTAACTTGTAAATTATTAATATATTCTTAGTATTGACAAGATGGTGTAGTGCCTTCCAAAAGAAAGAAGCTCCCGAAAGGAAGGAAAAACTTATGATAGAACTTTTGATGATACACAAGAAAATTGTATGTTCTCTATTGGTCTTGCATCATCGTGAAGTGTTCAAATTTGATACATTTCAAAACTCTATATAATTTAACAATGATTTTTTCTTTTTTGGTATTAAAATAGCAAGAAATGAGGCGTTTGGAAGGATTAGAAGGTATTGGAAGTGTTGACAATGGAAAATATCCATATGATGAAGTTATGGGAGATGGAGGAGCTAATAAAAAAAGACTTGTTGGATTAGGTGTTTCTCGTAATAAGCCACAACAAGGTGTTGTTGATACATCACTAATATTACCAAAGGAGGTGATGGAGTCTATCAAAAAAGTTGTGGTAGCTGATGTCCAAAAAGAACTAAGTGCCGAAAAAGAAGAATTTGCCAAGGAAAAGGAAGTTCATGCTGCAAAAGTTGCTGAAATGGAAAGAGCTACAAGGGAGCAAGAGAAGCAACCTAAATTAGCAACTTCGAATGAAACTATGAATCTTGATGCCATTGCTTCCGCACTTGTACATTTGCGTAAAAAAGACCCAAGCTTGACATCGGAAATGATTGCAAAAGTTATTGTGTCAAGTGCTACAAATAATGTCGCATAACATATAGTTGTTGAAGACAAATGACCTGTGTTATAATCAGGTATTTTTTTATCTTATATCTTTAAAGACTATACATGTTATTATATATTAAATGCCTTGGAAATGTGAAATACACACACTCACAAAATCACAGAAACAAATAATTTAGTTTAGAACATTCTACAGGTATATAACCCCAAGACTCTAAGTCTAATACAAATTTCTGGATGCATTTTTTACTAACATTCTACAGATATATAACCCCTCATCAATCCCGAAACTAATTTGTTAATTTCTTACTATTGCACTTGTTACTTTTTCACTTTTGTACTTGTTACTCTTTGGTTGATATCACATGTTAACTTGAGCATTAATTGTTTTGGATTTTCTCCTTGAGTAGGTTTGTAATTTTGCTTGGCTCTTTGCTGGAGAATTATTGATTGTTTTGAAACTATATAGGTATAATAATTGTGGGTGTAGTGGTGTTGAGATAGTTGTCTCACTTTGTAGTGTAGATTATCCAAGATAAAAAGGCCACATATGCAACAACTCCTATCCCCCCGCATTGATCACAACATAAATCACGTGCCTTTGAAACTTTGAACCACCTCTTCCTTGTATCTTCCAATTAAAGTTTCATAACCAGTAACCGTGTAGTGTAAACCAAGCCAACACTTGATCTTTTACAGAACCTCTTGGCTAAAAGTGAAAGGAAAGAATAAATGATCATGTCTGCAACATTGGGAAAGACATCATGATTAGTAGCAATTGTGTAAATTTCAATTCTTGTGTTTTTTAAAGTTGACAACTCTGCTCTAATCTATTCAATAAGGTCCAGTCATTTGATTTCTAAATGAGTAATTACTAGCAATTTGGTACATATTTGTTTTTCCATTAAGCCTTATAACAAGCCGTAAATGAGTATTTGTCCTAAGGTCTTAATAATCACTAGCACTTTGGTACTATCTCCTAATTATTTGTTTTTGTCTTTTTTTTCATTTTACAGGTTGGTGTAGAGCTTCAAGTATTACAAGTCCATCTGTAATTCATATTTACCAGATTGTGGTCAAATAAACATTAGATAGGTTTTGGTAGCTTAGCTTTAAGTAATTTTTGCTTTATAGTGTGAATTTGGTTTATAGTGTTTTATGGGGTTGGAATTGACCTTTTTTCATTAAAGAGTGTCATGACATGAAACAATTATATTCAATTACTAGTGTAGTGTTATTAGTTGTGTGCAGATTGTGGAAAACAAAGCTGTAATTTTAATAAAATCGTAGTGTTTCTACATGATGAATATATCACTTGACATTTCAATGCTTTTGTGCTATCCAGAATGAATATAGATTGTATTCGTTCATATTGCTACTTTATTAAATTTTTGCTAGAAAGAAAAAAGTGTTGGATTAAATTTGTAAGATTGTGTTGCCTAAAATCTAAACTGTTGTCCTAAAACATAATATAAGTGTTACCATAAGATGAGAAAATCGTTGCCATACACGATATAAAATGCTGCCAAAAATCCATATTGCAACTTTGACAAAGAATAAAACTATTGCTATAAGTCATGAAAAGTGTTGGCTTAGATATATAAGAATGTGTTGCCTAAAACCTAAACCGTTGCCTAAATATATAATTTAAGTGTCACTAAAAGATGAGAAATTGTTGCTTTAAATATCATTAAAAAGTGTTGGCTAAAGGTCATATTGTTGCCTTCAATAAAGTAATAAGTGTTGCAATAGGTAAATAAAATGTTGCTAAAAAAGTGTTGCCATAGATTTTTATGGCAACAATTTTTAAAAATTGTTGCCACAAACAAATATACTGTTGCCATAAAGTTTTAGCAGCGGCACCTATTGGCAGCGCCTTAAGAAGTGTTGCCAAAAAGCTATTGCAACAATTATAGAGCTTATGACAACACTTTTTTGTTGTTGCCATAAGTCTTTTTTCTTGTAGTGCCTGACTCAGATTTGCAAGTTTTTGTTCCAATTCATAGATAAGAGTAAGAGAAGCAAACCCGAATCTATCACAGAGATCTTTCCACATGTCCCTTGCAGACCTGATGTGTAAACCGCTCTTAGCAACTTTAGGATCAAGATTAAACAAGACCCAAGATATGACCAGGTCATTGCACCATTCCCAGGCTTCGTGTTCGAGCGGATTTTTTTCAGCATCTGGTTCCAAAATCGACCCATTGACGAACCCGATTTTGTTCTTGGCTGACAAGGTGATTAGCATGGATCTTTTCCAATCATTAAACCCAGTGCCTACAAATTTGAACGAGACTAGCTGTTGAACATTCGAATCACTCGGGTGAATGTAGTATTTGCTCATAGGATCTTGATTTAGAGGAAGATTAAGAGAATTTGATGAAATTTGATGGATCTAAGTATGTTTGTATGTTAGATCGACAATTCAACTCGTCGGTTCCTTCTGCGCCGGTTTAAACGAGTCGGGTCGTCACAGTTTTCTTGTAACGGGCAGAGCCAGGTCTGTTACAATATAACTATTTTCTATTTAATATTTATGACTTATAGTAACGGGCCTTTATATTGCCCGTTACAAAAACTTTAATTGTAACTAACAAATTTAAGGCAAGTTACAATAAGGGCGTTATAATTATATGGTCCGGGGGCCTATTTCGTGAGGGCCCGATTTTGGAGAGTGATCGCTAGGGAGTTCGAGTATTTTTCCGTCTGGTATGGCGCAATTATAGTACCCTTAGGAACCTAAAAACAACGCTGAGGAGCCGGGTACTAGTGGACAAACTACTCCTCTATATGGTCATAGGGCCTATTTCGTGAGGGCCCGATTTTAGAGAGTGTTGGCTAAGGAGTTCAAGTGTTTTCCCGTCTGGTATGGTTTGAAATCGCCATTCCAATTTTAAAAGCCTTTTGATTATAGTACCATAGTTAATCACCCCGTCGGCTGTATATGAGGCGCAATTAAAGGCTGGGATCAGGTTCCCTTTGTCTCCGGTCTGGGTGATGATCCTCAATTCTTATAACCTCTCATTGTTCCAATTGGTGTCGAACATTGTTTACACTATCTTATGCCTGATGGTTGTCTGTAAAATGCGGAATGTTACATTGTCTCTGACTTTGTTTTGAAATATTTTCAAACTAGTGAGTTTCCTCAGCTCCAAGTGACCTGGCCATGGAGGAAATTAGGCATTGTTAATGTCTACTTGATGAAGTTTCGATGTCTAGTTGATGAAAGTAGAAAACTTAACTTTGCTACTGAGAAAACAATGTTGCTCGATAATCTACTTTTCCCTTTTTTTTGTTTCTCACCCGACCCCTTGCTACAAGCCTAGCCTAGCTTTTAACCTTAATTTCCACTTCACCATTTGGATTAAGTTTGAGTTTGTAATGTAAAGCCATTTAGAATCCAATACCCTTATTCTGATCCTTCTGGAATCTTAGCTTGGTAAAGGTCCAAGTTCCATTGTCTACCAAATTGAAGCCTTTAATTATATTAGTTCCTCTTTCATTGCCTTATTCCAGTTGACATGGTTTTGTAATAGCTTCTTCATATGAATTTGGCTCCTTTAACCTAGGGTATGCACATTGCCAAGGGAATGAAAGAATAAGTTGTCTCTAATAATATAAAAAATCATATTTTCTCACTTTTAAGATTATTATACTAGCTTCCCCTTTATTTCTTTTCTGCCTTTATCTTCCTTTTAAGGTTCACTTCAAAATCTTGAATTTAATTTGGAGGGCAATCTTCTTTCTCTACCAGATCTTCTAATCTTACAAAATGTTTTAATTCCTCTGTGTGTTGAGGTTGTTCTTGCAAAACCTCATTGTCCTCTTGCATTGCTCCCTGGGTTGATCAGTGGTGTTTCTGTCTTCAGAAACATAGACACAAAGTGGTAAAAAGTGATGAGTTGGGGATAACCTCAATTTATGCTGACTAGATCTCGTTAGGATGACTTGGTTGTGGATAAACTGATCCTTGATGTTGACGAGGCTCCTCTAAACGAGCTCGGCCTTAAATGAGTGAGTCCTGCAAAATGAACCAGGGTGACTGACCCGAGGAGTGGACCCGGGAATTCCCATCCGATGCTTAAGTTAGCAAAGTGATATATGTGCAAATGGAGAGAGAAAAATACAAGGTTAGAGAGAGAGAGAATTTATTTCTATCTTGGGAAATGTATTCTCCTATTGAGAATTGTGTTTTAGGAAAAAGTTGCCCCAAATACCATAAATGTAGGGTATTTATAAGTGAGGTTTTGGCAGCTGATTGACAACTATTTTGTTGTCTATCAATCAGCTGACATAGGGGAAATTGTGACACATGTCTTTGGTCATCCAAATGGTGACACATGTCCAAAGGGTATTTAGGAGTTAGTGGGAATTCCGGGGGTATTTTGGTAATTTGTGATTTTATTGGGCTTGGGGCCCTAACATTTGGCCCCTCGTGTGGCATGTTACTCAGATCGACTGGGAGAGAACATGCCATGCGGAGATGTCTTGTATCAGTTCGGCCCTTTGGGGCTAAGATGTGTCATTCATCCTTGGGGACAAGGAAATGATTCTTTAGGATGAATTCAATTATTGGACTAATGGGTTAGCCCTTGTCATTCAGTGTTCAGATGAGGAGTGTCTCATCTTTGGCCGAGGGATGACTCCCTGGTACTCAGTGTTTCGATGGAAGATGATCTTTGTCTTCAGCCGAGGGGTGAGCTCCTGGCGCTTAGGTGTTTGGACGGAGTTTTGATCCTTGTCCTTGGCCGAGGGGTGAGCCCCTGGCGCTGAGGAGCTGGGTACTAGTGGCCAAATTACTCCTCTATATGGTCGTGGGGCCTATTTTGTGAGGGCCCGATTTTAGAGATTGTTGGCTAGGGAGTTCTAGTATATTCCCGTCAGGTATGGCGTAATTATAGTACCCTTAGGAACCTAGAAACAACGCTAAGGAGCTGGGTACTATTGGCCAAAGTACTCCTTTGTATAGTCGTGGGCCTATTTTGTGAGGGCCCGATTTTGGAGAGTGTTAGCTAGGGAGTTCTAGTATTTTCCTGCCTGGAATGGTTTGAAGCCGCCATTCAAATTTTATAAGCCTTTTGATTATAGTACCATAGTTAATAAGCCCGTCGGCAGTATAGCTACATATGAGGCGCAATTAAAGGCTGGGATCAGGTTCCCTTAGCTTTATCTCCGGCCTGGGTGATGATCCTCAATTCTTATAACCTTTCGTTGTCCCAATTGGTGCCGAACACTGTTTATGCTATCTCATACTTGATGACTTTGTTTCAATATATTTTCAAACTAGTAAGTTTCCTAAGCTCCAAGTGGCCTGGCCATGCAGGAAATTAAGCGTTATTAATGTCTAGGTGATGAAGTTTCCATTCTCTCTTAGTGGCTAGTGCTATGATCAATCTGACAGTAGCAAACTGAATCTTTACGAATGGAGAAAATAATGTTGCTTCAAAATCTATTTTTCCCTTTTTTATTTATCACCCGACCACTTCCTACAAGCCTAGCCTAACTTTGAACCTTAATATAAACCCATTTAGTATCCAATGCCCTTTTTCCAAACCTTATGGAAGCTTAGTTTGGTAAAGGTCCAAGTTCCATTGTCTGCCAAATTAAAGACTTTAACTATATTAGTTCCTCTTTTATTGCCTTATTCCAGTTGACATCGATCTATAATAGCTTCCTCATATGAATTTGGCTCCTTTAAGTTAGGTACGCACATTGCCAAGGGAATGAAGTAATGTGTTGTCTATCATAATATAAGAATAATCTTTTCTCACTTTTGAGATCATTATACTAGCTTCCCCTTCATTTCTTTTCTGCCATTATTTTGCCTTTAAGGTTCACATTAAAATCTTAAAAATTAATTTGGAGGGCAATTTTCTTTCTCTACCAGATCTTCTAATCTTACAAAATGTTTTAATTCCTCTGTTTGCTAAGGTTGTTCCTTCAAAACCTCATTGTCCTGTTCTTGCATTGTTCCCTGGGCTGATCAGTGGTGTTTTTGTCTTCAGAAACATAGTTACAAAGAGGTAAAAAGTGATGAGTTAGGGAGTGCCTCAATGTATGATGACTAGATCTGTTTAGGATGACTTGGTTATGGATGGACTGATCCTTGATGCTGACTGGACTCCTATGAACGAGCTTGACCCTAGCTGAGTGAGTCCCGCAAAATGAACAAGGGTGACTCACCCGTGGGGTAGACCTGGGAACTCCCCTCCGATGCTTAAGTAAGAAAACTGATATATGTGGATAATGTAGAGAGAGAAAGAAAATGTTAGAGAGAGAATATATTTCTATCTTAGGAAATGTATTCTCGTATCAGGAATTGTGTTTTGGGAAAAAGTTACCCCGAATTCCATAAATATAGGGTATTTATGTTATGTTTTGGGGGCTCATTGACAGCTGTTTTGGTGGCTTTCAATCAGCTGACATAGGGGAAATTATGACACCTATCTTTGGTCATCCAGATGGTGACACCAGTCCAAAGGGTATTTAGGAGTTAGTGGGAATTCCGGGGGTATTTCGGTAACTTGTGATTTTATTGGGCTTGGAGCCCAAACATCTATCCCCTCGCGTGGCATGTTACTCGGATTGACTGCGAGGGAGCATGCCATGCAGAGATGTCTTGTATCAATTCGGCCCTTTGGAGCTAAGATGTGTCAGTCATCCTCGGGGACAAGGAAATGATTCCTTAGGATGAATTTAATTTTTAGACTAAGGGGTTAGCCCTTGTCATTCAGTGTTCGGATGATGAGTGTCTCATCCTTGGCCGAGGGATGAGTCCCTGGTGCTCAGTGTTTGGAGGGAAGGTGATCTTCGTCTTTAGCCGAGGGGTGAGCCCTGGCGCTTAGGTGTTTGGACGGAGTTTTGATCCTCGTCCATGGCCGATGGTGACCCCCTGGCGCTTAGGTGTTTGGACGGAGTTTTGATCCTCGTCCTTGGCCGAGGGGTGAGGGGTGAGCCCCTGGCGCTTAGGTGTTTGGAAGAAGTTTGATCCTGGTCCTTGGCCAAGGGTGTGAGCCCCTGACGCTTAGGTCTTTGGACAGATTTTTTATCCTCGTCATTGGCCGAGGGTGTTGTGATCCGGCCTCCCAACTCCTTGGTTCAGAGTGGTAAAATAGTCACCATGGTTCGAACTTGCATCCATGACATGGTTGGATTAGTTATCCAACCTACTCAAGTCCTATTTAATTTTGTCTATTAAATTTTCAGTTTAACTTTGTGTTTAGTAGGGTTCGATCCTTGTTAGTATAAATCGAACCCCTTTTAATTTGTTTGAGTTATTTTAAATTCAGTCAAGTAGTTAGTTAATTAAGGCTAGCAGTAAACTGGCGGCTTGCAAGGAGATCAAAGAAGCAAAGCTGGCAGCCTTGAAACCCTAAAAACCGGCAGCTTTAAAACTCAAAACCGGCAGTATTGGAAGTCCAAAGATGGCAGCTTCAAGATGGCATCCTCAAGATCCAGAGATGGCAGCCTTGAAGATGGCATCCTCAAGATCCAAAGATGGCAAGGTGGCAGCCTCAAGTGCAAACCGGCAGCCCCCTTCGAAGTTTAAAACCGGCAGCCTCTAGGGGAATACAAGAAGTCATCAATACAATCAAAGCTACAAGAAACTTCCAGAATTCAGCTGCCAAGCAAGAGGATTAAAAGAGCAATTAAAAGAGAGACAAAGCAATTAAGAAGACATTAAAATGGAGCTTAAAAGCCGGCTGCCCAAGCTCCTCAAATTCAGATTTTATTATCTTCATTTGCAACCACCATTTCTGATTTCTTAGGATAAGGATTAGACTTTCTAATTACCCTAGCTTATCCTAATTGTACTTATAAATAGTGGCTTGCATATCAATGAAAAATCAGAACTTTTTGAATCAAAAACAAACACTTAAATTTGTCTTGGTTTTTCCTCAAGAAATCCGAAACAATTATCCTTTGCTTGTCTAATTTGTGGCTCAATTAGGCTGTGATCTTAGGAACCTAATTTGTTGAATTTGGTGGTGAAATCTGTATCCAAGTTCACGAATTAAAGCCCAAGTCCTCGAAGTTGGTGGTGTTATTTCTGTATCCATCTTTGAAACTTGATCTATCCTTTACTTTAGTGGCTAGTCCCTTGTAATCTTCTTGTGCTACAACAAGGTTACAACAGAGGGGTGAGCCCCCGGTACTGGGTTGTTTGGACGGAGGGTGATCGTCGTCTTTGGCCGAGGGATAAGCCCCCGACACTTAGTTGTTTGGACGGAGGGTGATCCTCATCCTTGACCGACGGGTGAGACCCTGGCGCTTGTTAGAATATTTCAGAAAAGTGAATAAAAGGATAACAATACTTTTATTAATAATTTATCAACGATACATGTTTACATTTTGTATTACAAAATATCCTGATCTATGTTGTCGACTCAGTGTAAAGTTGTTATTCGTTTTTTTTGGTAGATGGTTCTCGGCCTTGTCACTTGTTTCCACCGTGATGGCCCTTTTTTTGGAATGTCTGTCGAGCACCAAGGGCGGTTGCAGTGGCTCAGTTTTTAGGAGGAGGGTAGACTCAAACCCTTCCCAGCTTCGGCTGTGGGAATGTTGACTTGAACCTTTCCCTGCTTCGGCTGTGAGAGGGTCGCCTCAAACCCTTCCCAGCTTTGAGGTGCCACCATATTCGACTCAGGAGGTCCTCTCCGGTATGTCACCTCCTCATTGAGACATTTATTACCCCCCTTTTGGGGTTCTATTCACAACTTTTCAAGAGGAGGACCGAGACGCCTCAACTTAGCTATTGCAGGCAGAAGGTGGCACTTCTGGATGGTTTCCCCCTGCATGTTGCTGAGCTGACCTAGGGTAGTCAATGGTTGGATTGGAACTACCTTGGTGAGTTCTAATCCTGATTGCTTCCGTGTTGGGTGGCCAGGGTAAGATACGTCAAATCCCAACTAATGTCATTGGGACTCTGTAATAACCCGAAAATCTGGGCCAGAAAATTTCGTGGTTAATTATTATTGCATCTAATATTCTAAGTCCAAAAGGCCCAATTAATTGGACTGTTTCATCTTATTTCTTTTCCTTGTCTTAAAATTGGGCCCAATGACCCAATTAATCCTACCCTTGGCCGGCCCTCCCCTTTAATTGGCCAAGGATTATTTTCTTTTTGTTATTATTATTATTTAGATAATTTCATATCTAAATATCTCAATTTTAATATAATTATCCTAAAAATCTTATTTTTAACTAATCCTTTACTGTGTCTCCTAAGTTGACTCAACTCCCTCCTATTACTCCTCATATTACACGGCCCTACCCCCTTTCTTTTATTTTATTTACTCTTTTGTTCTTTATAATTATATAGGGAACAATACTCATAACCTTTTATCCTAACTTCTAAACTTCTAAAATTATTCTCAAAAAAATTCACAAAATACTCTTGTGTATGTCTTGTATTATTCGAACCCAAAGAAAAGATTTTTCTTTGTTTTCTTCCTAATTCAAGGTAACTAGACTAACCCCCTTGAATTTGGTTTTAGTTTATCATATAATTAATTAGAATTAAACTAGGAATTTATTGAATTAGTATCATGTTAGGCTATTGTTGTTCGAACTTTTGATGATTATTATTCATGTTGTTCTAGATATATTTACTTGATCTTTTATGAATCTTTACTGTTTTAGTTAATTCTATGTATGATTTATAATCCTAAATTACATGTCTTAATTGGAATAATTGCATGATAAAATCTTGAATTAATTCTTGAATTATGCGAGTGGATGTTGAGTGATAACATGATTTTTATGATGATTTTATGATGAATTTCTTGAATTAAAAGCATGTACATGATTTATTTAATTGTATAATTTAAGACTTGAATTAGAATTATAATCTTGTTTTTATTTTTCCTAAAATGTCGAGTGGTTCAAGAATAATAAAAGAATTAAAGTTTCAATTTTTCTTGTCCAATTATAATACTAATCTTGATTTATTAATTTAATCTTTAGTTTTAAAGTAATTTAATTATAATTTAATAAGTTCTTGAAAATTAATCTTGATTGTGTTATTTCTTCTTGATGGCCGAATATGATAAGAGTAAAAAGGCTTAATTTTTTATCCATGATTAAATATAATTGTTCCATAAACAGTTAGATCATGATTTTATAATTTATATGATTGTGTTATTAATTAAAATATGATAATTATGTGTAGAATCTAAAGTATTAATTTTGTTTCCAAATCTTGAAGATGGCCGAGTGGTGTATTAATAAAAAGGGTGAATTTTGATCTTGTTTTGACTAATGATTTGATAATTCAAAGTTATTCTATGATTTTATTGTTTTTAAATGATTTATCCATGATAATTGTGACTAATACTTTAAGTGTCATTTTTTGTTATTTTCAACTATAAATGTCGAATTGCGCATTTTAGGAAAGTTGGGATGTACACGGGCATCCTTACGAGCTATAATGACCGGTCCATGGATTTAAGAAAGATGGTTAAAAGATGGGTTTTGGGTAATAATATGATAAGATAAGAATTCATCGGGTTGGAATGTTATTTATGTATTGATTGTATTATTTACGTATTTATTATGTTATTTATATTTATGATACGTTAAGTCTTCCGCTGCGTATGTCTGATATGGATGTATTTTCTATGATTATTCGTGAATTTTATGTATATCTTGGTTGATTATATGCTATTATATGATTTATGGTTCCACATTTAAGTGGGACAGCCTAGTTACTCGCCACTGACGGTGGACCCCCCCCCCCATTTCAGGTGAGGATGCTGATGAATAAGTGGAATTTCGTATGGATCGGGCTGAATGTTCTAGCAAGATTTATAGAGGAAACCCGAAGTCTATTTTACTTTTTAGTTTATTATTTCTTAGATTTCACCCAGCTTGTTGGGAATAAACATTTTAAGTTGTAGTTTGTTGAATATTATGACTTTTTGGACATTTATATCCTTTTATAAGTTAGCTATTTAATAAAGAGATTTCCCTATTTTAGAGTTAAAGTTGGAATTTAATATGGTTTTAGCATGTTTTGTTTGGTAATGATCCATTTGTCGATTTCCTCCGTAAATCGATAGCTTATAAAAGTCGGGTCGTTACAGTTGGTACCAGAGCATAGGTTAAGACCCTAAAGTTACTTCTTCATAAGTAGCTTGAAAGACGAGTGCTTTCTGAATCACGAGTGCAACTTAGCCTAAAATGGAAAACTTAAGCGAGAGAAGTCATGGGTAGTAGCCTGGGATAAGATATTTTGTCATTTTCTGTTGTAATCCGGCCTCCTAGCTCGTTGGTTCAAGATGGCAAGATCATTACCATGGTTCGAAGTGTTGTCCATGATATATTTCGAAGTGTCATCCAACCAACTCAAGCTTTATTTTCCTTTGTTTATTGAGTCTATGTTAGTAGGGTTCGATCCTTGTTAGTATAAATCGAACCCCCTTTTTATTTGCTTAAGTTAAGTAGTTAAGGTTAGCAATAAAATCATCATGGAGCCGGCAGCTTTGAAGCCCAAGGCCGGCAGTGTTGAAGCCCAAGGCCGGCAGTTTTGAAACCCAAGGCCGGCAGTGTTGGAAGTCCAAAGATGGCAGCTTCAAGATGGCATCCTCAAGGTCCAAAGATGGCAACTTCAAGGTGGCAGCCTCAAGTGCAAAACCGGCAGCCCACTTCGAAGTCTTAAAACCGGCAGCCTCTAGGGGAATACAAGAAGTCATCAATGCAATCAAAGCTACAAGAAGCTTCAAGAATTCAGCTGCCAAGCAAGAGGATTAAAAGAGCAATTAAAAGAGAGACAAAGCAATTAAGAAGACATTAAAATGGAGCTTAAAATCCGGCTGCCCAAGCTCCTCAATTCAGATTTTGTTATCTTCATTTGCAACCACCATTTCTGATTTCTTAGGATAAGAATTAGACTTTCTAATTACCCTAGCTTATCCTAATTGTACTTATAAATAGTGGCTTGCATATCAATGAAAAATCAGAACTTTGAATCAAAAACAAACACTTGAATTTGTCTTGGTTTTTCCTTAAGAAATCCGAAACAACTATCCTTTGCTTGTCTAATTATTGGCTCAATTAGGCTGTGATCTTAGGAACCTAATTTGTAGAATTTGGTGGTGAAATCTGTATCCAAATTCCACGAATTATAGCCCAAGTGTCGAAGTTGGTGGTGATATTCTGTATCCAACTTTAACCTTGACCTATCCCTTATTTTAGTGGCTAGTCCCTTGTAATCTTCTTGTGCTACAACAAGGTTACAACATTTGGTGGCCCATGCAGGTCTAGCCACCTTTCACCTCCACAAAAACAATCCTACTCCCTTCCTTTACCCCACGTCAAAAAAAAAAAAAAAAAAAACAAACACAAAATGTCGAATCCTCCTCCCAATTGGCAAGAGTTCATTCAGAAAAGTGAAGAAGAGAAGGAGAGCTTAAAGGCTCAAATGGCTGCTATGCAAACTGAAATGGCGAATCTAATGAGGCGACTCATTACTCAAAGAGAAGGTTCACCCACTCGAAGTGAACAAAGTAGTGATCTAGAACTTGAAGATGAAACTTCAAGACCAAGACCAAACAATAATGATATCAAAGTCGATATTCCAGAATATGATGGCAAGATTGATGCCGATGAGTTCATCGAATGGTTGAACACCGTTGAAAGAGTGTTCGATTATAAGAATACCCCGGAGGACAAGAAAGTGAAAATCATTGCCTTGAAACTTAGAAAATATGCGTCCACTTGGTGGTCGAATATAAATGCAAAAAGGCAAAGGCAAGGCAAAGACAAGGTCAGAACTTGGCCTAAAATGAAGAAATTGATGAAAAGTAAGTTCTTACCTACTTACTATGTGCAAGAGAATTTTCAGAAATTCCACAAAGTGAAACAAGGAACAAAATCAGTAGAGGAGTATGCAAGAGAATTCGAAGGCTTGACCATGAAATGTGACGTTGAAGAGGATGAACCCCAAACTCTGGTTCGATTTCTTGGTGGGTTGGATACTCGAATTGCCAATGTAGTTGAATTACACCCCTATTCAACTTTGGAAGAGTTAGTCATTCTAGCTCACAAGGTTGAAGCCCAACAAAAAGCCAAAGGAAAGGAGACCTCACGTCCCTTTTCCAAAACAGCCCCACCCTCATATAACCGTCCTAACCAAGCCCCACTCAAAATCACTTCCTCTAATCCTCCCAAACCACAAAATCAGTCCCCTAACCCTTCTAAACCTCAAAATTCGGCCCAACCTCGAAAGTGTTTTCGATGTCATGGCTTTGGTCATATTGCAACTGAATGTCCAAATAAGAGAGTCATCTCTTTAATTGAATATGAGCAAGAAAAATCAGAAAGTGAACAAGATGAACGTGATCTTGGAGAATCGGATCAGGAGCGTGATGAAGTGTTCCTAGGACCCGATGAAGGTGAATGTTTAGTTGTTAGGCGTGCCTTAAGCAACTTAGTTGGTAAAGAAGAGAACTTACAACGAGAGGCCATCTTTCACTCCCGTTGTACCATCAAAAGTAAGGTATGCACTCTAATTATTGATGGTGGTAGTTGTACGAATGTTGCATCTCAAAACATGGTGGACAAATTGGGACTTAAAACAACTCCTCATAAAAATCCTTATGTTATTCAATGGCTTAATCAAGGAAAAGGAATACAAGTAGATAAACAAATTCTGATTTCTTTTAGCATTGGAAATAATTATCAAGAAGAGTTGTATTGTGATGTAATACCCATGGATGCATGTCATTTGTTGCTTGGACGACCTTGGCTGTTTGATAGGAGAGTTATACATGATGGATATAAAAACACATATTCTTTTGTTAAAAATGGCAAGAAAATTGTACTAACTCCCTTACCACCACCCAAAACCGCCCCAAAACAGACCAATACCCCCTTACCCACTACCCTTACTACCCTTATCAAGTCTGAATATCATGAGTTCAAGACCCACAAAGGGCTCATTTTAAATGGACTTGAAGACAGCCTTTCTACCCCAAAAGAACCAACCCATCCCCTACTTAATTCCCTCTTCCAAGAATACTCTCATGTTTTTCCCACTGAAATGCCGTGTGCCCTTCCCCCCAAAAGAGACATACAACACAAAATTGACTTGATTCCTGGCTCTACATTGCCCAACAAACCGGCCTATAGGACTAATCCTAAGGAGACCGAAGAGATAAGGAGACAAGTTGATGAGTTGTTATCAAAGGGTTTGATTCGAGAGTCCTTGAGCCCATGTGCATGTCCTACACTACTTGTTCCCAAAAAGAATGGTGAATGGCGTATGTGTGTAGACAGTAGGCCCATTAACAAAATCACTATCAAATATCGATTTCCAATTCCTAGATTGAATGATTTGTTAGATGATTTACATGGTGCTAAGGTGTTTTCGAAAATTGATCTCAAGAGTGGTTATCATCAAATTCGAATTTTCGAAGGAGATGAATGGAAAACAGCCTTTAAAACTAAGGATGGATTGTTTGAATGGCTTGTCATGCCATTTGGTTTAACAAACGCACCTTCCACTTTCATGCGTTTGATGAACCAAGTGTTGAAACCTTTTATTGGTCATTTTGTAGTAGTTTATTTTGATGATATTTTAGTTTATAGTAGAGATGATGATGAGCATGTATCACATCTTAGAAAAGTATTTTCTGTTTTGGATAAGGAACAATTGTATGGTAATTTAGACAAGTGTGATTTCTTTTCTAGCTTTGTAACTTTTTTTGGCTTTAAAGTGTCATGTAATGGTATTGAAGTTGATGAAGACAAAGTGAAAGCGATCAATGAGTGGCCCACGCCACAATCAGTTCAACAAGTACGAAGTTTTCATGGGTTAGCCTCTTTCTATAGGCGATTCGTGAGAAATTTCAGTACTCTCATGGCTCCAATCACCGAACTCACAAAGCTCTCAAAATTTGAATGGAATCCAAATGCTCAAAAGGCATTTGAAGAGGTTAAGAAGATGCTTACTACTGCACCTATTCTTGTATTGCCTAACTTTGATGATGTATTTGAAATTGAATGTGATGCTAGTGGCGTTGGAATAGGAGCTGTCCTATCTCAAAATAGGCGTCCCATTGCCTATTTTAGTGAAAAGCTCAATGATGCTCAAAGGCGTTATTCCACTTATGACAAGGAATTCTTGGCTCTTGTTCGCGCCTTAGATCATTGGAGACATTACTTGTTGCCTAAAGAGTTCATTCTCCATTCAGATCATGAAGCACTCAAGTTTTTGAAAAGCCAAAAAAAGCTCCATGCTCGCCATGCCAAATGGGTTGAATTCCTTCAATCATTTCACTTCGTCATCAAGCATAGGAAAGGAGAAATGAACAAAGGTGCCGATGCTTTATCAAGGAGATATGTGTTGCTTAACTCTTTGAAAACACGTGTGATAGGTGTTGAAGAAATGAAACAATGCTATGATGATGACTCTGATTTTGGAGAGATCTTTCTAAAGTGTAAAAGCCATCCCCATAAAGACTTTTACATTTTGGATGGTTTTCTTTTCAAAGGGAATAGCATTTGTGTTCCTAAATCTAGCTTGAGAGAGAGTTTGATCAAAGAGATGCATGAAGGAGGAATGGCTGGTCACTTTGGAATTGAGAAAACCTACACTCTCATTTCTGAATATTTCTTTTGGCCTCGTTTGAAAAGAGATGTAGAGTTCATTGTAAAGAGATGTGTGAAGTGCCAACAAGCTAAAAGTCATCAATTGCCTCAAGGGTATCTTTTTCCCTTGCCAATACCCCAAGCTCCTTGGGAAGATGTAAGTCTTGATTTCGTGGTAGGACTTCCCATCACCAAAAACAGAAAGGACTCGATCATGGTGGTTGTTGATCGGTTCTCAAAAATGGCTCACTTCATCCCTTGCCACACTACTCATGATGCTAGCCGTGTGGCTGATCTTTACTTCAAAGAGGTTGTTCGTCTACATGGAATTCCCAAATCAATGGTTAGTGATCGAGACACCAAGTTTCTAAGTCATTTTTGGCTTACTTTATGGCGCAAGATGGGAACCAAGCTCAAATTCAGTACTTCAAGCCATCCTCAAAAAGATGGACAGACCGAAGTCACCAATAGGACTTTAGGGTCCTTACTACGAGCCCTTGCAACAAAGCGTCCTAGCCAATGGGAAGAAATGCTACCTCATGCTGAATTTGCTTACAACCGAGTTCCTAGCCGTACCACAAGCTTAAGCCCATTTGAAGTTGTTTATGGGTTCAATCCGTGTACTCCAATTGATTTGGCTCCATTTCCAACTTCAACCAAATATAGTCATGAAGCTAGTGAACGAGTCAAAGAGATCCAATCCATTCATGAGAAAGTTCGTGGGCAGATTGAACGAGCTAATGCAAAGATGAAGGAGTATTATGACAAGAAAAGAAGTTCGGTGCACTTCAACAAAGGAGATCTCGTATGGGTTCATTTGAGAAAAGAACGTTTTCCAACTAAGAGGCGTTCTAAAATCAGTCCAAGAAGTGATGGTCCATTTGAAGTCTTGGAAAAATTGAATGACAATGCTTATAAGGTAGAATTGCCCGGAGATTATGGAGTGTCTTCTACCTTCAATGTGCAAGACTTGTCCCCCTACTTTGATGAATTTGAAGAATTGCCTAGTTTGAGGTCAAACTCTTCAAAAGAAGGGGAGAATGTTGTAATCCGGCCTCCTAGCTCGTTGGTTCAAGATGGCAAGATCATTACCATGGTTCGAAGTGTTGTCCATGATATATTTCGAAGTGTCATCCAACCAACTCAAGCTTTATTTTCCTTTGTTTATTGAGTCTATGTTAGTAGGGTTCGATCCTTGTTAGTATAAATCGAACCCCCTTTTTATTTGCTTAAGTTAAGTAGTTAAGGTTAGCAATAAAATCATCATGGAGCCGGCAGCTTTGAAGCCCAAGGCCGGCAGTGTTGAAGCCCAAGGCCGGCAGTTTTGAAACCCAAGGCCGGCAGTGTTGGAAGTCCAAAGATGGCAGCTTCAAGATGGCATCCTCAAGGTCCAAAGATGGCAACTTCAAGGTGGCAGCCTCAAGTGCAAAACCGGCAGCCCACTTCGAAGTCTTAAAACCGGCAGCCTCTAGGGGAATACAAGAAGTCATCAATGCAATCAAAGCTACAAGAAGCTTCAAGAATTCAGCTGCCAAGCAAGAGGATTAAAAGAGCAATTAAAAGAGAGACAAAGCAATTAAGAAGACATTAAAATGGAGCTTAAAATCCGGCTGCCCAAGCTCCTCAATTCAGATTTTGTTATCTTCATTTGCAACCACCATTTCTGATTTCTTAGGATAAGAATTAGACTTTCTAATTACCCTAGCTTATCCTAATTGTACTTATAAATAGTGGCTTGCATATCAATGAAAAATCAGAACTTTGAATCAAAAACAAACACTTGAATTTGTCTTGGTTTTTCCTTAAGAAATCCGAAACAACTATCCTTTGCTTGTCTAATTATTGGCTCAATTAGGCTGTGATCTTAGGAACCTAATTTGTAGAATTTGGTGGTGAAATCTGTATCCAAATTCCACGAATTATAGCCCAAGTGTCGAAGTTGGTGGTGATATTCTGTATCCAACTTTAACCTTGACTTATCCCTTATTTTAGTGGCTAGTCCCTTGTAATCTTCTTGTGCTACAACAAGGTTACAACATTTTCCGAGCTTCTCTTACGATTATGTGCGTGTGTGATTATACTAACCGAGTTATTATTTTGTAGCATGTCGACCCCGGAACGCAACTCTCGTTTTAGGCGCCGAGCTTTAGAGGATGCTATCCTCACCCTAGCTCAGAAAAGCGTCCAACCGTCGAGCAGCTAGTCTTCGTTTGATCGAGTTGCGCGTCTTCCTCCGCCGGTCTATGATAGGGCAGCAGATCCGATTGTTCTCGAGAGCTGGATTCGAGAGATGCGAAAGTTATTTGATGCCTTAGCCTGTTCCGAACGTAAAAGAGTTCCGATAGCATCCTACTATTTAAGAGGCGAAGCGGATAATTGGTGGAGTACCTTGCGGGCCAACCCCGAGACAGAGCTAGTCTTGGATTGGGAAGACTTCACCAGAAAGATCCATGATCGGTTCTATCCTGATGAGCTGAGATGGCAGAAACAGGAAGAATTCCTTACGCTCATTCAAGGCAGCACGTCCGTTCAAGCTTACACGGACAAGTTCACGGAGCTATCTCGGTTCGCCACTGCGGTCATTCCTTTGGAGGCCGAGATACATAAAGAAGATGGACCCTCGCATTCGGGTTCATGTGATTAGTAGTGGAGCAACAACTTTTCAGAGGGCGTATGAAGTGGCTCTAGAAATTCATGCGTCGATTGTCGAGGAGGAAGCAACAAAGAAGAGGGTGTCTTCGGTTCCAGCGCCAGCACCAGCAAAGAAGCCTCGGTTTGAATCTAATCAGAGGCCTCAGCAGAATGTTCGGCCAGCTCCCAGTCAAGGCCCAAGAATTTGTCAAGGCTACAAGAAGGACTATCATCCGGAAAGAGGTGTGATGGGTCACCGATCGTGTGTTTTGAATGCGGGCAAGAAGATCACAAGTCGGTGTTCTGTCCTAAGAAGCGGCTAGCTGCAACAAACAATCAGGCCTCGACAAAGAACAGGATCTTTTGCATGACTCAGGAGGAGGCAGATTGTAATACCCCGAAAATTCGGGATATTTTAAAATTTTTATTAATTAATTAAATGTATAATTAATTAACTATTTAATTGATTAGTATTTAATTAATTATTATTTTGTGTAGCAATCTAATTATTTTGAGCCTAGTCTTAACCTTTTCATTTTATCTTGCCAAAACCCGAGCCCAGTTATTTCCTTAGAATCGGTGTTGCACGACCCCTTTATCCTTTTTCTTTTTCTCTTAGTTATTTTATTTAATTCTAAGTCCAAAAGGGCCCATTAAATTTGGATTGTTTTAATTTAATCTGTTCTCTTTTTTTCTCAACTGGGACAGTGACCCAATCCTCCCCTTTCCTCTCTTTGGCCGGCCCTTCCTAATTTTTGGCCAACAATTGTTTTATTTTTAATTTTTGGTTAATTAATTAATTTGGTTATTATTTAAGTAATTACATTAATTAATTAATTCAAATCCTAAAAACCTAGTCTAACCCTTTTTGCTAAGTCTCCCAAAAGAATCTCCAACTCCCCTACTTCTTCTCCCAATTCACGGCTCCCCCTCCTTTGATATTAGGGTTTTGTTTCTTTTTCTTTTCCTATATATAGTAGGCTTGGTTTATTTATTTGAATTTGTTAAAGCTCATAAACCCTAAAAATATAAACTTTCTCCTTTCCCCTCTCTTCTCTTAGCTGTGCCATTATTCACCAAATTGGTGAATTTTCCTTGGATTTATTTTAGCGTACCGAGGTAACTACGCTATCTTGTTTAATTTTGGTACAAGTTTTACACATAGTAAATTAGGATTAAAAGCATGAAAATTGTAAAGGAATTAGTATCATGATTAGGTTTAGATTATTTCGAACCTTATGAATTTTATGAATATGATATTTCTTGATTTTAGTATGAATCTTTATTATTTTAAGGTATTCTATGCATAAATTAATTTATGTATTTTGTATGAATAATTGCATGAATATTTTTGTTCTTGTTGTTCTAATTTGTCGAGTGACTTAGAATAATTTTAGGAGTTTCTTTACTGTTTGATTATGAATTATGATTTAGTTCGTGGCAAAATTCGTCATTTTATTGCTTATAATAATTTAATCTTTCAAACCGGTAAAACTGTCCAGATTTGGTTTACAAATTTATTAAGATACTTAATCAATTCGGATGACTACGAAATTTTAGGTGGAATTCAGTAATAATGTTTTACAGCTTGTGTTAAATTTTCGTAATTTTTAAAGATCGTTTGATATGGCAGAAAAATCTGAAACTGAATTCAGCCTAATCTGATTTGTTAGTTATAAAATTCCTTAAAAATAGTAAAAGATGTTATTTTTGGACGAAAATTATGCACGTTAAACCTTGAACCTATATTTAACTTCCATTAAAATTTCCAGAGTAATCGAGACCTTTAAAAGGTCTTTCTTAATTTAATTTTTCAAAAATCAGATTGTGTAAATTAGTGAGATTAAATTATTAAAACATGTTATTTTGAATTCTTGAATTCAATCTTGATCTTGTTTGAACCCTATGATAGCCGTGTGGTGTGATGTAAATAAAGGAATGATTTTGATCTTGTTTCAATCCATGTTTTATGATTTAATTTTTAAAGTATAATTAAATTGTTTATTATTAAGTTTATTTGATTAATTGTTGATAATTGTATTCAATTGATTAAAAGTATAATTTTGGTATTTTTATTCAAGAATGTCGAATGGCTTGTTGTGATAAAAACATGATTTTTATCATATTTTGAGTAATATATGTTGTTAATTGTTAAATTGTTTATATGATTGTTTAATGAATTGATCTGATTATTATGTTATAATTAAAAAATGTCGAGTGGCCTTTTTATTTTGATCAACTTTAGTTTATTTTGGACTTATAATAATATTGGGATAATTTAGGAATTATTATTATTATTATTTATTACTTATTATTATTATTATTATAAGTAAGGAAGTCAGTAGGGATAAGTTACAATAAGGAATTGAGGATGATAAGACATTAAAAGGGAAAGAAAGGAAACAGAGTAAAAGGAATTTGGATTGTTTCGATCTCTGGCTAGGAAAGACTTGGTATTTAAGGTGGCCAATATACGTGCCGCACCTCTCTTTCCTGGGACTTCAAACATTTCATTTCCGATTACGGCCACCTAGTATTTCCCGATTTAAGAAAGATATAAGATTTGAAGTATAAGATAAGATAAGGACGCCCACCTGATGATACACGAGTCGTCAGACTGGGTTAAGTCGATGCCACTGCCCAATGGGATGGATACACGAGTTCACCCGGGCAGTTCTGGGTCTTAGGATATGTAGTCGTCTAAGTAGTAGTACACGAGCTGCTATGTGGGAGTTATGGCCATAGCTTAGGCTTAGTGGTGCACACGGGATCCACTACGGGTTGAATACACGAGTTCACCCCGGCATGTTCTAGGAAAGTTGTGGTGCACACGGGATCCATAACGAGCTATAGTGACCGGTCCGTTAAGAAGTAATAATGATATGAAATGATATGAAATGATATGATACGATATGAATATGGAATTGATAATAATATGAGGTATATTACGATAATTGAAGGATAAGATGTATAAGTTAAGCAATATTTATATGTTTAGTATAAGTCTTCCACTGTGTGAGTGTAGCATAATGTATGTATGTATAATGTATGTATTTTGTATTGTATATGTAGATTGTACGTATATCTAACCATATTTTGCAGGCATTGTTATACGTAATGTGTACGTACTTTATACGTATTTCGTACGTAATTCTAACCGTATTCTGCAGGTATTCTTATACGTATTTTATACGTATTTGTATACGTATTTTTGTACGTATTTTTATACGTACTCCGCATGAATTTTCGTATAAGATGTAATAAGTTATGTGCGATTTTCATGTATAATTCTATGATATTATGTGTTTAGCGGTCCCTCAATTAAGCGGGACAGCCTAGTTACTCGCCA
The DNA here is from genome assembly GCA_951394345.1 of Salicornia ramosissima. NCBI lineage: Eukaryota > Viridiplantae > Streptophyta > Magnoliopsida > Caryophyllales > Amaranthaceae > Salicornia > Salicornia ramosissima. Next base: position 30,978,687 of record OX596236.1, on the reverse strand, counting down.
CTGACGGTGGACCCCCCCCCCTCAGTTTCAGGTGACGATGCAGCAGCTTAGAACGGGCTTCCGATGGTTGGGCTTAAGCGTGGCAGAGTTTAGTTTTACCTTAGTTTTTACTAGAGTGATTTAAGACAACATTACTTTATTTTATATATGATCCCAGCATGTTGGGAAGACAATATTTTCAGTTTATGTAATACTTTAGGTATTTTTACCTTTAATGACTTTTGGGATTATTTTCAGACTTTTAAGATAATAAAAGATGTTTCTATTTTTAAATATATAATTAATGTTTAATTTAATGCTTAAGTAATGATCCGCAAGTCGTTTTCCTTCGTCAAACGACAGCTTAAAAAGTCGGGTCGTTACACAGATGCTCAGCCAGATGTGGCCACGGGTACCTTCCTTGTCCATAATAATAATGCTTATGTTTTGTTTGATACGGGTACCACTGTGTCTGTTGTTGCAAAGTCTTTTGTTGTGAAAGCTAACCTGACGGGAGAGTCTCCTGTTAAATCTGTAATAACTCTTCCTTTGGGAGAGGATTTTGCTTGCCATCGGGAACATAAAAATGTTCCCATTATCATCTCGGGAGAGCGGTTCGATGCGGATCTAAAGGAGTTCCCTATGATCGAGTTCGATGTCATTCTTGGGATGGATTGGTTAGCGAGGTATCAAGAAGCTTTTCGATGTCGTGATCAGGCCATTACCTTGCGTGGATCCAACGCAAAACGGGTAACCCATGTCGGGAAACCCATGAATAAAGGCGTGAAGGTGGTGTCTGCGATGAAGATGCGTAGTATGCAGCGCAAAGGCGAAGTAGTGTTTCTCTGCCAAGTCAGGAGGAACAGTTAGAAGCGATTCTGGTTGTTCGAGACTACGCAGACGTGTTTCCAGAGGAGTTGCCAGGAGTACCACCAGAAAGTGAAGTGGAGTTCAACATCGATTTGGTGCCTGGAACTGCGCCAATCTCGAAGGCTCCATATCGTATGGCCCCTGCAGAACTTGTGGGGTTGAAGACCCAGTTGCAGGAATTGATCGACACGGGTTTCATAAGGCCCAGTGTGTCTCCTTGGGGTGCTCCGGTATTTTTCGTCAAGAAGAAAGATGGCACTACGCGTTTGTGCATAGATTACCGGGAACTTAACAAGGTGACGATGAAGAACAAGTATTCGTTGCCCAGGATCGAGGATTTGTTTGATCAGCTAAAGGGAGCCGGCGTGTTCTCCAAGATTGATCCCAGGTCTGGGTATCATCAGATTCCAGTGAAGCGGGAGGATATACCTAAGACCGCTTTTCGCACCAGATACAGGCACTACGAATTTGAGGTAATGCCGTTCGGTTTGACTAATGCTCCAGCAGTTTTCATGGACCAGATGAATCGGACCTTCCATCATCTCTTGGATGTGTGTGTGGTAGTGTTTATCGATGATATTCTTATTTATTCAAAGAATGAACAAGATCACACTCGACATCTGCATATGGTGCTAGACGTCTTACGAGCTCAAAAATGGTTCGCAAAGTTGTCGAAGTGCGAATTTTGGCTCAAAGAAGTAACCTTCCTAGGGCATGTGGTTAATGCGGATGGTGTCAAGGTAGATCCAGCTAAGATAAAGGAAATTGTAGAATGGCACAGTCCGAATAATGTAGCCGAAGTTCGAAGATTTCTTGGCCTAGCAGGTAACTTAAAGAATTTATGAAAGCTAAATTAGCTATTTATGCATTAAAACTTACCTGTGAAATTTCTGTATCAGGTTACTATCAGAGATTTGTGAAAGATTTCTCCAAGGTAGCAGCACCTATGACCAAATTATTGCATAAAGATTGCAAGTACTTGTGGACAAATCAGTGCGAAGAAGCGTTCCACACCATCAAGCCGAGTCTTATTTCTGCGCCAGTTCTTGCTCTACCAAATGAAGGTATGGGATACGAAGTTTACAGTGATGCGTCCAAGAAAGGTTTAGGTTATGTTCTGATGCAAGATGGAAAGGTGATTGCATATGCTTCAAGACAACTCAAGGTTCATGAGCAGAACTATCCTACTCACGACTTAGAGTTTGGCGGCTATAGTGTTCACTTTGAAAATTTGGCGACATTTATCTCTATGGAGCAACTTGCAAGCTATTCATTGATCATAAGAGTTTGAAGTATATCTTCACTCAGAAGGAACTCAACATGAGGCAGCGACGATGGCTCGAGTTGATCAAGGATTATGACCTCTTAGTTGACTATTGTGAAGGGAAGGCCAATCGGGTAGTAGATACCCTCAATCGCAAAGATCACCATTCATTAAATAGGATGGCGGTTTTTCCTAAGGAAATTTGTACTGATCTTCGCAGAATGGAGATTGTGATGGTGATGACAGGAAGTACGCAAGTCTATCTCAATGCAATGAGTGTTGAACCCAGTTTGTATCAGGAGTTACGGGAGAGCCAGAAAGAGGACCCGCAGCTCGAGAAAATTCGTGAAGCCAAACTTCAAGGTAAAGCAGAAGACTTCACGATTAGTTCAGACGGTAGCATGAAGTTTCGCAACAGGTAATGGAGTTAAAAGTTTTATAACTAAACTGTTTTCACCCAATGTAAAATTGCTCCGCAACAGGTGGTGTGTGCCCCAGAATTCGAGGTTGAAGAACAAGATTATGGATGAGGCTCACAATACTCCCTATTCGATGCATCCAGGCGGTGGAAATCTCTATAAGGACCTGAAAGAATATTTCTGGTGGCCTAGGATGAAGCAGGAAGTCGCTGACATCGTAGCACGATGTCTCACTTGTCAGAAAGTCAAGATAGAGCAAAAAGGGAAAAAGGGCTTATTGTAACGGGCAAAAAGGGCTTATTGTAACGGTCATTAGCCGTTACAACTGCCCCCGTTACAACAAGTGAATTTTATTGTAATGGGCAATGATCGTTACAAAAAATAGACTTTTTGTAACGGGCCTAAGCTATACCCGTTACAATAAGTGAACTTTTTGTAACGGGCAGAACCGAGGCCCGTTACAAAAATTAAACTTTTTGTAATGGGCAGGAGCCATGCCTGTTACAATAAGGGGACTTATTACAACGGGCAGGGCTTAGGCCCGTTACAAAAACTAAGATTTTTTTTTAAAAAAAATACCCCCTGCCCCCCACCCTACCTTCCCTGCCCCTTGCTGCACCCCCTACAACCCATGTCCCAGCCCCTATACCCCCACCCCTGCCTCCATCCCATTCACCAAGTCACCAACAGACCCCCCACCCCACACCCCAACACCTCTACAGCCCTACTACCTCTACTACCTCCATACCCCACACCCCTACGACCTCCCCCTCCTGCCCTTGCCCCATACCCAAACCCCTGCTACCCCCACCCCAGCCACCTACAGCCCCCTAACCCCACCCCCTGCCCTGCAGCCTCCATTCACACCCATCCCCTGTAGACCCCCCAGCCACCTCAGCCCCTACATACCCCCAGACCCTACTGCCCCCCTTCACACCCCCTACAGACCCCCAACACAGCCCCTGATACCCCCTGCAAATCCAATGAATTCTTCACTCGAAAAAGATTTAATTTACCCTAACATTAAAATCAAAATGTAATAGCAACTCAAAATAATAAGAATAGCAAAATACAGATCCGAATACTAGATGAACATAAGAAAAGTTTAAAAAATTACAGTTCCAAATAGAAAAAAAAATTTAAACATCATAAACTTATTACAAAAAACTAAATTAAGAGCTCTAATAAAACTTATTCCTTAACACACTTGAAGATTAGCTCCAGACGAATTCGGCAGCAATTATTCTTTTTCCCCTGTTTGCTGTAACACCACCATTACATATTATAGCATAGAAGTAATAAACCCATAAAAATAGGAGATAAATTAGACAAATTAGATAAAATGCAGCTCTTTTTCCGATAATGATCAACGATGGAAATTTAATAACTTTTGTTTAGACAAAAGAAGGTACAAGTAAATAGAATCTATATCATTCATGTAAGCATTAAATAACTCATATACATGAGTTTGGGAGAATATAGGGTGTTTAACAACAACAAGGCAAACATCTCATTTTTGGCTAGTTTTGGTGGTTTTCGTTTCCATGTTCCTATCAATCAACCTATATTGTTTTTAAGGTTTATCCACATTCTATACCATTCAGTTAAGCATTAAATAACTTATTTTCATGTGTTTGGGGCGAAAAAGAGCGTTTTGGAACACAAACAAGGCAAATAGGTCATTTTTGACCAGTTTTTGGTGTTTTCATTCCCATGTTCCTATCTTTACTGTTTTTAAGGTTTATTGATGTTCTATATAATTCATATAAGCATTAAATGACTCATTTACTTGAGTTTTGGCAAACATAGGGCGTGTTGGAAAAAAAAAAACAAGGCAAGTAGGTCATTTTTGGCTAATTTTGGGGCTTTTCGTTCCTTATATTCCTATCAATCAACCTGTATCTTGTTTTAAAGGCTTATCAATAATTTTCTATATCAGTTATATAAGAATTAAATGACTCATTTGCATGATTTTGGACGAATGTAGGGTGTTTTAAAACAAAAATAAGACAAACATTTCATTTTTGGCTAGTTATGGTGGTTTTCGTTCCCATGTTTTTATCAATCAACCTATATACTTTTTTAGGTTTATGCATGTTCTATGTCATTCATGTAAGCAATGAATGACTTATTTGCAAGTCTTTAGGCGAAAATAGGGCGTTTTCAAACAAAGACAAAGCAAATAGATCATTTTTGGTTAGTTTTGGGGGTTTTTCGTTGCAATGTTCTTATCAATCAACCTATATAGTGTTTTTAAAGTTTATCCATGTTCTATACCATTCATGTAAGCATTAAATGACTTATTTGCAAGTGTTTGGGAGAAAATAGGGCGTTTTGGAACCAAAATAAGGCAAATAGATCATTTTTTACTAGTTTTTGGTGTTTTCATTCCCATGTTCTTATCAATCTACTTATTTACTATTTTTAAGGTTTATTCATGTTCTATATAATTCATATAAGCATTAAATGACTCATTTGCATGAGTTTGGGCGAATATAGGGCGTTTTGGAACAAAAATAAGACAAACTTGTCATTTTTGTCTAGTTTTGCTGGTTTTCGTTCTCAAGTTCCTATCAGGCTATCAATCAACATATATATTGTTTTTAAGGTTTATAAATGTTTTCCAACAAGCACTATCTTTTAATTTTAAGTCTATCTAAATTTAATGTGTTATAATTAGAATTGGTGCTAGACCTAAGACATCTTCAATGGATATTTAATGATCAGAATGACAGTGATTGACAATATTGTTGCATGAAAATATACTAAATGCTCATATATTATCTTGGGGGCACTAATTAGTAAGACCCATACAAAAAAATGAAATGAAGCAGACTACCTGTCGGAGGAGGATATGACGGATAGCAGAGTCAATGTAGTCATTAACTGGCTAACCAGATCATGTAACCATCCTTGAACTTCATTGACTTGGCACGTTGTGCCCTAAGCTTTCCACTTACAATGACCTGTTCAAACAACAATTTTCATGATGAAATTCGACAAACAATTGCACTTTCCAAGTTTAACATCGTGTATTAGACAAGGGAGAAGTTTTAGCACACACCTCACACAACCCTTGGCTCCACTTTCCATGACAAACCTCAAAACACCGTCGCATGCCCTGAAAGAAATACAATCAATCATCCAACAGGAAAGATAAGGAAATGTCAAGGAAGCAAGAAATTAAGCTACACTTACGCGAAGGGAGGGGGGAAGCAACAAATTGTAAAAAAAAAAAAAAAAAAAAAGCTTAGTAACCATCAATATTACACCAGAAATACAAATGCAAATTTCTTATGGTGGAGCACATCCCAAAAGAATCTTGGAATAATAATCTTCCCATAAACTAGACTAGATACCCACAAACAATCTACAATGATGATATTAGACAATTTAATAAAAGAACAGATATGAATAATTATGCAATAAACATTAAAATAAGAAATGAAAAGGAAACTAGACCAAATACCCACAAACAATCTACAATTTAGATATTAGACAATTAAATGCAAGAACAAATGTAAGGATTAAGGAGTAAGCAATAAACATTAAAATAAAAAGTGAAAAGGATCATTTGAGTCATAATACACTTATTTTATATACCCTAGTAACGTTACAACATGAGAAGAACCAGTATCATTCTCATAAGGATAATGGAACCAAGACAATTCACTTTAGTCATCTTCAGACACTAGATTGGTACAGAAACATAAATCAGCTGTGTCAATAGAAAAAAAAAACCACGCGACTTTAGACACACATAAATATGATAAAGAATAAAAAAACAAAGGCATAGTATAAGAATTTCATCTTGATTCAATTAAGATATACAATACTTGTTAAATAAACAGTGAGAATAGCATAGCGCATTTCCCATAAATCAGGGTAAACATGCAAGAGAAATGACACATAACAAATCCAGAACTACTAGCTACACAGCTGAACAAGAGACTCTTCATGTTACACTGTATTGGCAATACAACTTCTTACATCATGCAATGCAAAGATTATATCTATCGAAGACTACATCAATATAATCAATATTAAAAATATATATGTTAAAATAAGATTAGAGGTCCGTTTGGTAGAGCGCAAACCATTTTCAATGTAAAATGGTTTTCCATGAAGTATATGCTCTAAAATTTAATCAAATATGCATATTCATCTCTATTTAGGATATTTAAATAGGCATTCATAAAATACAACAAAGACACAAAGAAAGTGAATTTCTTTACCAACAAATTTCAGCCCGAAGAACACCTAAAAATGAATTTCTTGACCAACAATTTTCAGCCCTATAAACTGAAATTTCTCCCTGAAAACAGAAAATTACAAAAATTAAAACCTAAACCAAGATTCAGTTGAAATTATTAGAAATTATGTTGGTATATATGAGAAGCAGCAGGATTCAATTAAACCTAAAACAAAATTCAGTTAAAACCTAAAATATACAATAAAAAAACAAGATTGAAACAGCCAAGATTAAGTTGAAATTAATACCTAAAACATACAATAAATATTAAGAGAAAAAAATTAAAAGATATAAAGTTATGTGAAATTTACAATGGCAATATCTAGTGGAAAAAACACTAATTATAGACAATAAAAACAACCCTAAAACTGAAATTGAAGCCCTAAAACTGAAATTCGACAATAAAACAACAAAGAAGAACCCAGGATTGCCAACCCTTACGCACGTTTTGGTGGAATTATAGACAATAAAGGGCCTATAACTTACCTAAATTGACGAAAAAGAACAAATTGCAGCAGCATCAATGGATATGTTGGACAAAATCGAACACAGAATTCAATGGACAAAAAAATCAAACACAAATTGAAACTTACCATATTCAAAGGCGACAGCGCGCGGCCAACGCAGTAGGCAGCAGCAGCGACCAGCAGTAGCGGCAGCGGCCAACGCAACAGGCAGTGAGCAAAATTAATGGGCGAAACAGCATCGCGCGAAGCAGTAGCAGCAAAACAGAACCGCAAAACAGTACCAGCGAACAATAGTAGTGGTGATGACGTGGTGCGGTGGTGAGAGGGTGGTGAAGTGGGGCGGTGCTGAGAGCGTGAGAGGAATGAAAGAGAGGCACGCAGAGGAGAAAGAGGCAGAAGAGAGATCGAGAGGGAGTGTATCAATTTTACTATTTTACTAATTTATTAATTTATATATCCCTCTTATTTTTTTTTTATCCTTGAGTAATTGTAACTGGCCTTATAATGTTAGTTACAATAAGTAAAAAAAATTGAACAACTAAACACTAATTGTAACTGGCCTAGCTATGCCAGTTACAATAAGTGACTTATTGTAACTAACATTTATAACGCCAGTTACAAAATGACTTATTGTAACCAAAACATTTTAGGCAAGTTAAAATAACGGAGTTACAATTAGTGATTTTTTTACTAGTGCGAAGCTGATGTTACTTCCTTTCTCACGTTCCTGCCGAACTCGATCCTTATGCCTCTAATTCCTGTACAATCCCAGGATTCGCAGATAGTTGAAGTGGTGTTGGATCCGTACAAGCCGGACCGCGTAGCTCAAGTCGGGGCCAGCTTGCCACAAGAAGAAAAAGAGACACTAATCTAGTTCCTTAAAGAAAACGCAGACTATTTCGCCTGGACTCATGAAGATATGGTAGGAATCGACCCAGAAGTCATTACACATAGGCTCAACGTCGACCCAACAGCCAATCCAGTTAAATAGAAAAGAACAAAATTTGCACCGGAAAAAACCAAATAATAAACCAACAAGTGCAAGACCTGCTAGAAGCTGGGAAAATCAGAGAAGTAAGATATCCAGAATTGCTAACGAACGTTGTCGTGGTCAGAAAGAAGAATAGAAAACGGAGAGTATGCATAGACTTCACATACTTAAACAAGGCATGCCCAAGAAAACTCGTTCCCTCTACCACACAGCGACGCAATGGTTGACGCAACAGCTGGACTCGAACGACTTAAATTTCTGGATACCTACTCAGGCTAAGACCAAATCTTGATGCACTAGAGCAACCAAGAGAAAACAGCCTTCGTCACAGACAAGGGAATCTATTGCTACAAATTCATGCCTTTCGGACTAAACAACGCAAGCGCCACCTATCAACGGCTAGTAAATAGAATGTTCAGGAGCCAACTGGGCGACACCATGGAAGTATACATCGACGAAATGCTAGTAAAATCCAAGAAAGTAGAAGATCACATCTCCCACCTCCAGCAAACATTCCATGTAAATTACAACAAATAAGTGAATATAATATAAAACTTAACCCTATAAATTGTTCTTTTAGAGTTGCTGCAGGTAAATTCCTGGGATACATAGTCACTCGACGAGGCATAGAGGATTGCCCAGACCAAGTGTGAGCTCTAGTGATAGTAGCCAAAAAACTTGAAGGAAGTCCAAAAGCTTACGGGTAGAGTGCTTGCTTTAAATCGCTTAATTTCTAGATCATCTGATAAGTGCCACCTATTCTATAACGTGCTCTAGAAAACAAAGGGTTCGAGTGGACCAATGAACACGAAACACACTGTAGGAATTAAAGCGGTACCTAGCAACAACACGAGTACTTTCCAAAGCCTAACCAAGTGGGATCTTACAATTATACTTAGCTGTGAGCGACAAGGCAATAAGGACGATGCTAACAAGAGAGGCTATCAATCAAAAGGCTGCTAATATACTATGTTAGCAAAAGCCTCATAGATGCTGAAACTAGGTATAGTTCACTAGAAAAACTAGTGCTCGCCCTAGTTACAACATCTAAGAAGCTAAAACACTATTTTGAAACACTCACTATAGTTGTGATGACTAACTACCCTATCAAAGCTGTGTTGAAAAGACCAGAACTGACAGATAGGATGGGCAAGTGGACGATCGCCCTAAGCAGTTACGAAATACAATTTCACCTAAGAACAACCATCAAATCGCAGGCCCTAGCCGACTTTGTGGAGGACTTTAGCCCAACTTTGCAGGAAAAAGCTAAAATAGAAAAACAAAACATACTACAGGTAGCAGATGAACAGGTATGGAAATTATTTGTAGACGGCTCCACTAATTTTAGGGGAGCTGGATTAGGGTTGATGCTAAAGTCGCCACAAGGGGACCAGATAGTACAGTCTGTAACATGTGATTTTAAAGCTACTAACAATGAAGTAGAATATAAAGCTTTAATTGCAGGTATGGAGCTAGCATGAAATCTAGGCGTAACCAGTTTAGACGTCTACAGTGATAGCCTGTTAGTCGTCAGCCAGGTGAAAAGCGAATTTGCAGCAAAAGATTCAAAGATGATAGCCTATTTGCAGCTAGCTAAGAAAAGATTCGGCTTCTTCAAGCCTTTTACAATATAGCAGATCCCAAGAGACCAGAATACACTAGCAGATGCACTCGCCAACTAACTCCAAATCAGTACCATTCGTCCATCTAGTCAGGCCAACAATAACCAAGACGCAATCGGACACAACTATCAACAACATACAGGACCGGACATCCACCAGCCAACCTGACTCAACTAGCTGGACGAAACTCCTCACAGATTACTTGGTAGACGACATAATGCCACGCGACCGGCAAGCAGCAAGAAAGATCAAATCCATTGCATGTACATTTCAGGTAATTCAAAACGTGTTATTGAAAAGATCTGCTAGAGGCATTTGGCAGCGATGCTTGCAGGAGCATGAATGTCCCGGAGTATTATAAGATTTTCACGATGGAGAATGTGGTTCTCACATAGCAGGAAGATATCTAACCAACAAGACCCTGTCGTATGGCTATTTTTGGCCGACAATCCGGACGGACGTCGATAACTACGTCAAAAGGTGTGACAAATGTCAAAGACATGCAGGTATGGTACATAAACCCTATGAGTCATTACACCCGTCATTAACACCTTGGCCTTTCATGAGGTGGGATTCTTGGAAAACTCCCCCCAACTCTTGGACAAAAGGTGTTTCTCCTAGCACTAACAGATTATTTTTCTAAGTGGATAGAAGCAGGGGCATACCAACACGTACGAGATACGGAGATCGTATCTTTGCTATGGACTAACATTTCTTGCAGGTTCGGCATACCATTAGAAATAGTATGTGACAACGGATCTCAATTCATCAGTGATAAGATAAGAAATTTCTGGCGGGAATGGAACATCACACTAACTACATCAACCCCCAGATACCCGCAAGCGAATGGAAAAGCCGAATCCAGTAACAAGATAATCATAAATAGCTTCAGACGCATGTTAGAAGCTAAAAAGGGAAAGTGGGTAGAAGAACTACCTAGAACCTTATGGGCGAACCGCACGACACCAAGGATGGCAACATGGCAAATGCCCTTCTCCTTGGTGTATGGTTGCGAAGCCGTCATCCCACCTGAGGTGACTACGCCAACACCTAGGTACGGCTTGCTGAATCCAGAAGCCAACGATGTGGAATTGGCCAACAGCTTAGACCTAATTGAAGAAATAAGGGAAAACGCGTTCATCAGAATGGCCAACTACTAGAACATAGTGGCAAGAAGCTTCAACAAGAATGTTAAGTCAAAATCTTTTCGTGAAGGAGACTGGGTATTGAGAAAGGTGTTCCAAAACACTCAAGAACTCAATGCATGTAAGTTGGGGGCAAGTTGGGAAGGACCCTACCAAATCAAACGTGTTATTGGCAAGGGGGCCTACCATCTAGTAACCCCAGATGAAACGTGCGTCCCTAGAAGCTGGAACGCATCCCACCTTAAATTGTATCATTTCTAAGGAAAAAAAGGTAACAGTTATCATCGTTTCCTTCAAGTATTATCTTTTGTTTTAATTCATGGAATACTCTACTGACTTAAGCATCGAAGGGCTGTTGGTGGAAAAACCAACGGTCGCCCCTAAACAATTTTTTGTAGGTCTAAGCACCAGTGAGGGGATAACCTAACACTAGGTCGTGGTACTAGTTACAACAGGCTATAAGATGCCAAGTCACTATGAGCCACTCGCCTAGTCACCAGGAATTGGCAAGCAAAGGCACTCGGCTCAAGGCATTTTCGCCCGTAATGAAAGTACTTTGTATCAGGTAAAAATAAATTCATCAATCAAGCATATAAACGTTTAAAACAGAAGTAAGTTTACCAAAGTGTCTTGCCAAAAACTGACCTAAGTTCACAAGCATAAAAAAACCATTGGCCCCTTGACCAAATGGTAAAACCACACATTGTTCACAGCATTAAACCCGTTGGCCCCATGACCAACAGTAAAGGTGACACATTGTTCTAACTAATGTAAATTTAAACTAGTTTTAAAGAAAAAGATACCTCTAGAATAGGAGGAGACACCACCAGCTAGGCCTCAGCATTTGAGGGAACCGGTCCCGCTTGTAGGTTCGCCCCCTCAGTTGCTGCATAAGGTGCCTTGGAGTCTGCCGTAGATTCGAATGAGGCTTCAGGTTAGCCATGTCGCCTACCTCCTCCAAGTAGTAGTTAATCTCTTTCTTCAAATCCTCCTTAGAGAGATTTTCAAAGTAAACCAGGTAAGCTAACCTAACCTTGGCGATAATAGTGGTATGGGCTACTGTGTCAAGGACTTCTTCCTTCAATTCGTGGACCCGCTTCTCTAGCTCGCCAATCTTCTCTTTCTTAGCAGTCTCTGCTTCCTCCCATGCCACTTCCATCTCCTTCTTCTGCTTCTTTAAAGCTTGCTTCAGCTTTTTTTCATAAACCTCCTTCTCGCGCCTGAGTGCCTGATTTTCCTCCGTAGCCGCCTTCAACTCTTTACCTTGGCGGGCCAGCTGAGATCTAACCACCAAGGATTTTGTGACCGTCTTAAGAGGTCCATCTACGAAAACTGTGCAGGAATAAAATGAGTTACCTGGAGCTAGAGAGCCACACCTTGTGACACAACTGCTTCGATATCCAAAGGACAGAGCCGACGGTTGGCTGTGGGGAATAGTAGCTTGTCGGCTTCAGGAAAAATGCCTTCGTCCATATAAGGTGAGGCTAAGAAGTTAGGCGGCATGAAGGGTCCACTAGTGCCAGCATCTACGTCGATAATGTTCGAGAACTTAGGGGGAGCAACAATCCCATGTTGTGACTGAGTTTCGGAGGAGTCATAATCACCAACTTTCTTCCTCTTATGGATTTTAGCCTTATGCTTCATCTCAACATCAGACATGATGTGGCTAGCACCTAAGGATAAACCAGTAACGAAAAGCTAACTACAGCAAGAACGCACAGCAGGGTAAGGGTTCACAGTAAGATGTACCTGAAGCCATAACTGATTCGCTAAAGACTGTGGGGACAACCTTGTTGAAGAAACGGTCTTCATTAGGGATCTCAAGGAATTTTCTTATCAAGTCCCTTCTGGGTTCAAAGACACGAGAAACCACGCAATCTGCAAAAAGCCCATGTAAGAATGAGAGTTGAAACCTTAATCGAACCTCTGATATGTAAAAGAACAAAAGGACTACGTCCATTGTTCCACCCGGTACGCATGTATCTCCCTTCTTCCCCCAGGGATGATATCTTCACAAAAAAGAATCAAGGTGTCCACCACCTGTCATTCACAGCCTCTTCCTCTACTAGCTTCGCCTCATTGTCCCTGACTCTCAGGGTGACACAGGCCGCGTTCAACCTCTTTATGGTATAAACTGCCATCTATTCGTCTGCGGGAAAAGCTGAATCCCAATTCCCAGAAAGCTCCTCTACTACGAAGTATAATTGCCAAAACCCAGGGCACATTTGGCCAGGGCTTAGGTCAAACGCACTGATAACTCCTATAGTAAGGGGACTAAAAGGAAATTGGTAACCTAAGAGGAAGGGATAAACGTAAAAGACCACATGTCCCTCTGGACAACTCCATGGTCTGTCGCTTTTGGAAGGAGTTACTAATTCAACATTAAAGTGAAATCCACACCCCACTTGAATTTTCGACAGCTCTCCCTGATTAATTGTGCTCTAATTAGTGAGAATTCGAAGCCCTAGGAACTCTCCTTCTAGCACGCTACTTGAATATAGTCATAAAAGAGAAATAAAATCAAAGAGAAAGAATGAAAATGAAAAACAATTACCTGCTTATTGAATGTCCTTGAATTGAAATTGGCGAATTGGATGAGGAACTGCTCGAATTTTTTCCACAAGTTCGAAGAAGTGAGAGGATGAGAGAGAGAGGATTTTTGCATGCGTATTTAAGAGAAATTCGAATAAATTCTTTGAAAACCTCAAGCCCATTATTACATAATGGGTGGTGGTTGCATTTAATTGGAAGTTGCAAAAGTAAATCTGACATTCTTTTTTAAAATTCAAAATTTCGTGTTTTTAATAGCTCAAAAACTGACGATGATGTAGGCACGGCTTCAGCTTGCATCTCGAGTTTGGTAACTCGAGTTACACGCTGGGGGAAATTGTATTGGCTAGAAATTTCCTACTTGCAGGGACACGAAGCTTGGTAGTGGAACTAGCACACATAGCAAGGGAATATTCTCCAGAGATCCGAGAAGGTGATTTATTCCAAAGTGGTTGAGAGATTCAAGGGACGACTTAGGTCCCTCATGGCCACGTCAGGTGCCATGTTAGCAATCCGTTGGTTAAAGACCTATTCTTTATGAGGTGGAACGACTGTGAAGGCTAAGGAAGTCTGTATTTATAAATAGATGTTTCTAGGGTTATAGGAGATATACAAAATTAAATAGAAAAATCATACTGAAAAACTCGTACTCATCTCTTCTCCCTTCTCTGTAATTCATTCATTACGAGTGATTCTCTTTACAATCATCTTTAGTTGTGAAATTCATTATAACCCATAATTATAAATTCACCATCTTCGTATGTTCTTCCCCTTTTAGTTCCTTCATTTACTTTCTACAATTACATAGTCGAAGTATCAAAATAATCACACTCTAGTTTTAGTCGAATCGGCCAATTCACGCAACGCATAAAATTTGACATAAACAGTAACGATTAATTTTCCCTTCATCTGTTAATTGATCCACTGACTTTTTAAGCTCGCGTCATTCCTGAGTGGTATGGCCGCATTCCCGGTATAATTCACACCATTGTTTTTTGTCTCGACGAGTGCTGGAGGTTCTCATCGAACTAGGCTTCGGAAAATTGATTTTCCCTTTCATATCGAGCAATATCTCATGTCTAGAGGTATTAAAATGTGAGTCATTCCTCGAGCCTTTTTCTTTTTTGCCTGAGTTAGGCTTACTTCTCAGAGTTTCTTTGCATTTCTCTTTCTTCGAACCTTCTTTTGGATGGTTGATGTCAGAGGCATTGATCTATTTTTGTGCTCGAGCCATGGCCTCTCAGACGGAAGAGATTTCGTCATTCAGGATATCGAATCTGAATCGACTAGGACGAAGCCCTTAAATCAAAGCTGCAAAGGCAGTGGAATCCTTCCGGTTGGAAATCTCTAAAGATTCAGTGTTGAATCTGTTGATGTATTCAACAAGCCCTTCGTTTGATGAATGCTTGTTTTCCTATGCTTCTTTGCTGCCACGAAGTGCTGAATGAACAATGATTCAAGACTGAGAAGCTAGTAATGATGCTCGAGGGCAAATCATGTAACCAGCTGAGGGTTGTTCCCTTGAATGTGGTTGGCAAGAATTTGCACCTTGAGGCCTCATACCCGGTTTGTAACACCTCTAAATTTTGTGTTATGATTATGTGGATACGATATAGATATTATTTTAAAAATTATTTATTCAATCTTATTTATTAGCCTAATTTCAAAAATTTATATATATATATATATATATATATATATATATATATATATATATATATATATGTCTTCCTTATATATTTACTATTTGCCGTTAAATTACGTATTTGCGTTATATTAATATTTACATATAGTTATGTCATTATGGGTATTAAGTATTTTATTTAGGGAATTTATCTATACCCTATTTTCGAATTGAAGTAGTTGTTTGGCAAACAAAAAAAAAAAAAACACAAAATTGGATGATGAGCATCCTAAGTGGCCGGTTTTTCCGCCATGGTACCAAAGAGTTGAAACTTTTGGCATTTCAAAATTATGGCATATTTATGAGCAATTAACCTTACTAATTAAGCTAATTAATCCAATTAATTAAATTAAAAAAAAATACATCAACCCCTCACCTCCTTGTTGGCCGGTTGATAAGGGAGGGGTGATGCATTTGTTTTACCCTCTTTTTTCCTCATTCTTCCTCACTTAAAAAAAAAAAAAAAAAAAACTCTCTCTAGCTTTCTTGGTTCAAGGGTGAAGTTGAGCAATTTCAAGTGATTTTCCGTGCTTATTTCAACCACCACTCAACCGAAAACAAGGTAACTAACGTGATTCCCTTCTATAGTAGTCACATAACTAGTAATATTGAATTTCCGAACACAATACAATTAAAATGGACTAGAATAAGTTAAATAATTTTAAATCGGTAAATATGCTAATTTTAATGTTTTTGAACAGATTTTTGGTTGGGATAATTCTGAAATTTTCGTGTCGTATAAGATGATTTTTGGGTTATTTTTATGAATTTTATGGCTGTTAGAATATCATGGTTTGATTTTATTTTAGGTGCAAGTTATACATAAAATGTGACGTATGAAATTAAAAAAAAAAACCGTGTGGAATAGGATTATGTGGGACGAGTTTTGGCTTGAATATGTGGTTAAATTTTGATTTTTTTTTATCATGCTTTGATGTCTTGTTGATATTGTTATTTAAGATATATAATCTTTGTCGAATCGGTTATTTTTACCAATTCGATTTGAGCCCAAAAAGAGGCGAAATGCTGCCGAAATTTTTATTGAATTATAGTGATAATATATTCTGATTTTTAGGCTTGAAAGTCGAATTTTTCGTGTTTTAGATGATTTATTATGCTTAATTGTATAATTGTTAATTGTGAATTAATTTGTAAAATAAATAAAAAATAAAAAATTCTGCCAACATGTCGCTGGCCGTGTGACTGTGTGTATGTGTAGCGTGTATAAATTTTTATTTTTGAGCCTAATATTTAATTGGTAGTGTTACCGGTAAATTACGATGTAAATAGAACAAGATAAATTAATTTTTGGCATGAATTTATAATTTTTATAAAATCTGGACAGCCACTCTTGAAGGTCTAAATCTGATTATTTTTGGTGTTTTGAACCCTTAGATGTTGTGGTAAATGATGCTAGTCATTAGGACTTGTCAAAAAAAAAAATCGGGTTAATTTGCAATTTGTAATATATATTCCGATAATATTGTAAATTGGTTTAAAAAAAATAAATAATACCAAGAATGGTTTGGATGGTATATGATGGTATTGGGAATTTAATTACTCAAGATAAGTGGGTAATTGTGGTTTAGATGGATATTGGAATTTAATTCTAACAATATTGTTATAACTCAATATTTTACTATGTGTAAAAAAAAAATTAATTAAAATTTAAAACTTAATTAAGATGACTTGTTGATAGTTTGGAGCCATTGGGCTGCGGAATCCAATGGTTAGATCAGTTATTTTCTTGGACTGCGGAATCCGAGACATTTATTTTATTTATTTTAACTGGTTAATTGTTGTCGTCCGGGAGGTCTGGAGGTGTAAGTCCATATTTTCGGCATCCGTCCAGCACCGGGAGTTTGGCCATTCTTAGACCAGTTGACTGCGGAATTGACTGAGGGTTACCTGACAAACCTTAGGAAGTGGTACTGCGGGATACCACTCTTGATCATTCCATCTACAACTAATTAAATTTTGGATAACAGAAAAAAAAATATTAAAATAAAAAAATGTTATTAATCAAAATATTATTTATAATAATACTTTAATTCCATTCTTGTGTTAGAATAGTCCGTAGAGTCAGCAGATATTTAATTCCTGAATCGTGGTGATTGTTTGGGTCGAACTATGTCAAGTATGATACTTTGTGCTAAGTGATGACTTGTATAACTAATTTTATTTTGCAGGAGGAAGGGTTCGAGGCAAGTCTTGTGTGAATATTTACCTGACTGGATTTATATGATGCCTGAATGTGTTGTGAATGGCGTGAATTTTTGTGTTCCTATTTTTGTGAAATTCTATGTTGGGCAGAACTTTTAGTTACTCGCCACTAACTGTGGATTGTTGACATTTTTTTTTCAGATGATAACTAACTATCAGATCATCACCATATGGGCGGGAGTTCTGAGAGTTGGACTTAGGGACTTGCCCGTAGCCTTTGCCATTTTAGATTACTTAAATCATGTAGGCTTTAGAAATTTTTTTTATGTTATCTTGTTCCTTTAAGTACGTTTTGATGTTTAAGGTGTTTAAATCTCGGGCCGGACCCACCTTATTTCGGTTTTAAATGTTTGGATTCTAGTAGCATCTGTTTCATTTTTAAAAAAAATTCGAATTTCTATCGAAATTTTGGACTACTTCCCAAGTTTCTCTTAATCTAGTATTGTTATTTATAGTTCATTAGTAACACTTCGCCCGAGTGCTCATCTTTCTGCTGAAATCAACCGTACTTTACGGACGGGGTGGTTACATGATAGGAGGTATTTTTATACCAAATAAAAAACCCCCGTCGTAGTATGAGTGGGGGTGTCGAACACGGGGAAGGTACTTCGCACTAGCCTAGGCATGAGCGTCGAACAAGCTAGGTCAAATAATGGTTGTGAGAGGCGAAGGGGACTAACTAAAACTACACTAAGGAAACAAAAACAAAAGGGACTAGGGTAAGAGATCCACAACTCATGCCACCATGAATTATGAATCAATCGAAACTTAGACTTAGGTCGTGGATAAGGGGAGGTCGTTCTAAGATCGTACTACTCTTTCGAGCTAGTACGATGACCGGAAAGACATATACAACACACTTTCGTGCAGCGACACATCTAACGAGTCCTAAGCACAAAATCACGAAGACCGGTAACTTTCCCTTGATCGAAGGCCCAACTTTCGTGGTGCTTCCATCAATCGGGCAAAGGAAGTCATCACCCACGTTCACCTTTCGGTCCTTCGGTGGGGATTCTGATGTGTTCAGTTTGTATCAATCAATTAGCTCATTTTGATGTATAGTTTGTAATAGTTTAGAACGTGTTTTGTGATATTAATTAACTTTAAGCTTAAACGAAAGTTTATGTCTCGAAACTTAATTTAATATTGCATTTCATAATTTAATTGCTTTTTAGGACTTAGTTTATTTTTGTTGTTTCAGGCTCGTGTTTCTTTCCATATTTTGTCTGTATTTGGGAAGACCGAGACTTATTCGGGACTTGGAAAAAAGTGTGATAAAGTCTTGAAGAATGTAGGGCACCCCCAGCGCCTGTATGATCAAGGAAAAATAGAGCAAGTGGCCAAAGAAGAAGGCGCTCCCTGCGCCTACGGGGCGCTGCCCGCGCCCGTATCACAGTAGCTTGCCAAAGGGAGGCGCTCCCCGCGCCTATGGAGCGCTCCCCGTGCCCGTCTCACAGTAGCATTTCATCAGGGGAGCGCTCCCCGCGCCTTTGAGGGCGCTGCCAGCGCCCATTCCACAGAACCAATACTTCCAAGGAGGGGCGTGCCCCGCGCCTATGGGGCGCTGCCAGCGCCCATGTTACAGTAGTACTTCCAAGGAGGGGCGCGCCCCGCGCCTTCGAGGGCGCTGCCAGCGCCCATCTGCTCTGTTCTGCACGCGGCTTCATCCACTTGGTTTCTAGGTTATATTTTAGTTTAGTATAAATATAAAAGTTGATTCTCATTGTATTTCTATCTAGTTTTTCATGTTCAAGTAGTTCCTTAGCTTAAATTCTCTCTAGTTTCTCCTTAGATTACATCAAAAACTCTTTAATCTTTAGTTTGTAATTTTGATCTTTTATTATGGAATCAATGAAGAATCTTTGTTCATCAATGGAAATGGTAGCTTAAACTTGTTCTTGGGATTGGTTTCAATGATTCCAAAAGGCTCCTTGTGAGGATTCTCTAACTCTAAACTATTTCTTTACTTCAATTATTTACTTGCTCTTATATGAATTGTTATTGGTTTTGTTGAATGTTTTAGCTTGATCTTTGTCTTATTATTATATTTTACAAAATCATTACTAGGGTTTGAACACAATCGATTATTGTGTTCAACCTCGAGTAGCAACTATCTTGTTCATGCTTAAGCGTATTCTTATTGTGAACAATTTAGTAGAGCTTGTTTAAACGTTAATGGTTTATTGCGTATTCTCTAAACGATTGCGTTCTTATTGTGTCTCCGTTCTTAAAGCTTTTGTTCACTGCGTGTTCTTTGAACATTAAGGGTTTTAGGCAATTTACGATTTATCTTGTCTAGCTAATTAAGGGGGCTACAAGAGTTTACTCTTGTCAATAATTAATTGAATATTGAAGTGGTTTGGTAATTGAGAGTCTAATTCATTTAGCCGAGTCAGAGTCGTTGTAACCGAATCCTAAGATTCTTTAAAACTAGAATTTTCCCGTAATCAATTAGTTGTTAGTTTCTTTTATCACTAAAATCTCCAAATTTCCCCCCCATTGTTACCAATATCACTAAGGAATTAGTGATTCTCCCCTTTAATAATCCAAATATATATTAACACAATTAAATCAACATAAATCCGTTCTCTGTGGATACGAACCTTACTTGCCCTTTACACTAGTTGTAATTGGAGAGTAGGAGAAATTTACTTTTGATAAGTCTTTTATTTTTAACGACATAAAAGGCTTACCAGATTCTTCAATGAATCCTATGCTAGCTAAACACAAGACTCAACATAATCGAATCCTAAGGTACCGACATTATTACAACCAAAGCCAAGAAACAACTAAGCCACAATCATGGAGGAATTGAGAAGTTTCACTCAAACCCTAGAAATTAACTACTCACACATAATTAATAAAAACATAATTAAAACTAAAATTAAATACATAAACTAAACCTAAAACTAAGAACAACAAAAATAACAACTAAAACCTAGAAAACTACAAACTAAACTACTAAGAACAACAAAGAAATCAAAATAAACAACTAAACAAACATGAAAATGACAATAAAACTAAATAATTAAACAACAACAACAACTATTAACTACTAGAAATTAACAACAAACAACCAAGAACAAACAAAGAACAAATAAAGAAAGCAATAAAATTATCTTGAAGAGGAGAACAAGAAGAAGAAGAAGAACAACTAAATTACTTGCATAAATTTAAGAACATAATGCAAATTACAAGGAAAATGATGAAGAAAGCTTTAAAAACTAACCTAAAACCTAAGTTGGGGCTTCTAACATCAGCCATTTTATGAAATGGGAAGAGGAGGTATATATACAACCCCCAAAAATTCGAGCAAAAACAGACCAAAATCGCTAAATAAAACGTGCAGTAGCACGTCAGCGGGTGCTGAAATGGGATCAGCGGTCGCTGAGGCCTACTTTCACGTGCCTTCAGCCTGCTAGGGAAAATGGTCAGCGGGCGCTGACTTGGGGTCAGCGGCCGCTGCCAATGCTTGGAGAGCTACTGCCTCAAGGCAGGGGAGGGGGACAGCGGGCGCTGAAAAATGGTCAGCGGCCGCTGTCTTCTCTTTGTGCTCAATAAATGCCATCAACTCCATGATCAGCGGGCGCTGAAGGTCAATCAGCGGGCGCTGAAGCGCCATCAAATGCTACTGCCTCATTTCACCAAAGTCCAGAATTCATCCCAGCAGGTGCTGAGGGATTTCCAGCGCCCACTGAGGACTTTTTTCATTGCTACTAACTTCATCTCTAAAATGCTCATGCCCAAATACATCTCAGCGGGCGCTGAGGAATTCCCAGCGCCCGCTGAGGCTTTCTTTTCACATGCCATGGCATAAAGGACTCTGTGGCTTCCTCGAGGTTCCCGGCTCGCTTCCTCAGGTTCCGAAATTGACTCGGGACCTGCAAAAGTGGAAGAAAACGCAGAAACAAGGCAAAATAGAGGAAATCACATAGAAAAGGGGAAGGGGACTACAAAAGCAAAACTAAGCTAAAAAGCCTAAAAATGCTAACGAAAGCTAAATAAAATAAGAAAATAAACTAATAAAAACTAAGAAAATAACTACCAAAATACCACTTATCATTACACGGTTTGCACCGCCATATAGGCTTTATAAGCCGCTAAATGATCGGTGGGATCTGTAGTTCCCTGTAAAGAGTCAATGGGAAGTAACTTGACCTTGCTCGGGTTAAATACTTCAACAATTTCCCGACTGAATGGAGTCTGACAAGAGAGTACGACTTATGGATTCGTTCAGGGAGCATTCCTCTTGGATGTGCCGACTTTGCCTTGAATGGCCGAGCATCCCGCCGGTCGCAAGAGGACCCATGATGGGAGCGCTCTCGGATCCTTGGCTCGGGGTGCTGACCTGGGTCAAGACGATCTCGTTGTCTTTGATTATCTCGAGGAGCATTCTCTTGTGGAGGTTCTCTTCTCTGCTAAATTATTTGCGGAGCATCCTCATGTCGTCTTCGATCTATGACCTCCCGAGTGTCCATAGACCCATTATGGAGTCTTCAGTTGTTGAGAAGAGTTCTCGCATCAGTTGGTCCATCGATTCATGATGAGTTGGGGAGTGCCTCAATCTATGTTGACTAGATTTCTATAGGAGGACTTGGTTGTGGATGGACTGATCGTTGATGTTGATTGGACTCCTCTGAACGAACTCGGCCCTACCTAAGTGAGTCCTACAAAATGAACAAGGGTGACTGACCCGAGGGGTGGACTCGGAAATTCCCCTCCGATGCTTATGTCAGTAAAGTGATATATGTGAAAATGTAGAGAACGAAACACAAGGTTAGAGAGAGAAAAAATGTATTTCTATCTTGGGAAATGTATTCTCGTATTGGGAATTCTGTTTTGGGAAAAAATTACCCCAAATATCATTAATGTAGGGTATTTATAGGTGAGGCTTTGGGGGCTGATTAACAGCTGTTTTGTGTCTCTCAATCAGCTTACATAGGGGAAATTATGATTCCTGTCTTTGGTCATCCAGATGGTGACACATGTCCAAAGGGTGTTTAGGAGTTAGTGGGAATTCCGGGGGTATTTCGATAATTTGGGATTTTATTTGGCTTGGTGCCCAAACAAGGGGCATGTTCTGAAACATCTGTTCCAGCCCCATGCATCTTGTTCGACTTCTGGATTCTCGATCTAAAACAGTACAGACTCAGCAGTCCCTTAGCTTCTGATAGAAAATGTTCTTCCTCTTGATCTGGGATTTTTTGTGATTCTGATGCAATATTTTGGGCAAGATTTTGATCTATTGTGGTTCGATCTGTGAGGAAAAATATTTTCTTTAAAGATCACATTTCTACACACAATGATCTTGTGAGTCTCTAGCTTAGGTTATACAATTTGTATGCCTTTTGGTTAGGAGGCTAGGATAGCCCATCAGAACACACCGACCTCTTTCCCTTAGCTTTGGATTAAATTTATCCCTCCAATCCTTGCTTCATTATTTGTAGCATATGCTCGACACCCAATAACTCTTAGGTGTGTGTGAGTATTTTGGTTTCCTTTTCTTCAATCTCTCAAATGGTATTTGCCAATCTAACATCTTGCTAGCTAGGCATTAAATTTTTAAGATGTGTGTCGTGGCAACCACAATGCACTCTCCCTGTAACGGCCCCGGAAATTCGAATCTTTTTCTTCCTTTATAAAACTTAAATTTTACTAAACACCATAGTCCGAATTTCTAGAGTTGCTACTCGTACGCCAACCTCTGATAAGAAATGGGTATACGAATAAGTAAAAGCAGGATCGTAATGTTCATTTGTGTTTGAAAATCATTTGAGTGAGAACAACAGACTCAACATAAATCCCGCACTTTAAGAATTCTCCATGAGTAATCAAACCATAAGGCAAACTTGCGAAACCAAATTTAACAACTTGATAACTCATCGTTCATTCATAGACACCACTTGTACTTCTTAAATCAAAGCAAGTACAAATATTCACCAATCCATACCCAAATTCCATTACGTAAATAATTCATCAAACAACGACAATCAAAGAATTGCTAAGAGCGTCAAACTTTTCGAAATCATGTGCATAGAAGGAAATTTTCGAAAGAGTAATAATATACTTTTCACCTTGCTTTTCGAAATTCGCACGTACATATACCAAATAATTTTCAAAAATAGTAAGTAAGATTACTTAAAAAGAAATTGAAATTTTTTAGTTTCAAAAATCAAAATATGAATACATAGCATATTTTCGAAAATTAGAAATAATATTTACAATCCATGAACATTGATTTTTGAAAATTTCAGATTTTATAAATAAAATAAATAAGCTTATTTTGGACTTCTAATGGGTATTTTGTACACAAATTATATGGTCTAAAAGACATGAACACAACCCTTTGTCCAAAAACAAGTTTTATTTTGATTTTCGAAAATTGCGAAAGAATAAATAAACCATTATATAAACTGTGCGTGATGTTATCGGTTATTTGATGGTCATGTTATCGGTTGTAGACCGAGCAGAGTCTTGTTATTTTACTTGAGAATTGTGCATGATGTTCATTAAAGTGTATGCGTTGGCTTGAATTGATTGATAATATTATTGATGACGGATATGTTTCCGCTACTAACTCTGATGTTGAATTTATTGTAATCTGTAAACATTGTTGTTTCCTGTATTTCTAACCTATTATTTTATGTAATGTGGTCCTACTTCTATGTATGACAGTCTAGTTACTCGCCAATGACGGTGGACCCCCAATTCTATTTTGCAGGTGAGCAGGATAGAGTCTAGAGACGGGATGAGTTGGGCGAGAGATCTAGGCCCCTGTTTTCCTTTCCTGTTTTAGAAGTTTAGATTTATTTCTTGTTATAGGACTTTGATTTTGGATTAGTTACTTTTTTGTCTTTGGGATTCATAATAATAACAATGATTATCTTTTCACCATGAGGTTTAGTTATTTTTACGTTTATAAATCGATTTGTAATTGCCTGTTTACGACGTTATCACCGTTAATATCGTTGCTAAAATGCGGGTCGTTACAACTTTGAGTTGAATTCGTCATATAATGGCATAGATTGCAACGAGTATCCTCTAGTTTCTAATGTTGAACGAAACTTGCTATGACCTTACCCCTTCTTATAATTTTCAAGATTCCTCACAACTTGAACCTAATTTGACATTGAGTGATTATATTCCTCAGATTAATGATGCATGCAATCACTTAATAAACATTTGTGTTGAGGAACTTAAGAGTATTGAGAAGGGAGGAGAGCAATGGAAAGAAAAGTTTGATCTCATCAATACTTTGGTGAGGAAGCGTGATTCCATGGAATATCATTTAGAGGATGAGGGTCAAAGTGTTTTTAAAGGCGATGAAATAAAAATTGTGATGACATGAGAGATGAAGAAGAAAGAGGGGATGAAAAAGATGATTTAGCTTGCCTTGAGAATGATAATTCCCCATAGGAAATAGAGGATGTTTCCTCATCCTTTGAGCTTGAATGTGATAGCTTATTTGGTGTTTTCTCGATTTAGTGGCGATGTCCATGACATGCTATTACGAGTTCTATGATGTTATTTCCTTGGTTTTTCCCCTTTTTTCTTTTTTTTTTTTGGAAATATTTTGCCTTTGGAGTTTAGTTTTGGTTTTCTTTTCTTTTGCAGGTTTCGTGAATAAGAAACTCACATGGATCATGTATGGTGCTGACATGCAAAATAGCGGTTGTTTTACTTATTTTGAAGCCTGTTTTGGTGAGATCTTTCCAAAATCTCTTTTTATTTTCTTTGTTTGCTTAGTTTTAGGATTATGTCTACGAGGACATGATTGTTTGAGGATGTTTGGCTTTTAAGCCATTGAGGACATTTGGATATCGATGACGTTCGATTTATTTGTTTGTTTGATGCTTGATTGCTTGTTTGTGAGTCATTCATGCATGGATTTTGTTTTCCTCCCTTTTGTATAGTTTTCTTTTTTTTCGTTCCTTTTCTTTTCTTTTCTTTTCAAGGCAGAGTGTATTTTTGACTTTATTTTTAGTTTGGACTAGATCATTTTAGAGTCTTGGACTTTAAATGCATTCCTTCGTAATTGTTAGCGGTCCACATGGTTTGAGATGTTGGGTTTGATTTTCAAATATTATATGCTAGGATTTAGAGCTTTAGAGTTCATGAAACTTAAACTCTTGGGTTATGGTATAATTGTTGATGCTTTACTAGCTAGTGGAATCCATATAGGTAGTATCTGCAATCCACTACCCTTCACATGTGAGGAATTGTCAAATCTTTCAAGCCTTCAACATTGTTTTGATTGAGTGGCAATAGGATCCTTGTCATAGCTTAGCTTGATCAAGAACTTGATTCATGACTCGCCAAGACCACCACCGAGCTACTCTAGGGGAGGACAGAGGCATTCATTTCTTAGTTATTTTCCCATTCCCTTTTTCTTTTTTCCTTCTTTTTATTTATTTTAGTGTCTTGCCCTTTTTCACTTTTCTAGGTTTTTGCATGCATTTATCCTTTAGAAACCTTTAAGCTTGGCCTTTCCTTTCTTCTAACCACATTACTAGCCTTGCATGCCCCTTGTTTTGTTTTATTCACTTTTTAGATATAGTGAAGCAATTGGAGCATTGTGGTTTGTATTTACTTTGTATTGGAAATTTATGGATAAGTGAGAGGAGGTTTCCTAAGCGCAAGTGTGTTGATTTGCATGGTTGCAAGCAAAAGCCGACCTAAGTTAAAAAAGGCAAGGTCATGTTGAATAATTGATAAAAAAATTGAAAAATTAAAAAAATGAGCATTTATTCATTTCTTTTTTACAATGAGGACATTATGTCCTTTAAGCTTGGGAGAGGAGGAGTAATGGGAAAAATTGTGTAAATTTTGTTCAAAATTTATTTTGTTCTTTGAATAAGCTTAGGAGATTTTGTGTGTATGTGTGTGGAGTATTAGGAGTTTGTTTGCTATTTGTTTCTCATTTGCGCTTATTTGCTTCACTATTTTGGTTTTTAGCGCGCCACAAGCCAAATTGATTCCTACCTTACCCCTACCTTACATTACAACCCTTAAGCCCTCTTGATCCTAGAGAGTTGAGTCATAGTCGGTGGAGGAAGTCATGATTCAAGCAGATTGAGCGGTGTTGTTATGATGAGATGTCAGGTAGCCTAAATTGTTTCTCCTTTTTGTTTTTTCGTCTCCTTCGTGGAGTCATGAGGAGCTACCTCTAAGGGTTGAGACGACACTAGCTTAGCTTGTGACTGTTTGGCTATAGAGAGAAACGGGGATTATTCGTCTCTAGTTCTTCTTTCTAGCATGTTTTATTTGACTATCCACCTTTGACATCTTTGAGCATGTGTTTCCGCTAGTGCTTAGAAAAGGTTTGCATTCATAGTTCCGATCCATTTACTAGTCCAACTAGGGATATATAGTTTTATTTTTTTTACTTTTGTTTTTCTTTGTTTGTTTTCAAAAACATTTGCCTTGTTGAATTTTTGGAAGAGTTATGGGTTAAACTATTTGGAAACCCTTACGAGAGCATACTCGTCCTCATTGGCGACTTTAAGGTTCAAATGGCTTGTTGTTTGCGCAAAAAGCAACCGTGATTCTTACAAGAGTGAGTTAGGTTTTTGTTTTCTTAGTGTCTTTAGTTTTCTTTGCTTGAGGACAAGCAAAAGGCAAGCATGGGGATATTTGATCAGTCCATTTTTTGACCTATTTTTCGGCTTCTTTTTGCTTGTTTTTAGGCCTTTTAGAATTATTTTTATTGGCTTTGGTATTTCTCTTTCAATAATGTAACACCCTGAAAATTCCCTACTTTTTAATTCGTAAATACTCTAAAACCTTAGGTATAAAAATATTCTTGAAGAGAAATTTCCAAAGTATTACCGCCACGTGTGAAAACGTTTCGGCTTATTCAGAATTTTGCAGCGGAAAAACTTTAACAATTCTTTAAACCAAATAACGTAAATGAAATAACATTTTAAAATAAGCTCAAATACAAGAATTGTTAACTCTCGAGTCACTCTCATCCCACGACAATGCATATGCCGATTGCTTGAACTTCACATCATTAAACTAACCTGTGCAATTCTACTCCCCAAAAATACAAGTGTATAAATTGGTTCATCACAGGGTCATTAAGGCGAGGGCCAAGACAAAAGAAGACACACACACAAAAGCACTTAATCAGCAAAAGCTGAGTACATATATACTACAGGCGACAATAAATAAATAAATAAGTAAATTTATAAATAAATAAATGGAAAATTTGTTAAAAACCACCTTATAAAACATTTTTTTTTTTGGTCAAAAACCACCATTTAATTTTTTTTTTTTTTGTAAGAAGCCACCTTATTTTATTATTTTTTTTGTCAAGAACCACCTTTAGCCTAATTTCGGTGTTTAAATCGAACCTCCCTGCGCCATTTCAGCTAACCCCCTTCGTACCTCCCCAAGCCTTCTTCGTCCCTTTTCCTCCCCTGAACCACCACGCCAAAAATAACCCAAAATCGAAACCCAAAATTTAACCAAAGGTGGTTCCTCGCAAAAAATAAATTCAAAAAAGGTGGGTTCTCACAAAAAAAATATAAAATGTGGTTTTTGATAAAAAAATTATTTTATAAGGTGGTTTCTAACAAATTTTCCTAAATAAATAAATTACTGTAATTGAGCTAAGATAGTGGTCAGATTAAATAATGGTGAAATGTATATTATTTGTTTATTTTATTAAGAGATTGGATTCACATCGAACGGGCTCCCAAAGATAAAAGATAAGGAAAGTTGCCTACCACGGCTGCCACCTGGCCACGCACTCGGTTGTGATCCGAGTGGGAATATCCACCATAAGGTGGGTGAAAGAAAAAATGTAAAGAAAGTTGCCTACCACGGCTGCCACCTGGCCAAGCACTCGGTTGCGATCCGAGTGGGAATATCCACCATAAGGTGGTTGGGATCCCAAAATAAAATAGAAGAAGAAAGAGAAAAACAAAGAAAAAATAAAACAGGAGTGAACGACGTCTCGTACCTCTTGATAGGAGCATAAGCTCCGTCCATTGTTCATACTCAAGGTATATACGTTCCAAGAGTTTTGGTGTGAATCTCGTTTCACTTTACATGATTTACAGTGTTATTAAGAGAAGACAAGTTTTATTTTGTTTCCCTAAAAATCTACAACACAAACAATCATAATTCAAAACACACAGCTGCAGGTTTAATTATCATTTATTTAGCGATTACATAGTTATTAAATTCCTTAATGCCACCTGGCCCCACACGATGGTGGTAAAAACAATATTAGTGCCACCTAGCCCCACATTAAGTGGTAAGATGATATAAATGCCCCTGGCCTCACATTAAGTGGTAAAATAATATTAATTGAACTTATATTCCAAAATGTGATAAAATAAGTAATTCAGGACATCATGCTGTAACAATATATATTTTCCCTTTCCACAATCACAGGTATAACATACAACCAGGCCTGTTGTCACAGTTCAAATCGTCCTAGACATGCTACTACATGCAGACAATTTACTGAGTACATACGTACCTGGTATAATAGATCCTACTAGCCACAGTTACACGAATTCACGAAATTCAAAATCTCCTACAACCAAATAGGGAACTAATTAATTTTTCGGAATACAACATTCATCTAAGCATAATTATTACAAGATTTCCAGCTCCTATAAATTCTAAAACTTATACTTGTGTGCCCTCTACTTAAAATACCCAACAACCGTTTAGGTAAGTGTGTTAAAGAAAATTTCAAAATACTAAAACACTCCCCAAAATATTGAAGTATATTTAATATTTTAGCCATAAAGCATAACAATTAATCCCTAATATACCTACCCCAAGATTTAAACAAGACCCAAGCCAAAATAAACATTTTTTTCTCCTTTTTCCCTTTTTCTTTTCCTCCTTTCTTTTTCTTTTCCACTTTCTTCTTCTTCTTCCCACGGCACTCTGCCATTTTCAAAGCTTCAAAATTTTTAATTTTTATTTTTTATAATTTTCTGAAATCACACCTTAACCCAAATCATACAATCAGAACCCAAATCGTACCCAAATACATGTATTACTCAAGATTTAGATTCTAAACAACCTTTAATATAAATATAAAAAAAATCTGAAATTCAACCCCAATAATTTAAAGAAAATCAGAAAACAACTATAATATCTATTCTAAAATCATTACATAATCATTATTAAAACATGGATTAAAACTTATCCAAACATGATTAAAGATTAAAGAAAGAAAGATATATTTTTTTTAAATATACCGTGAACTGAAGCCCAGCAGCAGGCTGGCCGGTGTACGGCGGTGCAGAGGCAACGCCCGGTGGCTGGGTGATGGTGCACGGTGTCTAGGTGGTGGTGCACGGTAGCTGGCAATGGCTGGCCACTGCAGTTTTATAATTTTTTTTTCTTGTTCATAAAACCGATTTGAGTTTTTTTTTTTTTTTCCGTTGTGTGCTCTAGACAACTGACATGTTAGGGTTTTTAATATAAATAGTTGTTGTCAGTTGTCTGCAGGCCCACAACAGTTACAACTTAAAACCCTTTTCCTATTATTATTCCCTTTTAAAATAAAATATAACAAATGATCATTTCATAGGAAAATCTAAAACGTAACATTAATTATTTTAGAACGTTCCCGGCAACCCTTACATACGCCACATTATTCTATCATTATTGTATATGTATGTATATATATATATATATATATATATATATATATATATATATATATATATATATATATATATATATATATATATATATATATATATATATATATATATATATATATATAGAGTCAGGATCTGCTAAAAACCTATGTTAAGTTGAAAACTAAAAACTTTTAGTTATGACTGTTAGATGTAGATCAAGGGTTGTGATTAATTTTCGGGTAAAAAACACTAACCACCCAAAGTTACCATTTTTTTTACTTGATTGAACCAGCTCATTCACGCTAATTTCACATATTTCACGCAAATTTCAAGCAACAATTTAGGTTTTTGTGCATTTTTTTAATAAAGTTTGATTTTTTTTAATGTGTAGTTCTTCATATTTGATTTTGTATGTACCCTTGTATCTTTGCATGTACCCCTTTATTATTTACATGCACCCCCTTAATTTGATATGTTTTTATGCATTTTTTTTATAAAGTTCGATTTTTTTTAGGGTAGTTCTTCGTGTTTGATTTTGTATGTACCCTTATATATTTGCATGTACCCCTTAATTTAGTATGTTTTTGTGCATTTTTTTATAAAGTTCGAATTTTTTTTTAAAGTGCAATTATTCGTATTTGATTTTGTATGTACCCTTGTATCTTTTCATGTACCCCTTTATTATTAACATGTACCCTCTTATTTTAGTATGTTTCTATGCATTTTTTTTTGGAATGTTCGAATTATTTTTAAGTGCAGTTTTTCGTGTTTGATTTTGTATGTACCCTTGTATCTTTGCATGTACCCCTTTATTATTAACATGTACCCCTTCATTTAGTATGTTTTTGTGCATTTTTTTGTAAAGTTCGAATTTTTTTTAAGTGCAGTTCTTCGTGTTTGATTTTGTATGTACCCTATCATTGCATATACCCCTTTATTATTAACATGTACCCCCTTAATTTAGTATGTAAGATTAGAATTAATCTGGAAATTAATATGTACATCCTTAAATTAACATGTACCCCTATAATATTAACATGTACCCTCTTATTTTAGTATGTTTCTACTTTGACTGTTGCTTTTACTGAGGCTGTATATGTTATCTGGCTTTACAGAAATAATGTAATTTTTAAAGGGAGTGTAAGGTCTATTGATAGCATTGTTAGGGAGGTTATTTTTTTAAAAAATATATTCAAAATATTATAAATTTAAAAAATATAGATGTCAAAATTTTAAAAAGTGAAAAATATAATTAAATAACAAAATTTAATTTAAGAAAAATGTTTGAGAAAAACAAAAACTTACGCTAAGATATGAAGATCCTAACGTATTTTCAGAATCGACCTTGCTAAACTGATACCACTTTGTAACACCCTGACAATTCCCTACTTTTTAATCCGTAAATACTCTAAAACCCTAGGTATAAAAATATTCTTGAATAGAAATTTCCAAAGTATTACCGCCACGTGTGAAAACGTTTCGGCTTATTCAGAATTTTGCATTGGAAAAACTTTAACAATTATTTAAAACAAATAACGTAAATGAAATAACATTTTAAAGTAAGTTCAAATACAAGAACTGTTAACTCTCGAATCACTCTCATCCCACGACAATGCATATGCCGATTGCTTGAACTTCACATCATTAAGCTAACCTATGCAATTCTACTCCCCAAAAATACAAGTGTATAAATTGGTTCATCACAGGGTCATTAAGGCGAGGGCCATGACCAAAGAAGACACACACACACAAAAGCACTTAATCAGCAAAAGCTGAGTACATATATATTACAGGCGACAATAAATAAATAAATAAATAAACAAGTAAATTTATAAATAAATAAATAACTTAGTGTAATTGAGCTAAGATTATGGACTCCATGATCCGACAAATTAAAGATAGTGGTCACATTAAATAATGGTGAAATGTATATTATTTGTTTATTTTATTAAGAGATTGGATTCACATCGAACGAGCCCCCAAAGATAAAATATAAGGAAAGTTGCCTACCACGGCTGCCACCTGGCCACGCAATCGGTTGTGATCCGAGTGGGAATATCCACCATAAGGTGGGTGAAAGATAAAATGTAAAGAAAGTTACCTACCACAGCTGCCACCTGGCCACGCAATCGGTTGCGATCCGAGTGGGAATATCCACCATAAGGTGGTTGGGATCCAAAAATAATATACAAGAAGAAAGAGGATAAAAAGAATAAAAAATAAAATAAGATTGAATGACGTCTCGTACCTCTTGATAGGAGCATAAGCTCCCCCATTGTTCATAATCAAGGTATATACGTTCTAAGAGTTTTTGGTGTGAATCTCGTTTCACTTTACATGATTTACAGTGTTATTAAGAGAAGTCAAGTTTTATTTTGTTTCCCTAAACATCTACAACACAAACAATCATAATTCAAAACACACAGCTGCAGGTTTAATTATATTTTATTTAGTGATTACATAGTTATTAAATCCCTTAATGCCACCTGGTGGTAAAAATAATATTAGTGCCACCTGGCCCCACATTAAGTGGTAAGATTATATAAATGCCCCCTGGCCTCACATTAAGTGGTAAAATAATATTAATTGAACGTATATTCCAAAATGTGATATCATGCTATAACAATATATATTTTCCCTTTCAACAATCACAGATATAACATACAACCAGGCCAATCATCACAGTTCAAATCATGTCCTAGACATGCTACTACATGCACACAATTTACTGACTACATACGTACCTGGTATAATAGATCCTACTAGCCACAGTTACACGAATTCACGAAATTCCAAATCTCCTACAACCAAATAGGGAACTAATTAATTTTTCCGAATACAACATTCATCTAAGCATAATTATTACAAGATTTCCAGCTCATATAAAATTCTAAAAATTATACTTGTGTGCCCTCTACTTTAAATACCTAACAACCGTTTAGGTAAGTGTGTTAAAGAAAATTTCAGAATGGTAAAACATTCCCCAAAATATTGAAGTATATTTAATATTTTAGCCATAAAGCATAACAATTAATCCCTAATATACCTACTGCAAGATTTAAACAAGACCCAAGCCAAAATAAACATTTTTTTTCCTTTTTCCCTTTTTCTTTTTCTCCTTCTTTCTTTTTCTTTTCCCCTTTCTTCTTCTTCTTCCCACGGCACTCTACCATTTTCAAAGCTTCAAAATTTTTATTTTTTTATTTTTTATAATTTTCTGAAATCACACCTTAACCCAAATCTTACAATTAGAACCCAAATTATACCAAATTATACCCAAATACATGTATTACTCAAGATTTAGGTTCTAAACAACCTTTAATATTAATATAAAAAAATCTGAAATTCAACCGCAATAATTTAAAGAAAATCAGAAAACAACTACAACATCTATTCTAAAATCATTACAAAATCATTATTAAAACATGGATTAAAACTTATGTAAACATGATTAAAGATTAAAGAAAGAAAGATTTTTTTTAAAAAAAAATATACCGTGAACTGAAGCCCAGCAGCAGCTAGCCGGTGCACGGCGGTGCAGAGGCGACGCCCGGTGGCTGGGTGATGGTGCACGGTGGCTGGGTAGTGGTGCACGGTGGCTGGCAATGGCTGGCCACTGCAGTTTTATAAAATTTTTTTCTTGTTCATAAAACAGGGAGAGGAAGGGAGAGAGAAAACTCATTTGAGTTTTTTATTTCTTTTCCGTTGTGTGCTCAAGACAACTGACATGTTAGGGTTTTTAATATAAATAGTTGTTGTCAGTTGTCTGCAGGCCCACAACAGTTACAACTTAAAACCCGTTTCCTGTTATTATTCCCTTTTAAAATAAAATATAACAAATGATCATTTCATCGGAAAATCTAAAATGTAACATTAATTATTTTAGAACGTTCCCGGCAACCCTTACATACGCCATATTATTCTATCATTATTGTATATATACATCCTTCCTTATATTATTATTATAATATTAATTTTACGCTCAAAAATTCGGGTTATTACAAATAATATTTTTCTCTAGGTGTTTTCTTGAATAATTGGGGTAGAATTGAATGTTATACAACTGGTTTGGCATAATGATATGATTCAAACACTTATAACTTTTTACATATAACTCCTTTTCATGCGATTCAAATTGGACAAGATTCCTTGTTCCAAGATCTTCAATTTGATATATTATACGTCCGATTTCTCTATGAAACGAAGGAGATATGAACATTTTGAGACCAAGTGCACAGTTAGGGACGTTATGGAACACCCCATATTTTTGGGGTTAGAATTTTAGGGACGTTATGGACTAAGTGAATAAGTTCTCGAATTAAATTGTTAATCTTGATTTAATTAATGAAATTCTTTAATTATGTTTTATTGATTATTATCTATGAAAATACTGTGATTATTATTGTTTATAAATAAAGTTTAGATTTTGGTTTAATTATTAGATGATTGAAACCCATTTATTGAACTATGTATTTTTATGAAGTATTTGTTTTGCTTTGTGATCATGTTGAATTATCTTCTTTGAATTTGTGTGATTTTTTCGAGTGATTAAAGTGTTTGGATTAATGAGTAGTTGATAGCCTAAGTTGTTGTTGAGTCTAGAAGTCAAAGTTAGGGTGTTTGGCCCAGAGTTGACTAAGTGATAAGTGGGATTGACTTAGCGTCAAGGTTATGAGTTTGGATAAAGTTAAAGATAATAATAATATAAACATCTAAGGAATGGAAACAGAGTAAGAGGATATTGTTTTGTTTCGATCTCTGGCTAGGAAAGGCTTGGTATTTAAGATGGCCAACATACGTGTCGCACCTCCCTTTCCTGGGATTTCGAACATCTCAGTTCCGATTACTGTCACCTAGTACACTCGATTATGGTGCGCTCCACCGGGTTTAAGGAATTAACGGCCGGTATGAATACCAATATAAAAAGAAAATAAATTGATTAATAAAAGTTATTAATAATGATGATGGAACAATGGAGTACAATTGTTGTATGTGGATGTCAAACCAATGGAATGATGGAGTACATCTGTTATGGGTTAATGTCGTAATGATGGAGTACAACAATTGTGCGTGAATGTCGGAACATTAGGGCGATGGAGTACAATTGTTGTATGTGGATGTTGAACCTATAAAAGATAATAAGAGGACTAATGGAATGATGGAGTACATCTGTTGTGCATGAATGTCGTAATGATGGAGTACAACAATTGTGCGTGAACGTCGGACCATTGGGACGTTGATAAGTAAATGAAATTCGTAAAGTTGAATTGATGAAAGATAAGTAATGGAGTAATAAAAGATGAGTTGTTACAGTCTATAGAGCCTAGAGTCTTGAGGTGACCCTAGCTATTGAGTGAGTTTAGTTATGTTATGTATGTTCCGCTGCGTTGTCTGATTAAGTTATGTATTTAATTAATTTGCGGTTGTGATTGTGTCAAACTTGTTGTCATCGTGAATTGGGTGTACTGTGTTCTGATTATTATATTTTTAATTGCGTTCTATGATTAAGTAGATTCTAATTACTCCCCACTGACTGTGGACCCCTCATTCCCTTTTTAGGAAATGAAGAAGAATAATTTGGGTGTTAGCGAGGGATGGGATTCGTGAGCTTACAAGTGTAGCAGTTAAGCTACCCGATTATGTAGTAGTCCTAGCCTAATGTTTAACTTCTTTAGTTTGTAGTAGAAGTTCAATAGTTTAACGAACTTTGGGATATTTCTTGTTTTGCTTTGATAACTTTTCAAATAATAAATGGCTAAGTGTTAGAGATTCCGCTTTCGTTTTAAGATTTGTTTATTATAATTTCGTTTATTAATGATTCGTAATGTTGTTTTCCTCGAAAACAACGTTTCTAAAATACGGGTCGTTACACGTTGGCTCGACCGAGCCAACTAAGCCTCTTGATTTTGCTTGTCTGAGCCCTTAAACATAGCTTGGTCGAGCTAAGGCTTGGCTTGGTAGAGCAAGTCCTTAGCTCGGTCGAGCAAGACCATAGCTCGATCGAGCAAGACCTTGGCTCGGTCGAGCTAATGGTCAAATTTTTGCTCTACTAAAGATATAATTTTTACTCAGTCGAGCCAGAGTCCGCTCGATCGAGCTAGACCCCTGTGACGTGTAAGGAGCACAATTTTCCACCCCATTTTTCCTTATTTCCTTTCTGTTTTCATTTTAATGTAAGCCATTTATTTTCAATAGGAAGCCTTTTTATAGGTTTTATGTAAACATTAAACATAGTATTAAATATAATAAAATAGTTTTAGGTTTTACTTTCTCTCTCTCTAAACTTTTCTCTCATTTTTTTCCTCCATTAATGAAGCTAATTTTCCTTTTTCTTGGGCAATCTCTTTCTTTACTTGTTTTCTTTTATGCTTTCTTTGTTTAATCTCTAGTCTCTGTTCGTAATTTACCTTCAATATCTTTTTGAAATTATTTTTGGATTTTGTTGATTTTCTTTATTTTCTTCCTTAATCTAGGTTTTTTAGTGTTGATTGTTGCTTGATCTTTCTTTTGATCATGTTTTTACTTAGTGAGTAGCTCTTTCTCACTAAAGTTCGGTGAAACCCAATCATTTATGCTTATGCTTATAAATTTTATTGCTTGTGTTAATGGTCTTGAGGATTGATGTTGGTTGTTTGATCAAAACTTAAATTTAAACATCTAGAAATATAGGTTTTTATTGCTAGTGTTAATGGACTTGAGAATTGATTTTGGTTGTTGTTCAATTGCGTTAAGTCATCATGCTAGTTCTCAAATTTGATATTGGCAAGTTTAATAGATCGGTGAATTTTGGTTTGTGGAAACTGAAGATGCGAGCGATCTTGATACAACTAGGTTGGGGGAAAGCGTTGGTTGGGAAGAGTATGAAACCGTCATCCATGACGGATACTCAGTTTGAGGAACTCGATTTGAAGGCTCTATCTGCTAGTCAGTTGTGCTTGTCGGATGAAGTTTTGCGTGAGGTAGCGACATAAAAACAACTGCGGAGTTGTGGCTAAAGCTGGAGTCTTTGTATATGAAAAAGAGTGTCACAAACCATTTATTGTTGAAAAGTAAGCTTCATGATTTGAAGTTACAAGAAGGTAAGCCAATTAAGTCTCATATTGATGATTTTTGTTTTGTTATTATGGATTTACATAATATAGAAGTAGAACTTGATGATGAGGATTTGGCTATAACCTTGTTATGTTCTTTACCTCCTTCATACAAGCATGTTAGAGAGACATTCCTTTATGGTCGTGATGAGATTAGTTTTGAAGATGTTACAGATGCTTTGTTGCAACGTGAATTAATTGAAAAAGAATTAGTTGTTAAAGAACATGATTCTACTCGTGGTGAAGGACTTGTTGCAAGAGGTTGTTATGAGTTATCTAATTCATCACATAAAGAATTAGTTTGCAACTATTGTCGTAAGAAAGGTCATATTAAGACTAATTGTTTCAAACATAAAAATAAGAAAATTAATGATCAAGATCAGGGTAAGGTTGATCAAGAGAAAGAAGCCGCTAGTGCGGGTTTTGCTCATGATGATAAAGATGATGACTATGTTAGTTTGGTTTTAAATGACGCACCTAGTTCCAGTGGCAAGTGGATTCTTGATTCTGGAAGTTTTTCTCATGTTTGTTCCATTAAGAAATATTTTTTCTACCTATGATTCAGTTCAAGGTGGAGGAGTTACACTCGGCAATGGTGATGTGACGACCCGACTTTAACCTAGATTTGGTTTAATCACTCGGGAATAGTAAAGCTCTCAACTCCCGGGTTTAACTCAAATCCTAAAACTTCACTTAAAACCTATTCGGCTCTGATACCACCTGTGACGACCCGACTCGCTTAAATCGGCGCGGAAGAAACCGACGAGTCGAATAGTCATAACTAACAACTCAAATACTTAAAAATTAAAACAAAACCTCAAGATATTATTATTATAACTCAGAAGTACAAATACCCACAAGTTTGTACAATACTAAACCAAAAGTCAAACTATCAATACTAATAAAAGTAACTCTAACCACATGTCAGAGTCTAAACCAAAAGTATACAAGTTCACTACTATAGATCAATACTATTGTAATGACCCAGATTTTATCGGTGTTTTTGCCGGTATTTATGTGTAATTATGTTTGTTTAGGTGCTAGTTCAAATTAATTTTTGAACTATTTATTTTAATTTTATATGAATAATTTCGATTTAATCGAAATGTTTATTTCTTAGTTTTTATTATTTATGCTAATTATTATTTAATTAATTAGAATTTTATTTATTTAATTTTCTAATTAATTATTTAATATTTTGGGTGAAATCGATTTGGGCATGATTAATTATGCGGTTTTCGCAAATTAGCCCAATGGATCACGAGAGCCCATTTTGAGGCCCATTTCTTACCCTTGGCCGGTTTTTGAGCAAGCATGGCAAGGCTTGCCACTTGCTTTGTGTTCACACAACTCCCACTCCTATAAATAGAGGGGATTAGTGAGCCTTAAGATCATTTTGCTCATTTGCCATCTAATACACTTGCCATCAAAATTCAAAACACAAACTCCCTCCCATTTGCCTATACTTCACGCCATTTTTGATGATTGATACCCATCAATTGTTCATCAATTTTCTTAGCCCAAAACTTAAAGATTCAAAGTTCATTGATCTTTAGGTGACCAAACACAATCCTAAATACATTTATTTTATTCAAGATCGCTAGTCTGGGTTGATTCCGGGCTTGTTCGTGTGCTTTGATCAAGTGGGTTTGGGTCGTGTGGTGCCCGAGTGGAGGTGCGGTTCGTGAGGGCCGTGCAGTGGCCGTGCAAGAGTGGGTCGTGGTGGCAGCCGTGCTGACTGGGCTGAGGACCGTGGTGGTGGTGTGTGCCGTGACTGGGCAGCGTGGTGCGTGGCAGTGGGCTGGACAGCCGTGCGTGGTTCGTGGTGCCGTGCTGAAGGCCGCGTGTTGCTCGTGTTGATTGTGCCGTGTTCTTTGTGTTCCGGGCAGCAATTCTTGTGTTGTTTTAGTGTGTAATCTTCAATAAGGTAACATACTAACTCAACTTAATTGGAATACCTTGTTTATAGTATAGATTAAATGCATGTTTAGAATGTTTGTTGATGTTTATTCATGATTTTTATGTATGATTATACAATCTGATTTTTTATGTGTTTACATGATGTTTTGGTGATGATTTTCATGATTTTATGATTAGTTATACATTGTTATATGATCATGATTTATGTATCAAAGTTTGATGAGTTTTGGATAAGTTTAGGTTGATTTTTCATGGTGATTTGCGTGTGATAATTATGTTGGATGAGTTCTTGATTGAAGATCTTGAATCTTGATTGAGTTCTTGATTGAAGATCTTGAATCTTGAATGAGTTCTTTATGAGTTCTTTGAGTTCTTTATGAGTTCTTGATGAGTCTTTAGAAGTTCTTGATTGAATCTTGAAAGTTAAAGAAAACGGTTTAAAGAATAAAGAAAGTTAAAGAAAGTGTTTAATATGGTTAAAGAATGATTAAAGATTGATGAATAATGATTGGTTAGACTCAAGAATAAGGCTAGAGGCAGTTCTTGAGAATAACTTCGATGTTTTAGCTAGATTAATTTCGAGAACCGAGGCTTTAGGCAGTTCTTGAACTTAGTTTAGTTAAGTTGAGGTAATAATGAATAAATATGATAAAAATGAGTAAATGAATTAATTAATTACTTAGCTTGATTTCATCTTTAGACGCCTGATACTTTGAGTAAGATTCATTGTATTCGGGTTAAGACGTTGCCCCTAATCCATCCGCGGTATTGGGTTAGTTGGAGTCATACTATGTGATCTTTGTGAATTCCAGTAAGATTGGTTTCACGGGACATGGATTTCCAGTAAGATTGGTTTCATGGGGTTTGAGAGTAAGATTCTCAAGTCCGAGCATAGTAGAAAGTTCGGGCGCGTAAGATGCGTTCGTACGAGCACAGTCCGGTCTAGAATATGAATGATTGCGCCAAAGATAGTTGATTAGGTTGGTTTGAGTCGAGTTCATGTTTTGGGTTGTTCTCGTACTTTGTTTAATGATGTTGATCGTTTGATTTATGCTATGTACATGTGGTTTCCCATTAGGGTGAGTCAGTTATGTTACTCGCCACTGATGGTGGACTGTTGTTGTATTTTTCAGGTACTTCAGATGATCATGTTCTTGCCTAGTTTTGGGTTGGGCGAGCGACGTTTCTTTCTTTTGTTACCTGTTGTATTTACTGATTTTGTAGTATTGGTAGTGATAGTTTGTTTAGATGCTACTCTTTAGATTTTGGACTTTTATGTGTTGTTTAAGACTCTGACATGTAGTTGGAGTTATCTCGTATATTAGTATTTCTAGTTTGACTTTTGGATTAGTTTATGTACAAACTTGTGGGTATTTGTACTTTTGTGGTTTGGTAATAATATTTGAGGAATTAGTATTATTTCTTAGGTATTTTGAGTTGTAGTTTCTAACAACTCGACTCGTCGGTTCCTTCCGCGCCGGTTTAAGCGAGTCGGGTCGTTACAACTATCCAAAATCATAAAGTAACAACAATACAGCTAAATCAAAATAACGGCGCTCGCCCAACCCAAAGTTAAGCAAGAACCTCATCATCAGAATTACCTGAAAAATAAACAACAGTCCACCGTCAGTGGCGAGTAACATAACTGACTCACCCTAACGGGCACACACAGAACATAGCACAAATCAAAAGATTCAAACCAAAACATCACATCATGCGACAATCATCCCAAAAATACAGACTCGACTCGACTAACTTATCCAAACTTATCTTTGGCGCAATCATTCATAAACTAGACCGGACTACGCTCGTACGAACGCCTCTTACGCGGTCAAACTTTCCAACTATGCCAGGATTGAGAATCTTACTCTCGCCCCCATGAAACCAATCTTATTGGAAATCCATGTCAAAAGACGACATAGCGGTAATCACTATCCCAATACCGCGGTCAGGATAGGGGCAACGTCTTAACCCAAGCCTTAGAATCTTACTCT
This sequence comes from Salicornia ramosissima, assembly GCA_951394345.1. Lineage (NCBI taxonomy): Eukaryota > Viridiplantae > Streptophyta > Magnoliopsida > Caryophyllales > Amaranthaceae > Salicornia > Salicornia ramosissima. The sequence continues at coordinate 30,937,599 of OX596236.1, read as the reverse complement.
AAGGTTAGGCGTCTAGATACAAAATCAAGCTAATCTTACATCTTTATATTTTAATCCAAAGTTTACTCACTTAGTTACTTCTTAAGTTGCATCTTACGCCTTGACTTAAGAAGATAATGCGTAAACCAAACATCTTACAACTTCTTATCGATTTCTTTAACTCTTTCTTTAACTTTCTTTACTTTCTTTAACTTAAAAGACTTAATCAAGAACTTATCAAGAACTCATCAAGAACTCAAAGAACTCAACCAATATTCATAAAGAACTCATCCAAGATTCAAGAACTTAAATCAAGAACTCAATCAAGATTCAAGAACTTCAACCAAGAACTCATCCAACATACATATTCCACACGCATAACTCAAAGTATAACCATGAAATTACCAACTTACTATCATCCAAAATTCATCAAACTTTAACATAATCAACATGAACTTAATAAAAACATAATCAATCATAAAATTTACATATTCAATCACCAAAATCATCATTAAACCACATAAAAATCAGATTTACAACCATACATGAAAACATGATCAAACTTCAACATAAACTAATCTTAATCATTTAATTCATACTATGAATCATAGTACACCAATTAAGTTGAGAAAGCATGTTACCTTATTGAAGATATACACACAAAATCAACACAAACTCGCTGCCCGGAACGAGACACACTCGGCCCTAACAACACGGACCACCACGCACGGCACGGCCTTGGCATGAACACCACCACGAACCACACGAGCACCACGGCTGCCCAGCACGGTTGCCTATCACGAACCACACGAGCACCACCGTCCCTTGCACGGCACCACACGACCACCACTCGAACACCCACACGAACAAGACCCAAAATCAAACCCGAACTATAGATCTTGAATGCAAATTAGGTGGTTTAGATTGTGTTTTGATACTTAAAGATCAATGGAAGTTGAGTCTTTAAGTTTGGAGTTTGAATGGATGATGAACAAATGTTCAACTTAGAAGCACCAAAAATGGTGTGTGGTTTGGGAGCAAATGAGAGGAAGTTTTGTGTTTGAACTTTTGATGGCAAGTGCATAAAATGGCAAGGATAGCAAAAATGAGCAAAAGCCTTACTAACTCCTCTATATATAGAGTTAGTTAAGGTGTGAACATGAGGCAAGTGGCAAAATTTGCCACCAAATACTAGGGCCAACCGGCCAAGCAAGAGAAAAGGGCCAATTTGGGCTTTCGTGATCAATTGGGCTAATTTACAAAAACCGCATGACTAAACATGCTTAATCCGTTTTAGCCCAAAAATATTAAATAATTAATTAGAAAATTAAATAATAAAATTCTAATTAATTAAATAATAATAAAATAAATAATAACTAATCAAAATAAAATATTTCGAATTAAATCGAAATTATTCACATAAAACAAAATAAATAGTTCAAAACTAAATTTGAACCATACATAGCAACACATAATTACACACAATCATACGGCAGAAATACCAATAAAATCAGGGTCATTACAGGTGATGTTTGTAACATTGTCGGAATAGGTTCGGTGAAAATGAGAATGTCTAATGGTGCGATAATTATTTTAACTAATGTTTATTATGTTCCGTGTTTGAAATTTAACCTTGTCTCAGTGGGTGCTCTTGATGTTCAAGGTTATGTTTTTGCTTTTGAAGATGGTGTTGCTACAATCTCCAAAGGCTCTAAGGTTGAGATGAAGGGTTTTAGAGTTGGAACAATTTATGAGTTGGATGGTTATGTTGCGTTTGAATCAATTGGTACTAATGTCAAGAATGTTGGAAGCAATGTGTCTAATTCGGTTCTCTCTTTGGGTCATGGTAGCGATTTGGATGCGAGGATGTATACGTGCATGCCGATTCACAAATCAGAAGTTGAGCCCGTTCATATGCCTAAGCGTGTTTTAGGCTCAATTTTAAGTTCCTTGTGTTAAGGTGGAGCCCGTTTGGGTTTTGTTGGAGGAGGAAGGAGGACATCAATGATGTTCACTTTATGTTTGGATCTTAGAAAATTCGATCCAAGGTGGAGATTGTAAAGTTTATTGCTCGAATTTTGGCTCTTGGTTGCATGAAACTCGATTTTTGGCCTTACCCTACCAGGCAGGTTGCATGACCCGATCGGGTGGGATGATCGGGTTAGCCAACCCGATCGGGTGCAAGTCTCTGAAGCTGGTTTTGGGCATTTTTGGGGCTGACTCAACCGGGCGGGACACATGACCCGATCGGGTCACCCCTGCTGACACGATTTTTTGTGTCTTTTGGCCTTCTATTTTATGTTTTTTCTTTTTAATTCTTTTGCTTGTTTCATGCTCTACATTTATCAATCACTTATTTCTGATTCTTTGGTATTCTTGTATGCTTGAAGGCTACTTGATAACATACCTATTAGGTTTTCACCCTATATATATGTTATTTAGCTTCAAGTTTTAGAACATCACAAAATTACATCAGTTTTTGTATTAGAGAGATTAAGTTTTTGTGAGCTTTTGAGAGTCCTTATTGTGTGAGTGGGAGTACTATAATTTCTCCCTTTGAGTTGTCCTCCATTTTTTTTAAGAGTGAATTCATCCTCTTCCTCCGCCATTTTTTGTTGTTTGTTTTCTTTTTCACAAATTTATTATTCTCAATATTTTAGTTCAAAGTACTTAACATTGCCATTGACAACAACCATCTTCCGCGTATATTAATTTTTCCTAACAATTGTGTTATGTTTCAGAAATCAAAAAGTTTGTGTTATTCTCTGCTCAGGTTATTATTCTAGTCAATTATGTCGATACCTTTATAATTCAGTTTATTGAGTATAATGTCAATTCATTATTTATTTATGGATAGTCTAACCCCATACGTCCCGTTTGAATTTCGGTAATAAATTGTTATAATGCTAATGGATTTAATATGTAATTTCGTTAAAAAGGAACCTTATAATCTCCACGGAAAACATATTTTTATTCCCAAGTTTGAATTTTCCTCTTACTTTCTATTACCATCTAATACTATTATGAAAGTGGTATTGGATGAGAATAGATGTTTGTGAAGAAAATTAGATTAAAGGGAGCGGGGCCGTCTCAATCTTTTTTAGGGCCGTGTTATAATCTTTTTTTAAAGTAAAAAATGTGGTCCCTAGGCTTATATTATAGCTCGTTTGGTTCACATGGTTAATAACTTCCAATAGAAATTATAATCTAATGGGATTATAAAATTAAAACAAAAGTGTCTAACGGGATTAAAACTGTTAACAGAGGAAGGCGTTCATTGTGCCATTGTGCATACTACCAGCATTCCAGCAAACAAAAGGATACAGGCTATTTGTTTCTCACATCAATTAATTTATATTATGTGCAAAAAATGGACCCCTAGTGAGAATAAGGCCCCGTGCAACGGGGCGGGTTGCATAGGCTATTCACCGGCCACTAGTTTATAAACTAGTATCACCATGGGAATGAATTTTGATTTCTCTTTTAAATTTAGTTATAAATTCATTCCTATGACTACTATTAATGAATGCATACCAAACGGGCTGAAGAGGCCATAATTCAAAATTTTCATACAGATTTTAGTACATGTATATTTTTTTTATTAAGATAGATTTTACTGAAGAAAAACATATCAATTTCTTCAATTAATCTATTTTTTTTATATATATATTATTAAGATAGATTAAATGAGCTATATAATTACTCAAAAGATCACAGTAATTACTTTTGACCCTTAAAAAGTATAGGGTTTGGTGATCAACTGTGACGACCCGACTCGCTTAAACCGGCGCGGAAGAAACCGACGAGTCGAATTGTCGATCTAACAAACAAACTTACTAAAAATTAAAACAAAACCTTAAAATGATTATTACTATAACCCAAAAACGTACAATACCCACAAGTTGTACAATACTAAACCCAAATGTATCAATACTAGAAAATAACTCCAACTATTGTCAGAGTCAAAATACACTAAAGATAAAACTATACGTCCAAACTAATAACATAACGTAAACTAGTACAAAAGAAATACTATAACGACACTCGCCCAACCAATAGCTAAGCAGTACAATCATCATCAGAATTACCTGAAAAATAACAACAATCCACTGACAGTGGCGAGCAACATAACAGTCCCACCATAACATGGATACACATAATCATAGAACAAATCAAACCACACATCAGACTAAAAACCAACATATGGTAAAAACGTCAAAATACTAATAATCGTAAAACTGACCAACTTTAAATAATTCCAACATAAAAATCATAAAACATCTTTGTTGCTACCCATTTACATTTTAGACCGGACTATGCACGTACAAACGCTTCTTACGCGAATAAACTTTCTTACTATGCCAGGAATGAGAATCTTACTCCCAAACCCATGAACCCCATCTTACGGAAATTCATATCAAACAGACAACATAGCAAGTATACACTATCCCGATACCGCAGTCAGGATAGGGGCAACGTCTTAACCCAAAACTTAGAATCTTACTCCAAGATTAGGCGTCTAAAAGTAAACTTAAGCTAATCTTACTTACAAACATCGAAGTTATACTCAAGATGGCTTCTTTCGCCTTTTTCTTGAGTTTAACCATAATAAATCCTACTTCATAATCAATCTTTATCAAATTTTTAACAAATCATTAAACCTTTCCTTAAATTCTTTAAACCTTTCTTTCAAATTCTTTATAAAACTTTACTTATCTTTAAACAATACTTAGAAAAACATCAATAATCCTGCGCCTTAAAAGAACATAAAACTAACTTCAACATTTTCAAGACTCAACCAAGAATTCATAAAGAACTCAAAGAACTCATCAAGAACCCATCAAGAACCCATCAAGAACTCATCAAGAACTCAACAAGAACTCAACAAGAACACAACAAGAACTCGACTCATACGAAAACCACACAAAAACCATTCGAAAACTTCATCAAAACCTGATCAAATACATGCATTAAAACTTAAGTAAATCATCATGTAAACATTACCCAAATCCTTACTTAAAATCACGCAAATCATGATAAACAAACATCAGAAATTCATCTAACATGCACATTTAATCCACCCTATAATCATAGTATACATACTAAAGTAAGAAGGTATGTTACCTTATTGAAGATCAAGCAAACTAATCACTCAAACTTGCTGGCCGGGAAACCCCAAAATACACGGCCACAACACGGTTTTGCAAGAACACGGCACGGCCTTGCACGAACACACAGGCACGGTTGCACCACGAACCACACAGTCACCACTTGCACCACTGTCTCCAACACGGCACCACCACGGCTCTTGCACGACACCACCACGGACCACCCTCTTCACACGAGCACCACCGTGCACCACCACTCGATCCACAAACAACCCACACGAATCCCAACCCAAAACCGAACCAAATACCCAAGTCTTGATAAATGGCAATGAAAATCAATTTGTGTTTGAATACTTAAAGATCAATGGAGTTTGAATCTTGAAGTTTAAGTTTAGAATTGATGATGAACAAATTTAGAATTGATGATGAACAAATTGGTTGGATTGTTGGTGATTAAGCCTAATAGGCGTGTGGAATGGAGAAATGGGGAGTGTTTGTGTTCGGCTTTAATTGTAGCAAAAGATGATCAAAGGTGTTTAAGATGGCAAAATGAATCTTAAGCCTTACAATCCCCTTCTATTTATAGAATTGGTTAAGGTGTGAACATGAAGCAATTGGCAAAATTAAGCCACTTAACCAAGGGGGGCCGGTTTCTACAAGGCTTAATTGTGCTTTTTGGTGATCAATTGGGCTAATTGCACTCATACTTGATTAATCATGCTTAAATCGCATTTGGCCCAAAAATATTAATTAACTAATTAGAAATTAAATAATTAAATTCTAATTAATTAAATAATAATAAAATAAATAATAAACAATTAAAAATAGAAATATCGAAATTAATCGAAATTATTCACATAAAATAAAAATAAATAGTCCAAATAAATTTTGGACCATACATAACATAACATGAATATCAAATAAATCAATGGAAAAAGTAACGAAAAATCTGGGCCATTACATCAACTCTCATGATTCACAAGTGTAAAGTCCTAGTTAGCTCCCCTTTGGCCGTTTCTGTAATATTCTAAATTTTTGGATATTAATTTTCATGTTATTTTATTGCTTACAACGAGGTTTGGGATCTTTAGTTCCTAATTATTTCATTTTGGGCCGAGCCCAAAATTAATCATGATTAGGCATGCTTAAGTGTGAGTGGCATATTAGCATTTTTTTGCCCATTTTTTTTACCCATAACTGGCCCCCTCACTCTTTTGTGTTCCATTGCCACTTGTTTTGTGTTCACACCTAACTAGCTTCTATAAATAGGTATCTTTGGTGGGCATAAGACTCTTTACTCATTTAATCATCTTTTGCTCACACATTCAAACTAAACACACTCCATTAATCTCCCTCCATTTCACATGCCTATTTTGGTTTAGAAACTCCATTAAATTGTTCATCATCTTACACAATCCAAAACTTAAATATTCATCTCCCATTGATCTATAAGTGATTAAATACCATTTATCTTCATCATTTTGGCTCAAGATCGTTAGTTTATGTTGGGTTTCGGGTTGTTATGTGGTTGAGATTGGTGCTCTTGGGTTTCGAACGGTGACTGTGTGGGGTTTCGTGTGGTGGTTTGTGGTTGGCTGTGTAGTGGTGGTTCGTGGTGATCGAAGGGTGCACGTGCTCGAGTGCGGTGGTCATTGCGGTGGTGCTGTGGTGGTGCCGTGAGTTGTTCTTGCTTGGGTTCGGCTGCTCGTGGTGGTTCACATGATCGTGCATGTGGTACCGTGTGGTGCGGATATTTGGGCCGTGTAAAATTTAGTTCTTGCTCGTTTTCTTTGTTATTATTAGTTACCGCATTAATTCTAGGTAACTAGATAATTCTATTTAAATTTCATAATTCAATCATGAAATATAATATAGCAATTTAATTAGATTTCATGTTTAGGATTTATTAATTATTCATGAATTAATGTATGTTTATTATATATTTTGGAATTTCATGAAATGAATGATAATTGAATTCTTGTCATTGCTAATATTCTTGTCAGTGTTTCGCGGCCCGTGAAATTGTCTAGCCCGTAAGATTTGCCCAGTTTTCACCTGTTTTTCATCTTCCTCCACTTTTATTGAACTTACAAAACTAAAAGACAAGAAAAACATGTACTAAAAATCAAGGAAATCGGGTTGCCTCCCGGAAACGGTTGTTTAACATCCCGATGCTTGACGGCTATTCGGGGGCTAAGAGGACATCAAACTCATCGAGATGCACAACAACATGCACGGCCTCAATGGTTGAGCCATCATGATAAATTTTCAAACGCTGCCCATTCACCTAGAAAGACTCAATACCCTCGTTTCTGATTTCAACGGCCCCGTGAGGAAATACCCTCATCATAACAAAAGGTCCACTCCACCTAGATTTAAGTTTGCTCGGAAACAACCTCATCCTCGAGTTAAACAAAAGGACCTTTTTACCCACCTTAAAATCCCTTGGGAGGATGTGTTTGGCCTGCCATGCCTTGGTTTCATCCTTATAAATACGCGCATTCTCATACGCATCAAGCCGAAGCTCCTCCAAGGCATGAAGGTCAAGTAACCGCTTGTCACCCGCCAATTGAAGATCAAAGTTCAACAATTTGATTGCCCAATGAGCTTGGTACTCAAGTTCAACAGGCAAATGACATGATTTCACATATACCAACTTATACGGGGTGGTTCCAATGGGGGTTTTGAAAGAGGATCGATAGGCCCACAAAGCATCATCGAGCTAATCCGACCAATCCTTGCGTGACCAATCAACCGTTTTCTCAAGGATCAATTTAATCTCCCGATTGGAGTTCTTGGCCTAACCACTAGTTTGGGGGTGGTAAGCTAAGGAAACCTTTTGCTTAACACCTTACTTTGCATGAAGGGCTTCAAAAGTTCGTTTTGCAAAGTGTGATCCCCCGTCACTAATGACAGCCCAAGGCACTCCAAACCTCGGAAAATTTACCTTTTTAAAGAGTTTCGCCACCACCTTTGACTCATTAGTGGGAGAAGCCCCGGCCTCCACCCACTTAGATACGTAATCAATCGCAACCAAAATGTATTGGTTGCCAAAGGAGGATGGGAAGGGTCCCATGAAGTCGATGCCCCAAACATCGAAAATGTCTAGCTCAAGTATGTTATTGAGGGGTATCTCATGCCGATTCGAAATGTTACCTTTTTGTTGACACCGGTCACATGCTTCTAGCCTCTATCCTGCTTACCTGCAAAATAAAATTGGGGTCCACCATCAGTGGCGAGTAACTAGACTGTCCTACTTAGAAGTAGGACCACATTACATAAAATAACGGGTTAGAAGACATAGGAACCATACGATACAACGAAGATCATACAAACATGCAATACAAACATCAAAGTTACGCAGCAGAAACAGCGTAATCATAATCAATCATTAACCTTATCATAACTCAATAAACACGACATTTCAAGATCAATTGACAATAACAAGACTCCGCTCGGTCTACAACCGATAACATGACCAACAAACAAATGGACTTGCCTCGTTCAGTTCATCACCGATGAACTGATAGACCCGCTCAGTTTATCATAGATAAACCGATAAACATGACCCGTTCGGTCTTCAACCGATAGACACGACACGACTCTGAGTCTCAAATAATCACACAAAAACTTGCCCCGCTCAGTTCATCACCGATGAACCGATAGACCCGCTCAGTTTATCACCAATAAACCGATAGACAACGCTCGGTCTTCAACCGCTCGACACGACACGACTCGACAAGGACTCAAAAAAAAAAAACACTAAATCATAACATCACAAGAATCAAGCAATCACACGCACAAAAGCCATCAATTCGACCCATATTCACGCATGAATTCACAATACAAAAAAAAAATACAAACTTGATTCTTTAATTGAAATATAGCAATTCCTTTGGTCAAAGCTTCAAGTAATATCATGCTTATGTAAATTCGAATTAAATGCTTAGTAACACTACATCATGCGCCATCCAACAACACTCATGATTGATTAAGTCAACACTAAAATCAAATCCTTGCATCAACAATTTAAGGAATCAACGGTGCAAAGCTTTTGAATAAATTAACAAATACAAAATCCATACTTTCATGGGTACACTTTCACGCACACATTCGATCCAAGGGAAACCTTCCGTGGCTAATTTGATTGTTTCAAGAATTATAACAAATCATCAAATAAAGATCAACTAATAACACATAAAGATCTTTCAAGAATCAAGGTTACAATCAAGAACACAAGTAATCATCATAGACATACGGCTAATTCATATATACGAAAACAATCAATATCAACATTATCTAATCCTATCATCCTATGCAATCTAATCTAGAAGAGCTAGTTACCTTAATGAAAGATTAGCACCAAAAAGCAAGCACAATCACGCCCAAAATGAACCATGCGCAAACGGTCCAATTCAAAACTTTGTGGATCAAGAACAAGTTGCACTAGTCTTGGAAACTCTTGGATTTTATCCATTATCTACAAGGGCCGAATTCAAGTGTTTCATCTCAAGAGTTGATTGAAGGTCCAAAGAATCAAGTCCACCAGAAGCTACACGTTTGGGCCCATTTAAGTTGCTGATTTGGACGTGTGTTTTGCTAGTTTATTTTAGTTTTATTTTCCAGTTGTAATAATGCAATGACTCACTCTTTGGTCAGTCATCATTAGCTGAATTATGGCATTAAGTGAGTCATTAAGTGAGTAGCTTAAATCAAGGGAAACTGTTGGCTTTTGGCTTCCTGTTTTGGACAGTTTTCCCTAGTGTGTTTTGGAGTCTTTTGGTGTGTTTTCTTTCTTATCTTTTGCTGCTCCATCCCATTATATAAGGAGAGCTTATGATTAATCAAAGTATTCAGAATTATACAAAAGAAAACGTGAGTTTGAGCATATTACTTCTTTGAGTTTGTCCAAAGTAGTTTGTGTTTTCCTTGTTACTTTGAGTGTGTTCTTGAGTGACAAGATTAGGAGAGATTGAGTGTGTCTTATCTCAGCCTAAGACCCCAAATCATTGAGTATGTTCTTGTGGTTTGGTTTATCTATCTTTTAATTTTCTGTTCAAATTGTTTCTGTTTTTATGTGCGATTTTTGTTCCATTTTCTTTGAGTGTTAAACTTCTAACCATTCTTAGGGAAGAGTTTCACATTCACATCATCTGGTATCAGAGCCTTGGTTCGAGATAATTGCAGAAAGTCGCACTTTGGTGGTGGAAAGGAAACGCTGAAATTCATCCCGTTTTTCAGTCAACTTTGAAGATCGATATCTCACTCTTCAGGAGTCCAAATGAAGCGATTCTTTTTTTGAATCTGGGTGTTTTTCTGTGTAGATTTCACTTGTAAAATTTCGTAATTTTTGAAGATCATTTGCTATTAAACTGGGCAGGTTTTTCGAAAGTTGCGCAGATTAGAGCCAATCCAGCGCATCAGATTTTAGCAGAGGTTATCTCCTTCATCCGGATAGCTTTTGAAGTGTTTCTTTTTTTTAAGTTGCTTAAAATTTTCTGAATTTTAATAATTTGTAAACCCTTTAGAGTCTCAAGGAAGTTTTTATTCTCGTTCAGAGCTTTAAACTTACTGTCAGATTATACATTGTACTTGTAATAGTCTAGCAAAATAGTGAAGTAATGGCTGGAATTGGGGAACTCAATGATATGCTTAGATTGATCACCCAAAAACTAGAGAATTTGGAGAAAAAAACAGAAGAAAGTGAAGTCTCGAGGGCACAACAAAATAATAGAATGGATGCCATGTCTGAAATGCTCCTACAAGCCACTAGAAAAATAAATGAATTAGAGGATGAGGATGCAAATAGTAGTAACAATCTTAGGCAATTTGATGAAGATAGGGGCCTAAGGATTGACATGCCTGAATTCGATGGGGGACATGATAGTGAGGCGTTTTTAGATTGGCTTCGACAAATTGAAACTGTTTTTGAGTACAAGGGCTTTGATGATAGAAAACGGTTTAAATTGGCTGTCCTAAAACTCACAAAACTTGCTGCTTTGTGGTATGAAAACCTCAAGGCAAGTAGAAGGAGAGAAGGAAAAGATAAAATTGACTCATGGGAGAAATTGAAAAAGAAAATGAGGGATAAATGGGTTAGCAAAGAGTATGAGCAGGAGCAATACTTAAAATTGACTCACTTATCACAAGAAAACATGAGTGTGGAGGGTTACATAAAAGAATTTGAGAGGTTAGGCTTGACCTGTGATTTACAAGAAAAGGAGGCTTACAAAATTGCTAGATTTGTTAAGGGATTGTCCAAAGAAATTAATAGGAAGGTGGAAGTCACTCATTATGCCACTTTTAGTGATGTATGCAAGCTAGCTTTGAAGTTTGAGTCTCAACTTAAAGAAGAAAGGGAAAAGGAGAAACCTAAAAACATACCTTTTAAGGGGACTTCGAAATTGATGTGAATGTGAAACTCTTCCCTAAGAATGGTTAGAAGTTTAACACTCAAAGAAAATGGAACAAAAATCGCACATAAAAACAGAAACAATTTGAACAGAAAATTAAAAGATAGATAAACCAAACCACAAGAACATACTCAATGATTTGGGGTCTTAGGCTGAGATAAGACACACTCAATCTCTCCTAATCTTGTCACTCAAGAACACACTCAAAGTAACAAGGAAAACACAAACTACTTTGGACAAACTCAAAGAAGTAATATGCTCAAACTCACGTTTTCTTTTGTATAATTCTGAATACTTTGATTAATCATAAGCTCTCCTTATATAATGGGATGGAGCAGCAAAAAGATAAGAAAGAAAACACACCAAAAGACTCCAAAACACACTAGGGAAAACTGTCCAAAACAGGCCAAAAGCCAACAGTTTCCCTTGATTTAAGCTACTCACTTAATGACTCACTTAATGCCATAATTCAGCTAATGATGACTGACCAAAGAGTGAGTCATTGCATTATTACAACTGGAAAATAAAACTAAAATAAACTAGCAAAACACACGTCCAAATCAGCAACTTAAATGGGCCCAAACGTGTAGCTTCTGGTGGACTTGATTCTTTGGACCTTCAATCAACTCTTGAGATGAAACACTTGAATTCGGCCCTTGTAGATAATGGATAAAATCCAAGAGTTTCCAAGACTAGTGCAACTTGTTCTTGATCCACAAAGTTTTGAATTGGACCGTTTGCGCATGGTTCATTCTCCCTTTCTTGAGAAAAGTTTGACCTCAAACTTGCATCATCCAAGTAAGGAGATAAGTCCCCAACATTAAAAGTAGCACTTACCCCTGTCATCTCATCAGCTAGCTCTATCTTATACGCATTATCATTGAATTTCTCAACAACTCGAAAAGGACCATCTGAACGTGGCATAAGCTTGTTCTTGCGAAACATAGGAAACCTCTCCTTTCTCAAAAGTAACCAGACCAAGTCTCCAGGTTTGAATATTGTTGGTTTGCGTTTCTTGTTTGCTCTTTCTTGGTATTTCTTATTCATATCCTCGATCCGCTTCTTCACTTGCTCACATGTTCTTTGAAAGGTTTCTACCCTCTTTTTAGCGTCCTTTTCACCCATTTCCCCCTTAGCCAATGGAATAAGATCAATAGGGACAAAAGGATTCACCTCATAAACTTTTTTAAAAGGAGAACCAGAAGTAGTCAATGAATGAGCCCTATTGTAAGCAAATTCAGCATGGGCTAGTTTAATGTCCCAATCCTTCTGCGTTTTGCTTACAAGGCCACGCAACAACGCACAAGGACTAAGGCTCTCTCTCACATAGCCTCTCTCATTTAATTCATTCACTTGCCTTTCAAGTTCCTTACTCTCCTCCGGATTACACCTATAGGCTGCCTTATTGGGCAAAGGTGCTCCAGGAATCAAGTCAATGGCGTGCTCAATGCCCCTCATAGGTGGGAGGCCATTGGGCAAGTCATCGGGAAACACATCTTTGTACTCCTCTAATAACTCATTGAGTGGGGATGAGTCATTACAAGTAGTACTAAGATCATCTTTGGTTCTTACAACCAAAGCATACCCTCCCCCATTTTCTTCCACTATTTTCTCAAATTCAGTACAAGTTACAAGATAGTTGCTTTTTTCTTTCTTCTTAGCAACTTGTGGGGGTAAGGGAAGTAATTTAACTTTTCTACCTTCTCTAGTAGTTACAAGATATACATTCATTTTCCCTCTATGTTCAGAATCATGATCAAATTGCCAAGGTCTTCCAAGTAGCAAATGACAAGCATCCATAGGAATAATGTCGCACCACCTCTCATCTTCAAACCCTCCAATGGAATAGGACACCAAGGCTTGCTTCTTCACTTGAACACCCGTACCATCGTTCAACCAATTCAACTTGTAAGGTTCATCATGATCTCTAGTTGAAAGCTTCAACTTACTCACTGCTTCAGAAGAGATGACATCTGTTTGGGCTCCACCATCGATAATAACATTGCATGTTTTCTCACCAATTTTGCATCTAGTGTGGAACAAATTATTTCTCTGTCTCTCATCAACTTGAGGTTCGCTAAACAAAAGTTTTCGAACCACCATCATATTAAACTCACTTTCTGGAGGAATTTCTTCATCATATTCGTCTTCCTCATGACCCTCTTCTTCTTGAACAACAAAGTTATACATTTGTTCTTCCTCATCCATAATGGCGCATTGTTGGGCTGTCAAGATATTCTTACTAGGGCATTGGCTAGCAATATGACCTCTACCATGACATTTAAAACACTTTCTCCTAGTATCAAGTTCACTAGGTGAAACCACAGCCTTCTCCTTCCCCTTATCATTCTTTGAATTAGATGGAAAAGCCTTATTTTGAAAGTTACCCCCTTTTGTTGAAAAGGAGTAAATTTCGAAGTCCCCTTGAAAGGTATGTTTTTAGGTTTCTCCTTTTCCCTTTCTTCTTTAAGTTGAGACTCAAACTTCAAAGCTAGCTTGCATACATCACTGAAAGTGGCATAATGAGTGACTTCCACCTTCCTATTAATTTCTTTGGACAATCCCTTAACAAATCTAGCAATTTTGTAAGCCTCCTTTTCTTGTAAATCACAGGTCAAGCCTAACCTCTCAAATTCTTTTATGTAACCCTCCACACTCATGTTTTCTTGTGATAAGTGAGTCAATTTTAAGTATTGCTCCTGCTCATACTCTTTGCTAACCCATTTATCCCTCATTTTCTTTTTCAATTTCTCCCATGAGTCAATTTTATCTTTTCCTTCTCTCCTTCTACTTGCCTTGAGGTTTTCATACCACAAAGCAGCAAGTTTTGTGAGTTTTAGAACAGCCAATTTAAACCGTTTTCTATCATCAAAGCCCTTGTACTCAAAAACAGTTTCAATTTGTCGAAGCCAATCTAAAAACGCCTCACTATCATGTCCCCCATCGAATTCAGGCATGTCAATCCTTAGGCCCCTATCTTCATCAAATTGCCTAAGATTGTTACTACTATTTGCATCCTCATCCTCTAATTCATTTATTTTTCTAGTGGCTTGTAGGAGCATTTCAGACATGGCATCCATTCTATTATTTTGTTGTGCCCTCGAGACTTCACTTTCTTCTGTTTTTTTCTCCAAATTCTCTAGTTTTTGGGTGATCAATCTAAGCATATCATTGAGTTCCCCAATTCCAGCCATTACTTCACTATTTTGCTAGACTATTACAAGTACAATGTATAATCTGACAGTAAGTTTAAAGCTCTGAACGAGAATAAAAACTTCCTTGAGACTCTCAAGGGTTTACAAATTATTAAAATTCAGAAAATTTTAAGCAACTTAAAAAAAAGAAACACTTCAAAAGCTATCCGGATGAAGGAGATAACCTCTGCTAAAATCTGATGCGCTGGATTGGCTCTAATCTGCGCAACTTTCGAAAAACCTGCCCAGTTTAATAGCAAATGATCTTCAAAAATTACGAAATTTTACAAGTGAAATCTACACAGAAAAACACCCAGATTCAAAAAAAGAATCGCTTCATTTGGTGAACTATAATTAGTCTTGAAGTCAATCAAGCAAATAATTAGAGTTGAGAAGATAATGAAATAACTCAAAAGAATCACTCTTAAGAAAATATTCCCTACTAAATTCAGTAGAAAGAATCACTCTTACACTCAATTCAGGTTGATTAAATCACTTAGAGAATCACTCTCAAAGCTCACTAATCGGTTTAGAAAACTTGTAGTTAAAACTCCCAAGTAATCAATTCAAAGAAAGCTAAGTTACTTTAGCCTCAAGGATGAACAAAGTTCAAGTTTTTATAAAATTCAAAGTAGTGTACAAATGATACATCAAAGTCTACTTAAAGAAAGAAATGTACAATTATACGTATAATTATACGTATATTCGTACAATACGCAACCGAATACGTACAAACTATTATACGTATCAAGTATAATACAAGTATAATACTACATAAGGATATGCTCAAGCAATAAACAAAGGCTAAAGTAATGAAAATATCAAGCCAAAATCAGCCTCCTTAAGCAACTTGAGCTACTTGCACCCACTTGCACCAAAATAGACCAATGAGCTTCTCTTAGCCTTCATGACACTCCAAGCCTTTCATCATGACTCCCAAAGGTAGTATGACATCTAGCTAGGCTAGTAGATGACTAATCAAGGCTATTACTCAACTTGCAAGCAAAAGAAAAAATACCCATTACGCAAAAACAAGCAGCTGAAACACGTAGCCAGGACAGAGCCTGGGTCGCGACTCGCGACCCATACTCGCGACTCGCGAGGCTCTACTTGAACCCCACTCCTTAGCCTTGCTCAAGTACGTAGCCAAGGCAGAACAAATTCGCGACTCGCGACCCAAACCTCGCGACTCGCGAGATCCTTCTGGACCATGTACCTGCAATGCTTCAAAGTACGCAGCTCAAGCCAAGTAGGCTCGCGACTCGTGGACAAAACGCGCGACTCGCGATTCACCTCTGAACTCCAAGTTCAATTCTCAACATTCAAGTCGCACCTCGTGACCCCTGATTCAAAGATAGTGTAATCTACTACTTAATACAAACCAAAACAAATAAACTACGAGCTAAAGTTTTAAGTTTACAAACCGGACTAAACAGGACCAAGATTGGACATAAGTGATACAAAGGAACTAATAAAAGGACCATGAAAAGAACTAATCTCAAAGATGGGATTAGCACTAAGGAGTATCTCTTTCGTCGTTTCAAGATCAGGCACTGATCCTGGTTCATCCCCTCCCTCTTCAACAGGAATTGACCTCAATTCTAGCAGTTCATCATCTTCTAAATAAGGAGATAAGTCACCCACGTTGAAGGTTGCAGCAACTCCATAATCACCCGGAAGATCGATCTTATAAGCATTATCACCATAACGCTCTAAGACCTTAAAAGGACCATCTGCTCTCGGCATTAGCTTGTGTTTCCGCTTCCCCGGGAACCTCTCTTTCCTCAAATGAATCCACACCAAATCTCCTGGAGCAAAGATTTTTGGCTTCCTCCTCTTGTTGGCCTTTTTCTTGTACCCCTCATTAGCTTTCTCAATGTTTCCTCGGACCTCCTTGTGAATCTTCACCATGGCTTCGGCCTGAGCTCTAGCATCACCGTGAACATAAGAATCCCTAGGTAAAGCAATAAGATCAATAGGAACGTAAGGGTTAATGCCATAAACAATTTCAAATGGGGAGTGTTTTGTAGCATAAGTAGGTGTCCTGTTGTAAGCGAACTCAGCATGACATAGTTTCACATCCCAATCCTTGCCGGTTTTGCTCACTAGACCCCGAAGCAACGACCCCAATGTCTTGTTAGTCACCTCCGTTTGCCCATCTGTTTGTGGATGATGAGATGTGCTGAATAGTAGTTTAGTTCCCATAAGCCTCCACAAAGTTCTCCAGAAGTAACTCAAAAACTTACTATCACGATCAGAGACAATAGTTTTAGGGACCCCATGTAAGCGCACCACTTCCCGGAAGTACAAGCAAGCGACATTCACCGCATCTTCAGTCTTGTGACATGGAATAAAGTGTGCCATCTTTGAAAATCTATCCACCACCACCATAACTGAGTCTCTCCCCCTTTGAGTTCTAGGCAGTGCCACTATAAAGTCCATGCTCACATCCTCCCACGGCCTTTCCGGAACTGGTAACGGGGTGTACGGCCCTTGTTGAAAAGAACTCTTCGACCTCTGACAAACCCCACATCGAGCCAATACAGCTTGGATCTCACCAACCATGCGTGGCCAATGAAAGTGCTCCTGTAGTAACTCAGTAGTTTTGTTGATGCCGAAATGACCAGCCAACCCACCTCCATGAGCCTCCCGAATCAATAACTCCCTAACCGGACATCTTGGAACACAGAGCTTGTTCCCTCTAAATAAGAACCCATCCACCAACTGAAAATTATTTTTTGAACCGGACTCACAATCAACAAACAAATCACGAAAATCACCATCGAGTGCATAGTATTCTTTTATCAATTCGAACCCAAGAACCTTGGTATCCACCGTTGTCAGTAGTGAATGTTTCCTGGAAAGAGCATCAGCAACAATATTTGCCTTTCCGGCTTTGTATTTAGCAACAAAGTCAAAAGATTGTAAAAATTCTACCCATTTAGCATGTCGTGCACTGAGCTTATGCTGCCCATGTATGTACTTTAACGACTCATGATCAGAATGTAAAACAAAGGAAGCAGGACGCAAATAATGACTCCAATGTCCTAAAGCTCTAACCATAGCATAAAACTCCTTATCATAAGTAGAATAGTTCAATCTAGCACCACTAAGCTTCTCGCTAAAATAAGCGATAGGCTTACCCGACTGAATCAAAACAGCCCCAACACCTGTCCCACTCGCATCACACTCAACCTCGAAAGGTTTAGTAAAATCAGGTAATGATAACACAGGTGCTTCACACATCTTAACTTTAATCAATTCAAAGGCCCTTTGAGCAGCAACAGTCCACTCAAATTTCCCATGTTTAGTACACTCAGTTATAGGAGCTAATAAAGTACTGAAATTTTTTATAAATCTCCTATAAAAAGACGCTAAACCATGAAAAGACCTCACATCAGTCACACATTTTGGAACCGGCCAAGTAGAAATGGCGTCTACTTTAGCAGGATCCGCCTTCACCCCTACATCAGAAATAATGAAACCCAGAAAACTAACTTCATTTTGCATGAAAGAACACTTCTCTAACTTCCCAAAAAGTTTATGTTTCCTTAGTGTTTCAAATAACTGACACAAATGATTCAAATGATCCTCCTTGTTAGCAGAATAAACAAGAATATCATCTAAATATACCACTACAAATTTGCCTAAAAATGGCCTAAGTACTTCATTCATCAATCTCATGAACGTACTTGGGGCATTTGTTAGACCGAAAGGCATGACAAGCCATTCATACAAGCCATATTTTGTTTTAAAAGCGGTCTTCCACTCATCACCCTCACGCATACAAATTTGATGGTACCCACTCCTAAGATCAATTTTAGAGAACAAATTAGACCCACTCAATTCATCTAACATGTCATCTAATCTAGGAATTGGAAACCTGTACTTGATAGTAATATTGTTAACAGATCGACTATCAATACACATCCTCCAAGACCCATCTTTTTTTTGGACAAGTAAGGCCGGAACAGCACACGGACTCATACTCTCCTTCACATATCCTCTCTCAATCAACTCACTTATTTGTCGTTGTAATTCCCTACTCTCCTCGGGATTACACCTATAGGATGGCTTATTTGGAATAGGGGCTCCGGGAATGAGATCAATCTGATGCTCAATTCCTCTTTTTGGTGGTAAACCAGGAGGTAATTCGTGAGGAAAAACATCCTGAAATTCATTTAAAACCTCCCCCAACTCAGAATCTGTAATCGCCACTCCCTCTATTTTTTCTTGACTTACTAACACAAACGCACACCCCTCTTGCTCAAACAACTTCTCGAATTCTTTTCTCCCTAATAACACACTCCCATTGTCCGAATTGGACTTTGATTTAGGCTTGGTGTTTAGGATTTTTGAGGGTGCTAAAGGTAACAAAGTTTTCATTTTTCCATCTTTATTAACTTTATAAGTGTTAGTTACACCATCGTGAATTACTCCCCGATCAAACTGCCAGGGGCGCCCAAGTAACAAGTGACATGCCGTCATTGGGATTACATCACACAAAATTTCATCGACATAATTACCAATGCTAAAATTAATCAAGACTCTATTCCGCACCTTAACCTCACTTTCATCATCTAACCATTTTAGTTTATAAGGATTAGGGTGTTTCACCAATGGCAAAGACAACTTATTCACCAATTCAGTGGACGCTACATTCGCACAACTACCCCCATCTACAATCAACGTGCATAATTTTTTTTGGATCAGACATTTCGAATGAAATATCGTCTCTCTTTGTTCACTTTCTTTTGCCACGTTGTTGGTATACAGATTTCTCCTAATAACCAGATTTTCCCCCTCTAATTCAGGTTGACAAAGTTCTTCTACATCCTCCTCTTCCTCTTTATCATGTTCATGAGCTAGAAGAGCTAATTTTTCTATTTCATCTATTTCTTCTATATCATGTAAGGTCATAATTCGGGCAGTAGGACAATTAGATTGGTAATGACCATAACCTTGACACTTATAGCATTTTACTTTGTCATTAACAGTTCTAATAGGCACATTAGCTTTCTTATTCCTATCATGATCAGTACTAACATTAACATTGCTACTACTAGTACTAGGCTTAAAAGTTGAAGATCTAGTAAAAGGTTTAGCAATTGTACCACTCGATTTCTTCCTTTGACTCTCCAAAGTAGGCGCCATTTTGCAAGCTTCCGCATAAGTAAGGAAAGGAAACACTTCCAACTTCTCCCTCAAATCCGTGTTCAACCCACCTAGGAACCGTCCTAGTCTTTGTTCTTCGGATTCCTTGGCAAACCATGGCAAGCTTTTCGAATTCCTTGATGAACTCCAAAACCGGCATGGTTCCTTGCTTCAAAGTCGACCACCTCACATATTGGTGTTGCTTGTAGTTCGAAGGCACAAATCTCTTCCTCAATTGCTTCTTTAGCTTACTCCAGGTTTGGATTCTGGACTTGTTCTCCTTCTCCCTTTGTTTCTTCAACCCTTCCAACCATATTGAAGCATATTTTGTCAACTTCAAAACCGCCACCTTGTATTGCCTCTCTTCTGGTGTTTCTTTGTACTCAAAAAACCTCTCCAAAGATCTTTCCCATTCAAGGTACACCTCTGGATCAGTAGTACCATCGAATTCAGGAACATCGATTTTCAAACCCCTATCATCCCCATATGATTCCTTCTGTTCTTCATTTGTTTTTTTGTTTTTCAATACTTCCAATGTTAATTGGGTCATCATATCATGCAAAGCATCATTTTGCTTGGACAAAGCTTCAATCAGTTGATCCCTCTTCAAGTTTGCAGCAGCTTCATCACCCATGTTGAACTTAAGCTCTGATACCACTTGAACTATAATTAGTCTTGAAGTCAATCAAGCAAATAATTAGAGTTGAGAAGATAATGAAATAACTCAAAAGAATCACTCTTAAGAAAATATTCCCTACTAAATTCAGTAGAAAGAATCACTCTTACACTCAATTCAGGTTGATTAAATCACTTAGAGAATCACTCTCAAAGCTCACTAATCGGTTTAGAAAACTTGTAGTTAAAACTCCCAAGTAATCAATTCAAAGAAAGCTAAGTTACTTTAGCCTCAAGGATGAACAAAGTTCAAGTTTTTATAAAATTCAAAGTAGTGTACAAATGATACATCAAAGTCTACTTAAAGAAAGAAATGTACAATTATACGTATAATTATACGTATATTCGTACAATACGCAACCGAATACGTACAAACTATTATACGTATCAAGTATAATACAAGTATAATACTACATAAGGATATGCTCAAGCAATAAACAAAGGCTAAAGTAATGAAAATATCAAGCCAAAATCAGCCTCCTTAAGCAACTTGAGCTACTTGCACCCACTTGCACCAAAATAGACCAATGAGCTTCTCTTAGCCTTCATGACACTCCAAGCCTTTCATCATGACTCCCAAAGGTAGTATGACATCTAGCTAGGCTAGTAGATGACTAATCAAGGCTATTACTCAACTTGCAAGCAAAAGCAAAAATACCCATTACGCAAAAACAAGCAGCTGAAACACGTAGCCAGGACAGAGCCTGGGTCGCGACTCGCGACCCATACTCGCGACTCGCGAGGCTCTACTTGAACCCCACTCCTTAGCCTTGCTCAAGTACATAGCCAAGGCAGAACAAATTCGCGACTCGCGACCCAAACCTCGCGACTCGCGAGATCCTTCTGGACCATGTACCTGCAATGCTTCAAAGTACGCAGCTCAAGCCAAGTAGGCTCGCGACTCGTGGACAAAACGTGCGACTCGCGATTCACCTCTGAACTCCAAGTTCAATTCTCAACATTCAAGTCGCACCTCGTGACCCCTGATTCAAAGATAGTGTAATCTACTACTTAATACAAACCAAAACAAATAAACTACGAGCTAAAGTTTTAAGTTTACAAACCGGACTAAACAGGACCAAGATTGGACATAAGTGATACAAAGGAACTAATAAAAGGACGATGAAAAGAACTAATCTCAAAGATGGGATTAGCACTAAGGAGTATCTCTTTCGTCGTTTCAAGATCAGGCACTGATCCTGGTTCATTTGGACTCCTGAAGAGTGAGATATCGATCTTCAAAATTGACTGAAAAACGGGATGAATTTCAGCGTTTCCTTTCCACCACCAAAGTGCGACTTTCTGCAATTATCTCGAACCAAGGCTCTGATACCAGATGATGTGAATGTGAAACTCTTCCCTAAGAATGGTTAGAAGTTTAACACTCAAAGAAAATGGAACAAAAATCGCACATAAAAACAGAAACAATTTGAACAGAAAATTAAAAGATAGATAAACCAAACCACAAGAACATACTCAATGATTTGGGGTCTTAGGCTGAGATAAGACACACTCAATCTCTCCTAATCTTGTCACTCAAGAACACACTCAAAGTAACAAGGAAAACACAAACTACTTTGGACAAACTCAAAGAAGTAATATGCTCAAACTCACGTTTTCTTTTGTATAATTCTGAATACTTTGATTAATCATAAGCTCTCCTTATATAATGGGATGGAGCAACAAAAAGATAAGAAAGAAAACACACCAAAAGACTCCAAAACACACTAGGGAAAACTGTCCAAAACAGGAAGCCAAAAGCCAACAGTTTCCCTTGATTTAAGCTACTCACTTAATGACTCACTTAATGCCATAATTCAGCTAATGATGACTGACCAAAGAGTGAGTCATTGCATTATTACAACTGGAAAATAAAACTAAAATAAACTAGCAAAACACACGTCCAAATCAGCAACTTAAATGGGCCCAAACGTGTAGCTTCTGGTGGACTTGATTCTTTGGACCTTCAATCAACTCTTGAGATGAAACACTTGAATTCGGCCCTTGTAGATAATGGATAAAATCCAAGAGTTTCCAAGACTAGTGCAACTTGTTCTTGATCCACAAAGTTTTGAATTGGACCGTTTGCGCATGGTTCAGAAATTTACTCCTTTTCAACAAAAGGGGGTAACTTTCAAAATAAGGCTTTTCCATCTAATTCAAAGAATGATAAGGGGAAGGAGGAGGCTGTGGTTTCACCTAGTGAACTTGATACTAGGAGAAAGTGTTTTAAATGTCATGGTAGAGGTCATATTGCTAGCCAATGCCCTAGTAAGAATATCTTGACAGCCCAACAATGCGCCATTATGGATGAGGAAGAACAAATGTATAACTTTGTTGTTCAAGAAGAAGAGGGTCATGAGGAAGACGAATATGATGAAGAAATTCCTCCAGAAAGTGAGTTTAATATGATGGTGGTTCGAAAACTTTTGTTTAGCGAACCTCAAGTTGATGAGAGACAGAGAAATAATTTGTTCCACACTAGATGCAAAATTGGTGAGAAAACATGCAATGTTATTATCGATGGTGGAGCCCAAACAGATGTCATCTCTTCTGAAGCAGTGAGTAAGTTGAAGCTTTCAACTAGAGATCATGATGAACCTTACAAGTTGAATTGGTTGAACGATGGTACGGGTGTTCGAGTGAAGAAGCAAGCCTTGGTGTCCTATTCCATTGGAGGGTTTGAAGATGAGAGGTGGTGCGACATTATTCCTATGGATGCTTGTCATTTGCTACTTGGAAGACCTTGGCAATTTGATCATGATTCTGAACATAGAGGGAAAATGAATGTATATCTTGTAACTTCTAGAGAAGGTAGAAAAGTTAAATTACTTCCCTTACCCCCACAAGTTGCTAAGAAGAAAGAAAAAAGCAACTATCTTGTAACTTGTACTGAATTTGAGAAAATAGTGGAAGAAAATGGGGGAGGGTATGCTTTGGTTGTAAGAACCAAAGATGATCTTAGTACTACTTGTAATGACTCATCCCCACTCAATGAGTTATTAGAAGAGTACAAAGATGTGTTTCCCGATGACTTGCCCAATGGCCTCCCACCTATGAGGGGCATTGAGCACGCCATTGACTTGATTCCTGGAGCACCTTTGCCCAATAAGGCAGCCTATAGGTGTAATCCGGAGGAGAGTAAGGAACTTGAAAGGCAAGTGAATGAATTAAATGAGAGAGGCTATGTGAGAGAGAGCCTTAGTCCTTGTGCGTTGTTGCGTGGCCTTGTAAGCAAAACGCAGAAGGATTGGGACATTAAACTAGCCCATGCTGAATTTGCTTACAATAGGGCTCATTCATTGACTACTTCTGGTTCTCCTTTTAAAAAAGTTTATGAGGTGAATCCTTTTGTCCCTATTGATCTTATTCCATTGGCTAAGAGGGAAATGGGCGAAAAGGACGCTAAAAAGAGGGTAGAAACCTTTCAAAGAACATGTGAGCAAGTGAAGAAGCGGATCGAGGATATGAATAAGAAATACCAAGAAAGAGCAAACAAGAAACGCAAACCAACAATATTCAAACCTGGAGACTTGGTCTGGTTACTTTTGAGAAAGGAGAGGTTTCCTATGTTTCGCAAGAACAAGCTTATGCCACGTTCAGATGGTCCTTTTCGAGTTGTTGAGAAATTCAATGATAATGCGTATAAGATAGAGCTAGCTGATGAGATGACAGGGGTAAGTGCTACTTTTAATGTTGGGGACTTATCTCCTTACTTGGATGATGCAAGTTTGAGGTCAAACTTTTCTCAAGAAAGGGAGAATGAACCATGCGCAAACGGTCCAATTCAAAACTTTGTGGATCAAGAACAAGTTGCACTAGTCTTGGAAACTCTTGGATTTTATCCATTATCTACAAGGGCCGAATTCAAGTGTTTCATCTCAAGAGTTGATTGAAGGTCCAAAGAATCAAGTCCACCAGAAGCTACACGTTTGGGCCCATTTAAGTTGCTGATTTGGACGTGTGTTTTGCTAGTTTATTTTAGTTTTATTTTCCAGTTGTAATAATGCAATGACTCACTCTTTGATCAGTCATCATTAGCTGAATTATGGCATTAAGTGAGTCATTAAGTGAGTAGCTTAAATCAAGGGAAACTGTTGGCTTTTGGCTTCCTGTTTTGGACAGTTTTCCCTAGTGTGTTTTGGAGTCTTTTGGTGTGTTTTCTTTCTTATCTTTTGCTGCTCCATCCCATTATATAAGGAGAGCTTATGATTAATCAAAGTATTCAGAATTATACAAAAGAAAACGTGAGTTTGAGCATATTACTTCTTTGAGTTTGTCCAAAGTAGTTTGTGTTTTCCTTGTTACTTTGAGTGTGTTCTTGAGTGACAAGATTAGGAGAGATTGAGTGTGTCTTATCTCAGCCTAAGACCCCAAATCATTGAGTATGTTCTTGTGGTTTGGTTTATCTATCTTTTAATTTTCTGTTCAAATTGTTTCTGTTTTTATGTGCGATTTTTGTTCCATTTTCTTTGAGTGTTAAACTTCTAACCATTCTTAGGGAAGAGTTTCACATTCACATCACAAAACAAGAGTGCTTCACTCGACAACACGCACGACCATGAGTCAGGTTATACGTCCAAACACGGTTGTTGTTAACGAATAGAAATCTTGTTGGGTTGATAGATGTTGAAGGGATTGTTGAAAGAAGAATAAAGATCAGATTATATTTTTGGGTCTTGGTATTGGAGGTTGCCGTGAAAAGGAGGAGGATGTAACAGCCCCGGAAATTCGGACCCTTTTTCCTTCCTTTATAAAACTTAGATTTTACTAAAATCATAGCCCGAATTTCTAGAGTTGCTACTCGTACGCCCACCTCTGATAAGAAGTGGGTATACGAATAAGTAAAAGCAGGATCGTAATGTTTTCAAATTCCAAAATGGATTTTATTCATAAATACCAAAGCCGTACAATGTTTAAAACCAAAATATTAAAAGTTAAAATAACTTATTACAAGATGTTCAGCTAATGCATAAAGCCTATGATCAAAGGGTTTAGCTAATTCCGACAGGCATTCTTCATCAGCCTCAAATAAGTAAGCCATCCTACTACTCACCTGCACAAAAACCCAAAGGAAAAACAACAAACAAACAATAACACAAAAATCAGAAAAACTGAGTATGATCGACTCTACCCCGTAAAACGGTTTTGGTTTAAAAACAGTTTGACACACAAGAAACATAGAACTTCGGTTGAACCAATATTTATCCAATTCACAAATTTTAGAGCAATTATTATCCAAGATTATTTATTTAATTGGGAAAGTGAACGCGATAGGGCCTGTTTCATCCCGTCACGGACTTTTCGCCCTGGCCTGCAGCTTGTCGACAGAGTGTCCCGAGTGTATACACCCCTCACAGAACTAATGCGTATCCGCAAGTGCGCGCCAGAAGTTCAGGAGGAGGACGAAAGCAGATTATAACAGTTACAAAATTTCAACGATGATTCAACACATGTCCGACCTATTGTGTGTCCACCACAACAATAGGCCCACATTGGGTACTCCCCAATGAGACACCGTTCATCACCCTAATAGGTCGTCACCGTTCGGGCTACTTTCCCTTTGAAGATTGATTCACTTTAAGTTTAGGTTCATTTGGTTTTGAAAATCATTTGAGTGAGAACAATAACCTCGGAATAAATCAATGAACCAAAATTCCACACTTTAACAATTCTCCAGGAGAAATCAATCCCATAAGGCAAACTTGCCAATCCGAATTCAACAATTCAATGATCCATCGTTCATTCTCAGACACCACTTATACTTCTTAAATCAAGGCAAGTTTAAACATTCACCAATCCATAACCAAAATTCCATGACGTAAATAACTCATTAAACAATCGAATTGCTAAGACCGTCAAGATTTTCAAAATCATGTGCATAGGAGAAAATTTTCGAAAGAGTAATAATATACTCATAAACACATTTTTCGAAAATATGTGTGTATATATATACTAAATAATTTTCAAAAAAAATAGTAAAATAAGGTTCCATAAAACATTTGGAGATTTTAAGTTGTAAAAATCATAATATAAATACGTAGTACAATTTCGAAAAATTGAAATAATATTTTCAATTCATGGACATTAATTTTCGAAAATTTCAGATTTTATAAATAAGATAAATAAGCTTATTTTGGACATCTAATGGGTATTTCGTACACAAATTTTATGGTCTAAAACACATGTACACAACCCTTAGTCCAAAAACAAGTTTTATTTTGATTTTCGAAAATAACGAAAGCATAATTAAGCTATTTTAAAAATCTGGACAGAAACTAAAGTTGGCATAGAATGCCTTTAAAACCATCACATTAGCCCTCAAAAACATGGCTAAAAACATTCCTTGAATGCCCATGCATTCACACGAAAATACTACTACTATGCACACAATTAATCATAATTTTACGTCATCTAAACAACCTTAAAAACAATAACTAAAACAACTACTTAAGCATGCATATAACTTCTACTAAATCATAAACAAACATAACTATAAAGCATTAAAACTATGCTAGAACATAAAACTAAGCATGCTAAAACAAAAGCGTAAAAATAAACTAATCTATCCTAAGCATACAAGAACCTAAGGCTAAGAAAGCGGTAGACATCGAAGCATACCTCAACGTCTGGAACGCTACTTTAAGATTCGCTCCCTCCTTAGAAAATTAAACTCAATTCTCTCGGTTATTCTTCCGTGAAAACTTTTCACTTGTTACTCCTCTTTTATTAGAGGAGAAGTGGAAGAAATGTTGAGAGAATTGTGAGGTATGATGGGTGGTGAAGGGGTTATTTATAGGATGGGAGGGTGTAGGAAAGTTGTAAACTTTCCGTGTGGGACAAGTGGTGTGTGGTGGTGGTGGTGTGCCGTGTGGGAGGAGATAAGGGAGGGGTGAGTGGTGGTGAGCTTGCCTAGGGAGTTGTGTTGTCAAGGCTTAAATGCTTGTTGACTACTTTGCTAAATTAAACTAATTACACGGCAAATAAAATACGTCATGCATAAAACGAACTTTAAAAATAAAATTCTAATTCATAAAAATATTTTTATTTACCAAAAATATTTTTCCATAAAATAAAATAATTTTCACAATATATATATATTATTTTCGAAAATAAGTACATATTTATTTATTTTGAAAATATCTCAACTTCAAAAATAACTTATTATTTTCTGAAAATAATATTACGGCAAAATACTTTATTTTACTAATAAATACCTTTGAAAATAATTCGAAAAGTTCTTTTATAAAATATAAAACCTTTTTATAGAAGATATTATTTTTGAAAATTCTTGAAAAATTACGGGTATTACAGAGGAAGGAGGAGTTTAGTTTTGAGTTCATCAAATAATAAATAAGGAGGGATAAAGGGTAGGGTTTTGGGTTTAAATAGTATAAAGTTTACTAGATAATAGGAAAAACGCTACTAGATTTTAGGAGTTAGTTTAGGAAGTGAAATAAGGGGAAAACAATATGAGGGTTTTGTGTTCCTAAATTTTAGTAGGGTTGATAGGAGATAAAAGTAGAGTTTTTAGGTTTTAATTAAAATAGATCTAATTAGGTATTAAAGGTAAATAAATAAAAATAAAAGGAAATTAATAGGGGGGCCAACAATGAGGAGATTCAAGCAAGGTTTGGGCTAGATTCAAATAAACAAAATTAAGTCTTTTGGCCCAAATTGGATGATTCAGACTTTAAGGCTTAATTTTACACGAAATTTTTCGGCCCAAAAATCCGGGTCGTTACATACTTGCTCCATGGTGGAGACACAATAGCTAGAAGTATGGTGGTAACCACTACATGTTTCACACTGCATTACCTGAGAGGTCGAGTCTTTTGAAGAGACAAAGTTAGCTTTCTCAAGATTTCGAGTAACAGCATTTACCTTAGAAGACAAGAGCTCATAGGCATCAACACCCATTTTTCCCCCAGTGTTCATTTGAGAATGTTCACCTTCCCATGTGCAATTCTTGGCGGTCTCTTCAATAGAATCCCACCCTTGGTCGATGGGAAGCTTCTTGAGTGTTCCCCCAGCTCTAGAATCAAGACGATCTTTATCCGGACCATTGAGACCATCATAGAAGCTTGTGATGACAAGCCATTTCTCATACCCGTGGTGAGGGCATGTGCGCAGAATTTCCTTGAAACGTTCCAAGGCTTCACCCAAGGTTTCATCCCGATCTTGTGAGAAAGTCGAGATCATCCTCCTTAGCCTAGCCGTTTTCTTCGGCGGACAGTACATGGTTAAGAAGGCCATGGTTAGTGGCGGATTTTCCAGGGGGGCAAAATGGGGCCTGGCCCCTGCTAGCCCAAGAAAAAAAAATGAACATATTGTACATTTGTACTCCGTATAATACTTCGTAAAAAGGCCCAAAAGCAAAACAAAGAGTGAGATTACAGCTGGCTTTTTTAAAACTTAAACCTAGAAATGAAAGTACAAGTCAAATAGGAGTGTAGCCGTGTAGGACCACTGAAGTCTGAAGACTTAGAGACTTTTAACAAAAACAAAAAAAACCTAGAGACTAGAGTACTGCGTCATTGCAGTCTTGCGTGCAGTAGCACATGGAGAATGGAGGAAGGAGCCACGGAGGTAACTCAGGTAAGGGTACTTTCAAGTTTCAAATTTTCAATTTATTTATTTTTTTATTAAACCTTTTATGTTAATTATTAAAAATTGAAATTTGTATAATTAGTTAATTATTGTACTCCATATATCTTTTGTGTGACTATGTTGTATCATTTGTATGATTGTATCAATAATTTGCCATTCAAGGTTGGACAATAATAGTGCTAATTTTTAATTTAATTTATTATGTTATATTGTCATATTGCCTTTTAAAAATTAATTTGAGATATGAGATTTAACTTTTAAAAATTTTCCCTATGAATTATGATGATGATATAATACACTAAAAATTTCAGGTCAGGCAATTATGAATAAACAAAAATCAATTACTTCTTTTTTTAAGAGAAAAGAACCAGAGAGTAATACAGTTCCAAATAACAAGGATATTGCCCCAAATACTGAAGATACACGCCCCAAAGGAGCACAAATTGAAGAAGGACCATCTAAATTAAGGAAGATTGAACTCAATAGTGTAGACATAAACTCTTTGGAACAAGAGCCTGGGCTACGTCCATCAATTTGGGATTATCCAGTTGAAAAAAGAAATGAAATAAGACGGTGTTATATAAAATTAGGGCCTTATCAACCTCAATTATCAAACTATCCGAAAATGCACATCGACGTCGATTTCAAGCTTCTTGGTTTAAAAAATTTCCAGATTGGTTGGAGTACTCACCATTGATAGGAGGGGTTTTCTTACCAAATAAAAACCCCCGTCGTAGTATGAGTGGGGGTGTCGAACACGGGGAAGGTACGTTGCACTAATCTAGGCATGAGCGTCGAACAAGCTAGGTCGGGTGATGGTCGCAAGAGGCGGAGTGAACCATGCGCAAACGGTCCAATTCAAAACTTTGTGGATCAAGAACAAGTTGCACTAGTCTTGGAAACTCTTGGATTTTATCCATTATCTACAAGGGCCGAATTCAAGTGTTTCATCTCAAGAGTTGATTGAAGGTCCAAAGAATCAAGTCCACCAGAAGCTACACGTTTGGGCCCATTTAAGTTGCTGATTTGGACGTGTGTTTTGCTAGTTTATTTTATTTTATTTTCCAGTTGTAATAATGCAATGACTCACTCTTTGGTCAGTCATCATTAGCTGAATTATGGCATTAAGTGAGTCATTAAGTGAGTAGCTTAAATCAAGGGAAACTGTTGGCTTTTGGCTTCCTGTTTTGGACAGTTTTCCCTAGTGTGTTTTGGAGTCTTTTGGGTGTGTTTTCTTTCTTATCTTTTGCTGCTCCATCCCATTATATAAGGAGAGCTTATGATTAATCAAAGTATTCAGAATTATACAAAAGAAAACGTGAGTTTGAGCATATTACTTCTTTGAGTTTGTCCAAAGTAGTTTGTGTTTTCCTTGTTACTTTGAGTGTGTTCTTGAGTGACAAGATTAGGAGAGATTGAGTGTGTCTTATCTCAGCCTAAGACCCCAAATCATTGAGTATGTTCTTGTGGTTTGGTTTATCTATCTTTTAATTTTCTGTTCAAATTGTTTCTGTTTTTATGTGCGATTTTTGTTCCATTTTCTTTGAGTGTTAAACTTCTAACCATTCTTAGGGAAGAGTTTCACATTCACATCATCTGGTATCAGAGCCTTGGTTCGAGATAATTGCAGAAAGTCGCACTTTGGTGGTGGAAAGGAAACGCTGAAATTCATCCCGTTTTTCAGTCAATTTTGAAGATCGATATCTCACTCTTCAGGAGTCCAAATGAAGCGATTCTTTTTTTGAATCTGGGTTTTTTTCTGTGTAGATTTCACTTGTAAAATTTCGTAATTTTTGAAGATCATTTGCTATTAAACTGGGCAGGTTTTTCGAAAGTTGCGCAGATTAGAGCCAATCCAGCGCATCAGATTTTAGCAGAGGTTATCTCCTTCATCCGGATAGCTTTTGAAGTGTTTCTTTTTTTTAAGTTGCTTAAAATTTTCTGAATTTTAATAATTTGTAAACCCTTGAGAGTCTCAAGGAAGTTTTTATTCTCGTTCAGAGCTTTAAACTTACTGTCAGATTATACATTGTACTTGTAATAGTCTAGCAAAATAGTGAAGTAATGGCTGGAATTGGGGAACTCAATGATATGCTTAGATTGATCACCCAAAAACTAGAGAATTTGGAGAAAAAAACAGAAGAAAGTGAAGTCTCGAGGGCACAACAAAATAATAGAATGGATGCCATGTCTGAAATGCTCCTACAAGCCACTAGAAAAATAAATGAATTAGAGGATGAGGATGCAAATAGTAGTAACAATCTTAGGCAATTTGATGAAGATAGGGGCCTAAGGATTGACATGCCTGAATTCGATGGGGGACATGATAGTGAGGCGTTTTTAGATTGGCTTCGACAAATTGAAACTGTTTTTGAGTACAAGGGCTTTGATGATAGAAAACGGTTTAAATTGGCTGTCCTAAAACTCACAAAACTTGCTGCTTTGTGGTATGAAAACCTCAAGGCAAGTAGAAGGAGAGAAGGAAAAGATAAAATTGACTCATGGGAGAAATTGAAAAAGAAAATGAGGGATAAATGGGTTAGCAAAGAGTATGAGCAGGAGCAATACTTAAAATTGACTCACTTATCACAAGAAAACATGAGTGTGGAGGGTTACATAAAAGAATTTGAGAGGTTAGGCTTGACCTGTGATTTACAACAAAAGGAGGCTTACAAAATTGCTAGATTTGTTAAGGGATTGTCCAAAGAAATTAATAGGAAGGTGGAAGTCACTCATTATGCCACTTTTAGTGATGTATGCAAGCTAGCTTTGAAGTTTGAGTCTCAACTTAAAGAAGAAAGGGAAAAGGAGAAACCTAAAAACATACCTTTTAAGGGGACTTCGAAATTTACTCCTTTTCAACAAAAGGGGGGTAACTTTCAAAATAAGGCTTTTCCATCTAATTCAAAGAATGATAAGGGGAAGGAGGAGGCTGTGGTTTCACCTAGTGAACTTGATACTAGGAGAAAGTGTTTTAAATGTCATGGTAGAGGTCATATTGCTAGCCAATGCCCTAGTAAGAATATCTTGACAGCCCAACAATGCGCCATTATGGATGAGGAAGAACAAATGTATAACTTTGTTGTTCAAGAAGAAGAGGGTCATGAGGAAGACGAATATGATGAAGAAATTCCTCCAGAAAGTGAGTTTAATATGATGGTGGTTCGAAAACTTTTGTTTAGCGAACCTCAAGTTGATGAGAGACAGAGAAATAATTTGTTCCACACTAGATGCAAAATTGGTGAGAAAACATGCAATGTTATTATCGATGGTGGAGCCCAAACAGATGTCATCTCTTCTGAAGCAGTGAGTAAGTTGAAGCTTTCAACTAGAGATCATGATGAACCTTACAAGTTGAATTGGTTGAACGATGGTACGGGTGTTCGAGTGAAGAAGCAAGCCTTGGGTGTCCTATTCCATTGGAGGGTTTGAAGATGAGAGGTGGTGCGACATTATTCCTATGGATGCTTGTCATTTGCTACTTGGAAGACCTTGGCAATTTGATCATGATTCTGAACATAGAGGGAAAATGAATGTATATCTTGTAACTTCTAGAGAAGGTAGAAAAGTTAAATTACTTCCCTTACCCCCACAAGTTGCTAAGAAGAAAGAAAAAAGCAACTATCTTGTAACTTGTACTGAATTTGAGAAAATAGTGGAAGAAAATGGGGGAGGGTATGCTTTGGTTGTAAGAACCAAAGATGATCTTAGTACTACTTGTAATGACTCATCCCCACTCAATGAGTTATTAGAAGAGTACAAAGATGTGTTTCCCGATGACTTGCCCAATGGCCTCCCACCTATGAGGGGCATTGAGCACGCCATTGACTTGATTCCTGGAGCACCTTTGCCCAATAAGGCAGCCTATAGGTGTAATCCGGAGGAGAGTAAGGAACTTGAAAGGCAAGTGAATGAATTAAATGAGAGAGGCTATGTGAGAGAGAGCCTTAGTCCTTGTGCGTTGTTGCGTGGCCTTGTAAGCAAAACGCAGAAGGATTGGGACATTAAACTAGCCCATGCTGAATTTGCTTACAATAGGGCTCATTCATTGACTACTTCTGGTTCTCCTTTTAAAAAAGTTTATGAGGTGAATCCTTTTGTCCCTATTGATCTTATTCCATTGGCTAAGGGGGAAATGGGCGAAAAGGACGCTAAAAAGAGGGTAGAAACCTTTCAAAGAACATGTGAGCAAGTGAAGAAGCGGATCGAGGATATGAATAAGAAATACCAAGAAAGAGCAAACAAGAAACGCAAACCAACAATATTCAAACCTGGAGACTTGGTCTGGTTACTTTTGAGAAAGGAGAGGTTTCCTATGTTTCGCAAGAACAAGCTTATGCCACGTTCAGATGGTCCTTTTCGAGTTGTTGAGAAATTCAATGATAATGCGTATAAGATAGAGCTAGCTGATGAGATGACAGGGGTAAGTGCTACTTTTAATGTTGGGGACTTATCTCCTTACTTGGATGATGCAAGTTTGAGGTCAAACTTTTCTCAAGAAAGGGAGAATGAACCATGCGCAAACGGTCCAATTCAAAACTTTGTGGATCAAGAACAAGTTGCACTAGTCTTGGAAACTCTTGGATTTTATCCATTATCTACAAGGGCCGAATTCAAGTGTTTCATCTCAAGAGTTGATTGAAGGTCCAAAGAATCAAGTCCACCAGAAGCTACACGTTTGGGCCCATTTAAGTTGCTGATTTGGACGTGTGTTTTGCTAGTTTATTTTAGTTTTATTTTCCAGTTGTAATAATGCAATGACTCACTCTTTGGTCAGTCATCATTAGCTGAATTATGGCATTAAGTGAGTCATTAAGTGAGTAGCTTAAATCAAGGGAAACTGTTGGCTTTTGGCTTCCTGTTTTGGACAGTTTTCCCTAGTGTGTTTTGGAGTCTTTTTGGTGTGTTTTCTTTCTTATCTTTTGCTGCTCCATCCCATTATATAAGGAGAGCTTATGATTAATCAAAGTATTCAGAATTATACAAAAGAAAACGTGAGTTTGAGCATATTACTTCTTTGAGTTTGTCCAAAGTAGTTTGTGTTTTCCTTGTTACTTTGAGTGTGTTCTTGAGTGACAAGATTAGGAGAGATTGAGTGTGTCTTATCTCAGCCTAAGACCCCAAATCATTGAGTATGTTCTTGTGGTTTGGTTTATCTATCTTTTAATTTTCTGTTCAAATTGTTTCTGTTTTTATGTGCGATTTTTGTTCCATTTTCTTTGAGTGTTAAACTTCTAACCATTCTTAGGGAAGAGTTTCACATTCACATCACGGAGAGAACTAACTAAAACTACACTAAGGAAACAAAAACAAAAGGGACTAGGGTAAGAGATCCACAACTCATGCCACCATGAATTGTGAGTCAATCGAACTTAGACTTAGGTCGTGGATAAGGGGAGGTCGTTCTATGATCGTACTACTCTTTCGAGCTAGTACGATGACCAGAAAGACATATACAACTCACTTTCGTGCAGCGACACATCTAACGAGTCCTAAGCACAAAATCACAAAGACCGGTAACTTTCCCTTGATCGAAGGCCCAACTTTCGTGGTGCTTCCATCAATCGGGCAAAGGAAGTCATCACCCACGTTCACCTTTCGGTCCTTCGGTGGGGATTCTTCAATGAATCCTATGCTAGCTAAACACATGACTCAACATTACCGAATCCTAAGGTACCGACAAAATCACAACCAAGCCTAAAAACAACTAAACGACAATCATGGAGGAATTGAGAAGTTTCACTCAAACCCTAGAAATTAACTACTCAAAATTATTAAATAAAAACATAATTAAAACTATAAATAAAAGCATAAAATAAACCTAAAACTAAGAACAACTAAATTAACAAACTAAAACCTAAAACTAAGAACAACTAACCTAACAAACTAACAATTAAACATAAAACTAAACTAACACCAAAACCTAAATAAACTACCAACTAAAGTCAACTAAAACAAACATAAATAACTAAAACAACAACCGTAAACAACTAAACTAACATTTAAACAACAAAAGCAAGAAATCAAAGCAATAAAAGAAAGCAATAAAGTACCTTGAAGATTGAAGAACAAGCTAAGAAGAAGAGGAAGAACAAACTAGAGATTCATTGCATAAATTAAAGTGTTTGATTACAAAGAAAATGAAATAAGAAAAGGGAAAACTAAGCTATAAAACTAACATAAAAGCTAAGAAAAACACTAACAAAAAGTCGGTTATCAACCATCTAAAAATGCAGCATATTGTTTGCCTTGTTTTTTGTTTGCTCCACCTAATGCTCGTGAAAAGACATATACGGTAACTGGTTATAAAAACTGGAAGAAGGTCAATGATGGGAAACGTTGTGCTTTTCTCACTCATGTTGGTCAAGGCCCTAACACCATACACAAAAATGCGGTTCATTCTTATAGGACTCTCCCTAAACAAAAAGAACAACTTCGTAATGTTTTCAACAAGCAAAGTGAAAGGCAAATCCAGCAAAATAGATTGCGTCTGAAGGCCTCTATTGATATTCTTCGTTTGCTAACTATGCAGTCTTGTGCTCTAAGAGGCCATGATGAATCAAATAAATCAGAGAATCAAGGTAATTATCTTGAATTCAGAAAATTGTTGGCTCTCTATAATAAAGATGTCTCCAAAGCAATAAGGCAAGCTCCATACAATGCAAAATATATTGCTCCTTCAATCCAAAAAGAGATTTTGCACATAATTTCTAATAAGGTTCGCAACAGCATAAGACAAGATATCGGTGATTCTAAATTCTGTATTATTGTCGATGAGGCTCGAGATGAATCAAAACGGGAGCAAATGGGTCTTGTATTAAGGTTTATTGATAGAAATGGATCCATTAGAGAGCGCTTTTTTGACCTCATACATGTACCAGATACATCTGCAGCGACCCTTAAGAAAGAGTTGTGTTCGGTCCTTGCACGACACAATCTAGCTGTGGAAGATATTCGTGGCCAAGGTTATGATGGAGCTAGTAATATGAGAGGTGAGTGGAATGGTTTACAAGCACTATTTCTTTCTGATTGCAAATATGCATATTATGTTCATTGTTTTGCTCATCGCTTGCAGCTTGCTTTAGTTACTGCTTCTAGAGATGTTAGGCCTATTCATAATTTTTTTTCAAACTTGACTTTCATTGTCAATATTGTTGGGGCACCTTCTAAGCGTCTTGATGAATTACAAGCCCAAAAAAAAGATGAAATCAATTAGTTGTTATCTATAGGAGAATTGGAAAGTGGTAGAGGAGCTAATCAAATGAGTTCCTTGAAAAGAGCTAGAGATACACGTTGGGGTTCACATCTTTACTCTATTCGTAGTGTGTTAAAGATGTATGATGCAATAATATCGGTACTTGAGGTAATGATGGATGATAAATCTTGTCCTTCTTCTGTACGTGGGGATGCTGATACCGCTTTGAATTTGATGATATCCTTTGATTTTGTGTTCATTGCACATTTAATGGTGGAAATTTTAGAAATTGGTGATGTCCTTTCTCAAGCATTACAACAAAAGTCTCAAGATATTGTGAATGCTATGGGTTTAGTATCCACTAGTCAAAAACTACTTTTAAAAATGAGGGAAGATGGATGGAAGAATTTTATAGAATCGGTGGAATTGTTTTGTCAGCAACGTGATAACATAGTACCTGATATGCACGCTCCATATATAGCTCGTCGAGGTCGAGCTCGCCAACAACATGATACGATTACAATGGATCATTTCTATCGAGTTGATATTTTTTTGGGAACAATCGACAAACAATTACATGAGTTGAACCATCGATTTAATGATAAAGCATTAGAGCTTTTAAGTTTATCATCTTTAATAGAGCCCAAGAATGGGTTTAAGAATTTTGATGTTGAGAAAATATGTATGCTTGCAGAGAAGCATTATCCCATGGATTTTATAGAACAAGAGAGAAACAATTTGAAATATCAATTGGAACACTTTATTACTGGAGTAAAGGAAGATCCAAACTTCATGAACCTCTCAACTTTAGAGGATGTTTGTAAGCAATTGGCTACAACGGAGAAGTCAAAGGTATTTTCTTTGTTTGATAGATTAATACGTCTTATCTTGACCTTACCAGTCTCAACAGCTACCACCGAAAGAGCATTTTCTGCAATGAAGATTGTGAAGACAAGATTGCGTAACAAGATGGAAGACGAATTTCTAGCAGACAGCTTGGTTATTTATATTGAGAGGATAATTGCAAAGACCTTTAGTACAAAGTCCATAATTGATGATTTTAAGTTGTTGAAGGAGCGTCGAGCATTGCTTTAGTTGTTTCAAAGAATAAAATGAGATTATTATGTGTTTTTTTGTTTCTTTTAGTTGTTTTCATTATTGATCAGTTGATTACATAACATTGGCTTAATTCCGAAATTTACTCTTAATTTCTAAGTATTAATGTATTATCATTACATAATATTTTTTATTATTAGTAAATGCACTTATGCACACAGTACACCCCTATGTCGTGTTCAATTGTAAGTATAGTATCGCGCGGCCCCCGGAAGAATTTTCCTCAAAATCCGCCACTGGCCATGGTGACGTCTCCCCATGTCTTTAGGTAGCCTTGAGGTAGAGCCCTCAACCAATAATTTGCATTGCCATTAAGAGAAAATTTGAATATAGTCATTTTGACTAGTTCGGGATCAATGTTGTTTTGCTTTATGGTGGAGCATAGCTCCAAGAAATTGTCGAGGTGAGAAAAAGGACATTTTGTTGGGCTTCCTCGGAATTGGCATTCCCGGAATAGTGTGATGCTTTGGGGAGAGAGTTGGAAGCTTGTGGCCGGTGTAGTTGGAGATAAGATCCCACTTCTACCTTCAAAGGCTTCCGGATGCCCATATTCCAATAGTGATTTATGTTGATTCTCTCCCATGTCGATCTCTTCCTCTATAATGGGAGATCTCTCTGAGTCGGATGAGATTTCCAGATCAGATGGGTTTTAAAATGGAACGCGTCTACGAACGATCCTCAAATCCCTTTTGAGTTCTGGATTGAGTGGCAAGAGTGGAGAGGACTGAGAGTTATGTGTCATGACAAGCACGATTTATGAAGCTTAAGCAATAATATTAATAATATATCTTAGACTATCAAAAATAAAACATAATCCAATGTCAATACCATTAACTGCCCGGCAACGGAGCCAAAATTTGATAGTCTTTCGTTGTGGCTACCAAAGATAAAACCTC
This sequence comes from Salicornia ramosissima, assembly GCA_951394345.1. Lineage (NCBI taxonomy): Eukaryota > Viridiplantae > Streptophyta > Magnoliopsida > Caryophyllales > Amaranthaceae > Salicornia > Salicornia ramosissima. The sequence goes on along the minus strand of OX596236.1, from coordinate 30,899,259 downwards.
ACTCGGTCTCACTACTACTAGCAAGGGTCAAATCCACGGGAATTAGGTTATCGATCACTGAACGTGCTCAGTTCAATAAGCTAAGTCGGTCAAGATTGGATTGGAATTCGTTACAATTATACTAAGTCACAACAAAATTTATCAAATTAAGAGGAGTTAGGGCTAGGATTCCACCTTTCGATTATTCATGGTCATCAATGGATTCATGGTCTCGTAATTCTGGCAAATCGGATAGGGGAGATCTCCTAAGGTCCAAAAATACTCTGTCAAGCTAGCAAGGAGGGTCAAACACGAGTTCATAACCTATTTTCATGGTATAAACACAAATTAAACCATTAAAAAAATAACAGGAAATCATTAACGTCCCTTGACCGAAATCACTCTTTTCATGGTCTTTCGATCAATCGATTTTTAGAGGAGTCCTCACTTAATTTCATCTTTCTATCCTTATTTATGGAAACTATAATAACAACTTAGTTAATTACTCTAAATCATCAAGAATTGCACCTCAAAACCAACAATTAACAAGCCTCAATTACTCAACCAACATCCAATTCAAAACATGAGTGAAATCTATGGTTTCACCCAAACCCTAAGCAAGAAACTACTCACTAAACATAATGAACATAATTATGCAAGTAAAGAACATCATCAACATCATTTAATTGAAATTATAAGCTTGCAATAATAATTATTTCAACAAATTTAACAACCACAAACAATAAACAAGAAATAATTTAACAAGAGAAAAGGATAGATTATACCAAAAGCTTCAACAAGGTGATTAGTAATGAGAACTAGAACCAATAACCAAAGCTTGATTGAGAATACTTGAATTTGGATTGATAATTAGAGTTGTAAATTACAACATATGAAGAACAAAAACTAAGTCTAAGTTATGAGAAAAAAGCTAAGAGATGGTCTTCCCTCTTTAGCAAAAAGAAAACCTTTTATAACTAAGAGCAAAAAAAAAAAAAAAAAGAAGAAAAACAACCTAAAAATCCACTTGACAACTTGCAAACAAGTGGATGAAAACAGAGAAATAGCCGCCCCACACCTTCGCACCCCGCGACCAGATCTAGCGGCCTACGAAGCTACGTCTTCACTTATTGAGAGAGCATCACACCCCGTACCCTGAAGTCACGGCCCGTGAAAATGCATAAGACGAGTTGCGTTGGCAGAAACAAGAGGAGTTCCTCCCTTTGAGTCAGGGTTCCATGTCTATTTAAGCTTATACGGACAAGTTCACTGAGCTCTCTCGCTTTGCTACATCGGTGATATCTTCCAAGGTGAAAGGGTGAAGCGCTACAGCAAAAATCTAAGTATTCGGGTTCACGTGATTAGTAATGGTGCATCGACCTTTCAGAAGGCGTATAAGGTTGCCCTCGGTATTCAAGCTTCACATCTAGAGGAGGATGCGACAAAGAAGAGGGTTTAAGTTCCTATTGTCTTGCCTATTTCAAATAAGCCAACGTTCGGGCCGTCTAAGGTTTCGAGAACATTTGGCAATTTTTCTACTTCTTCGGGAAAGTGTTCAGGCTGCAAGAATGAATTCAACCCTAGTAGGAAGTGTGATGGGACGGTAATTTGGTGCTTTGAGTGTGGTCAAGAGGGTCACAAGTTGACTTCATGTCCTAGCAAGGTGGCTTCCACTTCTGCTCTTCCGACTTTGACTTCTGCGGCCCAACCCCCATCAAAGAATCTGATCTACTGCATGACACAAGAAGAAGAAGATGCACAACCCGATGTTGTCACGAGTACTTTTCTAATTCATGAGTTTAATGCTTATGTTTTATTTGATACTTGTGCTACTGTTTCTTTTGTTTCTAGTACATTCTTTTCTAAAGCCAACTTAACGGGAGAGTCTCCTGTTAAATCTGTGATAACTTTACCTTCGGGAGAGGAATATGTTTGTCATCAAGAATTCAAGGATGATCCAGTTATCATCTCCGGTGTTCAGTTTCATGCGGATTTGACGGAATTTCTAATGATTGAGTTTGATGTGATTTTTGGCTTGGATTGGTTATCAAAATTTCAAGCGGACATAAGATGTCGAGATCAATCCATCATATTGCGCAAAGCTAAGGGTAAGCAGGTAACGTACTCCGGCACTTCGGTGAAGAAAGGAGTAAATTTTTTTCGGCACTTCAAATGAGAAACAAGCGACTCAAGGGTAAGACGGTGTACTTGTGTCAAGTTAGGGATACAACTCAAGAAGCACAACTTCATACCATTCCTATAGTAAGTGAGTATGCAGATGTGTTCCCCGAAAAGCTACCATGAATTCCTCAAGACAGGGATGTCGAGTTCAGTATTGATCTTTTGCCCGGTACGACGCCTATCTCCCGAGCTCCTTATCACATGGGCCCGGCATAGCTCAAAGAATTGAAGTCTCAACTCCAAGAGCTCATCGACAAGGGTTTTTTTCAGCCGAGTGTGTCGCCTTAGGGTGCTCCAGTTTTATTCGTCAAAAAGAAGGACAGAAGCATGTGTCTCTACATCGATTACCGAGAGCTTAACAAGGTAAACATCAAAAATAAGTATCCTTTGCCAATAATAGAGGATTTGGTTGATCAACTTAGAGTAACAAGTTTATTCTCTAATATAGATCTTCAATCGGGGTATCATCAAATCCCAGTCAGATCAAAAGAGATTCCTAAAACTGAAACACGTTCTTTGGCAGGGTATTATCGGAGTTATGTTCAAGACTTCTCCAAGATAGCCCAACCCATGACTAGTCTCTTGCAGAAAGAGAACAAGTACTTGTGGATGAACTCCTGTGGAGAGGCATTTCAAGCCTTAAAACAGAGTTTGGTATCAGATTCCGTTCTTGCATTGCCGGGCATATGCTTCAAGACAGCTTAGGGTACATGAGAAGAACTATCCTACTCATGATCTTGAGTTGGCAGCGGTAGTGTTTGCTTTGAAAATTTGGAGACATTACCTATATAGGGCGACGTGCAAGATGTTCACCGACCATAAAAGCTTGAATTACATCTTCATGCAGAAAGAGCTCAACATGAGGCAAAGGAAGTAGCTCGAGTTGATAAAAGATTATGATCTCACCTTAGTCTATTGTGGAGAAAAGGCAAACCGAGTGGCGGATAATGCACTTAGTCACAAGAGTCATTCCCTCAACTTTACTCTTATCCGTCCTAATAATTTGTGCGTTGATCTTCAACGTTTGGAGGTTCAGTTAGTTACTAGCAATCGCTCCCATGAGTACCTTTGTGCCATGAATATGGAGCCCAACTTGTATGAAGAACTCTGAGTGAAGCAAAAGGAGGACCCACAATTGGAGAAGATTCGAGAAGCTAAAATGCAATGCAAAGCTGAGGACTTTGTAATTAGCTCGGATGGCAGTTTGAGATTTCATAACCGGTAATTAAATTCTAAACTATGAATAAATTTTGCTTATGTAATTTAAGTGTTATTTGTAACCTTGATTTTCTTTCCTAAGGTGGTGTGTTACAAACAATGCAAACCTTCGAAATAAGATCATGGAGGAGGCTCGTAACACTCCTTATTCCGTACATCCGGGAGGCGGGAAGCTCTACAAGGATTTGAGGGAGCATTTCTGGTGGCCGGGTATGAAGCAAGAGATTGCGGAATTTGTGGCTCAATGCCTCACATGTCAAAACGTTAAGATCAAGAATCAACAACCGGGTGGTCTACTGCAGCCATTGCCCATTCCTACATGGAAGTTTGATTCTATCTCCATGGATTTCGTGGTGAGTTTATCAACGATGATGACCCAGGGTTAGATGCAGTTTGGGTGATAGTAGACCGGTTGACCAAAGTTGCAAGATTTATTCCTATGAAGACAACTTGGTCCATGGAGAATATGGCCGAAGCCTATACCCGAGAAATTGTTCTGTTGCACGGGGCGCCCAAGCACATCATGTCAGATCGGGATCCTCGATTCTTGTCTCGGTTTTGGAAATATCTTTAAGAGGCTTTTCGTGATGAATATAAGTACCACTTTTCACATAGCAACAGATGGTCAGACTGAGAGGACTATCCAGACATTGGGAGATATGTTGCGGGCATGCGCTTTCGAGTTTCAACAATCTTGGGTGAAATCGTTGAGTTTGGTTGAGTTCTCCTACAACAACAGTTATCACTCGAGTATTCAAATAGCGTCGTACGAAGCGTTGTAGTGGCTCAAGTGTCGTAGTCCTATGTGTTGGAGTAACATCAGGTATGCCTTGGTCATTGGTCCGGAACATATTAGGGAGATCGTAAAATTCATTCGTGTGATTCGGGCTAAGCTTTAAGATGCTCAGTGTCGGAAAAAGGCTTATGCGGATCGACGAAGAAGGCACTTTGTTTTTCAGGAGGGTGATAAGGTCTTGCTCAAGGTAATGTCGATGAAGGGAGTGGCACGTTTTGGGAGAAGGACAAACTCAGGCCTAGATATGTTGGTCCCTATGAGATTCATGAGTGGGTTGGCGAGGTTTTGTATCGATTGGCTTTGCCACCATAGTTTTCAAAGTTTGATAATGTCTTCCACATATCTAATTTGCGGAAGTACTAGAGTGACCCCTCTCATGTGAAGACAATTAATTCGGTAGCTCTTGAGCCGAATCTCTCTTTTGAGGAACTGCCTGTTCCAATTTTGGATCGGCAAGACTGACAGTTAAGACGGAAGAAAGTGCCTTTGGTTAAGGTATTAATTTTCATGTTAATTTATTGCTTAGAATGAGGTTTAGGATTTTTTTCCTAATTATTTACTTTTTAGTCAAGTCCAAAATTAATCATGATTAGGCATGCTTAAGTCCAAGTGGCCCATTAGCATTTATGGCCCATTTTTTTTTACCCATAGCCGGCCCCCTCTCTCTTTTGGGTTCCATTGCCATTTTGTTTGTGTTCATACCTAACTAACTTATGTAAATAGGTTTCTTTTGGTGGGCATAAGACTCTTTAATCATTTAATCATCTTTTGCTCACACATTCAAACTAAACACACTCCATTAATCTCCCTCCATTTGACAAGCCTATTTTGGCTTAGAAACTCCATTAAATTGTTCAACATCTTACAAAACCCAAAACATAAAGATTCATCTCCCATTGATCTTTATGTGATTAAACACCCATTTATCTTCATCATTTTGGTTCAAGATCATTATTTTAGGTTGGGTTCCGGGTTGTTACGTGGTTGAGATTGGTGTTCGTGGGTTTCGAAGGGTGACCGGTGGGTTTCGTGGCTGGTCGTGCAGTAGTGGTTCGTGGTGATCGAAGGGTGCCCGTGCTTGTGTGCGGTGGTCGTCGCGGTGGTGCTGTGAGTGGTTCGTGCTTGTTTGGTTGCTCGTGGTGGTTCATGTGACCGTGCAGGAGGTGCCATGTGGTGCGATGATTTGGTCTGTGTAGCATTTCTTTCTTGCTCCTTTTCTTAGTCGTTATTAGTTACCGCATTAATTCTTGGTAACTAGATATAATTTGATTTCATGTTTAAGATTTATTAATTATTCATGAATTAATGTATGTTTATCGTATATTTTGGAATTTCATGAAATGAATGTTAATTGAATTCTTGTCAATTTTAATATTTTGGTGATTGGTTTAGATTTCAAGTATAGTCTTTGGTCATAATTAATTGCTTATGTGCATGGGATTTTCGTGTATTAGCCATATGATTTCATGAGTGATTTTGGTAGAATTATGTTGTTCTTTACAAATCTTTAGGTAAAAGATTAGTTGATTTGGTTTCTTACTATTTTTGAATTTTGTATCGGACTAGATGATCGTGTCGTTATGATATCGAAATTATTTTTGAAAGTCACTCGCCTTACTTAGTGAAACACTAGTAGCTAAGATGGGTTAAGTTACAGCTGCTACCTTGTGTTCGATCGTAGGGTAGTCATTGTCCTAGGATATGTTGTCGTCTAGTTAGTGAAACATGAGTAGCTAGTCTATGATTGGTGGCCATTACTTAGACATAGATCTTGCAAAGGAGGACTACGGGAAAAACGCAAAGGTTTGACCCGATAAGTGTTTAGGAAGTTGGGAGGTGCAAAGGTTGACCAACATGGATGGACGGTACTGTCATAAGTTTTAAGTCTTTGATATGAATTTAAGTGTTGATTTATTATTTCATTAGTTGTTCTTTCGAAATCTGTTTCGGTTCTCATATTTGGTTTTGGTGGAAAGGACACAAAGTGGTCGGTTTTGATTTCACAGTTCCGGTTGCGGACACCTAGTACTTATGTTATTCTTTTATTCATTTTGTTTTGGAAATCATCTTTTTTATGGTTTTGAATAAGATCTCGTATTTCGTTATGTTTTGGTATGTTGACTCCGCTGCTTAAGGATGACATGTACGGAACTGTTTGTTGTATTAGTTGTATGTATGCATGATTACGTCTTATCTTGTGTGGCTTTGTCTATCTTATGCTTCATGCTTGAGTTCTCTATTTAAATGGGGCAGTCTAGTTACTCGCCACTGATGGTGAAACTCCATTTTCAGGTGACAATGTTGAGTAGCTATTGTACTATTTGGCCGGGCTCAGGCGTGTGTACTTGCAAGATTATAGATAGTCGTAGATTTATTTTCTATGTTGATTAGTGTTTCTGTTCAGTACTCTAGTAGTTGTGATATATAAACATTTTGGGTTATAGTTGTATTTGGACTTTGGTGACTTTGGAGTAACAATAATGATACTAGGGATTTATGTTTAAAGTTTTTAGTATTTTTCGTTTAGTTCTAGTGGCATTTCGGCTTTAGATATATAGTATTAATTTACCTTGTAAAAGTCGGGGTGTTACCGTTTCCGTGGAAAACAATTTCCATTAACTGTGGTTAAGAAGGAGTTAAATCAAACTCTTTCCAAGGAAAACTCAAGTTTTGATTAAGCATGATTAGGGTGTGTTCTTTTCAACTTACTTAACCTGACCTGACCTGATTATAACTTATTAGACCTGACCTATTTATAACATATTATAATTGATCGATCTGACCTGATTTGACCTGACCTGACCTGATTTGCCCTTATTTTATTATAGGAATTGAAACTTATTAAACCTGACTTGACCTGATTATAACTTATTGGACCTGATTTGATCGGACCTGACCTGGTTATAACTTATTGAACCTGACCTGACTTGACCTAACTTATTCAAACCTGATAAGTTCTAAAACCTGATAAAATAAGTTGAAGAGAGCACACCAATAATCACTTACTTGCAGGAAGGCAGATCACTAGTGAACACTGAAGGGCTTAACTAGTGAATGTGTCAATAGTTTTAAAATAATGATAGTACTTCAAAAAAATAATAAGTTTATTATCAAAATAATGAGCTCTTATCATAATAGTCAATGCAACTGAAATTAGACCCATACCTTGTAGCCTTTTATTGTAAATTATAACAAAAATTGTTGAAAAGGAAAACTTTTTTTTGTGTGCGCGCGCTATCACGTGTTGATTCTTTTCCTAGTCACTCACGTGTGCAATTTGCTTACACTCCCGTCGCAAGACAAGTCAGGCAACCCCAAAGTTGTATTGCTAAACAATGTAGTTGGTTGTTGTGTGGTTTTGGCTAAGTGAAGAAACAATGTAAGTGTTTGAATGTGGAAGAGATTTTGGATTAAACTCAAAGAAAGCTTACAAGAGAACATCTCTTAATGGTGTATGCACAAATGAATGGCTTGGGGTATTTATAGGCAACACCCCTCCTACTTGCCTAAATCTAGAATGTTCTAACCTCCTCAAATGGAGGAATTTAGATTGGGAGTTCTCTAGAGAGTTCTAAACAATTACAAGTATAAGACTCTTCTTAAGAATGTACAAGTGTGACTTAGAGAATTCTAGACAATTCTCTAAAATAAGTCTCTTACATATGATTTCTAGAATATAATCTTCCATAGCCTTCTAGGTCATGTGACATGCCATGAATAGTAGGTATGTGGTGGATTTTTCGTAACCATCCGCCCCGCCCCGCCTCACATCCGCTTGTCCCATCCCATTTTCATCTAATAATTTTCTACATATATATTTTCTAATTTTTCACTTTTTATAACTGAAAATTTTCAAATCTTTATAAAAAAAAATTAGATGTTACATAATAATGAAAAATCAAGGCCCAAGCCAGAAAAACACACTCCTAATTAGTAATTACTAAGCTGATTTTTTTTTTTTAAGAAAACCTAGCTACTTAGTCTAATTTGCAGTATTTTTTAATTAAAAAAATCACTATCACAATTCCTTCATTTTTTTAATGTAATATAGCTTAATTTATTTCAATATTAAGAAATAGAAAGAGGATATGCACTACGGGAGTAGGTGGATATCAGTGGGTAGTGAATATTCACTTATTGGGATATAGAGATGAGGCGGATTCAGACTTAAATCCATGTGGATGAGGATAAATTTTAGATAATACACGCCATTGATGGTGCTTAGATGGTGGGCATAGAAACTTTAGGTGGATGTGAGTATTGGGTATCTGCATCTTCCCACGTCATTTAACATCCCTAAAGCTTAGGCTACCTAGTCCCTGCTAAGTTACTAGCATACTTCTAGTCTGTGCGATAGTAATACTATTTTATTGGATGATAATGGATTATAAACCTTTATCCTTGTACCATTGCCATGAATAGGATTGATCCTTATACCATTAGGGTGAAAAGTTGGCCCTTTAACAATTAGGTCAAACCTTGATCCTCTAGAAAAAGGGATTTTAAAATGGCCATGCAAAGTGTTTTTTTAAGCAACGTGCGTAAACTTATATAGTTATATGAAAATAATTGATCAGAAATTTTAAAACAAAAAGTCGATATGAGATCCAATTACGGCCTAAAATAATAATTCGAACCAAAATCGAATATTTAGATTGATTTGATCAGAATCTCAATATAAATCCTCACCAAATTAAAATTAATTTGGCTTGAAACTCAACTGGAACCGAATAAATTTAAACTTTACCTAAATTTTCTTCAAAACACCCAAAAATGGATACTAAGTATTTATAACAAATTAAACTGGGAAAAATTTGAAATTACATCCTAACCTTTTGCACGATTTTTAAAATTACATCCTTTTTAAAAAAACGGAAAAAAATGGAATTTAATAATCCCACCTTTTGGTGGTCTGCTCAAAATAATCCCACCTTTAATTTATTTCAAAATAAACGACCCCTTTCTTAGGACATGCAGATGACTTGTGACCCTCTTGGCCACAATCGAAACAACGAATCGTGGAACCGTCACACCTCTTGCCGGGATGAAACTCTTTCTTGCAGCCTGGAAACTTCCCGGAACCCTTGAAAGTAGAAGGCCTGCTGGAACTCTTCGTCGGCTCATATCTGGGCTTCTTTGATGTCGAAGCTGGAGATGACTGAAACCTCTTCTTTGACGCTTCATCCTCGATCTGTGAAGCCTGGATCTCAAGCGCTACCTCGTAAGCCCTCTGAAACGTAGTAGCACCACTACTGATCACATGCGCTCGAATATGGGGATCAAACTTCTTGATGTACCGCTTCACTCTCTCAGACTCAGATGGAATAACTGATGGGGTAAAGCGAGAAAGATCGATAAACTTCTCCATATACACCTGAATGGACATAGTACCCTGACTCAGAGTGAGGAACTCCTGTTTATGCCAGCGGAGCTCATCGGGATAAAATCACTCTTTTAGCTTGTCGGTGAAGTCCGACTAGTACATGTGACAGATCAACTCGGAATCAGGCTTGACCGTCTTCTACCAGTTATCGGCCTCGCCCTTAAGATAGTATGCCGCTATTGTTACCCTTTCTTCTTCGGGGCATCCCGTGGCATCGAATAACTTCCCCATCTCCCGAATCAAGTTCTCTGGAACAATCGGGTCAGTTGTGCCCTCATAAGTGTGAGGACAATGACAGGCAAACCTATCAAAGGCATTCATCCCTCCAGATGAAGACACACCCTTATGTGCTAGAGTGAGAATGGCATCCTCAAGAGCACGACGTCTATGACGGGTGTTACGAGAATGAGAAGGGGTAGACATACTGCACAAAGTGAAACATGTCATACTGGATAGTTTATTAGATAGAGATAACTAGGATAGCATAAACTAAGATAAGAAAAAATAAAAGAATTTATCTAACCCATGTTACTACCCCGGTTAACTCACTTTAATTGAAAACAGGTTAGGCTAGCTAAGTTATGCCCTCGGAAACATAAAGCGCACTTCTCACGGGTTACTTATGGTGAAGTAACTTATATTTATCTTTTAAACTTCGGCTCTGATACCAACTATAACGACCCAATTTTTCCGACTGAACTAAAACTAATACCCACAAGAAATCAAGTAGTCATTACTTACTAACTAATATCCCAAAAACAACGTCTATCTCTACAACTAACAGAGTTCAACCAACACCAAACAATACGAAAGTCCAAAAGTTCATATTACAGCCTATCTAATTAACCACGCCACCAAAGTCCGTATACAAAATCATAAATGCGGAAATAAATCTACACTATTATAAAGTAGAGTCCACAAGTCTCTCGCACTCAATCCTAACCAAAGCACAAATAGACAACTACTCGTCATCATTACATGAAAAATATATCCACCGTCAGTGGCGAGTAACTAGACTGTTCAACCCAAATGTGGGACATAAGCCACATACATAACATAAAATATCATCAAATAGAATAATAATCAATCATTACAACAGCTCAATCATTATAAATAAATGTCATCATATAGTAACGTACCTGGCGTCCAATCGCAGCGGATCAACATACGCATACACAATTATACAGAAATCGAGACAAAAACCGAAAACTTATCAAAATCGAATTTGAAACCGAAAACCAAATCTGTAACCGAAAACTCAATACCAAAGACTCGAAAGTCCAAATCGACAGTCCAATACGACTTAAAAACCAATAAACCAGTGCTACCTCGAAAACCAACTGATAGTCTAGTCTTAGCTCGTTGGTCGACCTATGCGTCTTCTAACTTTCCTAACACATGTCAGGACGAACCAATGCGTCCAATCCCGTAGTCTCCAATGCGAGCACTATGTCTAAGTAATGGCCACGACTCATAAGTTAGCAACCAAAGCTTCACCACCTAGACTATAACGCCCCAGATTTTGGGCTATTTTTCGTGGTTGTTTTCTTGTATTTTTTTTTTTTTGTTGCGGTGCATGGTCTAAATTTATTTTTAGACTATTTTTAATGTTTGAGTGTAACCATTATTATTTAATGGTTTATTAATTCTTAATTTTATTTTATTTTAATTAATTAGAATTTTATTATTTAATTTTCTAATTAATTAATTAGTTTTGGGCCAAGTGCAAAATTAATCATGATTAGTCATGAATTAGTGCAAATGGCCCAAGTGATCATTTTGGCCTTTTTCTTCTAAGCCCAACCGGCCCTCTTGTGTTTGATGGCAAGTTTTGCCACTTGCTTCATGTTCACACCTTGACTAACCTCTATAAATAGAGGAGTTAGTAAGGCTTTAGGAACTTTTGTTCATTTTCTCATTTAATCATCCTTGCCATCACTTTTTAAAGGCAACTCTCCCTCCATTTCTCCTCTTTGCCACACGCCTATCTTGGCTATGGTAAACCCAACTTGGTTCATCATCTTTTCTAAACCCATACTTAAAGATCCTTCATCCATTGATCTTTAAGTATTAAAATATAATTTAAACCCCAACAATTTCATTCAAGATCACTAGTTCGGGGTGGTTTTGGGTTCGTGTTCGTGCTTCAAGTGGTGGTACTAGTGGCTGGTGGTGTGGCCGTGCAAGAGGTTGTGGGAGGCCGTGTGTGTGTTGTTGTGGGAGGCCGTGTGTGTGCTGCTGTGAGAGGCCGTGTATGCAGCAGTAGGGACGTGCAAAAGGTGGTGCAAGCTGCCGTGTAGGTGCTGCTGGGCAGCCGTGTATTGTGCCGTGCTGTGCGTGTTTGGATGACCGTGCAAGACTCGTTTCGGGCAGCAAGTTCTTGGTACGTTTTTGGGGTTAATCATGATCAAGGTAACATGCTTTCTCAACCTTTTTGGTATACTATGTCTATAGTATAGATTAAATGCATGTTTGGGTTGTTTGATGATGAATATCCATGATTTTATGTATGGTTTATATTCTGATTTTTATGTGTTTATATGATGTTTTGATGATGATTCTTCATGATTTTATGATTGATTATATGTCGTTTTATGATCATGAATATTATGTTAAAGTTTGATGAATTTTGGATAAGTTTAAGTGGTAATTTTCGTGTGATTCATGTGATTATGCGTGTGATGATTCGGGTTTGGATGAGTTCTTGATTGAAGTTCTTGAATCTTGATTGAGTTCTTGATTGAAGATCTTGAATCTTGAGTGAGTTCTTTATGAGTTCTTTGAGTTATTTATGAGTTCTTGACAATTCTTTATGAGTTCTTGATTGAATCTTGAAAGTTAAAGAAAATGGTTTAAAGGATAAAGAAAGTTAAAGAATGTGTCTAAAATGATTAAAGAATGGAATTTAAATGATGGTTTATGGTTGGTTAGACTCAAGATCAAGGCGCAAAGGCAATCTTGAGTATAACTTCGATGTTTTAACTAGTTATTTTCGAGAATCAAGGCATAGAGGCGATTCTTGAATTTAATTTAGTTATGTTGAGATAATAAGATGATTAAATGATTAATTAATAAAGTTATCTTGATTTCATTTCTAGACGCCCTAAACCTAGAGTAAGATTCTTTGTTTTTGGGTTAAGACGTTGCCCCTATTCCATCCGCGGTATTGGGATAGTTGGAGTCATACTATGTGATCTTTTGTGAATTTCCAGTAAGATTGGTTTCACGGGACATGGATTTCCAGTAAGATTGGTTTCATGGGGTTTGGGAGTAAGATTCTCAAATCCGAGCATAGTAGAAAGTTCGAACGCGTAAGATGCGTTCGTACGAGCACAGTCCGGTCTAGAATATGAATGATGGCGCCAAAGATAGTTGGTTAAGTCGGTTTGAGTCGAGTTCACGTGTGGGTTGATCTTGTACTCTGGTTTATTGATTTGATGTTGTTTATTTGGTTTATGCTATGTGCATGTGTATTCCCATTAGGGTGAGTCAGTTATGTTACTCGCCACTGATGGTGGACTGTTGTATGTTTTTCAGGTATTTCTGATGACGATACTCTTGCTTAGCTTTGGGTTGGGCGAGCGACGTTTACTGTTGTTTTTATTGTGTTTTCTATTTCAGTTGTTTTTAGATAGTTTTTGACTATTGTATGGACTTCTGTACGTTATGTTTGGACTCTGACGTGTGGTTAGAGTTATTCGTATTTTAGTATTTTTAGTTTGACTTTTGGACTAGTTATGTACAACTTGTGGGTATTTGTACTTTGTGGTTTAATAATAATATTTGAGGAATTAGTTTTTATTTCTTAAGTATTTTTTAGTTGTAGTTCTAACTATTCGACTCGTCGGTTTCTTCCGCGCCGATTTAAGCGAGTCGGGTCGTTACATAGACGATAACACATCCTAGGATCCAGAACTAGCCCACAAATATCGAACACCGCAGCGGCTACGACTTTAACCCAAAATAGCAACCAATGCGTTACTAAGATATGCGACTTAGAAATACGAAAATACCGACCTGACCGTAAAGATCAATACTCAATACTTACTTAATTCAAATACATTTCGAAAATATCCAAAAACCAAGAAAACCGTCCATATACTCGAAAATTCCATGAAGCCGACCAAATCAAAGTTTTATCCAGATTCGTCAAGAAAACCTAGAATCATCAAGATTAATGAAACTAATCAAAATTAAATATAAATTCAAGAAAAAATTTAATTCAAAATCAACTTGAAAAGCTACTAATTAAACCATAAATTTATTCGAGAATATAAGGAACTTAAAGAACTCATAAAGAACTCATCATGAACTCATGTTCATCATAATACACGCATAAACCAACTTAACATGAGATTAATTCAAGGGAAATTCCCAGTGGTATACCCGAACTTTTTGGAAATCCCACTGGTATACCCGAGTTTTTTTTAATCCCAAAGGTGTACCTAATTTTAAACATAATTCCCAAAAGTAACCTTTTTGTTTAAAAATTGTTAAAAACACTAACCATGGTTAATAAATTGAAAAAAAAAACAAAAAAAAAACAAAGGAAAAGCAACCACAAATTGGGGGCAATCGGATCATTTTTTGCAAAATTCGACCTCAAATCGGAACCCTTAAGGATAAAAATGACCCGTAAAACCTAGAGCGGACTATTTTTTTCACATAAAATAATGCGCGCAAAACGAGGTGAATCGGGAACGCAAATTAGGGAACAATCGGATCATTTTTTACAAAATCCGATCTCGAATCGAACCCTATAAGGGTAAAAATGACCCGTAAAAACTTCAGCGAACTATTTTTTCACGTAGATCAATGAGCACAAAACGAGGCGAATTGGGAACGCAAAGTGGGGGCATTCAAATAATTTTTTTGCAAAATCCAACCTCAAATCAGATCCCGTAAGGATAAAAATGACCCGTAAAACCATGAGCGGACTATTTTTCACGTAGATCAATGTGCGCAAATCGATGCAAATCAGAAACGCAAATTGGGGGCAATCGGATCATTTTTTGCAAAAACTCATTAATTTAATACATTAGTAGTTTTAAATATTATTTTTTTAAAAGAAAATTAAAAAAGTTGTTAACCAAAGTTAAATCTAACCTTAAAATAGGTATATTCCAATACATTTAACGGAATATACCTTCTAAATGTAACGGATGGGAATTAGACGTAATTTTAGGTATACCACTGGGATTAAAATAAGCTCGGGTATACCAGTGGGATTTCGAAAAAGCTCGGGTATACCACTGGGAATTTCCCTTAATTCAATAACATAATTAAATCAAAGTAATCATAATACTCATAATCTAATTACTAAAATTAATTTTTAATGATTAAGATTTAAACAACTAGTAATCTAGATAAACGCAAGATCAACAATCAAACAACGAACGAACGATAAACGAACTCAATCATGATACTCGAACCACACGGCCATATGACACGAGCAGCACCACGAGTACCACGACCCAACACGCACGACTTCTAGCAACCACGGCCACCGCACGCTGCACGCCCAACCACCACGAGCACCACTGTGAACCACCACGAGCCTGCCACGAACAGGACCCACCACCGCGAGCCTGCCACGAACAGCAACAACACCAAACAACCTCCACCACGCACGCACGACCCACACACGGACCCGAATGAACAAACTCGGAATTAACCCAAACTAAGGATCTTGAATGAATTTATTGTTGAATATGGAACAACACTACTTTTTTTTTTACAATGCGCAAAGAACGGGACTAGAAATCTACTTCCGTCAAGAAATTACAGGTAATAAAAACACAATGGAAGTATTTCATCAGGTCCCACATTTTTTTTAACTAGATTAGTGTTCTGATGATTTTCATAGTTCCGCTTAAGCTCATTGAAGACTTTCTTGTTGTTGATGTCGAGCTGGATGTGCCGGTGACCTAATCTAAAAGCCAGAAGTATTCCTTGCAGGATTTCCTTGTAGATTATATTATTTTTGTTGTTTCCCCATATGGTTTTGCTGATCTCTTCCGATTGTCTACTATCATTTCTGAACTACATCTTAATAATAGTCTTCCCCTGTGCCTGAAGACTCCCAGAGATTTTAAACTAGGACAAGGGCTCGCATTGACCGGATCTAACAAGGTTAAACTTATGGTGTACAACTCTCTGAAACCCCGGGGGAGCTTTAGTCGATCTACTTATCGATTTAGACGTTATCATATCCTGATTTTTAATCACGTCTTCTCCAATCAAGCCAAGAAGGATGGAAGGATTGGGTCTGGAGTCTTCAAAAGTATCTTTGTGACGAGCTACCCAGAGATAGAATAATGTGGTAGTGAAGTAAACCTCCATGTGAGGAAAATCTTTATTTCTGGTTCGAAAATACTTGATCCAACTGATGATCCAGGTGTGGATTGGAATCTGGCTCTGGTTATCGACTCAGAGGTCTAATGTGCCCCCTCTCCAAATATGAAGAGCGTACTCACAATCTCTGAGGACATGCGCTACGGACTCTTCTCTATGAAACAACACTAGAAATGTGGTTCAATGGTGTATGAATCATGAATTTTGGTGTGGAATAGGTTGATGAATTTGGATGGAGAAAAGTGGGTTTTTAATGGTATTTGTAGTAAAGTGGAAATGGTGATTAGAGTGTTTAGTAAGTAGTAAGAATGTTTACTAGCAAATGAATTAGTAATGAAAAGTAGTAATCCAAATCCTCATATAGACCCATATATATAGAGGATAGGACAGATCAAGGAGCCAACATGGGTATTAATCCCCATGTCCAACCGGCCTTATGGGAGATTATTGGACTAATTGGGCCAACTAATTCTAACTTAAAAAAACTAAGCCCAATAATTAAAAATGCAAATAAAGCAATCCAAAAATAAAATAAATTAAATTAAAGCCATGAAATAAAATCACAACAATTCACCCAAAAATCATATAAAAAATTAGGGATATTACAGAACACACCCTTAAAGGACTTTATATGAAAATGTAAACAAATACATCTTGAAATTGATAAATGTTTTTCTACATTTCAGCCCCCAAATTACTTATTAAAGCCCATATTTTTTCAATATTATTCTTATTTAAAACACACATTTCTCTAATTAGACCATACCCTAAAATCATTAATTAATTTTATACACTAAAATCTTGAATTAAAACATATTGTATACACTGCAATCTAAATTAATCCTATAACAAAATTAATCATAAATTGAAGTACGAATTAAATATAACACCCATATAAATCAATTAATCATGAATTTATATTTTTTTTAAAAAAAAACACATACAGAGCATTAGAGCACATGGCCCCCATGCACCCTGATGTTCGAGAATTTTTTTTTTTAAATAGCACAGTTGTCGTCACCGACACCACCATAGTCTCGTCTTCTATCGTTATCTTTTTTTTTTCATGATTTTCCTGGGTGAGAGAGTGTGCAAATGGTGAAATAAATGTTTTTAAGAATATAAGGGTATTTTGGATAAAAGGGGAGCTTTCATAAGTAATTTATCAATTAGTATATAGTGCACCCAGGTCCACCTACTTTATTTGTGGTCTCGAGCGTCAGTGCGTCATCGTGTTATAGTTTTCACATGTGACAAACTGACATCACGTTTTGTTCTCGCAATCTTTATTTTCTGAAATGCAATCTTCATTTTTTTAGGAAAAATTGTCAAAAATAAGGCAACCTTTGGTCTATCTTCCACAATTAAGCCAACATTTTGAAAATCTAGAATTAAGTTAACCTTGTTATCATTTAAGCCAAAAATAAGTTAATTGATTATTTAAGTTGTTATTCAATATCATTATTTTACAATCATTCAACGTTTTATGGCTTTAGATGATAACACTAACCTGAATCAACATGTAACTAATATATTAAATAATAATTTAACCTATTTTTGGCTTAAATTATAACAATGTTAGCTAGAATTTTTGACTTAATTGTGGAAGATCGACCAAAATTTGACTTATTCTTGACAGTTTTTCCTTTTTTTTAAAGTAGAATCTTCATTTTTTTTTTTAAAACTACAATATTCATTATTTTAAACTATAATCTTTATTTTTTTTTCTTAAACTAGAATCTCCATTTTATTAAATTAAACCTGAATCTTCATTTATATTCCTATTAAACTAGAATCTCTATTTATTTTTTTTATATACAGAATTTTCACAATCTTCATTTTGAAAAGTCAAATATTGATTTTTTGCAAAAACAAAACATTGAAGGGTAATATTAATTTTTTCATATGCTAATATTCATTTTACAAAAGTATTCATTTTCACAACTCAATATTCATTTTCTGAAACTAGAATTTCATTTTTTGAAAAAAGAATCTTCATTTTTTTAAACTAGATATTTCTTTTTGTGATCTTCACTTTTTAAAACTAAAATCTTCAATTTTTTTTTTTTTTAACTATAATCTCTATATTTTTAGGCTAGAACCTTTATTTCTTAACATGCAATATTCATTTTTTTAACCACAATGATCATTTTTTAATATGCAATATTAATTTTGTAAATGGAATGTTAAATCATCATTTCTTAACTAGCAATGTTCATTTTCGTAAATAGAATATTTTTGTAACTATAATCGTCATTTCTTAACATACAAATGTTCATTTTCTATAAAAACAATACTGAAAGTTGCATATTGGACATTAACAAAAAAAATTCAACATCTATATGAATACAAAAACTCCTAAATCAAACAAAAAAATAACTCCATATAAAATAAAAGCTTTGTAATCATCATCTTTAACAACAATCATAATAAAAAAAATAAGAAAAAATTACGAAAAAGTAGTTTGAAATTGCAATTAAAATTGTGCAGCAGAAAAATTATAGTAGAAAAAGAGTAGGAAGAGATCAGAAAAAAATAAAAACAACATGAATTGAAGCATGGAGGGAGGAGTAGAGAGAAGCACAAGAGAGAAGCATTGAAAAAGAAGAACAAGAGAGAAAAATAAAAGAAAAAAAATCACTTCTTTTGTTAAAAAAAATGTGGCAAGACCCGAGACCACAAAAATGAAGGTGGTCCCGGGAGCACCATATAATTTGCCGTAATTTGTAGGTTATTTTTAGCAACACCCTTAAAAATTCACCACTAACAACTTTAAACGGGGCACACTCACACGGAAAAAATATTTAACTGACCATGAAGATGGTTAACTCTGAGAAAACTAGAATTAAAATAGATGTATTTAAAATAAATTAGAGAGAAAAATATTTTAAAATTAATGTTCTAATGCATAATTTACCTATAAAATTCAATTATAAGAGGGTTGACAATCATTTAGGTTTTTGTCTAATCAATCTCTATAGCTGAAGTAATGTTATTAATTTTATATTATTGGGTTATTCCACTAAACAACTCAAACCAAAGAAAATATGATGGTCAAGTAAACCACCTTTAGTGCTTGTTTGATTCACATGAAAAATAACTTTTAATAGAAATTCTTATTTCATGGAAAGTGTTCTGCCTTGTCAATTTCCTAGGAAATCAAAAATAATGTTTGGTTTATTTAGAATTTCTCATGGAAATTTCAACTTAGCAAGGGGTCTAGTAAGTTACTTTCCCACTTCGTAGGAAATAGAATTTCTTATGGTTGTGTCAATCAAACAACTCAGCTTCTTCTCACTTCCTAGGAAATTCTAATTCTTATGCTAATAAATGTTAACCAAACAAGAAAAATTAACTTTCCAAATTGCTAATTTTTCAGATTGCTCGTTTTTAGATTACTCATTTTTTTTCCACATTGCTACATTTTTCCAACTTGTTTCCAAATTGCTCATTATATTTCAAGTTGTTTTCAGATTTTCATGTTTTCCAATATTTTACTAAATTGCTCTTTTTTTTTTTTTTTTGCATTTAATATTTTTGAAATAGTCGTTGAGGATACATATAGAACTAGCCATTAAGGATACATACAGAACAATTGAATTTAACATGCCTAAGCTAAAGTATGTAGACACAGAGAAGTAACAGTTCTTGGTACATTATGAGCATCTACAGTTTGAGATAATGGATGTAACTCTCCTGCAAAAGTCCAGACAAGGCAAATATAAACTCTGTGAGGAAGTGAACCAAAGTTAACTAAAAAAAACATGGTTTTAGAACTTTAAACCAATGAAGACAATATGCCGCCTTGCCCAAGAGGAATAGACAGATCTTAAACGGATATATACAGGAGAGCCATATAATTTTTTCCGTCATAATTTGGAGCTGTGACGTTGGATGGTACATTTTTTGGGTGAGTTCTATGTAACTTAGTTTATTAGTTATCACTTATCAGAGTTATCATGTCAGGTCATGTCAGAGTCAGGGCTGATAAATTCTAATAAGTTTCAGTCAAAGCTAATAAGTTCTAATTAGTTCCAATCAGTTCTTATACGTTTTGATAAGTTCTAATCAATTCTTATAAGGAGTTATCAAGGTCAATCAATTCATGCTTAATAAGATCTTATCAAGATTTACCAAGTTTCATCAGTACTAAGCAGTTCATCTCAGGTCAAGTTTAGTGGTTGTTTAGTTGAATGTAGGAAGTGCAAGTTCCTTGGAACTTTATTTTCTCATGTAATTGTTTCGCTTCAGAATTGCCCATTGCTGTTTGCTGATTCATAGGAAGTGAAAATTCCTATTGTAGGGAGTGGAACTTAGTAGGAATTTCTAATTTGCATTAAGGATGCATTCTTTACAACCTACTTTATCAGTAGTTAGGGCTTATCAAGTCAGGACTAGATAGGTTAGGTTATGTCAAGGATAATAAGTTCTCATAAGTTAAAATCAAACTAATAAGTTATATTAAGTTTCAATCCATTATTACAAGTTCTAATCAGGTTTTGTCATGAATTCTCAAGCCTTATCAGGGTCAATCAGGTTTCATTAGTTATTGCTATTCATTTAAGTTAACAGATTGAAATTCTTTATCTGCATGAACCTAGAACAAAGATAGGTTTGCATATATACCTTTTGAATGGGATAGAAATGCAACCTCTTCTGGAAAAATGATTCCACAACAAACTGTCATTGGTGACTTAGTTGGCATACACAGATAGGCGAACCTGAGCAGTGACTTCTGGGTGCAGCTTCAATTCTGCTACATACTCCCCAGTTTCCCTGATCTCGGGGAGGAACACAATTTTTTTGTCCACATCCCTAAAACAGAAGAAAATGAATGTGTTCATAAACCTACAAAGCCTCAAAATATATGAACTACTAATTCTGTCTGTCCGCATGCAGTCTCACAGCAAATTTAACAAATGTAGAATAACATTTTGGATATGATTCGTACTTAATTAGGTTACATGTAGGAAGTATAATTTCCTATCAATTTCTAATGCTCGTGAAAAAGAAAACTTATTTCCTCGGAAATCTTAAGTTTTGCTCGGTTAGGTTAGGTATGACAAATTCTAATCCCTATAGGGATTCCCATTCACCTAGGACTAGGTAAGTTCATTGTTTCAGTTTGTGAGAAGTAGAAATTCTCAGGAAATTTCTATAAGGGAGCAAATATAATAATAACAGTATCTACCCTCATAAGACTAAGTTAGACATCACAACCTGCTGCGGAAACTTGCTTAGTTTCACTTTCAGTCTTGTTAGGGTTCTATGTTTTAAGACTGCTAAGATAGTGTAACCCTAATTATGATCTGAGGACACGGCCCATACAGTTAAATGATGGATGTAACATTACCTTTGAAGCTGTGCCTTGATTATGTCAACAAGATCTTGTGCAGTCACACTGCCAAATCAACCACAAAAATATCTAATTAGGAACAAAGCATGATGCTAATATGTTTGATTGACCCTGATAAGGCTTGTGCAGTCACACTACCAAATCAACCACAAAAATATTTAATTCCGAACAAAGCATGATGCTAATTTGTTTGATTGACCCATGGCCGAGTGTTTTGTGCAGGGCAAAGCATGATTGCTAATTTGTTGTTCTTGGTACCTTCCGAATATCAGTTTCCCTTTTCCACCTTTGCGCTTAACCTTGAATGCTCCAACTGTTTCAAAGATTCTAGCAAGCTGTTGTGCATCTTCTTTTACCTAACCATGAAATTGAAAAGTGTTACTACACATTGTCTCTAGCTACTACTGCATAATAAAGGCTTTAATGCTAAGCCAAAATTTGAATAGCAACAAGAAAACATTTCACTATCCACTCTCGTTGAATTATACGAATGGTACAAGTCCAGTTAAGAAACTTTGCAACCCATAATGCAACAAATACGAAAAACAAAGGACCGCTAAACACAATAAACAAAGTTATGCAGATAATTACTCATATACAGAGATGGCATGCATACTAGGAAACAACATACTTACCCTTTTCTTTTCGGTTTCAATTCTCTCCTCCTCCATCTTCATCTCCCTTTAGCAACAAAAGGAAACAATTAAAATGTATGCATGTTAGCTTGAACTAATGGTTCAATGAAATGCTTAGATCAAGACTGTGGCTAACTAGCTAAGCCATGTTACACAAACACGAATAAAGTGTCTACTCAGTTTCAATTGTCCGGGCGTTTGACTAGGCTATTTTGTAGAAAAATGTGAAGTTTCTGGTCAATAATGAAGTAAACAAGTAGCTTGTTGTGTTCACAATACGAGCCAACAAGTGAAATCTTAGGTAAACAGAATTCTGCAATACATGGTTTGTTTTCTTTGAATTATTTTATGAGTGATCAAAGCTTATCTTATCTTATTAGAGCTGAGTCAGTCAAGCCAAGGCTAATATGTTCCAATAATTTCTTATTTATTTTCAATGTGATCCGGGCTTATTAGTGTCGACCAGTTTGGGCTTATAAAATCAAGTTTTTATAAGTTAAAAAGAACACACCTACACAAATCAATATACCTCCATTGATCATACATTCATAGGTAAAATGCTACAAATGGTTTAAAGTATCCCATTTAAATTCCATAATCCAATGATCTATGTAAAATGAAATAAACAATTTCATTCTTGATACTTTCTCCACAATTCATTAAATCAAACTTTTTGTGAAGTATCGAGTTTCTAAACTACTATCCGCTTACTCCTAAGAGCCAGCAATAGCTTCACATGAACAGGTGGTACAAAGATGATAGAATTGCTTCACTACACTCAATATAACTTCTCTATTTCTTGTATATTTCTATAATGAGAAAATATCTATTGTCCATGTCTCTTATAGTGGTCATATATTGGTGAGTTGGTGAGTAATTAGTATAGGACTATAGGCTTTTAGTCCAAGACTATTTTGATCCAGAAACATCTAGGCTACTCAAGCTTATATCAAGTAATAAGGGTCATGAGACTAAATAGAAAAGGATACCAAATCAAGAAGCTCGAAAGCAAACACGTGTTTAGACAGAAGCTTTCAAATATTCACAAAATCAACCGTTATTCAAGACATCCATCATTGAATTTGGCCATAGACCCAGAGGGTCGCTGATTATGTCCGTAATATTACTTTTGTTAAAAAAATTATAGTAATTATTTGTAACTTTGTAGCCTTAACAGACCAAATGTAATTGGCACAATCGAAAAGTACCCGGACTCTTCATTTCACCTCAAGTACAAATGTCAGATCCTTTGACACTCGGACATGGGTATGACACCCGGAAAATTCATTTTGAGTCAAAATGTTGAAATTTTTTCACAAAATAGCCGAATCAGACACTTGGACATTATACAAGAGCACCATCTCTGCCGAAATCCTAGTTCCGAGTTTCTCAGTGTGAGAAATTCGAAGAGTTTCTCAAATGACAATTTTATATAATTATTGGAAAAACAAGGTGTATATTTTTCATTTCATAATTTTTAAAAATAACAATATATGCCAAATGAAAAACCCCTTATAGAAAAAAAAAAAACAATATCATGTTACAATATTTATTACTAAAATTCATCCCAAGGGAAAAGAACAGAGCTTTGATTTTATCCCTAATCAAAAACACCCACCTTGTATGCCTAGCATAATCAATTCATCTAGGTACTAAGCATTATTATTGCGACATGAAAACGGTTAACAATTAAAAAAATAATAATAAAATTTAATTAAAACCCAGAAAACCCCCATAAATTCAGTGTTAAAACGGAAAAAAAAAAAAAGAAATTACTTAATCAGCTGTGAGGTGACAATTTGAGCTTTTCCAGAAGGCAGCAAGAAATTCCGGTAAAAACCAGCTCTTACATCCAAAAGCTGC
Source organism: Salicornia ramosissima (assembly GCA_951394345.1). Lineage (NCBI taxonomy): Eukaryota > Viridiplantae > Streptophyta > Magnoliopsida > Caryophyllales > Amaranthaceae > Salicornia > Salicornia ramosissima. Next base: position 30,875,494 of record OX596236.1, on the reverse strand, counting down.
CCTTTCTTACCCAAATCAGGAATATCATCCTTCAAAATTATCTGTAAAAAAACACATAATTATTATAAAAAAAAAAAAAAAAAACAATGCACGCCCTATTCAAAAACCAATAAATTAGCAAGTAATATAGAGCAAAAATGTATAGAACAATGCCAGAAAAAATGAAGTAAATTATAGTTATTATTATTTTTTGTAATTGAAAAAAGTATCATAATTACCTTGCGAATTTTCTTGGTTTTCTTTTGTGCGACAATTGGGAGCATAACAGTACCATGTAGTGGGGATTTGTGAGCTTCATTTGTGGCTCCTGAAAAGCTATGTAAAGAAGTACTCCATGAGAGTGAAAGAGTTGAAGTTGTTGATGACATTTTTGTTGGGTATTTTCTTCTTCTGGTTTTATCCGTTTGTATTAAGAGTTGAAGCCGAAATCTTATCTTTGTAAAGTCGTAATACCCCCGTCTAATGCGAGTATGCAACAATATAGCATTTACCCGTTTGTTATTCGTAATAAATTGTGGTAATGATAATGAATTTATAGTGTAATTTTGTTAAAGAAGAACCTTATAATCTCCATGGAAAACAAATTTTCATTACCATGCTTCAATTTTCTTCTCATTTTTCATTCTCATCCATTACCATTGGGGAGGGTGATATTTTATGGGAATTGATATTTGTGAAGAAAATTAGATAAATTGGAGTTAATGTAGCAAAACCATGGGAATGGAATTTGATTTCCTTTCCAAATTTAGTTATAAATTCATTCCCATTACCATGATTTATAACCGGCTACCAAACGGGCCGTTAGGGTAAGTTGTCCTGAACTTATGTGAACTGAAATTATCTGAACTGAACTTATCTGAACTAACTTAGTAGACCTTATTTAATTTATTAGAACTTATTAGAGTTTATTGGAGCTTATTAGACCTTATTGGAACTTATTAGACCTTATTGGAACTTATTAAACCTTATTATAACTTATTAGCCCTTATTGAAATTTATTAGACCTTATTGGAATTTATTAAATCTTATTATAACCTATTAGACCTTATTGGAATTTATTAGACCTTATTGGAATTTATTATACCTGATATAACTTTTTTTTTGGTAAGTAAAAAATTATATACTAAAGGAAAAGATTATTACATCCTACCCTAAGAGCGTGACACAAAGCCACCACCGGAAAAGAATCAAAGAACTAATAGGGACACGCCCCTAATAGTTCTAATCATCCATCAAAACACGAAAACTACAATACATGCTTACTCGAAAGGACTACGTCCCTAATAAACAATAAAGCCAAGCATAAAGTAGATAGCCACCCGCTAAAAACAACACCTAAACTAGCCAAAGGGCTCGTTTACATTGGCTGAATAGAGTTGAACTGAATTAAATAGAAGTGTATTAATTGAACTAAATAGAGATGAACTGAACTGAACTGAATAGAGATTAACTGAACTGAACTGAATAGAGATTAACTGAATTGAACTGAATATAATCTGAACTAAACAAGCCCAAAGGACTAAATCCTTTATAAAACAATACATTACAAGCTAGACTATAAAAACATACAAAGACATTCACCATCAACCAAAACAATATAGTTAGTAGGGCCACACTGTGAAGCATGTTCCTTGGAGCTATCAAAACCATTAGGACATTAAGCACCGAGGCAAACCATCTCCTATGAAAGAACCATAGTTGAAAGAGCTCAAAGTAATCCACCTTCAGCAGCTAGAAAAATACATCACCATATCATTATAGTAGCAACATCCCGAACGACAAGACCAAACCTTAACCAATTAACAGAAAATGAGCTAATCTTCACTTGGCATTAAAGCACAGGCAGCCCCAACACACTCTTGTTCTTAACTTGGAAGATCAAGCCATCTTCATTCATTAGCAATGCTTTAGAATCATCATGGGAGTATTGCCACCTCATTGAAAGACGAGAAGTAATGACTTCACTCAACCCCTCCCTATTGTACATCAAGGACTCCGACAATGGGACATCAAATCACTTGACATCAACCATGTCATAACTGTCCTGACTAGTGCAAGGGTATGGGCAGCGAAGCCTTAGCTCAGCATTTCAGAAGTGCAGCTCCAACTTGCACCTAAAATCCAATTACCATAAGGGAGGGACAGCCTGCCCCTTTTGGCATAAGGGAGGGCTGAAACACACCCCCCTTAACAGACCCTTATGTCTGGACCCCCTACACTGAGGGAGGAGCACCATCTCTCAACCACCATGCAGATGGCAAAGCAACAGCCCCTCCAGCCCAGACAGACTTGCATAGCACCACCCCCTAGCACCACATCAGCAGTGAGCACCTCCTGCAGCAAGCACCTATAGCTAGGCCCTGCTACCTCAGGCCTACCCACCACGACATACTCCTGTAGGAGGCTGAAAGAACAAGGCAGCAACCCTGCAACACACCCTCAACCCCCACAACTAGGGATGAGCAACCTGCCCCTATTATAAGGACTGAACACGGACCCCCATAACACCACCCACGGCGGTGAACCGCTCAGCATACCCCTAAAGAAGACTCAATTTCAGCAAAAAAGAACGCCCCAAAACACGCAGTCCAAAGCAGAAACACTCATTATCCCCCCAACCTTTTAGTCATCGTATTTCTAATCAAAAGGAAGATAAAGTTTGAGGTTGAAGAGAACTTACAGCTCTAGATCTGAATGTTTGAGCAATTTATTTCGCGAAGGACCAGTCGATTGGAGGCTTGCAAAAATTCGTATAACCTAGGTTCAATAGCAACACCCTCGAGAACCCACGGCGAAGCCCTAGGTCTCTCAACCACTGCCGTTGAACCCAAAGTCTGTGTGCCCCTTTGCTCAGGTAGCCATGGGCGAGCCTAGGATTACCAAGTAGAAGTAAACGCGAGCTTCTACTTTCGCACATCTTCCCTGAATCGAACCTTGAACAACCTAGCTTCCCCACCACTCTTTGAGGATGGCGTCGTGGAGCTGAATGAGCAAGCTTTCCTTCCCGCCCCCCCAACCATGGCCTGGCTGCTGTGAGAGGAACCGACAAACAGCTTTGCCATGGCAAGGGGAGGAAAAAATTGCCTATTCTCCTTCTCACTCTAACTTTGTCACTCTAGGTTTGCGTTTTGTGACAATACCGAATAACTTATCTGAACTTATTAAACCTGAAACTTATTTTTTTAAGGTGAAGAGAACGCACCCTTAATTTGGTTAGTAATTGTTGGTTCAATGGTTAATCTAAAGCAAATTTAATTGAAATGAACCAAGAATTAAATGACACATAATTGAAATATCAACTGAAACAAAATGAATTGCACTTAACTGAATTGAAACTAAACTGAGTGATAAATTGAAATCAACTAAATTGAAAAGGTTGACTATTTAAACTGAACTGATTCATAATTGAAGTGAACAACAAATTATGTGTTGGACCCGGGATCAGCCAATTGGCGGATCCCGGGTCCATAACGACGCCATTTTGTGTTTTCTTTTTGTAAAAAAGAAAACAATTCGTTTAAAAATTTTAACACTGTAGGTTTCTTTCCTTCTCCCTGCTACTTTATTTTTGTACCTTCACACTAGGGCCGAGCAACGGTTCCGGGTACCCACCCACGGAACCAGACCCGGTTAGGAACCGGTGGGTAATTACCCAGACCCGGTTCAATTGGGTCCGGTTCCGGATCCAAAAGTTACTATTCGGTCCCAACTGGTTCCGATTCCGGTTCCAAAAATTTTGGATCGGGTACCCGGTTGTAACGGTTGAATTAGGTTTTATATTTTTATCCAATGATAAATAGTGAAGTACTAAAGTGACTACTGACTAAACAAAAATATAATAAGCCTAATTTTTTTTTTCATTCAAAAATTGTATGTTTATGTAAACTTGTATATAATTTGTGTGAACTTGTGTTTATTACTTTATGTAAAATTGTATGTTTTATCTTAAAATTGTAAACTTGTGTTTAAGGAAACTATCTTTGTGGATGTTTAGTGGTAAATAATTAAATATGAAGTAGAGTAGTCGTTGGCCATTAACCAGATTTGTTATTTAAATTTAAAAAATTGAACAAAATACACACCGATTAAAGAAAATCGGGTACCCGGTATTGGAATCGGTACCCGGCGGTTCCGGTTCCAAAAACATATTACCCGGTTAGAACGGTTCCGGTTCCGGTTCCAAATATTTCGGACCCGGTGGTTCCGGTTTTGGGTCCGGTTCCATAGAAAAAGATCGGGTACCTGGTTTTGCTCACCATTACTTCACACCATTTTTGGACCTCCATTTTTGTTTCATTTCATCAAATCTTGAGCATTTTGTTTTTTCGAATTAATTTTTTTTTTGAAATTTTCTATTTTTTTCTCCTATAATAATATTCACCAAAATATTCACAATTTTTTATGGTGAACAATTGTGTTGTATGTGGCGAATATTTGTATTGATGCATAAGTGTTGTGAAAACATTGTAGTTTAGTGAACATTTGTACTATATGTAGTGTTTCTGTCTTAAGAAACATAGATATAAAGAGGTAAAATGGATGAGTTGGTGATGATTTGGCTACGGATGGACTGATCCTTAATGTTGACTGGGCTCCTCTGAACGAGCTCGGCCCTGGCTGAGTGAGTCCTGCAAAATGAAGAAGGGTGACTAACCCGGGGGTGGACCCGGAAATTCCCCTTCGATGCTTAGAGAAAGAAAGACAAGGTTTAGAGAGAGAGAAAATGTATTCATATCTTGGGAAATGTATTCTCATATTGGGAATTGTGTCCTAGGAAAAAGTTCTTACCTCAAATGCCATAAATATAGGGTATTTATTGGTGAGGTTTTTACCAATACAATTCCTGAATCCACACACACATAATTCCCAATACAACAACCTTTTCCATCAAGGGAAGCTCTCTCTCTCTCTCTCTCTATATATATATATATATTTCCACATAAAATACTTTGTTGACTTAAGCATCGGAGGGGAATTCCTGAATCCACCCACAACAAGAAAATAAGCTTCGGCCGACCGCTTTTTACCGACCGTTAACGGTCGGTGCCTCAATTTACCGACCGTCGCCGGTCGGTAAAAGGAGGTCGGTGTATAATTAGTCGGTAAAATTTGTTTACCGACCGACGTTCAGTCGGAAATAATTTACCGACCGTGTACCGACATTTACCGACTAAATAAGAGTTTTTAAAAAAAATTTTGGAAAGCCATTTTCTGACCGTCATGGCGGTCGGTAGTACCGACCGACCATATGACGGTCGGTAATACCGACCGCCATGACGGTCGGAAAATGGCTTATTCCAGCCAATTTTTTTTCGCGCCTAATAATTTACCGACCGTGTGTCAGTCGGCATATTAATTTTCACGGTTTTTTTAATTTTAATATTTACTATTTTCGAGGTTTTGCGTTTTTGGATATCGACCGTTTGGCGGTCGTTAAATTGATACGTCTTTCACTTCATTAAATAACAAAAAACCTCTGCAAAACATATTAAATTATTTATTAATGAAGAACAGTTTATACATACGAAATAATATTTGATATTATTTATATAAATAATTCGTAATACACAAAAGTATGTAATATATATATTACAGTTTCCAAAAACGTAAATTAATAAACCGAAATATATATAACAAACAACTACACTACGAAGGCTCTAGAACCGCCAGAACCGTCTGTGTGATCGTCGGGGGGTCGTCGGTGAATGGAAGACTGATCGCCGAATTGCCTCATGAAAGCGTCCATCTGCGCCTTCATCTGCTCGAGGTACTCCGCTTGCTTCTTCTGATCCTCCTCCAGACGGCGCTGATGCTCCTCCCGTTGACGGTCTCGCTCCTCTAGACGGCGCTCTCGCTCCTCTAACTCTGTCCTCGCACGCTCGGACTCCTCCAAACGCTCGGTCATCTTTGCCAGTTGAGCGGAAACTGATGGAGAGTAGGCAGATCCAACGTGCCGCCGCGAGGTTCTCTCATAATAAAGAGAAGCTCCGTCTTTGCCGAACCCTAGAACCTCGCCCTTCCGGAAGCCACCAACTGTATCAAAGAAAACCTGGCTGGGATCCGTCTCCGAGCCACTAGCTTGAGACTCCGAAAGGTTTTGGTTATATTGTTCCTGCAAATTATGGGCGGAGTTAGTTCAAACAATTCAAAAAGAACCTAAATAGGCCATTTTTGGCTCGTTTTGGGTGTTTTCATTCCCAACTTCGCACCGATCAACGTAGATCATGTTTTAAACCAAATTCACATATCATAACATTATTATAGACATTATATCACATATTTGCATGTTTTTGGGAAAGTTTAGAGGGTTTTGGAACAAAAACAACCTAAATAGGCCATTTTTGGCACGTTTTGGGTGTTTTCATTCCCAACTTCGCATCGATCAACGTAGAACATATTTTCAAGGTTAATTCACATCTCATAACATTATTATAGACATTCTATCACTTATTTTCATGTTTTTGGGAAAGTTTAGAGGGTTTTGGAACAAAAACAACCTAAATAGGCCATTTTTGGCACGTTTTGGGTGTTTCATTCCCAACTTCGCACCGATCAACGTAGAACATGTTTTAAAGGTTAATTCACATCTCATAACATTATTATAGACATTATATCACTTATTTGCATGTTTTTGGGAAAGTTTAGAGGGTTTTGGAACAAAAACAACCTAAATAGGCCATTTTTGTCTCGTTTTGGGTGTTTTCATTCCCAACTTCGCGCCGATCAACATAGAACATGTTTTAAAGGTTAATTCACATCTCATAACATTATTATAGACATTCTATCACTTATTTGCATGTTTTTGGGAAAGTTTAGAGGGTTTTGGAACAAAAACAACCTAAATAGGCCATTTTTGGCACGTTTTGGGTGTTTTCATTCCCAACTTCGCACCGATCAACGTAGATCATGTTTTAAAGGTTAATTCACATCTCATAACATTATTATAGACATTCTATCACTTATTTGCATGTTTTTGGGAAAGTTTAGAGGGTTTTGGAACAAAAACAACCTAAATAGGCCATTTTTGGCACGTTTTGGGTGTTTTCATTCCCAACTTCGCACCGATCAACGTAGAACATGTTTTAAAGGTTAATTCACATCTCATAACATTATTATAGACATTCTATCACTTATTTGCATGTTTTTGGGAAAGTTTAGAGGGTTTTGGAACAAAAACAACCTAAATAGGCCATTTTTGTCTCGTTTTGGGTGTTTTCATTCCCAACTTCGCACCGATCAACGTAGATCATGTTTTAAACCAAATTCACATATCATAACATTAATCAAAAAACAATCCTATTCGTACTCTTCGGCTTTGAAGCCGGAATTCCGCTCTAAACATCAATTGCAAATAATAAAAAATCAATCTTATTCGTACTCTTCGGCTTTGAAGCCGGAATTCCGCTCTAAAAATCAAATGCATAGTAAAGAAGAAAGCATTACCATCACTTCCTTGGCCTTATCGCTAATCGGAACCAGATCTTTCCCTGGTTGCTTCTTGAAGTGAGTATCGAGGAAGAGATCCGCAACATCAGGCAGCTTCCCTCCTTTTGCCTTGGACAAAACAAACAAATGTGCGTAAGGGTAGGATATATATAATCAAGTGTGCATTAATTACAATAATTTAATGAAATAGTAGACTAACCAATTGCTTAGCTCGTTGAGTGGTGGAGACAGATCCCGCGCAGTGAGAGGCCTGGGCCTTGCCACTAGCGTCGCCGCCTCTCCTGTTTGCCTTCGCTCGAGCCGACCTTTCCTTGAATAGCTTGTCATCGAGCCTACCCTTCATTGCCTGGTACATGTCATCACCAAGCCAATTTGGTCGGTCTTTCCGCTTGTGCACTGTGTCATTGAATATGTCCTTCAGCCGTAATCCAGCCTTGGTATCATACGCATCCCGCACAGTGCCCTCGAGCTCAGGCCTCCAAGTGTATTGTTTCTGCATTAGACCAAGGACAATCAAATATGTTAATGTAAGAGATTATATTGAACAAAATATTGTATCAAATTACATAATTTGTCTTACTGACCTTCCACATGTTCCACCAATGTACCTTGGTCGCCTGATCTACCTCAGTGTAGTTCTTCCAAGGCTGATGGAAGTAGGACTTGATGACGTGTGTTATTGATCGAACAACAGCGCCCTTGTCAAACCTTGCACACAAAACATTGTAAGATTAAACAACATATAAATACAACTTAATTTCAATAGTGAAAACATTAAAAAATAACACAAAAACTCACCATATGCCATCGGGATCCAATTCTCACACCCCAGCTGTGGATGTAGAAGCTTCTCCCTGATCCTTGTCTCCACCCTCAACCTCACCAGTTTGTCTCTCGGGTTCTCGAGTCGGAGTAGTCTCATGCGGAGGAGTAGAGTGAGACAAAGGAGTGACCTGAGGCAGTGAGGATGGAGTAGGCTGAGACAAAGGAGTGAGCTCAGACGTAGGAGTAGGCTCAGGCAGCGACGTAGGCTGAGACATAGCAGCGTGAGACACATATGGCTGAGGACGAAGAGGACAATGCTGAGGCCGAAGCTGTGGTATCGGAGGTAACCCCAACTGTGGTGGTGGAGGTAAGGTAAACGTAGGTTGAGTTGGACCGGAAGATGAACTCGCCGACCGTCTCCTAGACGACTCAACAAGACGATGAAGGTCACCAGGACGCAATATCGGCCTAGACCCAGTAGGACGAACCGAAGACTGAGAGGGAGAATCTTGCCGGGTCTGGGAATTCTGACTCTTATCCTCCGAATCTGACATGTTCCTGCATAAAGTAATGAGTAAATTATTTGCACGATTAATAGTTATTGACAGAAATCACAATCACAAAATGATGGTATGAAAACGTACCCCAATTAACTAATAATGAATACGCGAATAATAAAATTTATCCATACAAAACTAAACAAAACAAAACTAAATTACAATGAATTGCTATAATTAAATTAAATTTAAATTACATCCTAATGAAATAAACCGATGTCGTCAACATCCTCGTCATCATCATCAACCACTTCATCAATCTCATCACTTCTAAGCTCCTGTCCACTGTCGTAGTCATCTTCATCAAGACTTGGAATGATCTCATCTTCGTTATCATCACCCTGAATGATCTCGTAGTCTGGGATCTCGTCCGGAGAACATACACCTACGGGAATAAGGGATGTTTCCTCTTGTAGAACATCCGAGTCCACCGGGGCATCAACTAAATATGAAGGGGGAGCAACTCTCTTAGGCAAACAGGCAATAACCGCTCCATAAATACATGACAATCGTGACTCTTCATTCCATGGAGCCTTTTTTTTTTTTTATCAACACATCGGCTTAAGTTCGAAGCATACCCGTCAGGAAACCTCAAGTCTCGGATCCATTCACATAACACCTTCTTCTGCTCCTTGTTAAGTGCGTAAGGTGCCTTGGGCATCTGCGCATTACCCTTACCATCATCAACAAGCTCCAACTCTCGACGCCTACAGACACTCTTCATGTCTTTCCTCGCACTTACAGTGTCAGACGTTTCGTCTTTCACAGCCATGACGGTGTGGATGAGCTGCTCGAAGAAGTTCTTCTCAATATGCATAACGTCTAAGTTATGCCGAAGCAGCAAATCCTTCCAATACGGCAGGTCCCACAAACAAGATTTCTTATCCCATCCCATTTTTTTCTTCTTCAATTGCTTCAAAGCATCAGGACCATCAGTTGCTTTCGGTAAGTCCTTCACACACTGCCACAGTTCCTCACCTGACATGATATGAGGAGCCGAGTCATTTTCAACTCTGTTCTTACAAAAAGCTATCTTATTCTTTCGGAAGGAGTGGTCGGAATCTAAAAACTGACAATGGCAATCAAACCATGATACTTTGCCACCATGTTGTAGCCAAAAGGCTTTGCTTTTCTCCATGCAATATGGACACGCCTTTTTACCGAACGTGTTCCAACCTGACAACATACTATATGCTGGAAAGTCACTGATAGTCCACAACAAGGCTGCGCGAAGATTGAAATTCTGCTTCTTTGAGATGTCGTAAGTCAAGGATCCAACCGACCATAGATGCTTCAACTCATCAATTAAAGGTTGCATGTAGACATCCAAATTGTTCTTCGGATTTTTTGGCCCAGGGATAAGCAAGGATAGGAAAATGAAAGGTTTTTTCATGCACATGGACGGTGACATGTTGTAAGGTGTAGTTAAAATAGGCCAACAAGAGTAGTGCTTTCCAAACTTCCCAAAAACGGAAAAACCATCAGTGCACAACCCAAGTCTAACATTTCGAGGCTCGGACACAAAGTCCTTAAAGGTCCTGTCGAAGTGCTTCCATGCTTCACTGTCACTTGGGTGAGCCATGTTCCCTTTCCCTCGACGATTTTCAGAATGCCATGTCATAGCCTCAGCAATGTTCCTAGTAGCAAACATCCTTTGCAATCGTGGTGTTATTGGGAAGTAGACCAAAAAACTTACTGGAACCAAATTGTCAATCGAAGTCTTCTTGAACCGATTCGACCCGCAATGACGACACTTATCAAGCTCAGCATCGTCCTTCCAAAATAGCATACATCCATTCGGGCATGCGTGTATCTTCTCGTGAGGAAGCTCTAATCCCTTGAGTACCTTCGTTGTGTCGTAATAGGTGCTACACTTAGTTTTTTGGGTGGTGGGGAGCGCATCGTTCACCAATGACCCAATACCATCTACGCACCTGAGTGGCAAGTTGTACTCAGACTTTAAATTGATCATTCTAGAAGCCATCTCCAACACAGAGATGTTGTTACCATCATACAAAAGCTGCTCGGCTGCCTTGAGCAAGTCGAAGAACATCTTCGCTTCCGCATTTGGTTCTTTTTCAGCCGAAGTTGCCTCCTCAAGGGATGGTGGGTCCACGTTGTTCCCAAAAGCATCGACAACCATTTCCCGGTAAGGATTCGGATGAGTAGGAGACGAGGTGGACTCTATACTCACCCTTTCACCGTGACATAACCATTCATAGTAGTTCGGAATGAACCCCTTCTTATACAAATGTACCTTTACGTTGGGCACATCCAAGTAATTCAAGTTTTTACACCGAACACACGGACATCTTATCTTGTCCCTATCATTAAGCTCGGGGTGTTGCTGAGAGAACGCAACAAACTCATTCACCCCTTGGATGAACTGATCCCGAAGTTTGTGGTCCTTATCGTGTCTCTTGTACATCCAATCACGCTCCTTCCTTTTCATTTCGATTATGCCTATTCTAAGCCATTAACAAATATCAGTTCAAAGCATTCAAACATCCTTCAATGTCTTCACTCCTATCTTATTTTAGCCTTTCTTAATTCTTCTTAAAGCTTTCTTATCTAATGCACATGTGTATATATATATATATATATATATATATATATATATATATATATATATTTAAGTCATATTTAGTTCTATTTTAATAAACTAAATATTTCTTGATTTATCACCACATTGAAGTGGTTATCTATTATATAAGGGAAGGGGGGAGCTATGGTGCCCCCCCCCCCCTCAAAAGACTTAAATACCCGTAATGAAATTAATAAAAAAATATAAAGAAAATTATTTGAAATAGCCTTACATATTTTTTCTACTTGCCATAATATATATGTACCATTTTATCTACTATATATGATAATAAAGAAGTTAAAAATGTTATATATAAATTTTAGGAAGTTTCAAATTATTCTTTATTGTTAGACATTTATTCACAACATAGTAGTAATTTCATAGTATAATTTATTCGTAGATCAGAGTTTAATTCATTTACACAAAATAATAATAATTTACAAATTTACAGAACTAAGAAACTTTATTAGCTAGAATTAAATAGCTATTAAGGAGGAAGTGTTAACTTTTGGAATCATAGGAAATTTTTGGAAACGGGGGGAAATGAAGAGAATTTTTTTGAAAATGAGACCCATGTGATTAGAGAAAGATAAAGAGAATTGATTTCCAAGAAAAATTATGCAAATAAAATGAAACTTCCTTTAATAAAAACAATTCGACTTAAAAAACGGTGGAAGTATATTACTATTATTTATGAGTATAATTTTCATACATCAACGTAAATAATCAATTTATTAAAATCATAAAATTTAATTGCATACATACAAACATACATACTTAATTACATACATACAAACATACATACTTAGATACTTACATACATACATACACTTTAATTTTTGAAAAAAAATGCATATACACATAAATACACATACACCTACTACACTTTAATTGTTGAAAAAATATACATACACATTCATACATACATACACATACATACACTTTTATTTTTGAAAAAAATAAATACATACACATACATACACATTTATTATACACTTTAATTTTTGAAAATAAAAATACAAAAAATAAAAAAAAAATAAACCCATAAATAAGAAAATGAAGAAAAAACCCTTACCACGAGCAAGAGGGGCGGCGGCAACGAGGGCGGCGGCAACGACGGCGGCGTTGGGTCGACAGTGGTGGACGGTTGGTGCTTGTATTTTTGAAAAGAAATTAAAAAAAAATTAAACCCTAAAATTAAAAAATAAACTAAATAAAAATTAAATTAAACCCTTACCACGAGGAGTAGGCAGCTGCGACGATGGGAGGAGGTAGCGGCGGCGTGAGGTAGCAGCAGCCACGGACGAGTGCAGTAATGGAGTGAAATAGAGAGAGAAAGAGAAAGAGAAAGGAGAGAAAGAGGGTTCGCAGTGAGAAAGAGAAAGAGAGGGAGGGGCGGTGGTCCGGGTCGGCGGCGGAGGTAGGATGTCGCCGGAGAGAGAAAGGGGAAAGAGAGGCAAGGGTTTGAGTGGTGGTGCTCCGGGTCGAAATGCGACAGAGAAAGGGGAAGGAGAGAGAAAGGGGAAAGAGACGCGAGTCAGGAAAGAGAGGGTGCTAGGCGCATTTTTAAAAAAACCTGCCGATCGACATAACGGTCGGTATCGGTCGGTAAATTCCGACCGTCTATGTGCGGTCGGAATTTACCGACCGATACCGACCGTTATGTCGGTCGGAATAAATTTAACGACAGTCACTACGGTTGGAAATAAATTCCCGACTGGTTTCAGTCGGTAGCGGTCGGTATTTTGCGACTAAGACACTGTCGGTCGGTAAAATCGGTCGGGCGAACGATGTTTTCTTGTTGTGACCCCTCGGGCCAGTCACCCTTGTTCATTTTACAGGACTCACTTAGCCAGGCCCGAGCCGGTTCGAGGGAGTCCAGTCAGCACCAAGCATCAACTCATCCACAACTCAACCAAGTCATCACCCAGAGATCTAGTCAGCATACACTGAGGCACTCCCCAACTCTTCCTATTTTCACCTCTTTGCATCTGAGTTTCATGAGAACGGAAACAAATTAGCACCGTCTGTGGGGACATAGCACATCAGTCAGTCGATAATTAATGGCTAACACTAGATCTCATGCTACCCGTCGCTCGGGCACTTCCCCTGGTCACCCTCAAGCAAATGACCAGGAGCCCACGAGGGCAGCAGGGACGACTCTCGTCCAGCAAGACCCACGCGGCTAAGAAGTTGAGCCCGAGAGAGGAGCTGAGCAGGAACAAAGAGTGCCTACTCAGAATGTTCCTGAACAACAGTGAGTCACAAGAAGGGACCTTGACTAGGTCATCACTCGGTTGTCAAGGACACTTTAGGCAAATCTGCATGTCATATTCTCATACACACCAAGGATGAGACCTTGCACTAATCACCATCCAAGAGCAAGGCTCCATCTAAAGGTAAAGCTCCAAACGAAAAACGAAGAGTCATGCTGAAGGGCGGACCTTCTCGGCCCCCACCAGAAAGAACTCACCGAAGCTACTCAGCTCGAACAGCCCAAAGTCACACTCCCGTCATAAGGAGTGCTGAGCCGCGGCCTGTAATCGACTTAGAAGAACCGCGGGATGTCCATGGGAAGAAGGCCGAAAAATCCCAACGTCCTGAGTTCCGGCCATCCTGCTGGGAGAGGTTGGCTGAGCCGAAGAATGACCGCATCATGTTTCCCCCTCGGTCAGATATTGAAGGGGCAACAGACGCAAGAACTCTCCTCAACAACAGAAGACTTTATAACGGATCTATGGACGCTCGGGAAGTCATAGATCAGAGACGTCATCAGGACGCTCGGCGGATAATAGAGCAAAGAAGGGAGCCTCCACCTGAGAACACTCTGCGGGATAACCACAGTTACCAAGACCGTCTTGGAACAGGCCAACTCCTTGAGCCAAGGATCCGAGGGCGCTCCCATCATGGGTCCTCGCGCGACCAGCGGGTAAACTCGGCCATTCAAGACGAGGTCGGCACATCCCGAAGGAATTCCAACCGAACAAATCCCTCAGTGGTACTCTCTTGTCAGACCCCGTTTAGTCGGGAGATCGTTGTGGTATCTGACCCGAGTAAGGTCAAGGTGCCTCCAATTGAGTCCTTCCAAGGGACTACTGACACCATTGATCATATAGCGGCTTAAAAAGCCCACATGGCAGTGCAAACTGGGTACGAGGCATCATGGTGCAAATTCTTCCCAACTACCCTCAAGGGGACAGCGCTCAGCTGGTTCAATGATCTGCCCTCGGGCATCATTACTAACTTCTCAGTCTTGGAGTCATTATTCACTCAGCACTTCATGGCAGCTAAGAAACACAAGCGGACAAGAATTCACCTAATGACTTGCAAATAGGGAGAAAGCGAGGGGTTAGCCGAGTACATCAAAAGGTTCAACTCCGAGTCGTTAGAGATTCCCAATCTAAAGGACTCTATGGATTTCGCGGCATTAATGTTAGGGCTCCTTCCGAGTCGACTCATATTCGACATCCTAAATGACGAAGTCTCTACCTTCTCCGAGGCCATGGCTCGGGCACAAAAGTGCATCAATGCCTCCGATATCAACCACCCAAAGGAGGGCTCTAAGAAAGAAAAGCGTAAGGAAGTCCTGAGAGGAAAACCTGACTCAGGCACAAAAGATAAAGGCCCGAGGGATGACTCACGATTCAATACTTCTGACGTGAGATATTCCTCGAGATGAAAGGAAAGACTAACTTCCCAATGCCTAGTCCAATAAAACGTCCAACACTCATAGGGACAAGAAACAATGGTGTGAATACCACATGGAATGTGGCCACAACACTTAGGATCAACTGGCTGAAAAAGGCATTGGATCAACTGGCTGACGAAGGGAAGATCAATCGCTAATTGCAAAATGACTCGGACAAAAAGACAAAGAAGTCCAAAAGCAGTGACACTTAGGACATGGTGTGTGTCAGTGCAGGGGGCATCACCTCCGGAGGAAGTAGCAATAAGGCACGAAAGTCGCATGCTCTGCAACTTAGATTCTCCATGATGGCTGTCAAGGAACAACCACCATTTCCAACCATGGTCTTTGACCAGACCACAGTTCCTTCGGTTCAGTTCCCTCATGACGACCCCTTAGTGGTCATGGTGAAGATTGCCAACTCTTTGGTCAAAAGAGTACTCATTGATTGTGGTAGCTCAGCCAATATCATTACACTCGTCTGCCTAACCAAATTAGGCATTCCAAGCACTGAACTGACACAACTCCAGCATCCCTTAGTTGGATTCGGAGGTCAGACTACCGACTCCAAAGGAACAATCAAGCTTGATGATAGATTTCATAGTGGTAGACGTGCCTCTACCTTACAATGTCATCCTCGGAAGGCCCCTTCTCAATCGAGTCAAGGCGGTCATATCCACCTATCAGCTACTTCTGCACTATGAGACGGAAACTGGATCTGTCGGAAGACTATATGGAGATCAACACTCAGCTCGGGAATGCTATGTCAACAGCTTCAAAAAGCCGAGCCAAAAGGTCGGTGAGAAACGAAAGGAGCCGACCGTGACTGGGGCAAATGACAACATCACAGAAAAAAAATGTTTGTAACGGACTCTCCCAAGCAAAAGTTACTCTCGACCACAGCCAGCAGAGGAGAATGAAGAAGTGACTATCGGGCAAGAAGGAGAAACGGTCAGGGTAGGAAGAACTCTCGGCCACCAGCAAAGAGAAGAAATAGTCTCGGTACTCAGAGAGTGCCGTGATGTGTTCGCCTTCTCAGTAAATGAAATGCTCAGTATCGATCCCTCAGTAATACAGCATGAGCTGAACATCAAGGAGGGATACAAACCCGTCAAGTAGAAGCTAAGGCACTAAGGTCAAGAAAGAACCTTGGCCACAGTCGCCGAGGTCAAGAAGTTACTGGATTCCGGATTCATTCGAGAATGTAAATACACTTATTGGCTGGCCAACGTAGTGCTGGTGAGAAAGCCCAACAAAACTTGGCGAATGTGTGTGGACTTCACCGATTTGAACAAAGCTTGTCCCAAAGACGACTACCCTTTGCCAAAAATCGACAAGCTGGTCGATTCAACGGCGGGGCATGCTCTATTCAGCTTCATGGATGCCAACGCGAGATATCATCAAATCCCTCTGGCAGAAAATGATCAACCACACACGACATTCATCACCAATCAGGGAGTCTACTGCTACAACGTCATGCCTTTTGGCTTAAAGAATGCCGGAGCCACATACCAACGTTTGGTCAACAAGGTCTTCGAGAAACATATTGGAAGAAACGTTAAAGTATATGTGGATGACATGATCATCAAAAGCAAGCTGGCCTCAGATCATGTCCAAGACATGAGGGACACTTTGGAAACACTCAGGAAATTCAGCATGAAGCTAAACCCCAAGAAATATGTCTTTGGGGTCAAAGGAGGAAAATGCCTCGGATTCTTGGTAGACGAAAGGGGCATGGAGGACAATCTTGATAAAATCAAGGCCATTCAGGACATGCAGTCACAAGGAACGGTCAAGGAAGTACAAAGATTGACTGGCTGCATCGCAGCACTCGACCGCTTCCTGTCTCGGTCAGTCGATAAAAGTTTGCCCTTCTTCCAGACATTGAAAAAGGCAACATTCAACTGGAACGCAGAGGCGGAGGAAGCCTTTCAAAAGTTGATGGAACACCTCTCTCAGATTCCAAAACTAGTTTCTCCTTTACCAGGAGAAGTGTTGTTCCTCTATCTGGCCATCTCTAAATACGCACTTAGCGCTGTCTTGGTGGTTGAAAGGGTACATGTTCAATACCCTGTCTACATCATTAGCCACACAAACCAAGAAGAGGAATCAAAATACTCTCATATCGAGAAGATGGTCTTCGCACTGGTAATGGCTAGCAGGAAATTGAAACCATATTTTCAGGCTCATCGGATCAAGTTCTTAACCGGACAACCCATCCAGAAGGTCAGAAAATACACAAGCAGATGCCCTTGCTAGACTTGCCAGCTCAGCCGAGGGAACACACCCTCGGATTATTACTTGGGAGGTGTTGCCTGAGCCCAATATTAATGAATTTAGTGTGAACACCGTGTCTCAATAGACCGACTGGAGAACCAGCATCATCTCTTACCTAAGAGGCCATCAGCTACCCCGAGAAGAAAGGGAGCAAGCTCGGGTTAAAACCCTCAGTCGGAACTTCCTTTGGTATGACCAACACTTATAGAAGCTATCCTACACTCATCCACTGCTGAAGTGAGTCACCCTAGAAGAAGGAAATAACATCTTATAAGAAATATATGAAGGGGTATGCGGAAACCACCAAGGGGCACGTACCATTGCGAGCAAAGCACTCAGGACAGGGTACTACTGGCCCTCCATCAGGAAGGATGCCATAGCCCTCGTCCATAAATGCAGGCAATGTCAGATGCATGGAGACATACCGAGGAGGCCCTCACAAGACTTATTAACCATCACCCCCACGTTGCCTTTTGATAAATGGGGGATGGACATACTTGGCCCTTTCCCTCCAGCGGTAGCCGAGAAAAAGTTTCTCTTGGTGGTCGTAGACTACTTCACTAAGTGGATTGAGGCCGAAGCACTAGCAAGCATCACTGACAGGCATGTCAGGCAGTTCATATGGAAGAACATTATCACTCGGTTTGGCATCCACCGAATGCTTATCTCAGATAACGGTCGACAATTTGATAGTGGACCCACTCAGAAATATTATTCTGAATTTGGCATTCAGACAAGGTTTACATCAGCGGCCCGCCCTCAGACAAATGGCCAAGCCGAGGGTGCCAACAAGATCATACTCAAGGGAATCAAGACTCAGCTAGAAGGGGCCAAAGGTTCATGGGTTGATGAGCTTCCAGGAGTCCTCTGGTCAGCTCGGACAACTACTAAGGAAGCAACAGGACATACTCCATTCTCCTTAGTGTATGACAGGGAAGCTGTCCTTCCAGTGGAAGTATAGATACCTTCACCAAGGATCTCATACTATGAGTACAAGGTAAATGAAGAAAAAAGGTAGACCTCGACCTTCTTCTCGAGACAAGGAATGATGCTCTACTCAGATCAATCACCTACAAACAAAAGATAACTCGATATTTCAACAAGAGGGTGGCCTCTCAGCCAATTGAGAAAGGTGATTGGGTACTCAGGAAGTTCGAGGCCACTGGAAGAAGACCCAATAAAGGCAAGCTAACCCCAAATTGGGAAGGACCATATCATGTGGAAGAGGTTATCAGGCCAGGATCCTACAGACTACAAGACGAAAAAGCTCGGTCATTACCTCGGCTATGGAACACATATAACTTGAAAAAGTTCTACATCTAATTTCCTTCTGAGTAGTAACTTCAAGTTTTCAACAAAACATGTAATTAGGGGCATAGAATATGTAAGCAAATAGCAATGAAAAGAATTACATCTTTTTTTAAAATGCTACCTCTAAAACATATACTCAGAAAAAGCAAAAAAGCAACAAGAATTGTATTGATCAATCAGGTCATAATTACAAAAAGTGGCTCACAACTCAGGAAAATACAGCCCTCGGCTAGTCTTAGTTACAAGAAGATAGCTAAAATGTTCTACAACAACAATGTACAAAACTACAATATTACATAAGTGGATCAGGCTGAGACTTAGCATGAGGATTGGTGGGGGAAGGATCAGTCTTTCTCTTTGATCGACGCTCCCTCTCAGAATTACCCACCTCTCGGTCAGCATCATCATCATCATCACCTGAGCTCGCCTCACCAGGCTTCGCAGCCAAGAAATAAACTACTGCGGCATCAACCTCACTGTGACCCTCCTGGTGATTTACAGCGTCAAACTCTTTCTCAAGCTCTTGCATCATGAGTTGATCCTTGAACCGAGCCTCATCATCTTGACGCAGACGCTCATACTCAGCTTCCAATTCTTCCTTCTTCTGGGCGCATAAACTACCGAGTACTTTGAGCATCCTCTCCTTTACTGTCTGACCCTCTATTTCAGCAGCCTCTAGACTCACGTCAGCAATATAATCCGAAGCCTCATCGGTTTCCTTCCAACTCATGATGAGGGCATCTCGGCACGGCAACATCTTCATCTCAGCCTACTGCTTGTCATAGAAGTCGTGGGTCATCTCATCCAAAGTCTGAAGAAGGGTGATTGCCCGTTCTTTTTCCTTATTGGTTGTCTCCTGGCTCTCAGTCAGAGCCTTCTCCAGCTGTGCCCTCTCCTTGGCCAGTCTCTCCTAAAATTCGTTATGACAAAACAAGGCATCAGACGCCTCCTTTTTTGTGGCCTCAAGCTCAGCCCGAACGGCAGCCAGCTTAGTCTTCAAACCCCCTACCTCAGCTTGGGCGGAAGACAACTCGGCACCCAGGGTGCCTCTGTCTTTTCCAAAGCTTGAGTCTTCTCAAGCAAAGTCACCTTCTCGGCTTCAGAGCACCCAGCTCAGCCGAGAGAGCATCCACATTCCTAGAGGCGATATCATAGAAGTGCTTGGACAGGGCACACAGTCGCAGAGAAAACTAAAAAATAAAATCCAGTCAGACATGCACAAGAAAGTTAAAGGAGAAAACAAGTTGGAAAGTTTACCTCCAGCCAATTCTCATGAAGGTAGTCAACCTGCTATGAACCCAGGCGTCTAAGCTCTTTCTCATCCTCGGACGAACAAATCAACTTCATACTTTGATTTATCCGATAAGACTTCTCAGCCAAGGATAGCTGAGAGAAGGGAATGGTATGTTTAGCTGTCGGCGGCAATTCCACCTTTGTTTTTCCCTTGTCCGGCCCCGTAACATGGGCCTCAACCTCAGCATGTTTAGGACACTCAGGACCTATATAGGAGGAGGCCTCAGCATCAATAGGACGGCCTTCCCCAACCTTGGTAGCCTCCTCTGCATGATGTTCACCCATAAACTCAGACACATTTAACAGATCATTGTTATCTTGAATTTCTAGAGGGTCAACCACATTTTGAGGAGCAACCTTGGGACGAGGAGCCTGAGGATGGCTGGTTCGAGCAGACTTCGGAATAGCCCTCGAATCAAGTCTCTTTCTCTTCCTGGACTGACCATGATCCTGATCAACAAGTAAAAAGTTAGTCATATCTAAAATAAATTACTTCCCCAAGAGGACTAAACAAAGAAGTAATACCAGTGGGGCAGGCAGAACTTTTGTGCTCCCATCCTTTAGGGCCCTACGCAGCCTCGCACCCTCTATGTAATAACCCAAAATTCAGGGCTAGAAAATTTAGCGGTTTATTAATATTATTTTAATATTTTAAGTCCAAAAGGCCCGAATATTTGGACTATTTAATCTTATATCTTTTACCTTATCTCAAATTGGGCCCAGTGACCCATTCTCTCTTTCTTTGGCCGGCTCCCACATCATGGCCAAGGGGTAATTGCTCTTCTTTTTATTTCAATTATTTATTCTAATTAGATAATTGTTTATGTAATAATCCTAAATTCACTACTTTTACCTGGTCTCCCTAATTGTTGCAACAACTAATTAAATTCACTCTTTTTCCCCTATTATTACTCCCTATTCACGGCCCCCCCCTTTACATTTATTTTATTTTATTTTTCTTTTGATTCTTATATAAATTAAATAGGTAACAAAGCTCATAACCTATTTACCTATTTTCAATACAACTCTAAACTCTCAAAAGAACCTTAGAAACTCCTTGTTTGGCCGTGTACTTTTCAAACCATAGCCAAGATTTGTTCTTGATTTTCTTCTACCTAATCTAGGTAACTAGACTATCTTTCTTAAATTTGGTACAATTTATCTATATAATTAATTAGAATTAAACTAGGAAAATCAATAGAATTAGTATCATGACAGATTAGGATTGTTCGAACCATAGGACACATTGTTTATGATATGTTTCTTGATATTTTATGTAATCTTGATGAATCTTTAATTGTTTTAATTAATTCTATGCATAAAATAATATATTTAATTGTATGATTATATTGAATAATTGCATGATAATTTGTTGAATCTTGTTCTTGGATTTTCGAGTGATGGTCGAGTATCATATGATGATCTTGTGATGATTTTTGTGATATTTCTTGAATTAAAGTAATGATCTTGATTATTTAATTGTTTGATTAAAGCCTTAAAGTAAAATTATTATTTTGTTCTTGTTGTTTATGAATGTCGAGTGGTTGGATGATAAAAAGGGAATTAAAAATCTGATTTTTCTTAATGAATCTTGTTATTTCTTGAATTATTATTAGTAATCTTGATTTTAATCTTTAATTTAATCATGTTATTGTAAAGTCTTGAAATTAATCTTGATATTGTTATTAGCCATAAAATCCGTGTGATATGCATGCCCAAAAGGATTGATCTTGATCTTGTTTTAGTCCAATTTTGATGATTTAATGATTAAAGCATGATTTTATTATTTATTATTAATTTTATATGATTAATTATTGATAATTGTATTGGATTAAATTAAAGTGTCAATTTTGTTATTTTTTTTTGCATATGAATGTCGAGTGGCATGAAATAGGAAAAATAGGATTTTTATCATGTTTTAAGTAATATTAATTGATGATTGATAGTTTATATGATTATTTGTTTATTTAATTGATTTATTAAATTGATTATGTAATTATTTAAGGAATTGATTTAATTATTGTTCTATTGTTGAAAATGTCGAGTGGTACATAAAAGGTTATGATCAATTTTAGTTTAATTTTTGACTTATAATAATTTAGTTTGTAATTTTAGGAATTAATATGATTAAAGGAATAAAAGGAATTAATAAGATAAGTTGTAATATGAAGGAAAGGAATAATAAGAATAAGTTATAAGATGATAAGGAGTATTGGTCTCACGTTGGCCATGTCGATAAGATAAGATAAGAAATGGACGCCTGTTTGGTGATACACGGGTCACCAGATTAGGTTAAGTCGAAGCCACTGCCCTACTGCGGTCTCTGGGCAGTTCTGGATCTTAAGATGTGTAGTCGTCTAAGTAGTAGTACACGGGCTACTATTTAGGAGTTATGGCCATAGCTTAGGCTTAGTTCTTGCAAAGGAGAGCTACGGGTAGAATACACGGGTTCTTCCCGGCGCATTTTGGAAAGTTGGGATGTACACGGGCATCCTTACGAGCTATAATGACCGGTCCATAAAGTTAAGAAGATGGTTAAAAGAAGGATTTTGGGTAATAATATGATAAGATAAGTATTATACGGGTTGGATATGATTATGTATGTATTAACGTATTTATATGTATGTATGTTATTTGTGTATTGTATAAGTATGATATGTTAAGTCTTCCGCTGCATACGTCTGACAGGTATGTATTTATGTATGTATTTCAAGTGTATTTTATACGTATTTTATTAGTATTTTTACACGTATTTTCATATGTATTTTTATACGTATTCCATATGTATTTTTATACGTATTTCGTATGTATTTTTATACGTATTTTGTATGTATTTTTATACGTATTTTCTATATATTTTTATACATACTTTCCAGGTATTTTTATACGTATTTCGTATGTATATTTATACGTATCCACATGTATTTTTGTATGATTTTCTTGGTTAATTCTATGATATTATATGGTTAATGGTCCCTCATTTAAGCGGGACAGCCTAGTTATTCGCCACTAACGGTGGACCCCCCCCATTTCAGGTGATGATGCAGACGCATAAGTGGGCTTACATTTGGTTCGGGTTGTGTGCCTTGTTGAGACTTATATAGAGAACCCGGAGTCTATCTTATGTTGTTTTATTTCTTTATTATTTAGTTTCGCCCAGCCTGTTCGAAAGAACAGTTTAATCTGTATTTTGGATTTATTTAAGGACTTTTGGGACTTTTATTTAATTATTAGATAATAAATGGAATAATGAATTTTTAATATCAATAATTTTATTTAAGTTTTGTTTGGTAATGATCCATTTGTCGATTTTCTTCGTAAATCGATAGCCTATAAAAGTCAGGTCGTTACACTCTAGGGCTTTGATCAAGCCCTTTTTGGACCGACTTTCCCGGCTCTTTTAGTTCGTTTTCAATGCTTTTTAGGCTTAGTTATAGGCTTTTTTAGCTTAGTTTATGTTTATGTTGTGTTTTTGTCGAATAATGTGTTTTCTTGTTGTTTTTGATAATAATTGAGCATTTTTGTGTTGCTTATGCCATGCGTTCTTTCATGCAGGTGTTTTGCGTGTTACCGAATGATTCTCGATAGCCGAAAAGGATCGTGAGAGGTCTCGGGAAGCTTCGAGAAGCATGACACAAAGCTAAGACCTCAAAACAATGCTTAAGTACCCTCGAAGGACATGAACATTCTATGATGGCCTAGGAAGCCAAGGAAAGAAACAAGAGCATCCAAGGATCCATGATCCAAGCAAAATCAAGGAAACGACTCTAAAACCGGGTGAGTCATGGAAGGAAAAATCAAGTATGGAAGCATTGGGTGTAAAGGAAGAGGAGAAAGATGGGTCGAACCCGGTTTTGACCACCCTCCACTATGCGGGGCCTATTGTGTTGGAAGCTAGAGTTCAAGAGCTTTCCAACGATATATTACACGATCCAATCAGAGATCTACATCAAAAGTTATGAGCCTTACAAGATCAGCTCTTTGCATAGTCTTCTCAGAGCGGACGCTCTAAAAATGAGAGCGGCCGCTCTGACATGTCAGAGCGGACGCTCTCTAATTTAGAGCGGACGCTCGGCCCATGATTAGAAGGCATTAGCTGCTGGGAGGTGCCAGAGCGTCCGCTCCAACCCATGGAGTGTCCGCTCCAACCCTTGGAGCGTCTGCTCCCCTTGCCCAGCCTCAGCACGTCCATTTGTCATATTAGTGGAGCGTCCGTTCCCAACCCTCAGAGCGTCCGCTCCCACCTGCAGCGGCTCATTTATTCCGAATATTCCCCTTCTCTCTCATGTAATATATAAATACCCCAACTTTTCTAGGTTTGAGGATGACGAAAATATCAAGATATTTAGCATTATTTTCAGTATTTTTAGAGAGAGAAACACAAAGAGTTTTAATAGTTTTAGCTTGTAATCATCAACATTTTCTTCTTCATTTGCAATCAATCCATTTATTCAATCTTCTAGTTTGGTAACATTTCTTATCTTTCTTTCTTTGTTATTTGTTCATCATTTGTATGTTATTATTTGTTGAGCTATTACTTTTCATTAGCTATAACCTCTTGTTCATTGTGTTTGTGATTTTAAGTTTAAATCTTTGAAGTAGTATTTGCAAGTCTAGTTGTTATTTTCCATGTTTATTAGTTTCTCTACTTCTTCTATCATGTTTGGTCTATTTATGGCTTTTGTTAGTATGAACATCCCTCTCCTAGGCTAGATTTCTAGCTAGGGGAGGGGGAAAATAATGGTATTTTGATTGTTGAACATGGAGTAATTGTTAGTTTGGTATGAAATAATTTGTTGATGCTTGTTTTCTAACATGGATTGAAATGCTAGATTACGAGTTTGGCCAACTTCTAGGATAGAATCTTGGACTAACCAAGTGTGGTTGAGAAATCTAAGCATGAGG
Source organism: Salicornia ramosissima (assembly GCA_951394345.1). Taxonomy (NCBI): domain Eukaryota; kingdom Viridiplantae; phylum Streptophyta; class Magnoliopsida; order Caryophyllales; family Amaranthaceae; genus Salicornia; species Salicornia ramosissima. Next base: position 30,850,671 of record OX596236.1, on the reverse strand, counting down.
TTAGAGACAACATGTCAGGAATGGTCTAGAGTAATTCGAACCGGGTTGCGAGCGAGGTAGAGAATGAGAGATCTAGTCTACCGAGCGATTTGATCCATGGTGTTTGGTTTGGTCTAGGTTGAGATGTTGTGTAAGTGGGTCGGCTAAGAAATCTAAGCCCTCTTGCATAAACTAATCTCCTTGCTTGAAACAAATGATTTTATGCTTGCTATGTGGTTGCTCCGTGGTTGATTTTTGGAATATCATGTTTTCCCCCTCTTCCCTAGTGCCTTTAATCGTTGATTTTACTCCATTTTAATTTAATTTATTTGCATTAGATTTAGTTTGTTAAAGTAGTTTAGTCACCTTTCCTCTTTATTAAAAACCTCCCCTTTTTCACTCGATAACTTGACTAAGTAATTCGCTAGTTTCTTGTGGTTTGACCCCTTACTTTCCTATACTATTCGTTAGGTTAGCCTAGGGTATTATTTTTGACCGGATTAGGAACTAACGACCCCTAAGCCCCGATCAGGCTTTCGCCGTCATCCTCTTCGACATTTCTCCGCCACACAACATCCTGAGGTTGTCCTCTGCAAGCAAACAACAAAGAATGTAAGTAAAAGGACTTAAACAATACAAAGCGTTCAATGTCAGAAGTATACCTTTCGGGTAGTATTGACTCAGCCCTAATGCCGAGAGAAAGAATTCAACCGTGAAGACCTCCTCATTCGGAACCCAACATTCGGGAAATTGGGCATAAGTCCCATTCCGTTGAATTTGCTTATAAGCTTATAAGTAACAAGCAACTACAGCTTCCTCCAGATTCAGCTTAGGGACCCCCAAGTTGAGACTAACGTTCGGCTCAGATATCGGTTCGACACAAACCTCCCACCCGGCATCTCCTCTAAAGACAAACAGAAATTCATGCCTGTAGAATTTGTGGCTACTTGGCATCTTCAAGTATACTCTGTAGGACTCTCTTGTCCCAAAGCGCCACCAGCCTCTCCCATGAAACTTGGGCTCACTTGTCATCAGTTTGACGACATTCCGGAACAGATTCAAAGTCAGGGTAATCTTCACTCGGCCAAAAAGGGATTTCCACCATCCTGGTCGAGTGTCGAGTGAAACATGTCCATCCACTCGGCCAAAAAGGGATGTCCACCAACCTGGTCGAGTGTCGAGCGAACCATGTCCCTCTACTCAGCCAAAAAGGGATGTCCACCATCCTGGTTGAGTGTCGAGCGAAACATGTCAATATGGTTAAGTCTAAGGTCGCACTCTACCAAGGGAGCATCCTCGGACGGTTGGTCAAGCGAGGTCACAAAATCCTCACATCTACACAAAAGGGATGCATCACATCCTAGTCGAATATCAAGCAAACCATAAAAACACGGGAAAGCCCAATGACAGCACCCCATTAGAAGTGCACACTCAAGCGGATGACCAAGCTAGGTCTCAAAACCCCAGACATCCACTCTGGCCGAGTGCGACCACCTTGGCCATACCAAAAAAGGGATGTCCACCACCCTGGCCGAGTGTCGAGCAAAGCTTTACCTCCACTCGGCCAAAAAAGGGATGTCCACCATCCTGGCCGAGTGTCGAGCGAAGCATGACCTCCGCTGGGCTAAAAAGGGATGCCCACCATCCTGACCGAGTGTCGGGCGAAACATACCCTCCACTCGGCCAAAAAGGGATGCCCACCATCCTGACGGAGTGTCGAGCGAAACATACCCTCCACTTAGCCAAAAAGGGATGCACACCATCCTAATCGAGTGTCAAGCGAAATATACCCTCCACTTGGCTAAAAAGGGATGCCCACCATCGTGGCTAAGTGTCGAGCGAGGCATAACCTCCACTAGGCCAAAAAGGGGTGTCTACCATCCGGACCGAATTTAGAGCGAAGGATGACCTCCACTCGGCCAAAAAAGGATGCTCACCATCCTGACCGAGTGTCGAGCAAACCATACCACTCCACTCGACCTTAAAGGGGATGTTCATTACCCCGGCCGAGTGTCGAGCAAACCATTCACGTCGAATAACGACCTGGAACCGCCTCCTCAGGAAACCCCTTAAAACAAGTAGCCAAACCAGGCTACAAGACACTCCCCTCGGCAAAAAGTGAAGTCAATAAACTCTCCCAGCCGAGCGTCGAGCGAATCACGCCAAGATACAAGAAATTAAGGCAATTTTCGGCTGAGTAGCCAAACTATGGTATAACCTCCTCCACTCGGCACAAAAGGGCAGAACCCACCCTGGCCGAGTGTCAAGACGAGACATGCCCACTCAACATGCAATGCCAGAACCAACAAGTAGGATATCATTCACCCCGAGCAGAGTGTTCAAACTCAATCCTTGATGAATTGGGGCAACATAACACAAACGAGCTTAGCGAGTTGAAAGGCCGTATTTAATGCCATTTAATGTAGAGGAGCAAAAGATTTCTAAAAAAGGAAGTAAATCCTTAAGGCAAAACCATCACAAAAATTACCACCAAAAAACACAAAATTTCCTCCTTTTCTTTTTCTCTCTCCCTCTCTAAAAATTAGCGTGGGTGCTAAAACTTACCCCCATGGTTCCACAAACAAAAAGTTGCTGAGTGCAAGTAACCTACCTCCTAACCAAAGAATGAAGGCAAACAAAGTCATTCAAGACTGAGTTCGATAGGAAAAAGAGGCATCAGGACCGAGTTCGACAGGGACGTGGGAACAGAGTAACACTACCCTCTGTAATTCTCACCCTTGTGCGTCTTGGTCCCTGAAGCTGACGAGGGTACCGAGTCACATGACGCAAAATCTAACCAATCTCTCTTCAGTAAAGCCTCTGTACATACCGGTGGTTGACAACTGTTGAAGGGGTTTTTGAGCTCTTTCACCAAACAAATAAACCCCCCCGTTATAGTATAAGTGGGGGTGTCGAACACGGGGAACAAGTCGTGAATCGTGTTGCGCGATTTAGGTCGATTGAGGATCTTAGATTTGTTTTTTGAAATGGAAGCTAAAACTATTGCCTAAAATAAATGTGAAAAATAATAAACTAAGTTCTATGGTTGTCGGATCCGAGTTCACTTGATTTCGGGGGAATTACTTCAAAAAGTCTAAAGAATGAACTAAATCTAGGAAGGGGAATTAAACTCTAATAAGGTACCTAAACCACCTCCCGGAGTGATTTAGGAGTTGACGCTTGAATATAACAATAACGACTTCTCCCGAATGGACGTTATCAATACATTCAATGATCACAATTATACCAAGGTTTCACTAGAAGTAAATTTCTAGTTCGACTACCGACTCTCGTTGTAATAGTCTCACTAACAACGTACCTAAAGTGGATTCCTAGCTCGACCACCGACTCCCGTTGTAATGGTCTCACTAGCAACATTGGGCAATGAAAATCAAAGCATAATTAACTCATAGACAAAGCCCTATTATACTTCAAAAATACCAAGAGATTAACTATGGCCTTTAGCTAATCTCTAAGCTCATTGACACCAACATTAACCAAACATGGACACAATTCAACGAAAAACTATATGAAAACCCCCAATTTCATGTCATGAACCCATCACCTTCAAACCCTATAAATTAACTACTCACTAAACATAAACAAGAGCATTATACTAATAAACAAGCATAAAAACATGAAATTAAACACTAAATCTACCAACAAGCAAGAAAATAAACAAAGAAAACTTGAAATAGCATAATTTAAACACTATTCTAATTGCAAACATGGAATAAACTGGAATTAAAATAATGAAAAACTAAAACAACCAAAGTAAATGAGAGATTTAAAACTTATCCAATTGGTGAGCAAATTCTTTGGATTGGCCTTGTCACTTGAACAATCCTTCAAAATCATTCATCTTCATCAACAAACTCTCAAAATCAAGAGCTAAAACTAGATCTAAAACTATGGAAACAAGAAAATAAGCAAAAACCCTAAAAACTAAGGAGGAAGAGAGGGTTTCTCTCTCCTCAACCCTAAGCTAAATATGATTTTTGGGACTAAAATCTAATTCTAAAGTGTTGTTTGTTTGTTTAGGGACCCCGAAACATATATATACAAGGTTTGGAAGGAAGGGCCCAAGCACAACCAGAGGCACGAGCTGAATTAAAACACCACGAGCAGCAGTGGGCACGCCACCAAAACAGAGTTGCAGAGGGCTGCTCTGGTGCGGACGCGCGGCGAGGGTTGCACGGGCGCATAGCCGGTGGTGCGGCGCGACGATGGTGGTGGCGCGGCCGCGAGTGACGTCTTGAGCAGGTCTGGGCGAGGGTTTCTGTGAGGGCTGTCGCGGGTGATGGTCATTTAGCGTGGGCGCGTCTTTGGCTTTGTCCGCGACATTTCTTTGACCTAAATGCTTCCAACTTTTTCTCGGGCATCTTGGGACGGATTGACACGCCTCCCGAGACATCGGGCCTCGGGCCCGACAAGCCTTAAAAATTACAAAAATGCCCTTTGGATGTACTTTTCCTTGTTTTGTGGTCTTGGTTTTGTGGCATGCTTCTCTAAGCTGCTTGGAACCTCTCACGACCCTTGACGACTTTCGAGAATCTCTTGGAAACTCGCAAAACACCTGTATTAAAGAACAAAAGGATTAAGTAACACAAAATAGCTTAATTATTGACGAAAACAACTAAAAATTGACATTATTCGACGAAAACTCTAAATAAACTAAAACGAAGCTAACAGGGCTTAAAACTTGGAAAACTAAGCCTAAAAAAAGTGGAAAACAAGTGAAGAGAGCCGAGAAAATTGGTCCCAAAATGGACAGATCAACAGCAGGAGAAACTGTGCAGACACGGTCTCCTGAATAGAGTGCGGTCCTTAAAACTTACCGAGCGGTGACCTTTGGAAAAACTCGAATTTCTCAATTCCAAAGGCATACGTAAGGGAGTATTGGATCCAGTCTAAAACCGCCCGACCAAGGGGGATAATACTGGTGGAATTCGTCTAAGTAGTTCCAACAGAAGAAACTAAAGGAAACTAGTGAGATGGTTCCAATCTAGCCACTTAACAACCCCCTGGTCAGCAAGATGAGCTCAGCATCAAGTAGAGGGTACACACCAAAGGTACCGGATAAAGTCTCAAGAAGGCCGAGCTGAGCCATCCCAATCAAAGAGGGCTCCCAAGTCGGTTATGTGGACACCTCGAGGCAGGGAAATGCCCAAATCCGCATTTTAAACCAACTTGGACTACTAGCCTCGCCTCAAACTGGGGCACTACTGTAGAGACAAGCGACAAGGGCGAGAATCATCAGCAACCAACCAACAGCAACAACACGGTGAGCCGACTACACAGATCATAATTTTTTGCAATATAAAATGTAAAATACTTGTATTTGATATAATTCAATAATAAAAGAGTATTTTCTACATTGTCTTTCTACAATATTGTAGCAAACACCTAAGGACTAGGATCACCCTCCGTCCTAAACACTGAGTGCCAGGGGCTTTCCCCCTTGGCCAAAGGACGAGGATCACCCTCCGTTCTAAACACTGAGTGCCAGGGGCGTTCCTCCTCGGCCAAAGGACGAAGATCACCCTCCGTCCTAAACACTGAGTGCCAGGGGCTTTCCCCCTCGGCCAAAGGACGAGGATCACCTTTTGTAAAAAACACTGAGTGCCAGGGGCTTCCCCCTCGGCCAATTGACGAGAATCACCCTCCGTCCAAAACACCGACTGCTAGAGGCTTTCCCCCTCGGCCAAAGGACGAGGATCACCCTCGGTCGAAAACACAGAGTGACAGGAGCTTCCCCCTCGGTCAAAGGACGAGGATCATCCTCAGTCCGAGCACTAATAGCCAGGGCTCACCCGTCGGCTAAACAACAACGGATAGCGCTCTCTTGAGCCATGGACTACCAAGTGTCCCTCCCTTAGTCTAAGAGTGGCATTCACCTTCACTTCATAAATGAAGGCATAAGGAACACAATTTAGCCCCCCGGGGCCAAACCACGGCAAAATAACTTCGCATGACACGCACTCTCCTAGTCGATCCGAGCAGCATATCATGCGAAGACACCCTTCGGACAGGTGTCGCCATCTGGACATCCGAAGACACGTGTCACAAATCCCACCATCTCAGCTGATTGACAGCCCCCATTTACCTGTCAATCAGCCCCTAAAAACCTCATCTATAAATACCCCCATTTATGGCAGGTGAAGGGACAGCTTTTTGGGCAAACACAGTTCCCCACACACATACATAATTCCCAATACAACAACCTTTTCCATAAAGGGAAGCTGTCTCTCTCTCTCTCTCTCTCTCTCTCTCTCTCTCTCTCTACATTTCCACATAAAACACTTTATTGAATTAAGCATCGGAGGGGAATTCCCGGGTCCACCCCCCGGGTCAGTCACCCTTGTTCATTTTGTAGGACCCACTCAGCCAGGCCCGAGCCTGTTCGAGGGAGTCCAGTCAGTACCAAGCATCAACTCATCCACAACTCAACCAAGTCATCACCCAGAGATCTAGTCAGCATACACTGAGGCACTCCCCAACTCATCCTATTTTTCACCTCTTTGTATCTAAGTTTCCAGAGAACGGAAACACCCTCCATTAATACCACCACCACTACCACAACAACAACCCAATCTTCATCAACAACCCAGAAAAAAAAATTGATAAATAGAAGAGATCTTATACCCCAAAAATTTATAACACGAGTTCATATCTCATACCCAAAAAAAATTAGGCAAAAACAAATCAAAACGACACATGAAGAAAAATCCGCAAAACTCAACCCAAAAACAAAAATCGAAAAAAAAAACTTCAAAATAAAAAGGAAAAACACCAAAACAAAATATTTTAAAAAAAATAACACCAACTTTTAAACAGTAATTACTCAAAAAATTCGTGTAAGATGAGAGGGAAATATGATTCGAATCCTCAAAAAAACCCAACAAACCCCAAAATCTAAAAAACGTTTTAACAAAATACCTGATGATGTCGATAATGTAAGGGTGACGAAGATGTTGATAAAATACCCAAAAAAATGATGACGTTGATGAAATATTAAAAAAATGTTGATGTTGATGAAATAGTAAGAGGCAAGAGAGAGGGGAGAGAACATAGAACATAGAAAGAGAAAAGAATGGGAGGGTTGAGGCGTGTGATAGAATAAATGAAAGAGGGAAAAGAATGGGAAGCGTGTGATAGAACATAGTAGGGCACGGATAATTATGGTCCTAGCTAACGGGTTCTTCTTTTTTTTAGCTAATGGGCTTATCATTACCTGTAACACCCCAATAATTCTCACTAGTTTATAAATCATTCTTTCAAGAAATATTGAGAATTATTAAGGCATTATCGCCACGTGTGGAAACGCATCGGCTTACTCAGAATTTTGCAGCGGAAATAAAACAATACTAAATTTAAAATAAATCTAAAACTTATTACAACTTGGAACCACTGAGGCCCTTAAATTTATTTAATCAACTTAAACGAAATAAATCCAACTTTATAAATTAAAAAGTCTAAAATAACCAAAACTAAAACGTTAAATTATTTTTAGAAAATATTTTATAAAATGTAATAAGTTCAGAAATTTCACTCGTCACTCAAGCCCAAAATCATCCCTGTAAACCTGCACAAAGTTACCTTGACCCTGAACGACTGCTCACCAATAATTGGGTCATCACAGGGTCAAGATATCAACAAGACCAAATTGTACGGTGTCAGCAAAGCTGAGTACGGCAATTAAATAAGCACACAGATCTATTGCATACAACAATTATATTCTCTAGCTACGGTGAGTAATTAGTGATTATTTCCTTGTTAACACATTTACTATTAAGTGGCCCTCTAGAGCCGAAGCCAGTGTAAGCACCAGGCGAGTTGTCTATGCCTATGAGGTGACAATGGGAGCTACCCACGTCACAAATAAAGGAATGAGCTCAATCCGCTAATGGAACACGTGGATCCTACGGTTCCCTTAAAGTCACGAGTCCTGCCGTGACCCCAACCCACATCTATGCCAATACCCACGACGTGCACTTGTCGAGAGTTTTAATGCTTACCCGAATCTTTCACTTTAAGTGATTAGTGTCTTGAGAGTTATTACACATAACAAGCACACACATACAATTCACATAACACTTGTTTTAATTATTGTTCAGATAAAACACACTGAACTCTTGTCTATTAACGAGATTCCCATTAAGAACATATGTCCTAAGTGGTATCCCAAAGCTATTTAAGGGCATGAAATATTCGGAGAACCTATTCACGCACCAATAATAATAAACTTGAAGGGACAACTTGTCCGTATTTAAATAAACTGCTATTAAAGAAGCATGAGATATTCAAAGAACCTATTCATGCATTATCCTTCCTTAAAATCAGGAACATGAAATAATCTTTCCTATTCTTTTCTTGATCAGTTTGCAAACACAAGTTATACAAACAACTAAAATCACCACAATAAATCATGTTCCACAGAATCACATAATCGACAGTCAGGACAGAAATATGCAAAATCCTAACATGATACTACGTCTGAAAGCCTATTAACTGCGCGTACCTTGAATAAACCTGGTGGTACTCCACCTTTCCTTTCAGAACTCGCCTAAGTAATATTCCTCGCCTATAATATAAAGACGATAATATTAAACTTGAGTCCTAAAAATATCCAGCAGCTCTAACCTATCCTAAGACTTTCCATAAATTACCCGAAGATACTATTAACTACTTAATCAATTGTATAAATACATTCTTTAATCCAAGATTTTAAAAGAAAATAAATAATTAAAATAATTTTTTTTTTTTTTTATTAATCTTGTACATATGCGTGTACATACATACATATATATATATATATATATATATATATATATATATATATATATATATATATATATATATATATATATATATATATACACGCATATACAGAGTACATATATGCATATACAAATGTGTATACTCAATAGCAAGTTAGCAAGCACGGTGCTACCTACGGCGGCTCGGCAGACGGCGGCAGGCGGCGGCAATGGCCAGACGGCGCTCCGGTGACGCGACGTCGAGGTGGTGCTTCGTCCGGTGGTACCGAGTGCCTCGCGAACAGAGATGGCTCTGTTTTCCTTTTTCTTTTTTTTTTTTTTTTTTTTTTAAGAAAACCCCACGAACCACCACAGCAGGGCTGGCCGTGGCAGGTGGTGGAAGCGGTGATTAGTAGTGGTGTTGGAGGTTGTAGGCAGGTGGTGGTTGGGTGGTTAAAGGTTGAAGATGATGATGGTTATGGAGATTTGAGTTTAAATTTGTAAAATTTTTTTTTTTCTTGTTTTCTTCTTGATTCACGGTGAGGAAGAGAGAGAGAGTGAAATTTTCTTTTTTTTTTTTCACTTTTTGCTTTTTGACCTAATTTGGTTCATCTAGGGTATTTATATTGTTATGTGTTTAGGGTTTCTCAATGGGTTGGGCCTGTGGCAACCCTTTTAAGCCCTTATTAATTTAAACACTGAATCTATTTATTATTTATCTATTTAAATTATTCCCGGATGATAATTAAAACCTTTATTAAATGTTACCCACAATTTTCGTAAAAACGATTTCAAACATATAAATCATTTATATTTACATAAAATAAAATATTTAATTTATTTTATTAATTCTAATCCCGAAAATATTCGTTATGGGTATAAAACCATATATTTTTGTATAAATAATTCTATATTAAAGTGTAAAAATTACGGGGGATTACATTCTACCCCCCTTAAAAGAAGTTTCGTCCCCGAAACTTATGCCACTAATAACGATAAATTGTAAAGAAATATACTGCTAAATATTAAAATTTTAAAGTCTAAGGACTAGAGCTGATGTAACTTGACTCTAACTTCTATTTCTATTACTTGTTCCCGACGATATGCCCGGAAACTCTTGAGACTATGTCCCAAAACGAGGAAAAGAACTAAACTATTCAGTGCAAGCATGCCAAAATAGTTACCATAATGGTAATAATGCTATAAAATGCTATAAAAGCGCGAAATTCTATCGCATTCTACCCCCCTTAAAGAAAAAAAAAGTTACGTCCCCGTAACTCACCGTTTAAAACAATTCGGGGTACTTGCTCTTCATATCTTCCTCGGTTTCCCAAGTGGCTTCTTCGTACTCTTGGTTAGACCAAAGGACCTTTACTAACTTTATATCCTTGTTTCGGGTACTTCGTACCTTAGTGTCCAATATCTTGACGGGTCTTTCTTCATATGTCAGATTTTCATCCAATTGAATTGCTTCCGGTTGCAGTACATGCTTGGAATCCGGGATATATCTCTTGAGTTGTGAAATGTGAAATACATCATGCATCTTCTCAAATTCCATCGGTAAGGCCAGCTTGTAAGCTAACTTCCCGATTCTTTCTAAAATTTCATACGGACCCACATACTTTGGGCTAAGTTTACCCTTTTGCCCGAATCGCATGATACCTTTCGTTGGTGAAACTTTCAGGAAAACTTTGTCACCAACTTTAAATTCATCCTCCCGTCGTTTCTGATCTGCGTAACTCTTATATCTATCTTGGGCTGCTTGAATTCTACTCCGAATCAATTTAACAGTTTTGACTGTCTCTTCTATGAACTCGGTTCCCAAGACAATTTGTTCACTAAGGTCGTTCCAACAAATAGGGCTTCTACATTTTCTCCCATACAGTGCTTCGAAGGGTGCCATTCTGATGCTAGCGTGGTAACTATTGTTATAGGAGAACTCGATAAGGTCCAAGTGATCCTCCCAAGATCCTTGGAAATCGAGTGCACATGCCCTCAACATATCTTCCATCGTTTGATTCGTTCTTTCGGTTTGCCCATCGGTTGCTGGGTGAAACGCTGTGCTCATTTTAAGAGTTGTGCCCAAATTCTCTTGCACCTTCTTCCAGAACTTTGATAAAAATCGAGAGTCACGATCCGAGATGATATCTTTCGGTACTCCATGCAGTCTTACCACATTCTTTATGTAGGTTTTCGCCAGTTGCTTCTTTTTCAAAGTTTCTTTGATGGGTATAAAAACGGCAGACTTAGTTAGTCGATCTACTATCACCCATATGGTGTCGTTACCACTCTTAGCTCTAGGTAAGGCAGTGACAAAATCCATCGATATCGAATCCCACTTCCAGACTGGCACTTCCAGCGGTTGAACTGCCCCCATTGGTCTCTTGTGATCTATCTTCACCTTTTGGCATGTAAGGCACTTTGACACGAATTCCGCAATTTCACGCTTCATATTGGGCCACCAGTAGGCTAATTTTAAATCCTTGTACAACTTATCACCTCCGGGGTGAACAGAGTACGGTGTGTTATGAGCTTCCTCCATTATTCTTTGCTTCAACTCCTCACATTTTGCGGGTATGCACCACCTTCCTTTAAAACGCAAGCTTCCATCGTCAAATACTCTAAAGTCACTCTCCTTAGTTTGATCTAAATTTCCTTTTATCTTATTTAGTTTATCATCCTCCTTTTGTCTTTCCACAATCTCATCAAACAATGTGGGTGCTATCGACATGGCTGCTATCAAGTTTTCCACTTCCCCTTCATACATAACTTCCAAGTTTAACCTTTCAAACTCTCTGCACAGAGTGTCTTCGACCATCAGGGTATTGATTCCATGAGTCGTCTTGCGGCTCAAGGCGTCGGCGACTTTATTGGCTTTTCCTTCGTGGTATTGGATATCCAGATCGTAATCCTTAATTAATTCTAGCCATCTCCTTTGTCTCATGTTCAAATCTTTCTGAGTGAAAATATACTTTAAGCTTTTGTGATCCGTAAATATCTTACACCTTACGCCATAAAGGTAATGTCTCCATATCTTCAGGGCGAACACTATAGCGGCTAGCTCCAAATCGTGAGTAGGGTAATTTGCCTCGTATGGTTTTAGTTGTCTCGATGCATAGGCTACCACCTTTCCATTCTGTTGTAAGACACATCCCAACCCATTCTTTGAAGCATCACTATATACTTCAAACCCCTCGATTCCTTCAGGTAGGGTTAACACCGGTGCGGTTGTCAATCGGTCCTTCAAGGTTCGGAATGCTTCTTCGCAATTTTCATCCCACTCAAACTTCTTTTCCTTCTTCATCAAGTTAGTCATGGGTCTTGCTATCTTAGAGAAATCCTTCACAACCCTTCTGTAGTAGCCCGCTAAGCCCAAAAAGCTTCGAACATCAGTCACGTTCTTAGGAGTAGACCACTCGCTCACTGCCTTGATCTTCTCAGGATCCACACATACTCCTTCCTTCGATACATAGTGCCCCAAGAATGCAACCTTTTCTAGCCAGAATTCACACTTAGAAAACTTGGCATACAATTTGTTTTCTCTTAAGGTCTCCAGGACTGTTCTTAAATGATTAACGTGCTCGTCTTGACTCTTTGAGTACACCAATATATCATCTATGAACACTACCACAAACTTATCCAAGTATTCATGGAACACTCTATTCATCAAGTCCATAAATATAGCTGGTGCGTTGGTTAACCCAAACGGCATAACGGTAAACTCATAATGGCCATAGCGAGTTCGGAAGGCAGTTTTCGACACGTCCTTATCGGCTACTCTCAACTGATGGTAACCGGACCTCAGATCGATCTTTGAGAACACGCAAGCTCCTTTGAGTTGATCGAATAAGTCATCAATTCTCGGTAAGGGATACTTGTTTTTGATGGTCACATTGTTCAACTCCCTATAGTCTATGCACAGCCTAAGGCTCCCATCTTTCTTCCTCACAAATAGCACAGGGGCTCCCCAAGGTGATGCACTAGGCCGGATATAACCTTTATCAAGCAACTCTTGTAATTGGGTTTTTAGTTCACTCATCTCCGCAGGTGCCATTCTATATGGTGCTTTGGAGATAGGGGCTGTCCCAGGTATTAAGTCTATAGTGAACTCAACCTCTCTCTTTGGCGGCATTCCCGAGATCTCATCGGGAAAGACATCAACAAATTCATTGACTATTGGGACATCCGCCAAATTTGTTTCCCTCTTTTCTCCTAGGTCTTGAACACAACAGAAGTATAACGGGTGTCCTTTTGTAACTAGCTTTTTCAGTTTCATGGCAGATATAATCCCAAAGTCTTTGGTTTTGTTGGGGTTCTTATAAGAAATGGGGGTTCCTAAAGGAGTCCTCAAGTACACTCTTTGTGCTTTACAATCTATTTTTCCCTCATACTTGCTTAACCAGTCCATTCCTAAGATAATGTCCAAGCCCCCTAAAGAAATCTCTATAAGGTCAGAAGGAAAGTTAGATTCTCCTATTTGTAATGGCAATTCCCTGTGAAGTCTAGTACAGTTAACTACCTCCCCAATGGGTAGGCATATAGGTATTTGGACTAGCTCCGCCTTAATCAACCCCAACTTTACCACAACAGACTTAGAAATAAAAGAATAGGTTGCACCAGAATCGAAAAGAACTTTAACCATAAAGGAGTTTAGGGAAAATGTACCCGTGATAGTATCAGCTACTTTCTCGCCCTCTTTCTTTCCCATGACGTTCAATCTGCCTGCAGCGTTGTTCCTGTTCTGATGATGGTTATTATCTACCCCTCCTTGCTTAGTGAGGTTGTTTTGGTTGCCCGAATGTCCTCCTGATCTATCGTAGGATTTTCCTTTAGCTTCATTTCTTTCAGCCTCGGGTTTGGAGAAGCACTCGTACGCTCTGTGTCCCTTCTTCTTGCAGTTGTTGCAGGTAACCAGGTTACCCTCGCAGTCTTTCCCAGGATGATTTCGTGGACATTTCTTGCAGAAGTAAGTTCGCCCATTAGCATCAGGCCTTTGTTGTCCTTGCCCTCTCCCTATGTTCTGGTTTCCCTTGTTTCGGAAGTTCCCATTCATTTGTTTCTTGAAATTGCCTTGGTGATTACTTTGTTGGAACTCCTTCCTCTTTTCTCCCACAACACCCTCTCCTTTAGCATTCCGTTGGAAGAGGCTGTATAAGTTCGCAGCCCTTCCGTACACATCATCCAGCCTTGTGAAAGTCTCTCCTCCCAAGTTCATCTTTATCTCCATAGAGAGTCCTTGCTCGAACCTCTGAGCCTTTAGCTCCTCTGTGGCTACCACTTCTGGGGCAAATCTTGACAAGGCGACGAACTTAGCATAATATTCCGCTACGCTCATCTTCCCCATTTTCAAGTCGAAGAATTCGTCAGACTGTTGTTTCTTCAACCAAGCAGGGTAAAATTTGTTCCGGATGCTGGTCTTGAAGGCGTCCCAATTGAATCCAGCGGCCTCGCGGATCGCAGGCCCACTTTCCCTCCACCATAGATCTGCCTCATCCTTCAGGTACAAGGTGGCTTGGTTGACCCTAAGCGCTTCAGGACAGTCTAAAGTATCGAAGATCTTGTCGAATTCCCTTAACCAACTTTCCAGTTGTGATGGGTCAGGGCCCCCTTTAAAATAGGGTGGCTTCACTTGTGCCAACTTTTTGAACATCTCCCCAGCAGGGTCGTTCTGGTCATTGCGATTTACGTTCAAGTTCTCTGCCAATAGTCTTATGGCATCAGCTAGGGCTAGTGTTGTGATCCGGCCTCCCAACTCCTTGGTTCAGAGTGGTAAAATAGTCACCATGGTTCGAACTTGCATCCATGACATGGTTGGATTAGTTATCCAACCTACTCAAGTCCTATTTAATTTTGTCTATTAAATTTTCAGTTTAACTTTGTGTTTAGTAGGGTTCGATCCTTGTTAGTATAAATCGAACCCCTTTTAATTTGTTTGAGTTATTTTAAATTCAGTCAAGTAGTTAGTTAATTAAGGCTAGCAGTAAAATGGCGGCTTGCAAGGAGATCAAAGAAGCAAAGCTGGCAGCCTTGAAACCCTAAAAACCGGCAGCTTTAAAACTCAAAACCGGCAGTATTGGAAGTCCAAAGATGGCAGCTTCAAGATGGCATCCTCAAGATCCAGAGATGGCAGCCTTGAAGATGGCATCCTCAAGATCCAAAGATGGCAAGGTGGCAGCCTCAAGTGCAAACCGGCAGCCCCCTTCAAAGTTTAAAACCGGCAGCCTCTAGGGGAATACAAGAAGTCATCAATACAATCAAAGCTACAAGAAACTTCCAGAATTCAGCTGCCAAGCAAGAGGATTAAAAGAGCAATTAAAAGAGAGACAAAGCAATTAAGAAGACATTAAAATGGAGCTTAAAAGCCGGCTGCCCAAGCTCCTCAAATTCAAATTTTATTATCTTCATTTGCAACCACCATTTCTGATTTCTTAGGATAAGGATTAGACTTTCTAATTACCCTAGCTTATCCTAATTGTACTTATAAATAGTGGCTTGCATATCAATGAAAAATCAGAACTTTTTGAATCAAAAACAAACACTTAAATTTGTCTTGGTTTTTCCTCAAGAAATCCGAAACAATTATCCTTTGCTTGTCTAATTTGTGGCTCAATTAGGCTGTGATCTTAGGAACCTAATTTGTTGAATTTGGTGGTGAAATCTGTATCCAAGTTCACGAATTAAAGCCCAAGTCCTCGAAGTTGGTGGTGTTATTTCTGTATCCATCTTTGAAACTTGATCTATCCTTTACTTTAGTGGCTAGTCCCTTGTAATCTTCTTGTGCTACAACAAGGTTACAACATTTGGTGGCCCATGCAGGTCTAGCCACCTTTCTCCTCCACAAAAACAACCCCTTTCTTTCCTTTACCTCCACGTCAAAAAAAAAAAAAAAAAAAAAAAAACAAAACACACAAAATGTCGAATCCCCCACCCAATTGGCAAGAGTTCATTCAGAAAAATGAAGAAGAGAAGGAGAGCTTAAAGGCTCAAATGGCTGCCATGCAAACTGAAATGGCGGATCTAATGAGGAGACTCATTAGGCAACGAGAAGGTTCACCTACTCGGAGTGAACAAAGCAGTGACCTAGAGCTCGAAGATGAAACTTCAAGAACAAGACCAAACAATGATATCAAGGTTGATATTCCAGAATATGATGGCAAGATTGATGCCGACGAGTTCATCGAATGGTTGAACACGGTGGAAAGAGTGTTCGATTATAAGAATACCCCGGAGGACAAGAAAGTGAAAATCATTGCCTTGAAACTTAGAAAATATGCGTCCACTTGGTGGTCGAATATAAATGCAAAGAGGCAAAGGCAAGGCAAAGACAAGGTCAGAACTTGGCCTAAAATGAAGAAAATGATGAAGAGTAAGTTCTTACCTACTTACTATATTCAAGAGAATTTTCAGAAGTTCCACAAATTGAAACAAGGAACGAAATCAGTAGAGGAGTATGCAAGAGAATTCGAAGGATTGACCATGAAGTGTGATGTTGAAGAGGACGAACCCCAAACTTTGGTTCGTTTTCTTGGCGGTTTGGATCCTCGAATTGCCAATGTTGTCGAACTACACCCCTACTCAACTTTGGAAGAGTTAGTCATTCTAGCTCACAAGGTTGAAGCCCAACAAAAGACCAAAGGGAAAGAGACCTCACGTCCCTTTTCCAAAACAGCCCCTTCCCCATTCAACCGTCCATACCAAACACCCCTCAAAGTAACCTCCTCTAATCCCCCCAAACCACAAAATCAGCCCTCTAATCCTTCTAAACCCCAAAATTCAGCCCAACCCAGAAAATGTTTTCGTTGTCATGGCTTTGGCCATATTGCAACCGAGTGTCCAAATAAGAGAGTAATCTCTTTGATTGAATGTGAAAGAGAAGAACCAGAAGAGGATCATGTTGGCAATGATATTGGAGAATCGGATCAGGAGCAAGATGAAGTGTTCCTAGGACCCGATGAAGGTGAATGTCTAGTTGTTAGGCGTGCCCTAAGCAGCTTGGTCGGCAAGGAAGAGAACTTACAACGAGAGGCAATATTTCACTCCCGTTGTACCATCAAAAACAAGGTATGTACTTTAATTATTGATGGTGGTAGTTGTACAAATGTGGCATCTCAGAATATGGTGGATAAATTGGGACTAAAAACAACTCCTCACAAAAATCCTTATATAATCCAATGGCTTAATCAAGGAAAAGGAATTAAAGTGGATAAGCAAATTCTGATTTCATTTAGCATTGGTAACAATTATCAAGAAGAGTTGTATTGTGATGTAATCCCCATGGATGCGTGTCATTTGTTGCTTGGACGACCTTGGATGTTTGATAGGCGAGTTAATCATGATGGATATAAAAACACTTATTCCTTTGTTAAAAATGGCAAGAAAATTGTGTTAACTCCCTTACCACCACCCAAAACTGCCGCACAACAGGACAATACCCCCTTGCCCACTACTCTTACTACCCTCATCAAGTCTGAATATCATGAGTTCCAACCCCATAAAGGGCTCATTTTAAGTGGACTTGAAGACAGCCCCTCACCTCCAAAAGAACCTCTCCATCCCTTACTTAGTTCCCTCTTTCAAGAATTCCCTAATGTTTTCCCCTCTGAAATGCCGTGTGCATTACCTCCCAAAAGGGACATCCAACACAAAATTGACTTGATTCCCGGTTCTACCTTGCCAAATAAACCTGCCTATAGGACCAACCCTAAGGAGACCGAGGAGATAAGACGGCAGGTTGACGAGTTGTTGTCTAAGGGATTGATTCGAGAGTCCTTGAGCCCGTGTGCATGTCCTACTTTACTTGTTCCAAAGAAAAATGGTGAATGACAATGCCTATAAGGTCGAATTGCCCGGGGACTATGGAGTTTCTTCTACCTTCAATGTTCAAGACTTGTCCCCCTACTTTGATGAATTTGAAGAATTGCCAAGTTTGAGGTCAAACTCTTCAAAAGCCGGGGAGGATGTTGTGATCCGGCCTCCCAACTCCTTGGTTCAGAGTGGTAAAATAGTCACCATGGTTCGAACTTGCATCCATGACATGGTTGGATTAGTTATCCAACCTACTCAAGTCCTATTTAATTTTGTCTATTAAATTTTCAGTTTAACTTTGTGTTTAGTAGGGTTCGATCCTTGTTAGTATAAATCGAACCCCTTTTAATTTGTTTGAGTTATTTTAAATTCAGTCAAGTAGTTAGTTAATTAAGGCTAGCAGTAAACTGGCGGCTTGCAAGGAGATCAAAGAAGCAAAGCTGGCAGCCTTGAAACCCTAAAAACCGGCAGCTTTAAAACTCAAAACCGGCAGTATTGGAAGTCCAAAGATGGCAGCTTCAAGATGGCATCCTCAAGATCCAGAGATGGCAGCCTTGAAGATGGCATCCTCAAGATCCAAAGATGGCAAGGTGGCAGCCTCAAGTGCAAACCGGCAGCCCCCTTCGAAGTTTAAAACCGGCAGCCTCTAGGGGAATACAAGAAGTCATCAATACAATCAAAGCTACAAGAAACTTCCAGAATTCAGCTGCCAAGCAAGAGGATTAAAAGAGCAATTAAAAGAGAGACAAAGCAATTAAGAAGACATTAAAATGGAGCTTAAAAGCCGGCTGCCCAAGCTCCTCAAATTCAAATTTTATTATCTTCATTTGCAACCACCATTTCTGATTTCTTAGGATAAGGATTAGACTTTCTAATTACCCTAGCTTATCCTAATTGTACTTATAAATAGTGGCTTGCATATCAATGAAAAATCATAACTTTTTGAATCAAAAACAAACACTTAAATTTGTCTTGGTTTTTCCTCAAGAAATCCGAAACAATTATCCTTTGCTTGTCTAATTTGTGGCTCAATTAGGCTGTGATCTTAGGAACCTAATTTGTTGAATTTGGTGGTGAAATCTGTATCCAAGTTCACGAATTAAAGCCCAAGTCCTCGAAGTTGGTGGTGTTATTTCTGTATCCATCTTTGAAACTTGATCTATCCTTTACTTTAGTGGCTAGTCCCTTGTAATCTTCTTGTGCTACAACAAGGTTACAACAGCTAGGTTATCCGCCATCCTCTTTCTCCTCCTAAATAAAAGGGAAACCTATTTAGTTTTGCCAAATTAGCTTTGGATAGGTCATTAACTGACTATCCCTACTAATAAATCTAATTCATATGGTCTAGAAAATAGGCATGAAGCTATCAATCTATCATAGCGAACACATAATTTAAGCAAGAAAATTAACAAACAAAATAGAATAAAAGAGATTCCCATAGCGCGGTGTTAAGTGCTCGGTTTGAACATTGATATTTAATCTTTATAAATTCTAAGTTTTTATTAATTTGTAGCAATAGAGACCCCTAACTATACTCCTCTATTTTGAAACGTCCACAACTTAGTAATAAGTAAATGAATAATGAATAAATGAATAAAAGAACAACTTCGTACGACTCAAAGTATTATTGTTATTATTTTTTTTTATTTATTTATTTTTTTTTATTATTACATACTAAAAATGACTATTATCGTGCTTGTCTGCCTTCTCCTGATAAACACTGGGATCAAAATCTTCGTCACTGTCTTCCTCTTCAGAACTTTCATTCATTCCCAGTTCTTCTTCATCGAGGGTTGTCGCAGGATCTCCGTTTGGAATCTCATATGCGTCCACCAGGTAGTCATCTTCTAAGTCCGATTCTATTGGTCTCATATGCGCTTGATAGACTTTCTGCTTCTCTTCCCACGTAGTCGCCGTAAGGTATGCGGTTAAGATAGCTTTCGTCTCCTCTGTTTTACCTGCTCTTAAGACTGCTAGTTGTGCTTCTTCTATTCCTTTCTTATTGTTGTTTATATTAATGCTAACCTGACTCGATGCAGTATTTTCAATTTTTCCTTGTTTTTCGTTCCACTCACTCTCAAGTTTTATTAGCCACTTTCGTAGACCATTTCCTAACATATACTCGTCCGGGTAGGCGAGACTGTTGAATTGTCCAGCAAACATGATTATTGGTGCTTTAAAATACTGAAAGACTGGTGTAAACGGTTCTTTCTTTGGTAAATAATGTAAGCACATGGCGGCAATGTAGGCCTGGGTGACATCGTTTACTCTATTCTCTTCTAGAAATATGTCAAACACATATGCTGTTATCTTGTTTAAATATTCAATGATTGTTTCATTATCTTTCTTGATTAGGTGCTCATTAGGTGGGTTTCTTGGAGGAAACAACATCTGTACGTATGAAAGTGCATGTGATCCCACGCAATACCAATTTCCAAAAGGAATAAAATAAAAAAAATAAATAAATAAAACAACAATATGTTACTAACATATAATCACTGAACACACACACAGTCACTATCATCATCATATATAACAAACAGCCACAATACGATTCACGTTAATACCCTTCCCAAATCCTCACTAAAGTTAATTTAGAAAATCTTATTTTGCAAATCAAAATATATTAAAATAAAATTTTGACGTTTAGAAAAAAAAATTTGGATCAAAACCTGAGGCTCTGATACCACTTTGTAACACCCCAATAATTCTCACTAGTTTATAAATCATTCTTTCAAGAAATATTGAGAATTATTAAGGCATTATCGCCACGTGTGGAAACGCATCGGCTTACTCAGAATTTTGCAGCGGAAATAAAACAATACTAAATTTAAAATAAATCTAAAACTTATTACAACTTGGAACCACTGAGGCCCTTAAATTTATTTAATCAACTTAAACGAAATAAATCCAACTTTATAAATTAAAAAGTCTAAAATAACCAAAACTAAAACGTTAAATTATTTTTAGAAAATATTTTATAAAATGTAATAAGTTCAGAAATTTCACTCGTCACTCAAGCCCAAAATCATCCCTGTAAACCTGCACAAAGTTACCTTGACCCTGAACGACTGCTCACCAATAATTGGGTCATCACAGGGTCAAGATATCAACAAGACCAAATTGTACGGTGTCAGCAAAGCTGAGTACGGCAATTAAATAAGCACACAGATCTATTGCATACAACAATTATATTCTCTAGCTACGGTGAGTAATTAGTGATTATTTCCTTGTTAACACATTTACTATTAAGTGGCCCTCTAGAGCCGAAGCCAGTGTAAGCACCAGGCGAGTTGTCTATGCCTATGAGGTGACAATGGGAGCTACCCACGTCACAAATAAAGGAATGAGCTCAATCCGCTAATGGAACACGTGGATCCTACGGTTCCCTTAAAGTCACGAGTCCTGCCGTGACCCCAACCCACATCTATGCCAATACCCACGACGTGCACTTGTCGAGAGTTTTAATGCTTACCCGAATCTTTCACTTTAAGTGATTAGTGTCTTGAGAGTTATTACACATAACAAGCACACACATACAATTCACATAACACTTGTTTTAATTATTGTTCAGATAAAACACACTGAACTCTTGTCTATTAACGAGATTCCCATTAAGAACATATGTCCTAAGTGGTATCCCAAAGCTATTTAAGGGCATGAAATATTCGGAGAACCTATTCACGCACCAATAATAATAAACTTGAAGGGACAACTTGTCCGTATTTAAATAAACTGCTATTAAAGAAGCATGAGATATTCAAAGAACCTATTCATGCATTATCCTTCCTTAAAATCAGGAACATGAAATAATCTTTCCTATTCTTTTCTTGATCAGTTTGCAAACACAAGTTATACAAACAACTAAAATCACCACAATAAATCATGTTCCACAGAATCACATAATCGACAGTCAGGACAGAAATATGCAAAATCCTAACATGATACTACGTCTGAAAGCCTATTAACTGCGCGTACCTTGAATAAACCTGGTGGTACTCCACCTTTCCTTTCAGAACTCGCCTAAGTAATATTCCTCGCCTAAAATATAAAGACGAGAATATTAAACTTGAGTCCTAAAAATATCCAGCAGCTCTAACCTATCCTAAGACTTTCCATAAATTACCCGAAGATACTATTAACTACTTAATCAATTGTATAAATACATTCTTTAATCCAAGATTTTAAAAGAAAATAAATAATTCAAATAATTTTTTTTTTTTTATTAATCTTGTACATATGCGTGTACATACATACATACATATATATATATATATATATATATATATATATATATATATATATATATATATATATATATATATATATATATATATATATATATATATATATATATATATATATATATATACACGCATATACAGAGTACATATATGCATATACAAATGTGTATACTCAATAGCAAGTTAGCAAGCACGGTGCTACCTACGGCGGCTCGGCAGACAGCGGCAGGCGGCGGCAATGGCCAGACGGCGCTCCGGTGACGCGACGTCGAGGTGGTGCTTCGTCCGGTGGTACCGAGTGCCTCGCGAACAGAGATGGCTCTGTTTTCCTTTTTCTTTTTTTTTTTTTTTTTTTTTTTTAAGAAAACCCCACGAACCACCACAACAGGGCTGGCCGTGGCAGGTGGTGGAAGCGGTGATTAGTAGTGGTGTTGGAGGTTGTAGGCAGGTGGTGGTTGGGTGGTTAAAGGTTGAAGATGATGATGGTTATGGAGATTTGAGTTTAAATTTGTAAAATTTTTTTTTTCTTGTTTTCTTCTTGATTCACGGTGAGGAAGAGAGAGAGAGTGAAATTTTCTTTTTTTTTTTTTCACTTTTTGCTTTTTGACCTAATTTGGTTCATCTAGGGTATTTATATTGTTATGTGTTTAGGGTTTCTCAATGGGTTGGGCCTGTGGCAACCCTTTTAAGCCCTTATTAATTTAAACACTGAATCTATTTATTATTTATCTATTTAAATTATTCCCGGATGATAATTAAAACCTTTATTAAATGTTACCCACAATTTTCGTAAAAACGATTTCAAACATATAAATCATTTATATTTACATAAAATAAAATATTTAATTTATTTTATTAATTCTAATCCCGAAAATATTCGTTATGGGTATAAAACCATATATTTTCGTATAAATAATTCTATATTAAAGTGTAAAAATTACGGGGGATTACATTACCGTCCTCCCAT
Source organism: Salicornia ramosissima (assembly GCA_951394345.1). Lineage (NCBI taxonomy): Eukaryota > Viridiplantae > Streptophyta > Magnoliopsida > Caryophyllales > Amaranthaceae > Salicornia > Salicornia ramosissima. Next base: position 30,827,917 of record OX596236.1, on the reverse strand, counting down.
ATGGCCGACGGTAAAAGTAACAAACGGATGTTAAAATGTCGACTAAATTTTTTTGAATACTCCGTCTTTTTAACGTCGGTCACAATGGACGCTAATTTTTATAAAAGCGGAAGTTAATTTAATTTTTACTTTCAAAAAATGATACATCCACAACGCCGATTATAACGGACGGTAAAAGTTTTGGCGGACGCTAATTCAAAAATAACGCCTGCTATAATAGCGGACGGTAAATAGCGGACGGCAGAAACGCGGATTCTTTTAGTGATAGGGAATTTGTGACAACTGTCCCTGGCTCTCCAGATGGTGACATCTGTCCAAGGGGTGTTTTCGGAGTTTATGGGAATTCTAGGGGTATTTTGGTAATAAGGATCTTATTGGGCTTGAGGCCTAAAAATTTAGCCCCTCGCATCACATGTTGCTCGGATCGACTGGGAGAGTGCATGCCATGCAAAGATATCTCGCCTAGGTTCGGCCCCTGGGGGCTAAAACGTATTCTTTGTGCCTTCATTCTTGAGATAAAGGTGAATTCCATTTTTTGGACAAAGGAGTAAGCCCTTGGTATTCAGTGTCTGGATGGGAAGTGTCTCTTATCCTTGGTCGAGGGGTGAGCCCCTCGCACCGAGTAGTTACCAAGAAAGAGGGTGATCGAACCTCGTCATTGTCCGAGGGGTGAACCCTGGCACTCAATGGAGGGTGAACCTCAGCATTGGCCGAGGGGTGAGTCCCTGGCAATTACTTGTTTAGACGGAGGGTGAGTCCTTGGCCGAGGGGTAAGTCCCTAACACTTAGTTGTTTGGACGGAGGTTGATCCCCGTCCTTGGCCGAGGGGTGAACCCCTGACACTTGTTAAAGTATTGCAAGAAAGAAAATCTGAAATAATACTTTTTATTATTTGAGGTGGTCAAAGTTACAAGTGTTTACAATTTGCATTACAAAATATCCTGATCTATGTTGTCGACTCAGCATGTTGTTGTTGTCCGTTGATTGTAGGTGACTCTCGTCCTTGTCACTTGTTGCCACCGTTGTGCCCCTTTTTTAGGACTATCTGTCGAACACCAAGGGCAGTTGAAGTGGATCGGCTTTTAGGAGGGGGGTAGACCCAAACCTTTCCCAGGTTCGGCTCCTGGGGGACGGTCGACTCAAACACTTCCTAGCTTTGAGGTGCCCCATATTTGACTCAAGGGGTCCTCTCTAGTTGGTCAGCTCCTCGTTAAGACATTGATTACCCTCTATAGGGGTCGTTTCCGGCCGCCTACGTCTCACAAGTTGTTTTGAATGCTCGTTAACGCCGTACATCAATACGGTCTAGTAGGAGTCACCACCATGCGTTTATACGGTCCACGGACACCGAAGAAGTACCAATGCCAGGAGCAATTGGCCCCATATGGTCGTGCACCAGAGTATGGGTTCAGGGACAAGTTACGAGCCAATCGTGCATTGGGCTCGCCCGCTGTGAGCGGTCTCTACTAGGTCTCTTTTTTGTGGTCGTATTATTATTAATCCCGAATACAGAAATATTTCAGATTATATCCTACAGAGGCGCATATCACTAGGTGGGTTTGAATTATTTGCAGATTAAGACTAATTATTATGACCACTTTGATTAGATCCGTATTAAAGGCCCCTAAGATCAAATTGGTCCAAAGTTAATAAAATATACATGAGATAAAATAAAATATGTACATAATATTGGTAAGATAAAATAAAATGAAATGAAATGAAATGAAATAAAATCATATGAGATAAAATAAAATGAGATCATATGAAATAAAATCAAGTCAAATAAAATAAAAAAAGTAACAAAAATAAAACAAAAGAAACTAAGAAAATCAAGTCATATGCAACCAACACTAACCAACTTGGCTTCGGACCAAAAAATCACCTGCAAGAATTTTTTTTCAAATTTTTTCTAGTATTTTTCCATGAAACTAGACACAATAAGCTTCATAATGGATACTCACACGACTCTTAACGCATTTCCAACATTCCTGTAAAAGTCTGCAAAGTTAGAGAGGCAAAACTGGAAATTACAGCGAATGGTGACCAATTTATGTTCAAACCAAAATAATGCCTGAAATAAAATTTCATAAAATTTTTGTGACATTTTTATATCAAAATAGACATCATAGACTTCAAAATGACTATCCACAAGACTATCAACTCAATTCCAATAGTCCTGTAAAATTTAACAAAGATAACGAATCATAACTGGAAATGCAAAATCAGCACAGCGAAATCATGACGAGGCTGCATCGGAACCAAGAAAAAGTCTAGGAGAAATTTTCTTATGATTTTTCTGATATTTTTCTGTAAAACTAGACATCATAGGCTTGAAAATGACGATTCACGCGACTTGTAATACATTACCAATAATCCTAGAAAAATCGTCAAATTTGCAGCACTGGACACAAAACCGAGAAGATGAAATGATATGTAATCGAATTATAACTTGCACAATAATGAGTAAAATTGTAACGACCCAGGTTTATTGGTATTTTTGTCATCGATTTATTTATATTTATGTGATTTATTTTGGACTATTTATTTTTATTTTATGTGAATAATATCGATTAAATTCGATTATTTGTATTTTTGGTTGATTATTATTTATTTTATTATTATTTAATTAATTAGAATTTTTATTATTTAATTTTCTAATTAGTTAATTAATATTTTTGGGCCAAATGCGATTTAAGCATGATTAGTCATGCAAGAGTGCAATTAGCCCAATTATTTATCGAAAGCCCAATTAGGCCCATTTTCCTTGCTATGGCCGGTTATTCCCTTGTGATTAGTGGCTTATTTTCCACTTGCCTCATGTTCACACCTTGATCACTTCTATAAATAGAAGGTGATTGTAAGGCTTAGGATCCATTTGCTCATTTGCTCATCCTTTGCCATCAAAAGTTTAGACACAAAACTCCCTCCATTTGCCATCATATCACACGCCTATTTTGGCTCAAATTTCCCATCAATTGTTCATTAACCTTTTAAACCCAAAACTTAAAGATTCATATCCCATTGATCTTTAAGTGATTAAACACCCATTTATCTTCATCTTTTGTGATCAAGATCATTAGTTTAGGTTGGGTTCCGGGTTGTGGCGTGATTGAGTTTGGTTCGTGAGGTAGCCGTGTGGTTCGTGGTGGTGCACGTGCTCGTGTGGTGGCCGTGTTCGTGGTGGCAGCCGTGTGTGTTCGTGGTCTGGCCGTGCGGTGGTGCACGTTGTTCGTGCTGTGTGCGTGACTGTTGGGCCGTGTGGTTCCATTTCCGGGCAGCGAGTTTTTGTGTGTTAATTTGTGTTTAATCTTCATTAAGGTAACATACTATCTCAACCTAGTTTGTATACCTTGATTCATAGTGTAGATTAGATGTTTAGATTAGACCGAATTGATGAATATCACCCTTGTTTATGCGTGAACTTGGGCTGATTTTGGGGAGTTGTTTTATGATGTTCTTGCCATGATTCTATGTATATTATGTTTACTTTTGATAATTTCATGTTTGTTGATAATTATGTTCAAGTTTTGATGCATGTAAGTTGATTAATTGTTGATTGAACATTGTAGTTTCATGCGTGAATTTTGATGACAAGTATATGGATGATTTCTTGATTGGTTTCTTGAATCTTGATTGAGTTCTTGATTAAGTTCTTGAATCTTGATTGAGTTCTTGATTGGTTTCTTGAATCTTGGATTAAGTTCTTTATGAGTTTTGTTAAGTTCTTTATGATTTCTTGGTCGAGTTTTGAAAGTTAAAGAAAGTTAAAGAATGATATATGAGGTTCCAAGATTTGTTGATTTACATGTTATTCTTGAGTCAAGGCGTAACATGCAACTTCAGATTAACTAAGAATGTAAATTTCGATTAAAGATTAGCTTGATTTTACTATTAAGAATTGGGTTAAGACGTTGCCCCTATCCTATCCACGGTATTGGGATAGTTGGTAGTCTTACTATGTCGTCTTTGGATATGGATTTCCCGTAAGATGGGTTTCATGGGGTTGGGAGTAAGATTCTCAATCCTAGCATAGTAGAAAGTTTGTTCGCGTAAGATGCGTTCGTACGTGCGTAGTCCGGTCTAATATGTAAATGATTGCGCCAAAGTTTAAGTATGTTAATTAATGGTTAAGGTTAGTCGAGTCAACATGATTACTTGTTGTTGTTATGATTATTGATATTATGATGTGTGGTTCGCATGTTGGTGTTGGTATGTTTGATTTATGCTATGACCATGTGTATCCCCGTTAGGGTGGGACAATTATGTTACTCGCCACTGACGGTGGACTGTTGTTATTTTTCAGGTAATTTTGATGATGAGATCCTTGCTTAGCTTTGGGTTAGGCGAGTGCCGTTGTTACTTATGCTTAATTTTTTTTTGTTGTATTATGATTTTTAGTTGGACTCAGTTGTATTTTACAATTTCTAACTCTGACATTTATTTTGGAGTTAATACTGTTTGTAGTAGTAGTGATATTTGGGTTTAGATATGTACAATCTTGTGGGTGTTGTACTTTTGGATTTAGTATATAATAAATTTGAGGTTTTGTTTTAATTTTTAAGTATGTTAGAACTGACTATTCGACTCGTCGGTTTCTTCTGCGCCGGTTTAAGCGAGTCGGGTCGTCACAGTTGGTATCAGAGCCGAATAGGTTTTAAGTGAAGTTATAGGATTTGAGTTAAACCCGGGAGTTGAGAGCTTTATCTTTCCCGAGTGATAAACCCAAATTAAGGTTAAGTAGCCGGGAGAAGAGTTCGGGTAGAAGAACCGGGATAAGACTCTTTTTCTATTCTTTTTCTTTTGATTTTGTGTACTTGACTGTGGTGGGGATATGTATAACTGACACTGTTCTTTGGTATGTCTTTGTTTTATTGCGTTGCAGCATGTCTACGCCTCGCCGATTGAGTACGGGACGATAGAGGTTACGAGCGCTCGAGGAGGCGATCCTTACGTTGGCGCATCATAGTCGTCATACGCCTAGTACGCAGTCGACGTTCGATCGTATCGCACGTCATCGACCTCCGACCAACGATGGGGTTGCCGACCCTACTATCCTGGAGAGTTGGATTCGCGAGACGGGGAAGCTCTTCGACGCGACGTTTTGCCCCGAGCACGAGAAGGTGCAGATCGCCGCCTACTATCTACGTGGAGAGGCCGATAACTGGTGGACCATAGCTAAGGACGCATGCTTGCCCTTACATTCGATGTCGTGGATCGAGTTCGTAGATAAGATCCAGGAGAGATTCTACCCCGACGAGTTGCGGTGGCAGAAGCAGGAGGAGTTTCTTACTCTTACTCAGGGTAAGATGACAGTTCAAGCGTACACCGACAAGTTCACGGAGTTATCGAGGTTCGCTACGTCTGTAGTTCCATCAGAGAAGGAGCGGGTCAAGCGCTACATCAAAAAGCTAGATCCGAGGATTCGCGTTCACGTGATTAGCAGTAGAGCGAAGACATTTCAGTAGGCCTACGAGGTGGCATTCGAGATTCAGGCATCGACGATCGAGGAGGATGCGAGCAAGAAGAGGACCCAGGTCCCAGCGACGTCATCTTCTTTTAAGAAGCCTCGATTTAGTGCTCCTAGCAGGACCCCTCCGACCACGAGTTCACATAAGGGTTCCGACGGCTCGAGATGCAGAGGATGCGGCAGGGACTTCCATCCAGGGAAGCGGTGTGACGGTTCGCCCATAGCTTGTTTTATCTGCAGGAAGGAAGGCCATAAGGCGTCAGTTTGCCCCGAGAGGAAGCCAGACACCGAGATCAAGCAGCTTCCGGCACCGACTAAGACTCCGGTGATAAACCGAGTCTACTGTATGATTGAGGTAGAGGCCGAGGTTCAGCCCGACGTTGCCTCAGGTAGATTTCTTGTCTCTATTGTGTTAGCCTTTGTTTTATTTGATTCTGGTGCTACTGTCTCTTTTGTGGCTAGTAGTTTTGCCTCGAGGTCTAATCTTCGTGGCAGCATTCCTGTTAGTTCTGTTATAACTCTCCTGTCTGGAGAGGATTTTATTTGTCAGCACGAGTTCCGAGGAGTGCCTATCGTGATAGCTGGGGAGCAAGCGACGGCCGATCTGAAGGAGTTCACGCTGATGGAGTTCGATGTTATTCTTGGTATGGACTGGCTGTCGAAGTATCGAGCGATCATTCGTTGCCGAGATCAGTCAGTGACATTCCGAGGATTGCAGGGCAACCGAGTTACCTACTCTGGGTTCGTCCTTAAGAAAGGAATTAAGGTAATCTCAGCCTTGAAGATGAGGAAACATCTCCAGAAGGGCGATATGGTGTACTTATGTCAGGTAAGGGACTTGACTGAGGAGCGTCTGTTGGACGATATACCTGTAGCGAAGGATTTCAGAGACGTATTTCCTGATGAGCTACCATGAGTTCCACCCGAGCGCGACGTCGAGTTTCATATCTACTTAGCACCCGGGACAACGCCGATTTCGAAGGCACCTTACCGGATGGCACCATCGGAGTTGCAAGAGTTAAAAACGCAGCTCCAAGATTTGATCGACATGGGCTTCATTAGGCTGAGCGTTTCTCCATGGGGAGCACCCGTGCTCTTTGTGAAGAAGAAAGATGGTAGTATGCGCCTGTGCATAGACTACCGAGAGTTGAATCGGGTAACTATCAAGAATAAGTACCCGTTGCCTGGGATTGAGGACCTGTTCGATCAGTTACGAGGAGCAGGAGTGTTTTCGAAGATAGATCTTCGATCTGGATATCATCAGATTCCAGTTAAGAAAGAAGACATCCCGAAGACCGCTTTTCGTACGAGATACGGCCACTACGAGTTCGAGGTGATGCCCTTTGGCCTCACTAATGCGCCAGCCGTGTTCATGGACCAGATGAACCGGACTTTCCATCACTTACTCGATAAGTGCGTCGTAGTATTTATAGACGATATCTTAGTCTATTCGAGAGATGAGTCTGAGCATGCGGAGCATCTCCGGATGGTACTAGAGATATTACGTTGGAATAAGTGGTTTGCGGGACTCTCCAAGTGTGAGTTCTGGCTTCGCGAAGTAGCATTTCTGGGTCACATAATTAGGAAAGAAGGCATTAAGTTAGACCCGGCAAAAGTTAAGGCTGTAGTTGAATGGAGTAGCTCGAGAAATGTGGCGGAGGTTCGTAGTTTTCTGGGATTGGCCGGATACTATCGACGATTCGTCCAGGACTTCTCCAAGACTGCTAGGCCGATGACTAGTCTCCTGCAGAAGGAGATCCGATTCGTTTGGACGGAGGCTTGCGAGCAAGCATTTCAGCAGTTGAAACGGAGATTAGTCTCTGCTCCTATTCTTACCCTTCCGAACGATGAGGAGGATTTCGAGGTCTATAGTGATGCATCTAAGAGTGGCCTAGGATGTGTGCTCATACAAGGCGGGAAGGTCATCGCTTACGCATCAAGGCAGCTGAAGGTGCACGAGCGTAACTATCCCACGCATGACTTGGAGCTAGCAGCTGTGGTGTTCGCGCTTAAGATTTGGAGGAACTATATCTATGGTGGTTTGTGTAGAGTATTCACGGATCATAAGAGTCTCAAGTACATCTTTAATCAGAAAGACCTCAATATGAAGCAGAGACGATGGCTTGAGCTTATTAAGGAATACGACCTGACGCTTAACTATTGCGAGGGCAAGGCGAACTTAGTCGCTGACGCACTGAGTCGCAAGAATCGATTCAGCTTCAGTAGAAGTCGTAGTTCCGTCAGATTTCGTCTGACATCTATGAGTGCTGAGCCTGAATTACTTCAGGAATTGCGCGAGGGTCAGCAGAATGGTCCGCAGTTGGCTAGGATTCGAGAGGCTTTACCGCAAGGAAAAGCCGTAGGTTTCGAGATCCCTTCTGATGGTAGTCTGCGATTTCGAGGGAGGTGGTGTGTACCGAACAGTTCTGATCTTAGGAACAGAATTATGTATAAGGCACATAACTCGCCCTACTCTGTTCATCCTGGAGGTAACAAATTGTACCAGGACCTTAAGGGCCAATTCTGGTGGCCTAAAATGAAGAGGGATGTAGCAGAGCTCGTAGCTCGATGTTTAGTCTGTCAGAAGGTTAAAATCGAGCATCAGAGACCTGGAGGTCTGTTGCAGCCACTACCGATTCCGACCTTGAAATTTGAGTTGGTATCTATGGACTTCGTGGTTAGCCTACCTACTTGTAATGGTATGAATGCCATTTGGGTAATAGTGGATAGGTTGACCAAGGTCGCTAGATTCATACCGATGAAGATGACCTAGTCTATGGAGCGCCTGGCAGAGGCTTATACCCAGGATATTATCCGACTTCACGGAGTTCCAAGGGTGATCGTTTCTGATCGGGATTCGAGATTTCTGTCTTGTTTCTGGAAATCAGTTCAGGAAGCCTTTGGGACGAAGTTGAAGCTGAGCACCGCTTTTCACGCGGCGACAGATGGTCAGACTGAGAGGAACATCCAGACTCTGGAGGATATGTTACGAGCATGTACTCTGGAGTACCATCAGTCTTTGGTACGTATGCTCTGTTTGGTAGAGTTCTCCTATAATAATAGCTACCACTCCAGCATCGATATGGCTCCGTACAAGGCCCTGTATGGCAGGAAATGTCGGAGTCCGATTTGTTGGAATGATATCAGTGATACTGTGGCTTTAGGACCTGAGATGGTATGAGATACCGTAGAGAAGGTCCGAGTCATTCGGTCTAAGATGCAGGCCGCTCAGAGTCGTCAGAAATCCTACGCTGATAATCGACGTAGACCGCTGGCTTTCGAGGTAGGTGACAAAGTCTTGCTTAAGGTTTCACCATTCAAAGGAGTGGCACGCTTTGGTCAATAGGGGAAACTTCGACCGAAATACGTGGGACCTTACGAGATACTAGAACGAGTTGGGGAGGTGGCATTTCGATTGGCATTACCACCTAGTCTGTCTAGTGTTCACGATGTGTTCCATGTTTCCCAGCTAAGGAAATATGAACATGATCCTACCCACATCATCCCAGTGGAGTCGGCCACGTTTGAGCCGAATCTGACTTTCGAGGAGCGACCCGTCCAGATCTTGGATCGGGAAGTGAGGACCCTCCGGCGTGAGCAAGTCCAGCTTGTCAAGGTGTTGTGGAGAAATCAACACCATGAGGAGGTGACTTGGGAGACAGAGGCGTCCATGAGGTAGAAGTACCCGGAGTTTTTTTTGGGTCAACAATCTCCTTTGCCTTAAATTTCAGAACGAAATTTCTTTAAGGAGGGGAGGTTGTAACGACCCAGGTTTATTGGTATTTCTGTCACCGATTTATTTATATTTATGTGATTTTATGTATGGTCCAAAATTTATTTTGGACTATTTATTTTTAATATCGATTAAATTTGATTATTTGTATTTTTGGTGGATTATTATTTATTTTATTATTATTTAATTAATTAGAATTTTTATTATTTAGTTTTCTAATTAGTTAATTAATATTTTTGGGCCAAATGCAATTTAAGCATGATTACTCATGCAAGAATGCAATTAGCCCAATTATTTATCGAAGGCCCAATTAGACCCATTATCCTTGCTATGGCCGGTTATTCCCTTGTGATTAGTGGCTTATTTTGCCACTTGCTTCATGTTCACACCTTGATCACTTCTATAAATTGAAGGTGATTGTAAGGCTTAGGATCCATTTGCTCAATTGCTCATCCTTTGCCATCAAAAGTTTAAACATAAAACTCCCTCCTTTTGCCATCATATCACAAGCCTATTTTGGCTCAAATTTCCCATCAATGGTTCATCAACCTTTTAAACCCAAAACTTAAAGATTCATATCCCATTGATCTTTAAGTGATTAAACACCCATTTATCTTCATCTTTTGTGATCAAGATCATTAGTTTAGGTTGGGTTCCGGGTTGTGGCGTGATTGATTTTGGTTCGTGAGGTGGCCGTGTGGTTCGTGGTGGTGCACGTGCTCGTGTGGTGGCCGTGTCCGTGGTGGCAGCCGTGCGTGTTCATGGTCTGGCCGTGCGGTGGTGCACGTTGTTCGTGCTGTGTGCGTGACTGTTGGGTCGTGTGGTTCCATTTCCGGGCAGCGAGTTTTTGTGTGTTAATTTGTGTTTAATCTTCATTAAGGTAACATACTATCTCAACCTAGTTTATATACCTTGATCCATAGTGTAGATTAGATGATTAGATTAGACCGAATTGATGAATATCACCCTTGTTTATGCGTGAACTTGGGCTGATTTTGGGGAGTTGTTTTATGATGTTCTTGCCATGATTCTATGTATATTATGTTTACTTTTGATAATTTCATGTTTGTTGATAATTATGTTCAATTTTTGATGCATGTAAGTTGATTAATTGTTGATTGAACATTGTAGTTTCATGCGTGAATTTTGATGACAAGTATATGGATGATTTCTTGATTGGTTTCTTGAATCTTGATTGAGTTCTTGATTGGTTTCTTGAATCTTGGATTAAGTTCTTTATGAGTTTTGTTAAGTTCTTTATGAGTTCTTGGTCGAGTCTTGAAAGTTAAAGAAAGTTAAAGAATGATATATGAGGTTCCAAGATTTATTGATTTACATGTTATTCTTGAGTCAAGGCGTAACATGCCACTTAAGATTAACGAAAAATGTAAATTTCGGTTAAAGATTAGCTGGATTTTACTATTAGACGCCTAATATTAGAGTAAGATTCTAAGAATTGGGTTAAGACGTTGCCCCTATCCTATCTGCGGTGTTGGGATAGTTGGTGGTCTTACTATGTCGTCTTTGGATATGGATTTCCTGTAAGATGGGTTTCATGGGGTTGGGAGTAAGATTCTCAATCCTGGCATAGTAAAAAGTTCATTCGCGTAAGATGCGTTCGTACGTGCGTAGTCCGGTCTAATATGTAAATGATTACGCCAAAGTTTAAGTATGTTAATTAATGGTTAAGGCTAGTCGAGTCAACATGATTACTTGTTGTTGTTATGATTAATGATATTATGATGTGTGGTTCGCATGTTGATGTTGGTATGTTTGATTTGATTGTTTTATTTATGCTATGACCATGTGTATCCCCGTTAGGGTGGGACAGTTATGTTACTCGCCACTGACGGTGGACTGTTGTTATTTTTCAGGTAATTCTGATGATGAGGTCCTTGCTTAGCTTTGGGTTGGGCGAGTGCCATTGTTACTTATGCTTTTTTTTGTATTATGATTTTTAGTTGGACTCAGTTGTATTTTACAATTTCTAACTCTGACATTTATTTTGGAGTTAATACTGTTTGTAGTAGTAGTGATATTTGGGTTTAGATATGTACAATCTTGTGGGTGTATGTTGTACTTTTGGATTTAGTATATAATAAATTTGAGGTTTTGTTTTAATTTTTAAGTATGTTAGAACTGACTATTCGACTCGTCGGTTTCTTTCGCGCCGGTTTAAGCGAGTCGGGTCGTCACAAAAATAACTAGCAATTAAATGAGTTTGGAAATAAAATAAATATATGATTTAGGAAAAAAAATTCGTAAGCTTAGGGTAAGCATAAACCTGTAAGCAAAGTAAGTGGATTAAGGGTAGGCATAAACCCTTAGAGGAATTCTTGTAAACTTAGGGTAAGCATAAACCTGTAAGTGAATTAAGGGTATGCATAAACCCTTAGAGGAAATTTTGTAACATTAGGGTAAGTATAAACCCGTGAGAAAAGTAAGTGAATTAAGGTTAGGCATAAATCCTTAGAGTGATATTTGTGAGCTTAGGGAAAGCATAAACCCTGTGAGAAAAGTACTTGTGAGTGAAGAAGTGTGTGTCTGATGAGAAGCTCCCACTTTAACTGAGTCTAGAGAGGCAAATATTCTCGTAAGAAGAAAGTCAAAGTATTGTGGCTAGGGAATTAAGGGTAAACCCTTAGAGGGAATAGGGTAAGCATAAACCCGTGAGAAAAGTAAGTGAATTAAAGGGTAACCATAAACCCTTAGAGTGATATTCTTGTAAACTTAGGGTAAGTATAAACCCGTGAGAAAAGTAAGTGAATTAAAGGGTAACCATAAACCCTTAGAGTGATATTCTTGTAAACTTAGGGTAAGTATAAACCCGTGAGAAAAGTAAGTGAATTAAGGGTTGGCATAAACCCTTAGACTGATATTTGAGAGCTTAGGGTAAGCATAAACCCTGTGAGAAAAGTACTTATGAGTGAGGGAAAAGGAAGTGTGTGTCTGATGAGAAGCCCCCAATTTGACTGAGTCTGGAGAGATGTATGCCCTTGCAAGGCGAAAGTCAAAGTATTATGGTTGTGGCGAGGCAATAAAATTTATAAGATACAGAAGCAAAGATATCAAGGAAAAACTATACATAGTCATATAAGCATGCACGCATGGGTGCATGACCACGAAAGTTATTCAAGACAATAACTGCTTATAGTTATTCTAGGATTGAACAAATATGGGCTCTAGCCTTATGTGCTTTGTGCTATTTGATGTGCATATGTACAATGTGTGTGATGCTTATGCATGTATATGAAAGTATGTATGAAATGATTATGATGTGCGATATGGTTGTGGTGTATGATGCATGATGTGATTGATGCTCATGAAATGTGATGTGTTATGTATGATAATGCAATAAATAATCAAGGGGATCAGCCAATGGTATGGTGCTTTCCAAAAAAGGGGCGGAGCTCTCTTAAGCCCCCAATCAATCAAAGATAAAGTTTTCAATTCGATCATGAGCGAGCCCCCAGCCCGTGGGGTTAAGAGATTTATGGCAAATTATTGAGCTATGGAGGTGAGCCCCCAACGAGATGTACTAACCAATGGTGGGGTTAGGTGGCTTTTCCTCCTATTGATCGAGACAAAGTGTCCTTCAAGGTTGCCAAAGAATGGTCTAAGGTTCGAAAAAAGTAGAAAGGTTAAAATTTGTGACTTGGGGTTGAAGATGATGTGGCTAGATATAAGGGTAGGCTAGAGATGCTGGTTCAAAACTTGAGTCTATCTCGGGATCCAGACTAAAAATGCTACTATCAAATTCTTAGTATGTCAAAGCACTCAGCAGGTTTCATATTATGTTATGGCCGAACCTCGAGAAGAGGCTTCCTACGTATCCTTGCGAAATTAGACCATTGTAGTTCTCTAGGAAATTTTTGTGTGTTGGAAGTTGAACAATGCATACTTCGAAAGGACTTTTGTGGTTATAATGTACGGCTGGGGTTAAAGGTGTAAAAAGAAACGGAAAAGGCTCAAAATTCCCAATTTGACCCCCATGGTGCGCAGTGTGCTTTTTGACTTTTTTTTGAATTGGATTGGACTGGATTTATTGAATTGAGATGAATTTATTGAATTGAGATGGATTTATTGAATTGAACTGGATTTATTGGGCTGAGCAAGATTTATTGAATTGAACTGCAAACTGAGATGAATTTATTGAATTGAACTAGATTTACTGAACTGAACTAGCTTGATTAGCTTTGGATGAACTTTGATTTGACCACTTTTTTTTTTGCATTTTTTTTTTATGTTTTATGTTTTATGTTTTTTTTTTCTTTTTTTCTTTTTATTTTTTGCACATGTCTTTTCCTACACACCATTTTTTCACATGGGTAAGATAGATGTAGGTGAGGAAGGAAAGTAGGCTTATGTATGTGTCATGGCTTGAGGGGCTGCAATGGATTGAATGTGTGCCGGTGATGGGTAAGGGGATGATTGTATTTGTGAAGCTTGTGAAAGAAGGCCTTTCAATCATTCCTCAATTCCATTTTCTCAACTATAGTTTGCTTAATCGAGACTGTTAGTGGTAGGACTTGCATAGAATTTGAAAATAACATTGTGAATTGGAGAGCATATGGAAAGAAGTAATTCTTTGTGGAATAAGGAAAGGCTTGATGGAAATGGGAAACCTATGTGACATAGACTCAAAGTGGAAAGGAAGGGTCGTTGGGCTTGGACAAGGACTCATTGACTCGATCTGGGAAGGCCGCATGGGTTAGTAACACAAGCCTTGGGGTGACTCACTAGGTTAAAGGTAGTGATGTGGGCTTGATTGGTATAGGCTAGAAATATGGGCTTAAGTGATGGGCCTGAGTGATGTGGGCTGGGTATTTTAAATCTTTCGGGTTTGGATGAGTGCAGGGGTTGTGTTTAAGTCAGGTAAGGGTGGATTGGGCTTAAGGCTTGCTCAGACCTAAGCTATGCTTTGTATCGAATTGGAACTGTTTAGACCGCTCCGAAACTGTTGTTTGAGAGGAACCAAAAAAACTGAGTAAACCCCCTTGATCATTGTGATATGGATGCAAATGCAGATGTATATGCATGTACTAATTTTATGGTCATCTTTCCTAAAATGCGTGAATGCAATGTGCCCTTTCTATTATTATTTTTTTAATTATTTATTTTTTTGATTTTTTTTTGAATCTTTTTTTTTCGAAAGGGCACCCAAAAAGACATGAGTTATGCAATGAAAAAGTGCTTATTTGTTGAGTGAACCTAAGTTGGGCCAAATATCAAGCATATATAAGCTAGGCTTAAAGACACTAAGGCCCAACACTGTGAACTAAAGACTTAAATAATGCAAGCTACAAGATGACCATGACTCTATGAAGTGTGAGTGAATAGTGAAAATTAAGATGGCTAGAGCCCACAAAACAAATGCACACATAATCACACTAATATGATACAACATGAGTGGTCTTCTATAAGGTCAGTCCTGGGTGGTCACAAGGTACGATGGCTAAATAGAAACTAAACTGATCTAGTCACTCTTCAAATTGAATAACACACGATTAATAGATCTCTTATTATGATCTCATCGGGCATGAGAATCACTTGCCATGGCTGGGATGGGCCAGTTATGATTATTGAGGTCAGACACCATAATTAACCATAATCGAACCCCCCGGGGTCGGTCTCGAGCATAGAACATGCTCATATGAGACAAGGTCCTATAGTGCGGCACCTATTCGTAGAGCCACATGCAATATGCCTAAAAAATTCGGGAATAATAATAATAAGACCATGAGACTTTTCAAGTTTGTCCACACCACTAAGGAGTGATATTGCCCAGTGGAGTCGCCAAATTGTAGGGTTCGCTTCTGGCCGCCTACGTCTCATGAGTTGTTTTGAATGCTCGTTAACGCCGTACATCAATACGGTCTAGTAGGAGTCGCCACCGTGCGTTTATACGGTCCACGGACACCGAAGAAGTACCAATGCCAGGAGCAATTGGCCCCATATGGTCGTGCACCAGAGTATGGGTTCGGGGACAAGTTACGAGCCAATCGTGCATTGGGCTCGCCCGCCTGTGAGCGGTCTCTACTAGGTCTCTTTTTTGTGGTCGTATTATTATTAATCCCGAATACAGAAATATTTCAGATTATATCCTACAGAGGCGTATATCACTAGGTGGGTTTGAATTATTTGCAGATTAAGACTAATTATTATGACCACTTTGATTAGATCCGTATTAAAGGCCCCTAAGATCAAATTGGTCCAAAGTTAAAGAAATATACATGAGATAAAATAAAATATGTACATAATATTGGTAAGATAAAATAAAATCAAATGAAAAGAAATAAAATCATACGAGATAGAATAGAATGAGATCATATGAAATAAAATCAAGTCGAATAAAATAAAAAAAAACTAAGAAATATAAAACAAAAGAAACTAAGAAAATCAAGTCATATGCAACCAGCACTGACCAACCTGGCTTCGGACCAAAAAATCACCTACAAGAATATTTTTCAAATTTTTTCTAGTATTGTTCCATGAAGCTAGACACAATAATCTTCAAAATGGATACTCACACGACACTTAATTTATTTCCAACATTCCTGTAAAATTCTGCAAAGTTAGAGAGTCAGAACTGGAAATTACAGCGAATGGTGACCAGTCT
Source organism: Salicornia ramosissima (assembly GCA_951394345.1). Classification (NCBI taxonomy): domain Eukaryota; kingdom Viridiplantae; phylum Streptophyta; class Magnoliopsida; order Caryophyllales; family Amaranthaceae; genus Salicornia; species Salicornia ramosissima. The sequence goes on along the minus strand of OX596236.1, from coordinate 30,812,098 downwards.
GTGCTCGAACCAAAATAATGCCTGAAATAAAATTTCATAAAATTTTAATGACATTTTTATATGAAAATAAACATCATAGGCTTCAAAATGACTATTCACAAGACTCGCAACTCAATTCCAATAGGCCTGTAAAATTCAACAAAGTTAGCGAATCACAACCGGAAATGCAAAAACAGCACAGCGAAATCATGACGAGGCTGCATTGGAACCAAGAAAACGTCTAGGAGAAATTTTCTTATGATTTTTATGATATTTTTTTCTGTAAAACTAGACATCATAGGCTTGAAAACGACTATTCACACGACTTGTAATTCATTACCAATAATCCTACAAAAATCGTCAAAGTTGCTGCACTTGACACAAAACCGAGAAGATGAAATGATATGTAAAATAACTAGCAATTAAATGAGTTAGGAAATCAAATATATATATGATTATAATGGTTTAGAGTCCTCAGAAATAATACCAAAATCGTCGATGGCTTTGAATTATTTGCGTGTGTATGGTGCTCGATGCTTGTTGCTTCTCTCTATTGGGGCTGTCTCAGTGACTGATTAGAGGTGTTTTGGGGCTGATATATTGCTTTTATTGCTTGGGGAAGAAGGGTGTAGGTGTTGCTAAGACTTGTTGTTATGTTGTTAATGGTAAGGGAGGAGGTATATATAGGGGTGTGAAGAAGGTTCAAGAATAATGGATAGTATGGATATGGATGGGATATGGTCGATATTATGAGATATTGGATGATAAATATGGGGAGTATGGTGATAGGATAATGGTAATGGTGATGATATGGGTGATATGGTTGATAAATATGGCGAGATTGGTGATTAGAAATGATATGGGAGATATAGAGATTATGCTATGAGATGTAGAAGATTGTGTACGAGATATGGTGTGATGAACTTGAGTTGTGAGTGATCTGATTGTCATGTTGTTTGGTTTGTGAATTTTGCATGGGCTTGGGTTTTGCATGGGGTTGGATGGAGATTAGTTTAGTAATTATTTAGTAATTATTATTATTATAATAATAATAATAATAATAATAATAATAATATTATTATTATTTGGGCTAAAAAGTTTGGGCTTGGTTAAAGGGTCTAAAAATGGGTCTACTCGCGCACAAGCAATTCTCGGGCCTTTTCAGAAATCTGGACCAATTGACGACGGGTATATTACAATCATTGGACCTTTAATTGGGGAGACACTTTTAGGTGTCTACAACCTCATTTTGGGGGTTCTCTTCATAGCTTTTCGTGAGGAGGACTGGGACGCATCAGCTTAGTAGTTGCAGGTAGAAGGTAGCACCTCTGGATGATTTCCCCTTGCCTGTTGCTGAGCTGACCCAGGTTTAGTCAATTGGTTGGATTGGAACTACCTTGGTGAGTTCCAATCTTGACTACACCTGGGTCGGGTGGCCTGGGCGAGATACGTGAATTCTCACTAATGTCTTTGGGACTCGACACGAATCCCAAAATCATTTGTTGAGGCTCGACGATCTCGACCCATGACAGGGGGTTCTGATCTTTGAACAGGTTCCCTCGTTGTTAGCCACTGACGTATGCTGAGGCGAAGCTGATAAGGGCCCTACAAGTTTTTGTGTTGTGTGACACGTCACCCTTACCAGCCTTAGGAACCGAGGAGCGTAGGGTGAGAAGTAATGGTGTTGATGTTACTCCTTTTCCTACGTTCCTGTCGAACTCGGTCCTGATGCCTCTAATTCCTGTTGAACTCAGTCTTGAGTGATTTTGTTTGTTTTCTCCCTTTGGTCAGGCGGTCGGTTAGTTGCATTCAGCAACTTTTTTCTTGTGGAACCATGGGAGTAATTTTTGGTACCATGGTAATTTTTGAAGAGGGAGAGAGAGAAAAGGAGGATTTTTGTAGTAATTGCTTTTGGTGGTAATTTTTTGTTGTGTTTTTTTTTTGAGGATTTGCTTCCTTTTATAGGGAATTCTAACCTTTCCACATTTAATGCCATTAAATGTTGTTCTTCCTTCCTCGACTCAGCTCTATTGTACTGCCCCCATTTATCCTGAGGTGAGATCATAGGCTCGGCTCGGGATAAATGTGTTGCCCTTATCGGGTCAGTTTTCGGTTTTGCCTCTTCTATCTCAGATGCTCATGTATCCTTTGAAAATTGTTGATAGTAGCATGTGACTGAGTGTGACTCCTAAAGGTTTGACCCAGGAAGTGGGTAATCAAGGTGGCGGTTATCTTTTTGGCCGAGAGTGACATTTGTTGGTTTCATTCGGCTGACTGGCCGAGTGGCCGAGTATGTGTCCTTGTAGCCTGACTTTGCTACTCGGCCAAGGTTGGTCCTTTCGTAGGGTGTCGACCTTAGCCTTCACCATTATGAGAAGTGATATTACGGTCGACACTCGGCCAGGATTAAAGGAATCCTATTTGGCCGAGTATGAGCCCTGTAGCCTTACTCGGCTTGTAACGACCCCCTATTTTAGCAACGTTGTTTTCGAAGAAAACAACAATACGAATCGTTAATAACGGAAAACATTTAATAATAATTTAGATAATCATAGTGGAAACTCTAAACTTAATCATTTTATTAATTAAACATTAATGTCATCCCAAAACAATGGAAATGACAGGTCCTTTATTACAACCCAAAACTACTAAAACAGGAAAATAATGGAAAGGAAAACAGGGAATTAAACAGGAGCCTAATACGCTCGCCAAACACTCAACCCATCTCTAAACTCTATCCTGAATACCTGCAAAATAAAAATTGGAGGTCCACCGTCAGTGGCGAGTAACTAGATTGTCCTACTTAGAAGTAGACCCACACTACATATAATAACAGGCTAGAAAACACGTGAAAAAAACAATACGGTACAACAACGATCATACAAGCATGCAATTTAATTATCAAAATTACGCAGCGGAACAACATAATCGATATCAAATATCATCAAACAACAATTCCATCATAACTCAATAACAAATCATCTCAAGTTCAATTCACAAAACCATATCAAGACTTCGCTCTGTCTATAACCGATAACATGACCAACGACAACAGACTTGCCCCGCTCAGTTCATCACCGATAAACCGATAGACATGACCCGCTCGGTCTTCAACCGATAGACACGACCCGCTCGGTCTTCAACCGATAGACATGACACGACTCTGACTCTCAAACAATCACACAAGACTTGCACCACTCAGTTCATCACCAATAAACCGATAGACCTGCTCAGTTTATCACCGATAAATCGATAGACATTACCCGCTCGGTCTTCAACCCATAGACACGATGATGTGTCCAGTTTGTACGAGTTATTTAACTTCTTTTTAGTTCCTTTATGTAATTAGTTTAGCATAAGATTGCACATTTTGTTACTTTTGAGTTTAAACGAGAGTTTGGCTTGAAATGTAAAGTTGTAGTGTAATTTACAGTTTTTAATGCTTTTTAGGGTAAGTGTAGTTTGTAGTTGCGGTTTGGTTTTATGTGTTCTTGTAGTCTTGAGCTACGAAACATCATTAGGAGCATTTTTGGAGTCATTGATCATGCGCCAAGCACACTTAAAGAAATCATTAAGCATTAGAGGGAAAGAAAAGCCTTATTGTGAACCTCCAAATGCAGTAAGTCCAACTTCAAATAGAAATATCTCCCAATATACTCATTGGATTTATGTGATTCAAATTGGAGGTTGTAGCTCTCTTCAAGAGCTTTCCAACGGTAGGTCATAAGCCTTATTTCGTTAAGGAACAAGAGAGTTATGGCTATTTTAGTCCGAGCTGCGCAGACAGTCTACAGGGGCGCGCCCCGCGCCTCAGAGGGCGCTGCCAGCGCCCCCATTGTAGTGAGCATCAAGAAGAAAGCGCGCCCAGCGCCCCCATCACAGTATCCCTCCAAGGAATGGCGCGCCCCGCGCCTATGGGGCGCTGCCAGCGCCCATGTTACAGTAGTACTTCCAAGGAGGGGCGCGCCCCGCGCCTTTGAGGGCGCTGCCAGCGCCCATCTGCTCTGTTCTGCACGCGGCTTCATCCACTTGATTTCTAGGTTATAATTTAGTTTAGTATAAATAGAAAAGTGATTTTTCATTGTATAAGATCTAGGTTTTCATGTTCATTAACTTTCTTAGCTTAAATTCTCTCTAGTTTCTCCTTAGATTACATCAAAACTATTAAATCTTTAGTTTGTAATTTTGATCTTTTATCATGGAATCAATGAAGAATCTTTGTTCATCAATGGAAATGGTAGCTTAAACTTGTTCTTGGGATTGGTTTCAATGATTCTAAAAAGCTCCTTGTGAGGATTCCCTAACTCTAAACTATTTCCTTACTTCAATTATTTACTTGCTCTTATATGAATTGTTATTGGTTTTGTTGAATGTTTTAGCTTGATCTTTGTCTTGATATTATATTTTACAAAATCATTACTAGGGTTTGAACACAATCGATTATTGTATTCAACCTCGAGTAGCAACTATCTTGTTCATGCTTAAGCGTATTCTTATTGTGAACAATTTAGTAGAGCTTGTTTAAACGTTAATTGTTTATTGCGTATTCTCTAAACAATTGCGTTCTTATTGTGTCTCCGTTCTTAAAGCTTTTGTTCACTGCGTGTTCTTTGAACATTAAGGGTTTTAGGCAATTTACGATTTATCTTGTCTAGCTAATTAAGGGGACTACAAGAGTTTACTCTTGTCAATAATTAATTAAGTATTGAAGTGGTTTGGTAATTGAGAGTCTAATTCAATTAGCCGAGTCAGAGTCGTTGTAACCGAATCCTAAGATTCTTTAAAACTAGAATTTTCCCGTAATCACTTAGTTGTTAGTTTCTTTTATCACTAAAATCTCCAATTCCCCCCCCCCCCTTGTTACCAATATCGCTAAGGAATTAGTGATTCTCCCCTTTAATAATCCAAATATTTATTAACACAATTAAATCAACATAAATCCGTTCTCTGTGGATACGAACCTTACTTGCCCTTTACACTAGTTGTAATTGGAGAGTAGGAGAAATTTACTTTTGATAAGTCTTTTATTTTTAACGACATAAAAGGCCTACCAAATTTTGGCGCCGTTGCCGGGGAACGGTGTTGTTTGATTGTGTTTAGGTAATATATTTTATTGTTACTTTATTCTCATTGCTAAGCTGTGATCTTTCATAAGAGGAGTGTCTTCAAAATGGCTAGTTTCTATGTACCCCAATTTGAGGATGAGGCCTTTTGGAGGTATTTCATTCGTTTGCAGGATCCACTTCTAGTCCCTTGTGATTGTGAGTTGTGGGAGATTTGTGAGGCGATTTATGAAGGGTTGAATTATTCAACAAGACTTGTAGTTGAGGATATGTTCAATGGGGCATTCCGATCTTTATCTTATGGTGAAGCTTGGGACTATTACCATTGGCTATCTCAAGACACACATGAATGGGATAGAGCTATGGAATTCCAAAACCTAGGGTGCTCAACAACATTTAACCCAAACTCTATCACCCTCAATCCGGGTTGGGAGGGTCATATGAATATTACCGATGAAAACCAACAAAATGACAACCCACCCCACCACCCACAACATAACCAACCTCCACATTATAATGGACTAACCCAATTACCTTACCAAGGACCTTCTTCGAGCCAAGCTTTGCACTCGAGATCCTCAACCGAGGAAATGCTTAACCTCTTAACAAAAAATGTCTTGGAGATGCAACATAATATGGTTCAGTTTCAAGAAGAAACATGTTTCAACATCAAAAACTTGGAAAGGCAATTGGGCCAAGTTTCGGGGCTCGTTACCAGGGTAGAGAGCATATGGGAATCGGGTGAGCTCCCAATTCAAATGGGGTCTCAATCGAAACCTAAAATGGCTTACTTTGAGGATGAGGATACCATCCTTGAAACTAAAGAGATGAATCCATCTTGTGAGGATGGTGATGTGGTAGAAAAGAACACAGTGGATGATGAAGTGTTGGATGAGTCCATTGAAGCTTTAATGTCTGTTGAGACACGTGAGGTGTCTTGTGGGGAAACTTCTTCCATTCTACTCCCTCATGTGTGTTTTTCAAAAAAACATGATCTCATACCTTCCTTCCCCTTGTTTCTACCTCATTTTATTCATGCCCCTCTTCTTGAGGAGTTTTCCACTTATTTATATCCTCCTCATTCCCTTGTCCAAGCCACGGAGGAAGTGAAAGCTTGTGATTGTGACATTTTTCCTTCCTTTCCTTCTTTTCATTTTAATTTCCCTTTTTCTACTTCTCATTTTCTTGTTTCTTCTTTTGTTTCTTTTCATTCCTTTTCCAACCTCCCCCAGTCTTACTTTAGCATTGCTTTCACCCTTGTTTCTGCTTTGCTATTCTTGTTTACCAACTTGGTAAACTCTGATTTTTGGGTGGTTGCACATGACAAGCTTTTGCGGTCATTGAGGTGTTATTTACTGAATAACACTTGATCTTGGGGATTACTCCCCTTTCTTAACCCCTAAACATTGAGGACAATGTCAATTTTAAGTGTGGGGGTAGGAAATCCATCCTTGTACATATTTCTTTTTGCTTAAAAAAAAAAAAAAAAATCCCGCTGAGTTGAAAACCCGCAAGAGCGGGCAACTCGGGCAAAAATGGGGGCCTTTGATAGGTTGAAAACCCGAAAGGGCGACCTATGCAAAATTTAAGGCTAATTGATCGAGTGGGTGAGTTGTGAGTTTTATTTATAAAAAAAAAAATTTGAAAAAAAAAAAATTTAAGAGAAAAAGAAAAGAGAGTAGTTCCTATGCAGATTTGGTTCAATTTTGAATGTCAATCTTCGATCATTGGATCTTGTTTTTGGTAAGAACCCTTATTCTTGTCTCTTTTCACTCATTTTTAGGTTAGTGAACCTTGTTTGAGTTGTTTCATATATTGTGGTTCACTAGCTTATGTTTTTGTTTCCTTTCACTTTGTTTTGATACAAAACCATGAATTTCATGCCTAATTATGTATTTTGGTTTGGTATGAAAACAAGTAATTGATGGCTTTTTGTTAGAAGTCGTAACTTTGCAAGCTTTTGGTCTATGGCACTCTTATACTCATTTGATTTACTCGAGGACGAGTAAAGGCTAAGTGTGGGGGTATTTGATGTGTCCAGTTTGTACGAGTTATTTAACTTCTTTTTAGTTCCTTTATGTAATTAGTTTAGCATAAGATTGCACATTTTGTTACTTTTGAGTTTAAACGAGAGTTTGACTTGAAATGTAAAGTTGTAGTGTAATTTACAGTTTTTAATGCTTTTTAGGGTAAGTGTAGTTTGTAGTTGCGGTTTGGTTTTATGTGTTCTTGTAGTCTTGAGCTACGAAACATCATTAGGAGCATTTTTGGAGTCATTGATCATGCGCCAAGCACACTTAAAGAAATCATTAAGCATTAGAGGGAAAGAAAAGCCTTATTGTGAACCTCCAAATGCAGTAAGTCCAACTTCAAATAGAAATATCTCCCAATCTACTCATTGGATTTATGTGATTCGAATTGGAGGTTGTATCTCTCTTCAAGAGCTTTCCAACGGTAGGTCATAAGCCTTATTTCGTTAAGGAACAAGAGAGTTATGGCTATTTTAGTCCGAGCTGCGCAGACAGTCTACAGGGGCGCGCCCCGCGCCTCAGAGGGCGCTGCCAGCGCCCCCATTGCAGTGAGCATCAAGAAGAAAGCGCGCCCAGCGCCCCCATCACAGTATCCCTCCAAGGAATGGCGCGCCCCGCGCCTATGGGGCGCTGCCAGCGCCCATGTTACAGTAGTACTTCCAAGGAGGGGCGCGCCCCGCGCCTTTGAGGGCGCTGCCAGCGCCCATCTGCTCTGTTCTGCACGCGGCTTCATCCACTTGATTTCTAGGTATATAATTTAGTTTAGTATAAATAGAAAAGTGATTTTTCATTGTATAAGATCTAGGTTTTCATGTTCATTAACTTTCTTAGCTTAAATTCTCTCTAGTTTCTCCTTAGATTACATCAAAACTATTAAATCTTTAGTTTGTAATTTTGATCTTTTATCATGGAATCTGTTGTGATCCGGCCTCCCAACTCCTTGGTTCAGAGTGGTAAAATAGTCACCATGGTTCGAACTTGCATCCATGACATGGTTGGATTAGTTATCCAACCTACTCAAGTCCTATTTAATTTTGTCTATTAAATTTTCAGTTTAACTTTGTGTTTAGTAGGGTTCGATCCTTGTTAGTATAAATCGAACCCCTTTTAATTTGTTTGAGTTATTTTAAATTCAGTCAAGTAGTTAGTTAATTAAGGCTAGCAGTAAACTGGCGGCTTGCAAGGAGATCAAAGAAGCAAAGCTGGCAGCCTTGAAACCCTAAAAACCGGCAGCTTTAAAACTCAAAACCGGCAGTATTGGAAGTCCAAAGATGGCAGCTTCAAGATGGCATCCTCAAGATCCAGAGATGGCAGCCTTGAAGATGGCATCCTCAAGATCCAAAGATGGCAAGGTGGCAGCCTCAAGTGCAAACCGGCAGCCCCCTTCGAAGTTTAAAACCGGCAGCCTCTAGGGGAATACAAGAAGTCATCAATACAATCAAAGCTACAAGAAACTTCCAGAATTCAGCTGCCAAGCAAGAGGATTAAAAGAGCAATTAAAAGAGAGACAAAGCAATTAAGAAGACATTAAAATGGAGCTTAAAAGCCGGCTGCCCAAGCTCCTCAAATTCAGATTTTATTATCTTCATTTGCAACCACCATTTCTGATTTCTTAGGATAAGGATTAGACTTTCTAATTACCCTAGCTTATCCTAATTGTACTTATAAATAGTGGCTTGCATATCAATGAAAAATCATAACTTTTTGAATCAAAAACAAACACTTAAATTTGTCTTGGTTTTTCCTCAAGAAATCCGAAACAATTATCCTTTGCTTGTCTAATTTGTGGCTCAATTAGGCTGTGATCTTAGGAACCTAATTTGTTGAATTTGGTGGTGAAATCTGTATCCAAGTTCACGAATTAAAGCCCAAGTCCTCGAAGTTGGTGGTGTTATTTCTGTATCCATCTTTGAAACTTGATCTATCCTTTACTTTAGTGGCTAGTCCCTTGTAATCTTCTTGTGCTACAACAAGGTTACAACAGAATCAATGAAGAATCTTTGTTCATCAATGGAAATGGTAGCTTAAACTTGTTCTTGGGATTGGTTTCAATGATTCTAAAAAGCTCCTTGTGAGGATTCCCTAACTCTAAACTATTTCCTTACTTCAATTATTTACTTGCTCTTATATGAATTGTTATTGGTTTTGTTGAATGTTTTAGCTTGATCTTTGTCTTGATATTATATTTTACAAAATCATTACTAGGGTTTGAACACAATCGATTATTGTATTCAACCTCGAGTAGCAACTATCTTGTTCATGCTTAAGCGTATTCTTATTGTGAACAATTTAGTAGAGCTTGTTTAAACGTTAATTGTTTATTGCGTATTCTCTAAACAATTGCGTTCTTATTGTGTCTCCGTTCTTAAAGCTTTTGTTCACTGCGTGTTCTTTGAACATTAAGGGTTTTAGGCAATTTACGATTTATCTTGTCTAGCTAATTAAGGGGACTACAAGAGTTTACTCTTGTCAATAATTAATTAAGTATTGAAGTGGTTTGGTAATTGAGAGTCTAATTCAATTAGCCGAGTCAGAGTCGTTGTAACCGAATCCTAAGATTCTTTAAAACTAGAATTTTCCCGTAATCACTTAGTTGTTAGTTTCTTTTATCACTAAAATCTCCAATTCCCCCCCCCCCTTTGTTACCAATATCGCTAAGGAATTAGTGATTCTCCCCTTTAATAATCCAAATATTTATTAACACAATTAAATCAACATAAATCCGTTCTCTGTGGATACGAACCTTACTTGCCCTTTACACTAGTTGTAATTGGAGAGTAGGAGAAATTTACTTTTGATAAGTCTTTTATTTTTAACGACATAAAAGGCCTACCACACGACACGACTCAACAAGACTCGAAAGACTCCAAACAACATTAATAATGCCACTCATCACGTAAATTCATATCATCGTGCTATCAAATACACAAATACAAGAACAACATCACGGTTTGATTAACAATACAAGGTAAACATTCACGTATGAATTCAATACCAAAGATATAAATTGATACTTCCACAAAAAAATATATATAAAACTAAGTATGGTCAAAGCTTAGAGTTTAAATAACAAATCTTGCTTTCTTTAATTAAAAAAAATTCATGCTTATAACACTACCTAACATGCTATCACGCCATCATATTAAGTCAACACTTAAATCATGAATGTTGCATCAACGTCAAACGGCAAACGGCGCATATCCAGACAATCAAATTAACAATTCAAGAACCAAAAGTAAACGGTGCAAGAAAGCAACCATATCAGGATTTCGTGCTTACCTTAATCTAGTTTCTTGCACTGTTCAACCATAACATGCGCCATTATTATCAACATATTAAGTCAACAAATATATCACAATTCTTGCATCAACAATAAGAGTAAACGGTGCAACCAAGATTCGAATAAATAATTCAAGAAGCCAAAGTAAATCATCTAATTAAACCACTCGGCTAACACGAATAACACAACAACAACAACCAAACAATGCTCTAATCCTATTATTCTATGAAATCTAATCCTAATTCCTAAGTAGAAGAGCTAGTTACATATTGAAGAACAATCAAGAAACACGCCTGATCTCACGGCTTAATCGAGTAAGGCACGGCCAACGCACCACTACACGGTTCTCTAGCAAGAAAACGATTATAATCTGCAAAAGGTTTAAACTAGTTAGGTTAAGAAAGAAGGAATTGAAAATGAAAGAATTTAGATGAAGAAGGCCTTATGGCCGTGTGTTACCAAAAGTGCAAGAGGGTTTTATTTTGGACTTATGATCATAATGATTAAAGGATGGGTTTTTAGGGATAAATAGGTTTAAGGCTTACTAGAATTTAGGAGAGGTTACTAGCTATTAGGAGTTAGACTAGAAGAGAAATTACAAGGAAGAAATAGCAAGGGGGCCGTGTAAATTGGTTGGGCAAAAAGGGGTTTATGAACTCCTAAAATGTAGGAGGGAAAATAGGAGAATAAAAGTTAGATTTTTAGGTTTTAGAAGTGAATAGATATATTTGGATAATTAAGGTGGAAAATAGAAATAAAAATAAGGAAAAAGTATATAGAGGATATGGGTTTTGGGCTTGCTTCATCAAATATCAAATTAAGTCTGTTGGCCCAATTTAGAATGTTGGGCTTTAAGGCTTAATTTCGCACGAAATTTTACGGCCCAAAAATCCGGGTCGTTACAATCTCCCCTCCTTAAGAAAATTTCGTCCTCGAAATTTCATAAGAAAGCCCACATAGGCACATAGAAAACTAACACATCAAGCAATACTAGGACTTATACCTGAGACATCCCCGGGTTGAGCTGCTGCTTCCTCCTGGGTCATGCATGTTGTAACCTTGTTGTAGCACAAGAAGATTACAAGGGACTAGCCACTAAAATAAGGGATAGGTCAAGGTTAAAGTTGGATACAGAATAACACCACCAACTTCTACAGTTGGGCTATAATTCGAGGAATTTGGATACAGATTTCACCACCAAATTCTACAAATTAGGTTCCTAAGATCACAGCCTAATTGAGCCAATAATTAGACAAGCAAAGGATAATTGTTTCGGATTTCTTAAGGAAAAACCAAGACAAATTTAAGTGTTTGTTTTTGATTCAAAAGTTCTGATTTTTCATTGATATGCAAGCCACTATTTATAAGTACAATTAGGATAAGCTAGGGTAATTAGAAAGTCTAATTCTTATCCTAAGAAATCAGAAATGGTGGTTGCAAATGAAGATAACAAAATCTGAATTTGAGGGGCTTGGGCAGCCGGCTTTTAAGCTCCATTTTAATGTCTTCTTAATTGCTTTGTCTTTCTTTTAATTGCTCTTTTAATCCTCTTGCTTGGCAGCTGAATTCTGGAAGCTTCTTGAAGCTTCTTGTAGCTTTGATGACTTCTTGTATTCCCCTAGAGGCTGCCGGTTTTAAAAACTTCGAAGGGGGCTGCCGGTTTTGCACTTGAGGCTGTCACCTTGCCATCTTTGGATCTTGAGGATACCATCTTGAAGCTGCCATCTTTGGATCTTGAGGATGCCATCTTGAAGCTGCCATCTTTGGACTTCCAATACTGCCGGCTTTGGGGCTTCAAAGCTGCCGGTTTGTGAGGCTTCAAGGCTGCCGTCTTTGCTTCTTGATCTCCTTGCAAGCCGCCGGTTTCTCATTGTTTCCAATGACACATTGCTTTGTTTATTGCTAGCCTTAATTAACTAACTACTTGACTGAATTTAAAATAACTCAAACAAATTAAAAGGGGTTCGATTTATACTATCAAGGATCGAACCCTACTAAACACAAAGTTAAACTGAAAATTTAATAAACAAAATTAAATAGGACTTGAGTAGGTTGGATAACTAATCCAACCATGTCATGGATGCCAGTTCGAACCATGGTGACTAATTTACCATTCTGAACCAAGGAGTTAGGAGGCCGGATCACAACATCCTCCCCGGCTTTTGAAGAGTTTGACCTCAAACTTGGCAATTCTTCAAATTCATCAAAGTAGGGGGACAAGTCTTGAACATTGAAGGTAGAAGAAACTCCATAGTCCCCGGGCAATTCGACCTTGTAGGCATTGTCATTCACTTTCTCCTTGATTTCGAATGGACCATCACTCCATGGACTGATTTTAGAACGCCTTTTAGTTGGAAAACGTTCCTTCCTCAAATGAACCCACACAAGGTCACCTTCCTTGAAGTGCACCGAGCTTCTTTTCTTGTCATAGTACTCCTTCATCTTTGCATTAGCTCGTTCAATCTGACCTCGAACTTTCTCATGAATGGATTGGATCTCTTTGACTCGTTCACTAGCTTCATGACTATATTTGGTTGGAGTTGGAAATGGGGCCAAATCGATTGGAGTACATGGATTGAACCCATAGACAACTTCAAATGGACTTAAACTTGTAGTACGGCTAGGAACTCGGTTGTAGGCAAATTCAGCATGAGGTAGCATTTCTTCCCATTGGCTAGGACGCTTTGTTGCAAGGGCTCGTAGCAAGGACCCTAAAGTCCTATTGGTAACTTCGGTCTGTCCATCGGTTTGAGGATGGCTTGAAGTACTGAATTTGAGCTTGGTTCCCATCTTGCGCCATAAGGTAAGCCAAAAATGACTTAGGAACTTGGCGTCTCGATCACTAACCATTGATTTGGGAATTCCATGTAAGCGAACAACCTCTTTGAAGTAAAGATCAGCTACACGGCTAGCATCATGAGTTGTATGGCAAGGGATGAAGTGAGCCATTTTTGAGAACCGATCAACAACCACCATGATCGAGTCCTTTCTGTTTTTGGTGATGGGAAGTCCTACCACGAAATCAAGACTTACATCTTCCCAAGGAGCTTGCGGTATGGGTAAGGGCATGAGATACCCTTGAGGCAATTGATGGCTCTTAGCTTGTTGACACTTCACACACCTCTTTACAACAAAGTCTACATCTCGTTTCAATCGAGGCCAAAAGAAGTATTCAGAAATGAGAGTGTAGGTCTTCTCAATTCCAAAGTGACCAGCCATTCCTCCTTCATGGAATTCTTTGATTAAGCTTTCTCTCAAGCTAGATTTAGGAACACAAATGCTATTCCCTTTGAAAAGAAAACCATCCAAAATGTAAAAGTCTTTATGGGGATGGCTTTTACACTTTAGAAAGATTTCTCCAAAATCAGAGTCATCATTATAGCATTGCTTCATTTCTTCTACACCTATCACACGTGTTTTTAAAGAGTTAAGCAACACATATCTCCTTGATAAAGCATCGGCACCTTTGTTCATTTCTCCTTTCCTATGCTTGATGACGAAGTGAAATGATTGAAGGAATTCAACCCATTTGGCATGGCGAGCATGGAGCTTTTGTTGGCTTTGCAAGAACTTGAGTGCTTCATGATCTGAATGTAGAATGAATTCTTTAGGCAATAGGTAATGCCTCCAATGGTCTAAAGCACGAACAAGAGCCAAAAATTCTTTGTCATAGGTTGAATATCTCCTTTGAACATCATTGAGCTTTTCACTGAAATAGGCTATGGGTCGCCTATTTTGAGATAGGACAGCTCCTATTCCAACGCCACTAGCATCACATTCAATTTCAAATACATCATCAAAGTTAGGCAATACAAGAATAGGTGCAGTAGTAAGCATCTTCTTAACCTCTTCAAATGCCTTTTGAGCATTTGGATTCCATTCAAATTTTGAGAGCTTTGTGAGTTCGGTGATTGGAGCCATGAGAGTACTGAAATTTCTCACGAATCGCCTATAGAAAGAGGCTAACCCATGAAAACTTCGCACTTGTTGAACTGATTGTGGCGTGGGCCACTCATTGATCGCTTTTACTTTGTCTTCATCAACTTCAATACCATTACATGACACTTTAAATCCTAGAAAAGTTACAAAACTAGAAAAGAAATCACACTTATCTAGATTACCATACAATTGTTCTCTTGCTAAAACAGAAAATACTTCTCTAAGATGTGATACATGCTCATCATCATCTCTACTATAAATTAAAATATCATCAAAATAAACTACTACAAAGCGACCAATAAAAGGTTTCAGAACTTGATTCATCAAACGCATGAAGGTAGAAGGTGCGTTTGTTAAACCAAATGGCATGACAAGCCACTCGAACAGTCCATCCTTGGTTTTGAAAGCTGTTTTCCATTCATCTGCTTCGAAAATTCGAATTTGATGATAGCCACTTTTAAGATCAATTTTCGAAAATACTTTAGCACCATGTAAATCATCTAACAAATCATTCAATCTTGGAATTGGAAATTGATATTTGATAGTGATTTTGTTAATAGGCCTACTGTCCACACACATACGCCATTCACCATTTTTCTTTGGAACAAGTAAAGTAGGACATGCACACGGGCTCAAGGACTCTCGAATTAATCCCTTAGACAACAACTCGTCAACCTGCCTTCTTATCTCCTCGGTCTCCTTAGGGTTGGTCCTATAGGCAGGTTTATTTGGCAAGGTAGAACCGGGAATCAAGTCAATTTTGTGTTGGATGTCCCTTTTGGGAGGTAATGCACACGGCATTTCAGAGGGGAAAACATTAGGGAATTCTTGAAAGAGGGAATTAAGTAAGGGATGGAGAGGTTCTTTTGGAGGTGAGGGGCTGTTTTCAAGTCCACTTAAAATGAGCCCTTTATGGGGTTGGAACTCATGATATTCAGACTTGATGAGGGTAGTAAGAGTAGTGGGCAAGGGGGTATTGTTCTGTTTTGGGGCGGTTTTGGGTGGTGGTAAGGGAGTTAACACAATTTTCTTGCCATTTTTAACAAAGGAATATGTGTTTTTATATCCATCATGATTAACTCGCCTATCAAACATCCAAGGTCATCCAAGCAACAAATGACACGCATCCATGGGGATTACATCACAATACAACTCTTCTTGATAATTGTTACCAATGCTAAATGAAATCAGAATTTGTTTATCCACTTTAATTCCTTTCCCTTGATTAAGCCATTGGATTATATAAGGATTTTTGTGAGGAGTTGTTTTTAGTCCCAATTTATCCACCATATTCTGAGATGCCACATTTGTACAACTACCACCATCAATAATTAAAGTACATACCTTGTTTTTGATGGTACAACGGGAGTGAAATATTGCCTCTCGTTGTAAGTTCTCTTCCTTGCCGACCAAGCTGCTTAGGGCACGCCTAACAACTAGACATTCACCTTCATCGGGTCCTAGGAACACTTCATCTTGCTCCTGATCCGATTCTCCAATATCATTGTCATCATGATCCTCTTCTGGTTCTTCTCTTTCACATTCAATCAAAGAGATTACTCTCTTATTTGGACACTCGGTTGCAATATGGCCAAAGCCATGACAACGAAAACATTTTCTGGGTTGGGCTGAATTTTGGGGTTTAGGAGGATTAGAGGGCTGATTTTGTGGTTTGGGTGGATTAGAGGAGGTTACTTTAAGGGGTGTTTGGTATGGACGGTTGAATGGGGAAGGGGCTGTTTTGGAAAAGGGACGTGAGGTCTCTTTCCCTTTGGCCTTTTGTTGGGCTTCAACCTTGTGAGCTAGAATGACTAACTCTTCCAAAGTTGAGTAGGGGTGTAGTTCGACAACATTGGCAATTCGAGGATCCAAACCGCCAAGAAAACGAACCAAAGTTTGGGGTTCGTCCTCTTCAACATCACACTTCATGGTTAATCCTTCGAATTCTCTTGCATACTCTTCTACTGATTTCGTTCCTTGTTTCAACTTGTGGAACTTCTGAAAATTCTCTTGAATATAGTAAGTAGGTAAGAACTTACTCTTCATCAATTTCTTCATTTTAGGCCAAGTTCTGACCTTGTCTTTGCCTTGCCTTTGCCTCTTTGCATTTATATTCGACCACCAAGTGGACGCATATTTTCTAAGTTTCAAGGCAATGATTTTCACTTTCTTGTCCTCCGGGGTATTCTTATAATCGAACACTCTTTCAACGGTGTTCAACCATTCGATGAACTCATCGGCATCAATCTTGCCATCATATTCTGGAATATCAACCTTGATATCATTGTTTGGTCTTGTTCTTGAAGTTTCATCTTCGAGCTCTAGGTCACTGCTTTGTTCACTCCGAGTGGGTGAACCTTCTCGTTGCCTAATGAGTCTCCTCATTAGATCCGCCATTTCAGTTTGCATAGCAGCCATTTGAGCCTTTAAGCTCTCCTTCTCTTCTTCATTTTTCTGAATGAACTCTTGCCAATTGGGTGGGGGATTCGACATTTTGTGTGTTTTGTTTTTTTTTTTTTTTTTTTTTTTTTTTTAAATGGAGAGGGGTTGTTGGACGTGGGGCACGGGGAAGAAAGGGGTTGTGTTTGTGGAGGAGAAAGGTGGCTAGACCTGCATGGGCCACCAAATGTTGTAACCTTGTTGTAGCACAAGAAGATTACAAGGGACTAGCCACTAAAATAAGGGATAGGTCAAGGTTAAAGTTGGATACAGAATAACACCACCAACTTCTACACTTGGGCTATAATTCGAGGAATTTGGATACAGATTTCACCACCAAATTCTACAAATTAGGTTCCTAAGATCACAGCCTAATTGAGCCAATAATTAGACAAGCAAAGGATAATTGTTTCGGATTTCTTAAGGAAAAACCAAGACAAATTTAAGTGTTTGTTTTTGATTCAAAAGTTCTGATTTTTCATTGATATGCAAGCCACTATTTATAAGTACAATTAGGATAAACTAGGGTAATTAGAAAGTCTAATTCTTATCCTAAGAAATCAGAAATGGTGGTTGCAAATGAAGATAACAAAATCTGAATTTGAGGGGCTTGGGCAGCCGGCTTTTAAGCTCCATTTTAATGTCTTCTTAATTGCTTTGTCTTTCTTTTAATTGCTCTTTTAATCCTCTTGCTTGGCAGCTGAATTCTGGAAGCTTCTTGAAGCTTCTTGTAGCTTTGATGACTTCTTGTATTCCCCTAGAGGCTGCCGGTTTTAAAAACTTCGAAGGGGGCTGCCGGTTTTGCACTTGAGGCTGCCACCTTGCCATCTTTGGATCTTGAGGATACCATCTTGAAGCTGCCATCTTTGGATCTTGAGGATGCCATCTTGAAGCTGCCATCTTTGGACTTCCAATACTGCCGGCTTTGGGGCTTCAAAGCTGCCGGTTTGTGAGGCTTCAAGGCTGCCGTCTTTGCTTCTTGATCTCCTTGCAAGCCGCCGGTTTCTCATTGTTTCCAATGACACATTGCTTTGTTTATTGCTAGCCTTAATTAACTAACTACTTGACTGAATTTAAAATAACTCAAACAAATTAAAAGGGGTTCGATTTATACTATCAAGGATCGAACCCTACTAAACACAAAGTTAAACTGAAAATTTAATAAACAAAATTAAATAGGACTTGAGTAGGTTGGATAACTAATCCAACCATGTCATGGATGCCAGTTCGAACCATGGTGACTAATTTACCATTCTGAACCAAGGAGTTAGGAGGCCGGATCACAACAATGCAGAAGACGCGATTGCGCACGGGGGTCTTATGATAAGGCTCAGTTCCTTGCTTCTTCGAACAGAAAAATGACTTGTGACCCGGTTGACCGCACCGGTGCAGAATTTGGAGGTTCCATCACATCTTCTACCTAGGTGCAAAATTTGCTTGCAGCTGTTGCATGTTTTCAGACTCGGTTCCCGAACGGTTTGACTGGCCTGCTGAGGATTGTTGCCATCTTCATATCGGGGCCTCTTGGCTGCAGATTGAAGGAAAAACTCCTGTGACCTCTTCCTCGCTTCGTCTTCCTCAGCTATCGATGCGTGGATCTCTAGAGCTACTTCATAAGCTCGCTGAAAAGTCGTAGCGCCGCTGCTGATTACGTGAACTCGGATACAGGGATCCATCTTCTTGATGTACCTCTTAACCCTTTCTGACTCCGAGGGAATCACTGACGTGGCAAACCTAGATAGTTCAGTGAACTTATGTGTATAGGCTTGCACAGACATCGATCCTTGAGTCAAGGTGAGGAATTCCTCTTGCTTTTGCCATCGGAGCTCATCGGGATAGAACCTCTCCTGAAGCTTCTCCACGAATTCTGTCCAGAGGACTAACTCTCCTGGTTTGAGCCCTGGCTAGATCGTACTCCACCAATTGTCCACTTCACCTTTGAGGTAGTAAGTAGCAATCGGAACCTTCTCCGACTCGGGACACCCAGTAGCCTCGAAAAGTTTCCTCATCCCTCAAACCCAGCTTTCCAACGCCATCGGATCAGCAGTGCCCTCGTAGGTCGGGGGTCGATGATGGGCGATTCGGTCAAAGGTAGACCGTTGACGGAAGGATTGAACGCCTCGTTGAGTTAAAGCGAGGATTGCACCCTTTAATGTGCGAAGATGGTTCTGAGCGTTGATGAAACGAGTTGAATACGCCATCCTGCAAAAGAGTAATGATAATTAGGAAGAAATACACGATAACACAAGAACCTAAAAACTAAAGAGTAAAATCATTCTTAACCGGTGGCTTTACCCAAGTCAACACTCACTAAGTTCTCATGGCATAGCTAACTATGTTAACTCTCAGAATTATAAAGCACACAATCTCTCGGGTTACTTATGGAGAAGTAACCTAATGTTTCAGCTCTCGTACCAACTGTAACGACCCGTATTTTAGCAACGTTGTTTTCGAAAAAAACAACAATACGAATCGTCAATAACGGAAAACTTTAAATAATAATTTAGATAATCACAGCGGAAGCTCTAAACTTAATCATTTTATTAATTAAACATTAATGTCATCCCAAAATAATGGAAATGACAGGTCCTTTGTTACAACCCAAAACTACTAAAACAGGAAAATAACGGAAAGGAAAACAGGGAATTAGACAGGAGCCTAATCCGCTCGCCAAACACTCAACCCATCACTAAACTCTATCCTGAATACCTGCAAAATAAAAATTGGGGGTCCACCGTCAGTGGCGAGTAACTAGACTGTCCTACTTAGAAGTAGGACCACACTACATACAATAATAGGTTAGAAAACACGGGAAAAAAAAATACGGTACAACAACGATCATACAAGCATGCAATTTAATTATCAAAATTACGCAGCGGAACAACATAATCGATATCAAATATCATCAAACAACAATTCCATCATAACTCAATATTATATCATCTCATGTTCAATTCACAAAACCATATCAAGACTTCGCTCGGTCTATAACCGATAACATGACCAACGACAACAGACTTGCCCCGCTCAGTTCATCGCTGATGAACCGATAGACCCGCTCAGTTTATCACCGATAAACCGATAGACATGACCCGCTCGGTCTTCAACCGATAGACATGACACGACTCTGATTCTCAAACAATCACACAAGACTTGCCCCGCTCAGTTCATCACCGATGAACCGATAGACCCACTCAGTTTATCACCGATAAACCGATAGACATTACCCGCTCGGTCTTCAACCGATAGACACGACACGACTCAGCAAGACTCGAAATACTCCAAACAACATTAATAATGCCACTCATCACGTAAATTCATATCATTGTGCTATCAAATACACAAATACAAGAACAACATCACGGTTTGATTAACAATACAAGGTAAACATTCACGTATGAATTCAATACCAAAGATATAAATTGATACTTCTACAAAAAAAATATATAAAACTACTTATGGTCAATCTTAGAGTTTAAATAACAAATCTTGCTTTCTTTAATTAAAAAAAATTCATGCTTATACCACTACCTAATATGCTATCACGCATGTTAAGTCAACACTTAAATCATGAATCTTGCATCAACATCAAACGGCAAGCGGCGCATATCAAGACAATCAAATTAACAATTCAAGAACCAAAAGTAAACGGTGCAAGAAAGCAACCATATTAGGATTTCGTGCTTACCTTAATCTAGTTTCTTGCTCTGTTCAACCGTAACATGCGCCATTATTATCAACATATTAAGTCAACAAATATATCACAATTCTTGCATCAACAATAAGAGTAAACGGTGCAACCAAGATTCGAATAAATAATTCAAGAAGCCAAAGTAAATCATCTAATTAAACCACTCGGCTAACACGAATAACACAACAACAACAATCAAACAACACTCTAATCCTATTATTCTATGAAATCTAATCCTATTCCTAAGTAGAAGAGCTAGTTACCTATTGAAAAACAATCAAGAAACACGCCCGATCTCACGGCTTAATCGAGTAAGGCACGGCCAACGCACCACTACACGGTTCTCTAGCAAGAAAACGATTATAATCTACAAAAGGTTTAAACTAGTTAGATTAACAAAGAAAGAATTGAAAAGGAAAGAATTTAGATGAAGGCCTTATGGCGGTGTGTTACCAAAAGAGCAAGAGGGTTTTATTTTGGACTTATGATCATAATGATTAAAGGATGGGTTTTTAGGGATAAATAGGTTTAAGGCTTACTAGAATTTAGGAGAGGTTACTAGTTATTAGGAGTTAGACTAGGAGAGAAATTAAAAGGAAGAAATAGCAAGGGGGCCGTGTAAATTGGTTGGGCAAAAAGGGTTTATGAACTCCTAAAATGTAGGAGGGAAAATAGGAGAATAAAAGTTAGATTTTTAGGTTCTAGAAGTGAATAGATATATTTGGATAATTATGGTGGAAAATACAAATAAAAATAAGGAAAAAGTGTATAGAGGGTCGGCCATGGGTGGAAAGATATGGGTTTTGGGCTTGCTTCATAAAATATCAAATTAAGTCTGTTGGCCCAATTTAGAATGTTGGGCTTTAAGGATTAATTTCGCACGAAATTTTACGGCCCAAAAATCCGGGTGGTCACACGGCTACTCGGCCGAGGGTGCTCCCTTGGTAGAGTCCTGACCTAGCCTTTACCCTTATGAGAGGTGATATTGGGGTCAACTCTCGGCCACAAGGGAGGTTTTCCTTTTTGGCCAAGTGTGAGCCAGTGTAGCCCTACACGGCTACTTGGCCGAAGGTGTAACGACCCGACTCGCTTAAACCGGCGCGGAAGAAACCGACGAGTCGAGTTGTTAGAAACTACAACTCAAAATACCTAAGAAATAATACTAATTCCTCAAATATTATTACCAAACCACAAAAGTACAAATACCCACAAGTTTGTACATAAACTAATCCAAAAGTCAAACTAGAAATACTAATATACGAGATAACTCCAACTACATGTCAGAGTCTTAAACAACACATAAAAGTCCAAAATCTAAAGAGTAGCATCTAAACAAACTATCACTACCAATACTACAAAATCAGTAAATATAACAGGTAACAAAAGAAAGAAACGTCGCTCGCCCAACCCAAAACTAGGCAAGAACATCATCATCTGAAGTACCTGAAAAATACAACAACAGTCCACCATCAGTGGCGAGTAACATAACTGACTCACCCTAATGGGAACACACATGTACATAGCATAAATCAAACGATCAACATCATTAAACAAAGTACGAGAACAACCCAAAATGTGAACTCGACTCAAACCAACCTAATCAACTATCTTTGGCGCAATCATTCATATTCTAGACCGGACTGTGCTCGTACGAACGCATCTTACGCGCTCGAACTTTCTACTATGTTCAGATTTGAGAATCTTACTCTCAAACCCCATGAAACCAATCTTACTGGAAATCCATGTCCCGTGAAACCAATCTTACTGGAATTCACAAAGATCACATAATATGACTCCAACTAACCCAATACCGCGGATGGATTAGGGGCAACGTCTTAACCCGAATACAATGAATCTTACTCAAAGTATCAGGCGTCTAAAAAAAAATGAAATCAAGCTAAGTAATTAATTAATTCATTTACTCATTTTAATCATATTATTCATTATTACCTCCACTTAACTAAACTAAGTTCAAGAACTTCCTAAAGCCTCGGTTCTCGAAATTAATCTAGCTAAAACATCGAAGTTATTCTCAAGAACTGCCTCTAGCCTTATTCTTGAGTCTAACCAATCATTATTCATCGATCTTTAATCATTCTTTAACCATATTAAACACTTTCTTTAACTTTCTTTATTCTTTAAACCGTTTTCTTTAATTTTCAAGATTCAATCAAGAACTCCTAAAGACTCATCAAGAACTCATAAAGAACTCAAAGAACTCATAAAGAACTCATTCAAGAACTCATCCGAACATACAAACTACACGCATATCACACGAAAAACCAACATAAACTCAACCAAAATTCATCAAACTTTGATACATAAATCATGATCATACAACAATGTATAACTCATCATAAAATCATGAAAATCATCACTAAAACATCATGTAAACACATAAAAATCAGATTGTATAATCATACATAAAATCATGAATAAACATCAACGAACATCCCGAACATGCATTTAATCTATACTATAAACAAGGTATTCCAATTAAGTTGAGTTAGTATGTTACCTTATTGAAGATTACACACTAAAACAACACACAAATTGCAGCCCGGAACCACCCAAAGAACACGGCCCAGCCACGCACCACCTACGAACACGGCACGGCCACTGCACACGGCTGCAGCCCAATCACGAACACCACGCACGGTCACAGCACCACCACTGCACGGCTGCACCACTGCCTCGCCACGGCTTCACACACGGCACACCACCCGAACCCACACACGAACACGATCAAAACCCAACCCGAACCAACGATCTTGATTGAAATAGATGTGTTTAGGATTGTGTTTGGTCACCTAAAGATCAATGAACTATGAATCTTTAAGTTTTGGACTAGAAAAATTGATGAACAATTGAAGATTTCAATCATCCAAAAATGGCGTGAGATTCAAGGCAAATGGGAGGGAGTTTGTGTTTTGAAATTTGGTGGCTAATTGTGTTATTAGATGGCAAATGAGCAAAAATCCTCTTAAGGCTCACTAATCCCCTCTATTTATAGAAGTGGGAGTAGTGTGAACACAAAGCAAGTGGCAAGCCTTGCCACACTTGCTCAAAAACCGGCCATGGGTAAGAAATGGGCCTCAAAATGGGCTCTCGTGATCCATTGGGCTAATTTGCGAAAACCGCATAATTAATCATGCCCAAATCGATTTCACCCAAAATATTAAATAATTAATTAGAAAATTAAGTAAATAAAATTCTAATTAATTAAATAATAATTAACATAAATAATAAAAAAAACTAAGAAATAAACATTTCGATTAAATCGAAATTATTCATATAAAATTAAAATAAATAGTTCAAAAATTATTTTGAACTAGCACATAACAAACATAAATGCACATAAATACTGGCAAAAATACCGATAAAATCTGGGTCATTACAGAAGGTTCCCTCTTGGTAGCTAGGGTTTCAACCCTAGCCTTCACTATGTTGGATGGTGATATGTCATTCGACACTCGGTGAGGATGGAAGTCATCCTATTTGGCCGAGTGTGAGCCTATGTAGCCTTACTAGACAACTTGGCTGAGGGTGCCCCCTTGTAGGGTGCTGACCATAGCCTTTACCCTCATGAGAGGTGATATTGGGGTCGACACTCGGCCAGAAGGGAGGTTTTCCTTTTTGGCCGAGTGTGAGCCAGTGTAGCCATACTCGGCTACTTGGCTGAGGGTGCTCCTTGGTAGGTGCTGACTCTAACCTTAACCATATTGGAAGGTGATATGTTGGTCGACACTCAGTCAGGATGGATATCATCCTATTTCGCCGAGTGTGAGCCCATGTAGCCTTACTTGGCTACTTGGGCGAGGGTGCCCCCTTGGTAGGGTGCTGACCCTAGCCTTTACCGTTATGACAGGTGATATTTGGGTCGACACTCGTCCTGAAGGGAGTTTTTCCTTTTTGGCCGAATGTGAGCCAGCGTAGCCATACTTGGCTACTTGGCCGAGAGTGCCCCCTTGTTAGGGTGCCGAACTAGACTTCACCATGTTGGATGCTGATATGTTGGTTGACACTCAGTCAGGATGGCAGTCATTCTATTTGGCTGAGTGTGAGCCCATGTAGCCTTACTCGACTACTTGGCCTAGGGTGCCCACTTGGTAGGGTGCTGACCCTAGCCTGTATTCTGTGAAACAATCCATTTTTGCTGAGGGGTCGTGTTGTTTGGGGAGGCGACGATTCATATTTTTCTTTTACTATAAATGGGGAAACTTTGTCCTCATTTGGTATTTACAATATTTAATTGTTGGTGGGTCAAGCTTTCGAGAAAGTGACGAGGATCTCCTTTTTGTCTTTAGGAAGTCAACATCAGCATTTGAGAAATCATTTTTTCAGGTAATCTTCTTTTCTTTTCTTTTACTTTCTTTCTGTTGTAATAAGGCAATAAGTGAGTTTGCTCTGATTACAATAAAACTGAGCCATGGATAGGCATGGCTCTTTTAATGAGCAGAGTACTCCTCCTGCCTCTCCTCCCCTAAATTTGGGGAGGGAAATAAAAGTGGGTAGTCTTGCAGTAGTGAAAGCCCATGCATGGCTGCCCGAATGTTCTGATCTTGCTAAGGCCCTTCCTTATTTGTCCTCCTCGGATAGCTCAGAAAGTGAATGGGTTGAGTCAGAGGATAGTTTCGAGAGGTTTCCTTTTCCTTGGGAGGTTTCCTTGGCCATGCATGGTCCTAAACGTGGTTACTTAGACCGTATGTTGATAACAGGGGCAGTGACGATGATTGCCGAGGATGACCAGATCATTGTTGATGAAGAAAGGCTGAGCGAAGAAGAGGAGCTGAATGAACGAGATGGGCTGAATGATGTTGATGAGGAACCAGGGAATGATGCTAATGTACCGGGTACCAGTGGCCGAGAGACTCCTCTAAATGGCCCTAGGGCCTATTTTATAAGGGCCAAAATTTGTAAGGCTACTGGATAGGGAGTTCCAGTATTTTCCTGTTTGGTATGGTCTTAAGGCGCCATTCCAATTTTACAAGCCCCTTGATTATATCACCATAATTAATTGACACGTTGGCTGCATGTCCGTGTATGAGGCGCAGTTGAAGGCCGGATCAGGTTCCCTTTGTCTTCAACCTGGGTGATGATCCTTAATTCCTATAACCTCTCATTGTGCCAATTGGTGCCGAACACCATTTACGCTATCTCATGTCTGATGATGGTTTGGAGCATGCTGAATGTTACGTTGTCCCTGACTTTTTTTCGAAATATTTTGAAACTAGTGAGTTCTGACACCAAAGAAAATGGGCCAGGATGGTGGCGTTTTGGGACGAGGGACTTGTACCGAGTTTAATCCCATTTGCCGAGTAGTCACAAGAGCTTTAGGCATGATTTTGTGTTTGTTTTTAATTAGGGGGGATGCTAAGTGGGAAGTTCCTATGTCCCCGATGTCTGAGCTGAACCTTGGGTTAAATTTGGGTGTTCCTTTGATGAACAAGGAGGAAGCTGTGGTGGCTTGTTACCTTCAAACTTATAAGCGGATCCAAAAGAATGGATGAAACAGATGCTACGTATCAGTGATTTTATCTTATTTTATTTATTTATTAGGTTATTTAGATTCCACGTCAGAGTTAATAAAGTAAGAGAAGGTATTGTGTCAGACCGGTCTGACAGTAACGTTTCTGTCAGACCGGTCCACTGGACCTGGACATATATTGTTGAATCTGGATACATATGTGTTTAACCTGGACACATACTGTTAAATCTGGACATGTATTGGTAGACCTGGACACATTTGTAAACCTGGAAACAAAACTGGACACATTTGAAACATGGACACAATTTGTAAACCTGGACAAATGTGGACCAACCTGGACAAATCTAGACAAACATGGACAAATCTAAACAAACATGGACAAATCTGGATAAATCTGGACACACCTGGACATGCAAACCTGGACAAATGTGGACAAACCTGGACAAATATGGATAAACCTGGACAAATATGAACAAACCTGGACAAATCTAGACAGACATGGACAAATCTGGACACACCTGGACATGCAAACCTGGACAAATGTGGACAAACCTGGACAAATATGAACAAACCTGGACAAATCTAGACAAACATGGACAAATGTAGACAAACATGGACAAATCTGGACACACCTGGACATGCAAACCTGGACTAATGGTGACAAACCTGGACCAATGTGGAGAAACCTAGAAAAATATGAACAAACCTGAAAAAATCTGAACACACCTGGATAAACCTGGATACATATTTGTAAACCTGGACACCTATTTGTAAACCTGGACACATATTGTTTAAACATGGACACATTTTGTAACTAACTTGGACAAAAAACGTTTTTTTGCATTTTGAGGCCTTTAGAGGCATCGTTGAGAAACCGGAGTAATTTATACAAATACCAGAGAAATAGCGAAAATGAAAGGTCCGTCAAAAGAAAGCAAAGAAGTCCCCCGAGGGAAGGCTCGAAGAGACAATTCTAGTAGAGACGCTGGAAAGAAAGCATAAGCCCTTTTCGATAGTTACGTTCATCTCGAAAAATTAATCAATTTCGACATATTATATGCCCCGATCCGACACCCGAGCGCAAAGTTATAGCCTCCCGAAGTTTTTCACTATTATATTTGGTTATATGGGTCAGCCGTCTGACCAGATTGTCTGGTCAGACCATCTGACCCAATACTTTCACATAAAGTAATTAACTAACTATGCAAAATGGTTAGAGTGAGAATTTATGAGTTACTACCGTGTAGGGATGCTTGAGTAATTGGGTTCGAGAACGATTAAAACACCGACCTTTTTGTAAACAGTATCTTGGTTGTAATAACCCAAAAATCTGGGCCAGAAAATTTTGTGGTTAATTATTAATGCATCTAATATTCTAAGTCCAAAAGGCCCAGTTAATTGGACAGTTTAATCTTATTTCCTTTCCTTGTCTTAAAAAATTGGGCCCAATGACCAAATTAATCCTACTCTTGGCCGGTCCTCCCCTTTAATTGGCCAAGGATTATTTTCTTTTTGTTATTATTATTATTTAGATAATTCCATATCTAAATATCTGACTTTTAATATAATTATCCTAAAAATCTTATTTTTAACTAATCCTTTACTAAGTCTCCTAAGTTGACTCAACTCCCTCCTATTACTCCTCATATTACGCGGCCCTACCCCCTTTCTTTTATTTTATTTACTCTTTTGTTCTTTATAATTATATAGGGAACAATACTCATAACCTTTTATCCTAACTTCTAAACTTCTAAAATTATTCTAAAAAAAATTCACAAAATACTCTTGTGTGTGCCTTGTATTATTCGAACCCCGGACAAAAAAAAAATCTTTGTTTTCTTCCTAATTCAAGGTAACTAGACTAACCCCCTTGAATTTGGTTTTAGTTTATCATATAATTAATTAGAATTAAACTAGGAATTGATTGAATTAGTATCATGTTAGGCTATTGTTGTTCAAACTTTTGATGATTATTATTCATGTTGTTCTTGATATATTTACTTGATCTTTTATGAATCTTTGTTATTTTAACAAATTCTATGCATGGTTTATTATCTTAAATTACATGTCTTGATTGGAATAATTGCATGATAAAATCTTGAATTATGCTAGTGAATGTCGAGTGATAACATGATTTTTAGGATGATTTTATGATGAATTTCTTGAATTAAAAGCATGTACATGATTTATTTAATTGTATAATTTAAGTCTTGAATTAGAATTATAATCTTTTTTTATTTTTCCTAAAATGTTGAGTGGTTCAAGAATAATAAAAGAATTAATGTTTCAATTTTTCTTGACCAATTATAATACTAATCTTGATTTATTAATTTAATCTTTAGTTTTAAAGTAATTTAATTATAATTTAATACGTTCTTGAAAATTAATCTTGATTGTGTTATTTCTTCTTGATGGCCGAATATGATAAGAGTAAAAAGGCTTAATTTTCGATCCCTGATTAAATATAACTGTTCATAATTAGTTACATCGTGATTTTATAATTTATATGACTGTTTTAAAAAATTTAATAAGATAATTATATGTAGAACTTAAAGTATGAATTTTTGTCTCCAATTATTGAAGAAGGCCGAATATGATTATTATAAAAAGGGTGAATTTTGATCTTATTTTGACTAATGTTTTGATAATTCAAAGTAGTTCTATGATTTTAGTGTTTTAAATGATTTATCCATGATAATTGTGACTAATATTTTAAAGCGTCAATTTTTGGTAAATGGTGCAAGGATGGAAAGAGGGAATTTTTCTCAAGTTTTATGCAGTATTATTTGATGATTGTTGATTTTTATATTAATTTGGTGATTTAATTGATTTATTGAATGGTTTATGTAATTATTAAAAGAATTGATTTAATTATTGTATATGTTAATTCGAAAATGGCGAGTGGAATAAGTATAAGTTTGATCAATTTAATTTAATTTTTTTTCTTATAATCATTTTAGTTTATGGTTTAAGGATCTAATATAATTAAAGGGTTAAAAAGGAATAAGAAGTTAAGTTGAATTAATAAGAATAAGATTGACTTTGATAAGAATAAGATGATATGATGATAAGTTGTTTATTGGTCTCACGATGGCCATGTCGTTAAGATAAGATAAGATAAGATAAGAAGTGGACATCTGTTTGGTGATACAGGGGTCACCAGATTAGGTTAAGTCGAAGCCACTGCCCTACTGCAGTCTCTGGGCAGTTCTTGATTCTAGGATGTGTAGTCGTCTAAGTAGTAGCACACGGGCTACTATTTAGGAGTTATGACCATAGCTTAGGCTTAGTTGTTGCAAAGGAGAGCTACGGGTAGAATACACGGGTTCTTCCCGGCGCATTTTAGGAAAGTTGGGATGTACACGGGCATCCTTACGAGCTATAAAGACCGGTCCATGGATTTAAGAAAGATAGTTAAAAGATGGATTTTGGGTAATAATATGATAAGATAAGAATTCATCGGGTTGGAATGTTATTTATGTATTGATTGTATTATTTACGTATTTATTATGTTATTTATATGTATGATACGTTAAGTCTTCCGCTGCGTATGTCTGATATGTATGTATTTTGTATGATTATTCGTGTATTTTATGTATATCTTGGTTGATTCTATGCTATTATATGATTTATGGTTCCACATTTAAGTGGGATAGCCTAGTTACTCACCACTGACGGTGGACCCCCGCTCCCCCCCCCCCCAATTTCAGGTGAGGATGCTGATGAATAAGTGGGCTTTCTTATGGATCGGGTTGAGTGTTCTAGCAAGATTTATAGAGGAAACCCGGAGTCTTTTACTTTTTAGTTTATTATTTCTTATATTTCACCCAGCTTGTTGGGAATAAACATTTTAAGTTGTAGTTTGTTGAATATTATGACTTTTTGGACATTTATATCCTTTTATAAGTTAATTATTTAATAAAGAGATTTCCCTATTTTAGACTTACAGTTGGAATTTAATATGGTTTTAGCATGTTTTGTGACGACCCGACTCGCTTAAACCGGCGCGGAAGAAGCCGACGAGTCGAATTGTCGATCTAACATACAAACATACTTAAAATTTAAAACAAAACCTCAAATATTATTATTATAAAACCCAAAACGTACAAATCCACAAGTTGTACATAACTAAGTCCCAAATAGTCATTACTAAGAAACAACTCCAAATCCGTAGTTAGAGTTAGAAAGTACTTGCAACTCCTAAAATTCCGAATATAATAACAATGGAAAAAAATAAAACTAAAATTATAGAAAACAGTCAACGGCGCTCGCCCAATCCCAAAGCTAAGCAACACCGTCATCATCAGAGTTACCTGAAAACATAAATCCACCATCAATGGCGAGTAACATAACAGTCCCACCCTAACGTGGATACATATGATCATAGAATAAATCAAATAAGCAAATCAGGCACTCAAACATGCAATATGTCATAACGACAATAAAAACATTAATAACAACATTAGTAATCATAATCATACTAACAATAGTCATAACCAATACTTGCTTAACTCAAATTTACTTAACCTTATCGTTACTTAATCTTTGTCACTATCATTTACATATTAGACCGGACTATGGTTGTACGAACGCATCTTACGCGAACGAACTTTCCTACTATGCCAGGAATGAGAATCTTACTCCCAAACCCATGAACCCCATCTTACGGAAATCCATATCATAAAGACGACATAGCAAGTAATCACTATCCCAATACCGCGGTTAGGATAGGGGCAACGTCTTAACCCAAGTCTTAGAATCTTACTCTAAGGTTAGGCGTCTAAAAGTAAACTCAAGCTATCTTTACGTTCTTTACAATCTTGGCTAATCTTAAGTTGTATCTTACGCCTTTACTTAAGACTAACTAAAAAAAACATAATCTTGGAACCTCTTTAATCAATCTTTATTACTTTCTTTAACTTTCTTTCATTATTCTTTACTTTCTTTATCGTTCTTAACTATCCTTAATAATCTTTAATTATGACTACATAACATATACTTAAAAAATACACAATCATAGTAAAGAAAATCAAGATTCATCAAAACATAGACAAGAAACTTCAAGAATCATTAAATAATCATCAAGAACTTATTCTTTAACATAATTCATCAATTCAAGATTCAAGAAACATATAAAACACATCAAGATTATTAAAGAACTCAACCATAATCAATAGCAAGGTTACACGCATATCATCATCAACATTCAACAACATTTCATCAATTCCATGCATCGAATCATCATATAATCTTCATGAAAATTGTACACAATCATAAATAAACATGAAACTATTATAAGCAATCATAACATGAATGAAACTAGGCAAATACAACACAAAATCACCACCTAAAATCAGCCCAAATTCACGCATGAACATGGCTAAATTCATCAACAATATGACCTAATTGATCATCTAATCCACCCTATAATCAAAGTATACAAATTAGGATAGAAAAGCATGTTACCTTATTGAAGTATAAAAAAATCAACACACGAAAACTCGCTGCCCGGAAACCAAACCACACGGCCCAAAATACACGGCCACACGGTGCACCACCACGCCTTGCACACGAACACGCACAACATGGCTTCAAGGCACGGCCCTACTGCACGGCTTTAAGGCACGGACCGCACGAACCACCCTCTCGAATACGGCCTTCAACACGGCACCACCACTTGGCCAACCACGATCAACACGAACCCACTCAAAAACCGAAACCAAACTAGTGATCTTGAATGAAACTATTGGGGTTTAATTTTTATTTTGATACTTTAAAGATCAATGGAGGTTGAATCTTTAAGTTTGGGTTTGAAAAGATTGAAGAACAAAGTTTGGTGTTTAGGAGCCAAAAATGGCGTGTGGAACAAGGCTAATGAGGAGTGTTTGAGTTTTGATTTGTGAGTAAAGGATGATTAGAATGGCAAATGATCATCAAACCTTACTACTACTTCTATTTATAGAAGTTAGTTAAGGTGTGAACACAAAGCAAGTGGCAAAACCAAGCCACACACATGAGAGGGTCGGTTGGGTCTGAGAGAAATGGGCCAAAATAATCACTTGGGCCATTTGCACTTAAGCATGACTAATCATGTTTAAACTCGCACTTGGCCCAAAACAAAATTAATTAATTAGAAAATTAAAATAAAATCCTAATTAATTAAAATAAAATAAAATAAATAATAAAACAATTAATCATAAAATAAAATAATCATGTTCAAGCAATAAAACAAAAATAAATAGTCCAAATAAATTCGGACCATACATAAAAATAAACATAAATACAAACAAATAAACAAAGAAGAAAATACCGAAAACCTGGGGTGTTACATGTTTTGTTTGGTAATGATCCATTTGTCGATTTTCTCCGTAAATCGACAGCTTATAAAAGTCGGGTCGTTACATTGGTCCTGACCAACTGTAAGAGATTAATTACCGAACCAAACATCTAGTAGATAGATTACGCAGGACAAGTGGGCGACATGTAAACGTGGGTAGGATTTTGGTTAAAAATCGTTACCCTTAGCCGTGTCTTTTATACCCTTACCCCTTTGTTCTTCTACCTACAATTAAAAAAAAAATAAAGAAGGAAGCAAGGGAAGTCAGACAACCTTACTCTTCCCCTACGAGCTCCCACCATTGAAGAAGGTGAGTTTGGGCCACTCTTCCTGTGACGACCCGACTCGCTTAAACCGGCGCGGAAGAAACCGACGAGTCGAATAGTCAATTCTAACAAACTAAAATACTTAAAAATTAAAACAAAACCTCAAAATATAATATATACTAAATCCGAAAGTACAATACCTAGAAGATCGTACATATCTAAACCCAAATGTCAATATCACTACTACTAACAATATAAACTCCAAATGAATGTCAGAGTTAGAAAATTACACAAGTACCACTATTATAGTCTAATACTAGAAATCGTAAAACAACAACACAAAAGCTAAATAACATCGGCACTCGCCCAACCCAAAGCTAAGAAAGAACCTCATCATCAGAATTACCTGAAAAGTAAACAACAGTCCACCATCAGTGGCGAGTAACATAACTGTCCCACCCTAACGGGGATACACAAGAACATAGCATAAAACAAGCAATCAAATCAAACATATAAACATGCGAATCAAATCAAGTAATCATGCTGACTCGACTAACTTTAACCAACAATTAACATACTTTAAACTTTGGCGCAATCATTGACATAGTAGACCGGACTATGCACGTACGAACGCATCTTACGCGATCGAACTTTCTACTATGCCAGGATTGAGAATCTTACTCCCAACCCCATGAAACCCATCTTACGGGAAATCCATATCCGAAGACAACATGGTAAGACCACCAACTATCCCAATACCGTGGATAGGATAGGGGCAACATCTTAACCCAATTCTTAGAATCTTACTCTAAGTCTTAGGCGTCTAGTAGCAAAATCAAGCTAAACTTAACTTTAATTTACATTCTTAGTTAATTCTTAAGTTGCATCTTACGCCTTGACTCAAGAATAACATGTAAATCAACCAATCTTGGAACCTCAAACATCAATCTTTGACTTTCTTTATCTTTTCTTTAATGAACTTTAACTTTCTTTAACTTTAAAGACTCGACCAAGAACTCATAAAGAACTATCAAGACTCATAAAGAACTCATAAAGAACTCGACCAAGATTCAAGAACTCATTTAAGAACTCAATCAAGATTCAAGAACTCAATCAAGAACTCAATCAAGATTCAAGAACTCATCCAAGAAATCAACCTTATAAACATCATCAAATTCACGCATGAACTAGGCAATTAACAACAATAATTTCATCAACTTCCCAACATCAAAACTTCACCAAACTTGAACATAATCAACATAAAATATGAAACTAACATAATCAATCATTAAATACATGTAATCAATGAAAAATCATCACAAAAACATCACCCAAACCATCCCATAATTCACGAATAAAATGGAGTTAAAAACATCAAAACGGTCTAATCTAATCACTTAATCTATACTATGAATCAAGGTATACAAACTAGGTTGAGATAGTATGTACCTTAATGAAGATTAAACAATTTACACACAAAAACTTGCTGCCCGGAAATGGAACCACACGGCTCAACACACGACACACACGACTTGCACACGAGCCCAACACGGTGCACCACCACGAACCACACGAACCCACAACACGGCCTTGGCTGCAAGGACCCACGAACACGGCACGACCCCGGCTCGAACCACTACCACGGACCACCGTCTTCAACACGGTCCACCACACGAACCACACATGAACCACACGGTCCACTTGAACAAGACCTCAAAACAACCCCGAACAATAATTCTTGATTGAAAACTATTAAGATTATACTGTTTAAAGTTACTTAAAGATCAATGAATGTTGAATCTTTAAGCTTAGGTTTGGAATTGAAGATGAACAATAAATGGGTTGATGAATGCCAAAAATGGCGTGTGAGGGTGAGGCAAATGGAGGGAGTTTGTGTTTAAGCTTTTGATGGCAAGGATGGCAAATAAGCAAATGAATCCTCAAGCCTTACTACTACTTCTATTTATAGAAGTTAGTTAAGGTGTGAATGCATGGCAAGTGGCAAAACTTGCCACATAACAAGGGGAGGGCCGGTTTTGGCTTTGCAAAATGGGCCAAGTTGGGCTTTCGTGATCAATTGGACTAATTACAAATTTGCATGATTAATCATGCTTAAATCGATTTTGGCCCAAAAGTATTAAATAATTAATTAGAAAATTAAATAATAAAAATTCTAATTAATTAAATAATAGTTAAAATAAATAATAATCAATCAAGAATAATAAAAACAATAATTAATCGAATTTAATCGAAATTATTCATATAAGATAAAATAAATAGTCCAAAAATAAATTTTGGACCATACATAAAATCACATAAATAGCAAATAAATCGATGACAGAAATACCGATAAATCTGGGTCGTTACACTTCCTCCTTCTTCTTCATGCATTATTTTAACTGAATTTCTCTTCTCATTTTAGGCATAGAGGTCTCAATTTCAAGGAGTCAAGCTAAGGAACCGTTCACCCAAGCATCCAAGGAGGTAAGTGAAGCTAGGGTTTATTTTGGGTTATTGAATTCTAGTCTTGAGGCTATAGTCGGTAGTAACTTAGGTAAATCCGGTGATTTTTCTCCATATAGGTAACTCAATTGTGAATTGAGCAAAGGGTTCAAAGAAGGAGAAAGGTACATGGTCTAACTCACTTGGTTTTGTTTATGAATTGTTGTTAATTAAAAGTTTAATTCTAGTTTTGAATAGAGTTGAGGAATGATTTTTATAGAGCTTAATGGAGTTTTATTTAGTTTTATGGAGTTTTATTTCTCATTGTAGACTTGAAGTATTATGGAGTTCAATTAGAGCTTATTGTAAGTAATTTGAAGAATGATGGAATTTGGGGCTTTATGTGCTTAAAAAATATGGTTTACAAATGCTTGATTAATTTGTGTTGTAATGGGTTGTTTATGAAGTTGCAAAAATTGGTTAAACCAATATTAGGACACCGAAAAGGGCTGAACAGAACCTCGGGACAGAGGGCAGCCACCTGTTGTCGCCACTGCCGGGGCTGACAGCAACACCCAGCCGTGTGGTGTCGTATTTCAGCTTCAGCTTCGTCCCAAAGGCTCCCTGAACTGATTTCAGAGACGTATTTCCTGATGAGCTACCAGGCGTTCCACCTGAGCGTGATGTCGAGTTTCATATCGACTTAGTACCCGAGACAACGCCAATCTAGAAGGCACCGTACCGGATGGCACCATCTGAGTTATTGGAGTTAAAGACACAACTCCAGGATTTGATCGATAAGGGCTTCATTAGGCCAAGTGTTTCTCCGTGGGGAGCACCTGTGCTCTTCGTGAAGAAAAAGGATGGTAGTATGCGCCTGTGCATAGACTACTGAGAGTTGAATCGGGTAACTATCAAGAATAAGTACCCACTACCTAGGATTGAGGACCTGTTCGATCAATTGCGAGGAGCAGGAGTGTTTTCGAAGATAGATCTTCGATCTGGATATCATCAGATTCCAGTCAAGAAAGAAGACATTCCGAAAACTGCTTTTCGTACTCGATACGGCCATTACGAGTTTGAGGTGATGCCCTTTGGCCTCACTAATGCGCCAGCCGTGTTCATGGACTAGATGAACCGGACGTTTCACCACTTACTCGATAAGTGTGTCGTAGTATTTATAGATGATATCTTGGTCTATTCGAGAGATGAGTCTGATCATACGGAACATCTCCGGATGGTACTCGAGATATTGAGGAGTCATAAGTGGTTCGCGAAACTCTCCAAGTGTGAGTTCTGGCTTCGCGAAGTAGCCTTTCTAGGCCATGTGATTAGTAAAGAAGGCATTAAAGTAGACCCAGCTAAGATTAAAGCTGTAGTAGATTGGAGTAGCCCAAGAAATGTGGCGGAGGTTCGTAGTTTTCTGGGTTTGGCCGGATACTACCGACGATTCGTCCAGGACCTCTCTAAAATTGCTAGGCCTATGTCGAGTCTCCTACAGAAGGAGGTCCGATTCGTTTGGACGGAGGCTTACGAGCAAGCATTCCAGCAGTTGAAACAGAGATTAGTCTCTGCTCCGATTCTTACTCTTCCGAACGATGAAGAGGGCTTCGAGGTCTACAGTAATGCTTCGAAGAGTGGCTTAGGCTGTGTGCTCATGCAGGGTGGAAAGGTCATCGCTTACGCATCGAGACAACTGAAGGTGCATGAGCGTAACTATCCTACGCATGACTTGGAGTTAGCGGCTGTAGTGTTCGCGCTCAAGATTTGGAGGCACTATCTCTATGGCGGTTCGTGTAGAGTATTCACGGATCACAAGAGCCTCAAGTACATCTTCACTTAGAAAAACCTCAATATGAGACAGAGGCGGTGGCTTGAGTTGATCAAGGACTACGACCTGACGCTCAACTATTGCGAGGGTAAGGCGAACTTGGTTGCGGATGCGCTGAGTCGCAAGCATCGCTTGAGCTTCAGTAGAAGCCGTGGTTCCGTCAGACTTCGTCTGACATCGATGAGTGCCGAGCCTGACTTAATTCAGGAACTGCGCGAGGGTCAGCAGAACGACCCACAGTTTGCTAGGATTCGAGAGGCTATACGGCAAGGTAAAGCCGTAGGTTTCGAGATCCCTTCTGATGGTGGTATGCGCTTTCGAGGGAGATGGTGTGTACCGGACTGTTCTGATCTTAGGAACAGAATCATGTCCGAGGCACATAACTCGCCTTATTCTGTTCATCCCGGTGGTAATAAGCTTTACCAGGATCTTAAGGGCCAGTTCTGGTGGCCTAAGATGAAGAGGGATGTAGCGGAGTTTGTTGCTCGGTGTTTGACCTGTCAGAAGGTCAA
The DNA here is from genome assembly GCA_951394345.1 of Salicornia ramosissima. Classification (NCBI taxonomy): domain Eukaryota; kingdom Viridiplantae; phylum Streptophyta; class Magnoliopsida; order Caryophyllales; family Amaranthaceae; genus Salicornia; species Salicornia ramosissima. The sequence continues at coordinate 30,774,801 of OX596236.1, read as the reverse complement.
GATTGAGCATCAGAGACCAGGAGGTCTGTTGCAGCCACTACCTATTCCGACCTGGAAATTTGAGTCGGTGTCTATGGACTTCGTAGTGAGCTTACCCACTTGCAATGGCTTGAATGCTATTTGGGTCATAGTGGATAGGTTAACTAAGGTCGCTAGATTCATTCCGATGAAAATGACCTGGTCGATGGAGCGTCTAGCTGAGGCGTACACTCAGGACATAATCCGACTTCACGGAGTTCCTAGGGAGATTGTTTCTGATCGGGATCCGAGATTTCTGTCTCGTTTCTGGAAGTCAGTTCAGGGAGCCTTTGGGACGAAGCTGAAGTTGAGCACCGCTTTTCATGCGGCGACTGATGGTCAGACCGAGAGGACCATCCAGACTTTGGAGGATATGCTACGAGCATGTACTTTGGAGTATCACCAGTCTTGGGTACGGATGCTCTGCTTGATAGAGTTCTCCTATAATAATAGCTATCACTCCAGCATTGGGATGGCTCCGTACGAGGCCCTGTATGGCAGGAAATGTCGGAGTCCTATATGTTGGAATGATATCAGTGATACTGTGGCTTTAGGACCTGAGATGGTACGCGATACTATCGAGAAGGTTCGAGTCATCCGGTCTAAGATACAGGCCGCTCAGAGTCGTCAGAAATCCTACGCCGATAATCGACGTAGACCGCTGGCTTTCGTAGTAGGTGACAAAGTCTTGCTTAAGGTTTCGCCATTCAAGGGAGTGGTACGCTTCGGTCAGAAGGGGAAACTCCGACCGAAATATGTGGGACCTTACGAGATATTAGAACGAGTTGGGGAGGTGGCATATCGATTGGCATTACCACCTAGTTTGGCTAATGTACATGATGTATTCCATGTTTCCCAGCTAAGGAAATATGTACATGATCCTACTCATGTGATTACAGTGGATCCGGTCGTGATCGAGCCGAATCTGACTTACGAGGAGCGACCCGTCCAGATCTTGGATCGGAATGGAGGACCCTGCGGTGTAAGCAGGTACCGCTTGTCAAGGTGTTGTGGAGAAATCAACACCACGAAGAAGCGACTTGGGAGACGGAAGCGTCTATGCGGCAGAAGTACCCGGAGTTGTTCGATGGGGAGCGATCTCCTGCACCTTGAAATTTCGGGACGAAATTTCTTTAAGGAGGGGAGGTTGTAATGACCCAGATTTTATTGGTATTTTTGACGATAATTATGTGTAATTATGTGTATTTTTGTGTTAGTTCAAATTTATTATTTTTGAACTATTTATTTTATTTTATGTGAATAATTTCGATTTAATTCGAATTATTTTTTTATTTGCGGTTGTTATTATTTATGTTAGTTATTATTTAATTAATTAGAATTTTTATTATTTAATCTTTCTAATTAATTATTTAATATCTTGGGCTAAATCGATTATTGCATGATTAATCATGTAAATTATGTAAGTTAGCCCAATTGATCACGAGAGCCCATTTTAGGCCCAATTGCCCCCTTGGCCGGTTTTCTTAAGGCATGGCAAGGCTTGCCACTTGCCTTGTGTTCACACCTTGACTAACTCTATAAATAGGAGAGTTAGTAAGGCCTTTGCTCATTTTTGCCATCTTAACACCTTTGCCATCAAGTTTGATCATCAAATTTTCCCTCCACTTCCTCCCTTGCCTCACGCCATTTTGGAACAATTGAACCCATCAATTGTTCATTATTTTTCCTAGCCCAAAACTTAAAGATTCAAAGTTCATTGATCTTTAAGTGTTCAAACACAATCCTAAACGCATTCATTTCATTCAAGATCACTAGTTCGGTTCGGTTTTGGGGTCTTGTTCGAGTGGGTGCCGTGTGTGCACGTGTGGGGTTCGTGTGGTGTTCGTGCTCGTGGAAGTGCAGCAGGCCGTGTGGTTCGAGTGGGCCGTGTGTGCGTGGTGGTGCAGCCGTGCAGCAACCGTGACTGGGTGCAGCAGCCGTGCAGTGGTGCCGTGTGGGTGTGCCCGTGTTCGTGCGGTTGAAGCCAAGCCGTGCCGTGTGTGCCGTGTTGGGTGTTCGTGTGGGACGATTTCCGGGCAGCTTTTTGTGTTGAATTAGTGTGTTAATCTTCAATAAGGTAACATACTTTCTCAACCTTTTTGGTATACTATGTCTCTAGTATAGATTAAATGCATGTTTGGGTTGATTGTTGATGAATATCCATGATTTTATGTATGATTTTATAATCTGATTTTTATGTGTGTTTACATGGTGTTTGATGATGATTTTTCATGATTTTATGATTGATTATGTGTCGGTTTATGATCATGAATATCATGTTAAAATTTGATACTAGTAAGTTGGTAATTTCATGGTTATATTTCGATTCATGCGTGTAGTTTATGTAAGTTGGATGAGTTCTTGATTGAAGTTCTTGAATCTTGATTGAGTTCTTGATTGAAGATCTTGAATCTTGAATGAGTTCTTTATGAGTTCTTGTTGAGTTCTTTGATTTCTTGATGAGTTCTTGGTTGAATCTTGATAATTAAAGAAAATGGTTTAAATGATAAAGAAGATTAAAGAATGATTATTGAATGATGAATTAAGGTTGGTTAGACTCAAGATCAAGGCATAGAAGCAAATCTTGAGTGTAACTTCGATATGTTAACTAGTTATTTTCAAGAATCAAGGCATTGAGGAAATTCTTGGATATAATTTAGTTAGGATGAGTTAATAAGATGATTAATTAAGTTAGCTTGATTTCATTTTTAGACGCCTGATACTTTGAGTAAGATTCATTGTATTTAGGTTAAGACGTTGCCCCTATTCCATCCGCGGTATTGGGATAGTTGGAGTCATACTATGTGATCTTTGTGAATTTCCAGTAAGATTGGTTTCCCGAGACATGGATTTCCAGTAAGATTGGTTTCATGGGCTTTGGGAGTAAGATTCTCAAATCCGAACATAGTAGAAAGTTCGATCGCGTAAGATGCGTTCGTACGAGCACAATCCGGTCTAGAATATGAATGATTGCGCCAAAGATAGTTGGTTAGGTTGGTTGAGTCGAGTTCACGTTTTTGGGTTGTTCTCGTACTTTGAATATTGATGTTGATTATTTGATTTATGCTATGTACATGTGTATTCCCATTAGGGTGAGTCAGTTATGTTACTCGCCACTGATGGTGGACTGTTGTATGTTTTTCAGGTATTTCTGATGACGATACTCTTGCTTAGCTTTGGGTTGGGCGAGCGACGTTTACTGTTGTTTTTGTTGTATTTTCTATTTCAGTTGTTTTTAGATAGTTTTTGACTATTGTATGGACTTGTATACGTTATGTTTGGACTCTGACGTGTGGTTGGAGTTATTCGTACTTTAGTATTTTTAGTTTGACTTTTGGACTAGTTATGTACAAACTTGTGGGTATTTGTACTTTGTGGTTTAATAATAATATTCGATGAATTAGCTTTTATTTATTAAGTATTTTGAGTTGTAGTTTCTAACTATTCGACTCGTCGGTTTCTTCCTCGCCAATTTAAGCGAGTCGGGTCGTTACAAAGAGTGTTGTCAAGCCTTTATTATTTGATGACTAATTTGACTAGTTACTCTAATTACGCGGCAATTAAAATACGGCATGCATAAAACGAACTTTAAAAATAAAATTCTAATCCATAAAAATATTTTTATTTACCAAAAAATTTTTTCCATAAAATAAAATAATTTTCGCAATTTATATATATTATTTTCGAAATATATAAGTACATATTTATTTATTTTGAAAATATTACACCTCAAAAATAATTTATTATTTTCCGAAAATAATATTACGGCAAAATACTTTGTTTTAATAATAAATACCTTTGAAAATAATTCGAAAAGCTCTTTTATAAAATATAAAACCTCTTTATAGAAGATATTATTTTTGAAAATTCTTGAAAAATTACGGGTATTACAGGTCAAGCTATAAGAGGGGAGGATGCTTCAGGCGCTTGGTAACATTTGTGTTGAGAAAAGAGACGAAATTGAAGCCGAGTATGAGCGCCTTCGTTAGGAAGAAGAGGACCGGATGAACGATCAGTTGATGCAGGATCTTGAAAAAGAATTTGATGCTGCTAACCGCTTGGAAGGTCAGGGTGAAATTAATGCTGTTGAAGTTGATCGTTTTGCTGCTGAACTTAGTGAGGGTAGCTTGGACGATCATGACAAAGAGATGGGTACCATGATAGGGAGCGTCGTTCGAAGAAGAATGCTGATACTTCCTCTGATGATCCTTGATGTCGAGCCTCTACTTGATCCTCCTTTTGTTTAATCTTGTAACTTGTGTATATTGTTACTTTTTGAGAACTTTGTTAGTATTTTGTAATGAAACTTAGTTTTTTATATCAATATAACTGATGATTTCTCGCCTTTTTCTAAGTACATATGTTTTCGTAATTTGATTTATGGCATTTCATTGAACATAAAATGTAATTTCTTACAATGTTTAGATATTCTATGCCCCCAATTACATGTTTTGTTGACGGAACTTGAAATTACTGCTCAAAAAAGACTTAAGTGTAGAACTTCTTCTGATTGTTTCCATGGCTGAGGCAATGACCTGCCTTCTTCGTCCTGTTGTCTATAGGATCTTGGCCTGATAACTTCCTTCACCTAATATGGCCCTTCCCAATTAGGAGTTAGCTTGCCCTCAGTGGGTCTTCTTTCGGTGGCCTCGAATTTTCTGAGGACCCAATCTCCCTTCTCGATTGGCCGAGGGGCCACTCTCTTGTTATAATATCTAGTTATCCTTTGCTTGTAAGAAATTTGACCTGAGTAGAGCATAAACTCTTGTCTTAGGTAAGAGATCGAGGTCCATCTTCCTTTTTTCTTCATTCCTCTCATACTTGTAGTATGTGATTCTGGGTGAGGGTATTCCTACCTCCACGGGGAGAACTGCTTTGCTACCATACAATAGGAAAAGGGGAGTATGGCCTGTTGCTTCCTTAGTAGTCGTTCGAGCTGACCAGAGAACTCCTGGCAGCTCATCAACCCATGAGCCCTTGGCTCCTACCAGCTGGGTCTTTACTCCTTTGAGTATAATCTTTTTGGTCGTTGGTCTGAGGTCTGGCTACAGATGTGAATCTAATCAGAATACCGAATTAGGAGCAATATTCCCAAGTCGGTCCGCTGTCAAATTGTCGACAATTATCTAAAATAAGTATTCTTGGGATGCCGAACCGAGTGATGATGTTTTTCCGTATGAATTGCCTGACTTGTTTGTCGGTGATGCTTGCCAATGCTTCAGCTTCGATCCACTTGGTAAAATAGTTCACAACTACCAAGAGGAACTCATTTTGTGCTATTGCTAGAGGGAAGGGACCGAGTATGTCCATTCCCCGTTTATCAAATGGCAAAGTGGGCATAATGGCTGCCAAGTCTTGTGAAGGCATGCGTGGTATGTGCCCGTGCATCTGGCACTGCTTGTATTTTTGGACGAGGGCTAAGGCGTCTTTTCTGATTGAAGGCCAATAATACCCTGTCCTAAGAGTTTTTCCTGTGATGGTGCGGGCCCCCTGATGACTTCCACACGCCCCTTCGTGTATTTCTTGTAGAATATAGCTTCCTTCTTCCGGGGTTACACACTTCAGCAATCAATGAGTGTATGAAAGTTTGTATAACTGTTAGTTATAACAAAGGAAATTTCGGCTAAGGCCTTCACCCGAGCCTTTTCTTTTTCTTTGAGGGGCAGCTTGTTGTCTCTTAGGTAGGAGATGATATCAGTCCTCCAGTCTGACTGTTGTGATACTGTGTTGACACTGAGTTCATTGATGCTAGGCTCGGGCAACACCTCCCAGTCTGGCAAGGGCATCGGCCTGTTGATTTTCTCACCTTGGAATGTGATCTAGGGTTAAATGTTTGAATTGGGCTATGAGTGTTTTACACTTTTGTAAATACATCTTCATAGCTTCTTCTTTTGCCTCGTATTCACCGGATATCTGGCCTATTACCAGTTGTGAATCTGAGACCACTTTGATGAAGGTGGCTCCTGCTGCTTGGCACAATTTTAGCCCGAAGATGAGTGCATCAGACTATGATTCATTTTTGGATGCTATGAATCTAAACCAGAAAGCATACTCTATCCTTTCGCCTGCACTTATTTTGATGAGTAGCCCAGCTCCACTCCCTCCTTTGTTGGCCGAGCCATCGATATATTGCTCCCATAGATGATCGCTGTCCTGAGTGGTTGGTTTATTTGTGCACTCTACAATGAAATCGGACAGTGCATGAGCTTTGATGGCTCTCTGTGGTTCGTATTGAAGACCAAACTCTGAGAGCTGGTTGGCCCATTCCGACATCCTGGTGGAGTGGTTCTTTCCTTCTATTGCTTTCTGGATGGGTTTTTCGATTAGGAACTTAATCTGGTGAGCTTGGAAGTATGGTTTCAGCTTTCTACTTTCCAATCTGAGAGTATTTTCTCAATCTGAGAGTATTTTGATTCTGCCCCTTGATATGCGTGGCTCACGAAGTAGACGGGGTACTGAACATGTTCTCTTTCTACCAATAGGATAACGCTGAGGGCGTATTTTGATTTGGCATGATAGAGAAATAATCCTTCCCCTGGGAGTGGAGAAACCATTTTTGGAATCTCAAAGAGATGTTCCTTCAATTTTTGGAAGGCTTCCTCGGCCTCGGCATTCCAGCTGAATGTTGCCTTTTTTAATGCTTGAAAGAAGGGCAAGCTCTTATTAGCTGATCAAGAAAGGAAACGTTCAAAGGCTACAATACAACCGGTCAATCTCTGTACTTCCTTGACCGTTATTGGTGACTGCATGTCTTCGATGGCCTTGAATCGGTCGGGATTAGCTTCCATGCCTCTTTCGTCTACCAAAAATCCGAGGCATTTTCCACCCTTTACATGAAGACACATTTCTTAGGGTTTAGCTTCATATTGAATTTCCTGGTTGTTTCCGAGGTTTCCTTCATGTCATGGACATGATCTGAGGCCAGCTTACTCTTGATGATCATGTCGTCCACGTACACCTCAACATTTCTTCCAATTTGTCCTTCGAAGACTTTGTTTACCAAACGTTGATATGTGGCCCTGGCGTTGTTTAAGCCGAAGGGCATGACATTATAGCAGTAGACTCCCTGATTGGTGATGAATGCTGTGTGTGGTTGATCTTTCTCTGCTATAAGGATTTTGTGATATCCCGTGTTGGTATCCATAAAGCGAGCCTGTCGTTGAATCGACCAGTTTGTCAATCTTTGGCAACGGGTAGTCGTCTTTAGCACATGTTTTGTTTAAGTCTGTGAAGTCCACACACATTCTCCAAGTTTTGTTGGGCTTTCTCACCAACACCACATTGCCAACCATTCGGTGTACTTGTATTCCCGAATGAATCCGGCATCTAGTAGCTTCTTGACCTCTGCAGCTGCAGACAGGGTTCTTTCTTGGCCTTGATGTCTCAACTTCTGTTTGACAGGTTTGTGTCCCTCTTTAATGTAAAGCTCATGTTGCATGACTGCAGGGTCGATACCGGGCATTTCATTTACTGAGAAGGTGAACACATCTCGGTATTCTCTGAGTACTTTGACTATTTCTTCACTTTGTTGATGGCCAAGGGTTCTTCGTACCCTGACCGTTTCTCCTTCTTGCCCGATAACTACTTCTTCATTTTCCTTTACTGGTTGTGGTCGGGTATAACATTTAGGAGAGTCCGTGACAAACATCTCCTTCTTAGTGAGGTTGTCTACTGCCCCTGTCGCGGTCAGCTCCTTTCGTTTTTCCCCAACCTTCGGGTTCGATATTTAGAAGCTGTTGACATAGCACTCTCATGCGGAGTGCTGATCTCCGTAAAACCTTCCGACGGACCCTGTGTCCATCTCATACTGCAGAAGTAGTTGATAGGTAGATATGGTCGCCTTGACCCGATTGAGAAGGGGCCTTGCAAGAATGACATTGTATGGTAGAGGTACGTCTACCACTATGAATTCCACCATCAGATTTCTGCCCTCACCTTTCTGTCCAATTCGGACGGGAAGTTTGATTATTCCCTTGGAATCGGTTGTCTGATCCCCGCTACAGACCCGTCTTCGGGAATAACCGGCAGCGGGTCATATGCACGTTTTGGGCCTCCAAAACGGGTCGGGAAGTGGTTTCCCCTTTCCCAGGTGCATTTTGTGACCCAAGGCATCCCAAAGAATATTTTTGACCATTTTCATCCTCGGACACTGGAGGCTCGCCACAAGCCGGTCTTCGGAAACAACCGGCAGCGCGTCGTATGGGCGTTTTGGGCCTCCAAAAGGGGTCGGGAACTAGTTTCCCCTTTCCCATGTGCATTTTGTGACCCAAGGAAACCACGAGACTATTTTCGACCATTTTCATCCCGAGACCCCGGAGGCCTTCTAAAGGCCCAGCTTCGGGAATAACCGGCAACGGAACGTATGCGCGTTTCGGGCCCCCAAAACGGGGTCGGGAACTGGTTTCTCCTTTCCCAGGTGCATTTTGTGACCCAAGGAATCCCTGAGAATATTTTCGACCATTTTCATCTTGGGACCTCGGAGGCCCGCTAAAGGGCCCGTCTTCTGGAATAACCGTCAGCGGCTAGTATGCGCGTTTCGGGCGTCCAAAACGGATCGGGAACTGGTTTACCCTTTCACAGGTTCATTTTGTGACTCAGAAAACCCACAGAATATTTTCGAGCATTTTCATCCCTAGACCCCGAAGGCCGGCTACAGGCCGGTGTTCGGGGACAACCGGCAATTGGTCGTATGAGCGTTTCGGGGCTCCAAAATAGGGCGGAAACTGGTTTCCCCTTTCCCAGGTACATTTTGTGACCCAAGGGACCCCACAAAATATTTTCGACCATTTTCATCTGTGGACCCCAGAGGCCCGCTACAAGCCGGTCTTTGGGAACAACCGACAGCTGGTCGTATGTGCTTTTCGAGCCTACAAAAGGGGTCGGGAACTACTTTCCCCTTTCCCGGGTGCATTTTTTGACCCAAGGAAACCTCGATAATATTTTCGACTATTTTCATCCCGGGACCCAGAGGCCCGCTACAAGCAAGTCTGTGGGAACAACCGGCAACGGGTCGTATGCGCGTTTTGGGCCTCCAAAAAGGGGTCGGGAATTGGTTTCCCCTTTCCCAGGTGAATTTTTTGACCCAAGGAACCCCCGAGAATATTTCGACCACTTTCATCCTGGGACCCCGGAGGCCCGCTACAGGCCCGTCTTCGGGAATAAGCGGCAGCGGGTCGTATGCGCATTTTGGGCCTTCAAAAAGGGGTCGGCAACTGGTTTCCTATTTCCCAGGTGCATTTTGTGACCCAAAGACCCCAGAGAATATTTTCAACCTGGAACCCCGGAGGCCCGCTACAGACCCGACTTCGGGAATAACCGGCAACAGGTCGTATGCGCGTTTCGGGCCTGAAAAAGTTGTCGGGAATTGGTTTCCCCTTTCCCAAGTGCATTTTGTGACCCAAGGAATCCCACAGAATATTTTCGACCATTTTCATCCTCGGACCCTGGAGGCCCGCCACAAGCCGGTCTTCGGAAACAACCGGCAACGCGTCGTATGCGCGTTTCGGGCCTCCAAAAGGGGTCGGGAACTGGTTTCCCCTTTCCCATGTGCATTTTGTGACCCAAGGAAACCACAAGACTATTTTCAACCATTTTCATCCCGATACCCCGGAGGCCCGCTACAGGCTTAGCTTCGGGAATAACCGGCAACCAGTCGTAAGCGCCTTTCGGGCCTCCAAAACGGGGTCGGGAACTGGTTTCTCCTTTCCCAGGTGCATTTTGTGACCCAAGGAATCCCTGAGAATATTTTCGACCATTTTCATCTCAGGACCTCGGAGGCCCGCTAAAGGGCTCGTCTTCGGGAATAACCGTCAGCGGCTAGTATGCGCGTTTCGGGCGTCCAAAACGGATCGGGAACTGGTTTACCCTTTCACAGGTTCATTTTGGGACTCAGAAAACCCACAGAATATTTTCGAGCATTTTCATCCCCGGACCCCGAAGGCCCGCTACAGGCCAGTGTTCTGGGACAACCGGCAGTTGGTCGTATGAGCGTTTCGGGGCTCCAAAATAGGGCGGGAACCCACAGAATATTTTCGACCATTTTAATCTGTGGAACCCAGAGGCCCGCTACAAGCCGGTCTTCGGAAACAACCGACAGTTGGTCGTATGCGCTTTTTGAGCCTACAAAAGGGGTCGGGAACTAGTTTCCCCTTTCCCGGGTGCATTTTGTGACCCAAGAAAACCTCGATAATATTTTCGACCATTTTCATCCCGGGACCCCGGAGGCCCGCTACATGCAAGTCTGCGGGAATAACCGGCAACGGGTCGTATGCGCGTTTTGGGCCTCCAAAAAGGGGTCGGAAACTGGTTTCCCCTTTCCCAGGTGAATTTTGTGACCCAAGGAACCCCCGAGAATATTTTGACCACTTTCATCCTGGACCCCGGAGGCCTGCTACAGGCCCGTCTTCGGGAATAAGCGGGAGCGGGTCGTATGCGCATTTCGGGCCTTCAAAAAGGGGTCGGGAACTGGTTTCCTATTTCCCAGGTGCATTTTCTGACCCAAGGACCCCCGAGAATATTTTCAACCCGGAACCCCGGATGCCGGCTACAGACCCGACTTCGGGAATAACCGGCATCAGGTCGTATGCGCGTTTCGGGCCTGAAAAAGGGGTCGGGATTTGGTTTCTCCTTTCCCAGGTGCATTTTGTGACCCAAGGAACCCCCGACAATATATTGGAACATTTTCATCCAGGGAACCCGGAGGCCCGCTACTGGCCCGTCTTCGGAAATAGCCGTCAGCGGCTCATAAGCGCGTTTCAGGCCTACAAAATGAGTCGGGAACTGGTTTTCCCTTTCCCAGGTGCATTTTGTGACCCAAGGAAAACCACAGAATATTTTCTACCATTTTCATCCCAAGAACCCGGAGGCCCGCTACAGGCCGGTCTTCGGGAACAACCGGCAGCGGGTCATATGCGCGTTTCAGGCCTCCAAAAGGGGTTGGGAACTAGTTTCCCCTTTCCCAGGCGCATTTTGTGACCCAAGGAACCCCCGAGAATATTTTCGACCATTTTAAACTCGGGACCCTTGAGGCCCGCTACAGGCCCGTCTTCGGGAATAACCGGCAGCGGGTCGTATATGCGTTTTAGGCCTCCAAAAAGGGGTCGGGAACTAGTTTTCCCTTTCCCATGTGCATTTTGTGACACAAGGAACCCCTAAGAATTTTTTCGACTATTTTCATCCCGTGACCCTAGAGGCCCGCTATAGGCCCGCCTTGACGAATAACAGTCAGTGGCTCGTATGCGCATTTGGGGCCTCGAAAACGGGACGGTAACTGGTTTCCCCTTTCCCAGGTGCATTTTATGACCTAAGGAGCACCACAGAATATGTTCGACCATTTTCATCCCCAGACCCCGTAGGCCTGTTACAGGCCGGTCTTCGGAAACAACCGGCAGCGGGTCACATGCGTGTTTCGGGCCTCCAATAGGGTTGCGAACTGGTTTCCCCTTTCCCAGGTGCATTTTGTGACCCAATGAACCCCCGAGAATATTATCGACCATTTTCATCCCGAGACCTAGAGGCCCGCTACAGGCCCGTCTCCCGGAATAACAGGCTGCGGGAATAAAAGGGGTCGGGAACTGGTTTCCACTTTCCAGGTACATTTTGTAAACCAAGGAACCCCCGAGAATATTTTCGACCATTTTCATCCCTGGACCTCGGAGGCCTATTACAGGCCCGTGTTCGGGAATAACCGTCAGCGGCTAATATGCGCGTTCAGGGCGCCCAAAACGGATCGGGAACTGGTTTACCCTTTCACTGGTTCATTTTGTGACCCAAGGAACCCCACAGAATATTTTCGACCATTTTCATCCCGGGACCCCGGAGGCCCTCTACTGGCCGGTCTTTGGGGACAACCGGCAGTGGTTCGTATGTGCGTTTCGGGTCTCCAAAATGGGGAGGGAACTGGTTTCCCCTTTCCCAGGTGCATTTTGTGACCAAAGGAACCCCACAGAATATTTTCGACCAATTTCATTCCTGGACCCCGGAGGCCCGCTACAGGCCGGTCTTCGGGAACAACCGGCAGCATGTCGTATGCGCTTTTCGGGCCTACAAAAGGGGTTGGGAACTGGTTTCCCCTTTCCCAAGTGCATTTTTTGACCCAAGAACCCCCGATGTTATTTTCGACCATTTTCATCCCGGGAACCCGGAGGCTCGCTACAGGCCAGTCTTCGGGAATAACCGGTAGCAGGTCTTATGCGCAATACATTCCTTCAAAAAGGGGTCGGGAACTGATTTCCCCTTTCTCAGGTGCTTTTTGTGAACCAAGGAACCCTCGAGAATATTTTCGACCATTTTCATCCCGGAACTCCGGAGACCTGCTACAGACCCGACTTTGGGAATAACCGGCATCGGGTCGTATGCGCGTTTCGGGCGTGCAAAAGGGATCAGGAACTGTTTCCCCTTTCCCAGGTACATTTTGCGACAAAAGGAACCCCCAAGATTATTTTCGACCATTTTAATTCCCGGGACCCCGGAGGCCCCGTACAGGCCCGTCTTCGGAAATAACCGTCAACGGCTCGTATGCTCGTTTCGGGCCTCCAAAACGGGGCCGGAACTGGTTTCCCCATACCCAGGTTGATGTAGGATGGGGTCTCAAAAACAAACAAAAAGTACACAAAACCCACCCAAGAGAACATAAACTCGTAGGTCCAACTACACCCTCAAATATGAACATGAAAAACTCATCAAAACAAGGATATGGACATGAAAATAAGCTCACTAAGGACTTATATTATGAACTAAACAATTTCTACTCAAAAACACTAAGTTAGAGAATAGAAAAAGACTTACAATCACCAAGTTTGCAAGATTTTGCCATCCACCAAGGAAGGGAAGCTGACAAAGAACTCACAAAGAGAAAACTCTCCAATTTTCATTTCAACATAATCTGATTTTTACATGAGGTAAGAAGGCTATTTAAAGAGCTAAACTCATCCTAATAAGACTATTAATCTCTAAATATTCAAGGGCCAAGATTAGATAGTCACTAAACAAAACAAGAGAGAAAAGCAAAAGGCAATTCGCGTCCAGTTCCTCGTGCACGGTCGTGCAGTATAATCGTGCACGCCCAAAATATGCTTCTGGATCGTGCACGGTCGTGCCCTAAAAGGAGCGGTCGCTCCATATAATTGCGTGGGCGCTCCTTTTACTAGTAAGAAACTTCGCCAGGAAAAGGAGCGGTCACTCCAGAATCTTGCACGGGCGCTCCTACAAAGGAGCGGTCGATCCACGTTTTTGCACGGCCGCTCCTTTGGTCGTGCCTGCAACTACCCCTTTTCAAGCTTCCCGTTCTTAGGCCAAAACCCACTTATGTCCTTAAGCACTTCCAAGCAAGCATCCAACACCCTAACAAGCTAAACTAGCAACTATAAAGCAACTAAAATAGTTTTAAGCTACTTATTACAACCCGAAAAACATGAAAGTAAGGCAAAAAATGAAACTAAAACTAAACAAGTTAAATAGATATGGAAAGAGTCTTCGTTGACCGTTAAAGACGCATGTTTGACCATCCCGTTTTGCATCAAACTCCTCTTCTAAAAAAGGATTTGCCCTCAAATCCTCGCCTTCAACAAGGAACATAGTGAGGACAACCAAAAACGAACAAGGTCCAATCCACTAACCCGGTAGTTATAGCTAGGAAAACCGAATCAAAATTTCCATTGTTCATCGGATACCCACCCGGATCAAACACCCAAACAAGGAGGACGAGTAGCACAACCAATAAAAACCGATGCACATCAACCAAGAAATCAAGCATAGCATTGGCGCACCTAACCCGCCACCTCAAAAATCCATATCTCAATGCCATTGACAACATTGAGTTTCCAATACAATAAGATCTTAAAGAGAGTGAGATATCATCATGCATACCTTTATCAAATTCGGACCAACCACAACCTCCATGAGCATAAGATAGATCAAACATAGCATCAAGGAGTAAAGAATTCCGATCAAACCTTATTCTTGATTCACTAATGCCAACGTTAAAAAATGCTAAGCAAGAATTAAGCCCAAGAGAATAATCATGCACCACACTAGACATTTCCAATCTATTGTTAACCCAATAAGTCTCATCACCATCACCATGATCAACAATAGAAAAATTACTACCATGCATATCATCCATTTTCATCACTTCATCCAATTCATGCTCATTAAATTGATCATCACGATCAAAAACCTCATTGCAAAGGAAGAAGAGAGAACTGGATTCCTTTACCTCGTTTTGAAGATCACCATGAACCATAGGCAATGAACCCTCACCTTGTTCTTTGAAAGAACGAATTGTGCATAGGACCCGCTGTCGTTTATTCCCGAAGAAGGGCCTGTAGCAGGCCTCCGGGGTCCTGGGATGAAAATGGTCGAAAATATTCTCCGGGGTTCTTTGGGTCACAAAATTCAAGTGGAAAGGGGGAAACCAGTTCCCGACCTCTTTTTGAGGCCCGAAAAGCGCATACGACCCGCTGCTGGTTGTTCCCGAAGACTGGCCTGTAGCAAGCCTCCGAGGTCCAGGGATGCAAATGGTCTAAAATATACTATGGGGTTCCATGGGTCACAAAATGCACCTGGGAAATGGGAAACCAGTTCCCGCCCCCTATTGGAGGCCCGAAACGCACATAAAACCCGTTGTCGGTTGTGCCCGAAGACCGGCCTGTAGCGGGCCTCCAGGGTCCGGGGATGAAAATGGTCGAAAATATTTTGTGGGGTTCCTTGGGTCACAAAATGCAACTGGGAAAGGGGAAACCAGTTCCAGACCCCTTTTGGAGGCCCAAAACGCAAATACGACCCGGTGCCGGTTGTTCCTGAATACCGGCCTATAGCGGGCCACCGGTGTCTGGGGATGAAAATGGTCGTAAATATTCAGTGGGGTTTCTTGTGTCACAAAATGCACCTGGGAAAGGGGAAAACAGTTCCCGACCAGCTTTGGAGGCCCGAAACGCGCATATGAGCCGCTGACGGTTTTTTCCGAAGATGGGCCTGTAGCGGGCCTACGGGGTCCCGGGATGAAAATGGTCGAAAAAATACTCAGGGGTTCCTTGGGTCACAAAATGCATCTGGGAAAGGGGAAACCAGATCTCTACCCCTTTGGGAGGCCCGAAATGGGCATACGACCAGCTGTCGGTTATTCCCGAAGACGGGCCAGTAACGGGCCTCTTGGGTCCCAGATTAAAAATGGACGAAAATATTCTTGGTTGTTCCTTGGGGCAGAAAATGTACTTGGGAAAGAGGAAACCAGTTCTCTGCCCCTTTTAAGGCCCGAAACGCGTATACGACCTCCTGCCGGTTGTTCCTGAAGACCGGGCAGTAGCGGGCCTCCGGGGTCCGGGGATGAAAATGGTCGAAAATAATATGTGGGATTCCTTGGGTCACAAAATGCACTTGGGAAAGGAGAAACCAGTACCCAATCCTTTTTGGAGACATGAAATGCGCATACGACCCGATGCCGGTTATTCCCGAAGTCGGGTCTGTAGCGGGCCTCTAGGGTTCCGAGATGAAAATGGTCAAAAATATTTTCGGGGGTTCCTTGGGTCACAAAATTCACCTGGGAAAGGGGAAACCAGTTCCCGACCCCTTTTGGAGGCCCGAAACGCTCATACGACCCGCTGCCGTTTATTCCCAAACACGGGTCTGTAGCGGCCCTCCGGGGTCCCGGGACGAAAACGGTCGAAAATATTCTCGAGGGTTCCTTGGATCACAAAATTCACCTGGAAAGGGGAAACCAGTTCTTGACCCCTATTTGGAGGCCGAAAACTTACATACGACCCGCTACCGGTTATTCTCGAGGGTTCCTTGGTCTGTAGCGGGCCCCCGGGGTCCCAAGATGAAAATGGTCAAAAATATTCTCGGGGGTTCCTTGGGTCACCAAATGCAACTAGCAAAAGGTAAACCGGTTCCTGTTCCCCTTTTGAAGGCCCGAAACGCGCATACAACCCGCTTCCGGTTATTCCTAAAGACGGGCCTGTAACGGGCCTCCGAGGTCTTAGGATGAAAATCCTAGAAAATATTCTCAGGGGTTCCTTGGGTCACAAAATGCACCTGTGAAAGGGGAAGCTGGTTCCTGACCCCTTTTGGAGGCCCGAAACGCACATACGCCCCGCTGCTGGTTATTCCCAAAGACGGGCCCGTAGTGGGCCTCCGGGGTCCAGGGATGAAAATGGTCAAAAATATTTTCGGGGGTTCCTTGGGTCACAAAATGCACATGAGAAAAGAGAAACTAGTTCTCGACCCCTTTTTGAAGGAACGAATTGCGCATACGACCCGCGGTCGTTTATTCCCGAAGACGGGGCTGTAGCAGGCCTCCAGGGTCTCGGGATGAAAATGGTCGAAAATATTCTCGGGGGTTCCTTGGGTCACAAAATTCAAGTGGGAAAGGGGAAACCAGTTACCGACCACTTATGGAGGTCTAACACGCGCATACGACCCGCTGCCGGTTATTCCCGAAGACGGCCCTGTAGCGAGCCTCTGGGGTCCCGGGATGAAAATGGTCGAAAATATTCACAGGAGTTCCTTGGGTCACAAAATGCACCTGTGAAAGGGGAAACCAGTTCCCGACCCCTTTTGGAGGCCCGAAAAGGGCATACGACCCGCTGCCGGTTGTTCCCGAAGACCGGCCTGTAGCAAGCCTCCGAGGTCCAGGGATGCAAATGGTCTAAAGTAAACTATGGGGTTCCATGGGTCACAAAATGCACCTGGGAAAGGGGAAACCAGTTCCCGCCCCCTTTTGGAGGTCCGAAACGAACATACGACCCGTTGCAGGTTGTGCCCGAAGACCGGCCTGCAGCGGGCCTCCGGGGTCCGGGGATGAAAACGGTCGATAATATTCTGTGGGATTCCTTGGTTCACAAAATGCAACTGGGAAAGGGGAAACCATTTCCCGACCCGTTTTCAGGCCCGAAACGCGCATACGACCCGCTGCCGTTGTTCCAGAACACCGGCCCGTAGCGGGCCATCGGTGTCTGGGATGAAAATGGTCGAAAATATTCTGTGGGGTTCCTTGGGTCACAAAATGCACCTGGGAAAGGGGAAAACAGTTGCCGACCCATTTTAGAGGCCCGAAACGCGTATACGACCTCCTGTCGGTTATTCCCGAACACGGGCTTGTAGCGGACCTCCGGGATCCCGGGATAAAAATGGTCGAAAATATTCTAGGGAGTTCCCTTGGTCACAAAATTCACCTAGGAAAGGGGAAACCAGTCCCGACCCCTTTTTGGAGGCCCAAAATGCGCATACGACCTGCAACCGATTATTACCGAAGACGGGCCTATAGCGGGCCTCCGGGATGAAAATGGTAGAAAATATTCTAGGGGGTTCCTTGGGTCTCAAAATGCACCGACAAGAGCGGAAACAGTTCCCGACCCCTTTTGAGGCCTGAAACGCTCATACGACCCGCTGCCGTTTATTCCCGAAGACGGGTCTGTAGCGGCCCTCCGGGGTCCCGGGATGAAAACGGTCGAAAATATTCTCGGGGGTTCCTTGGATCACAAAATTCACCAGGGAAGGGGAAACCAGTTCTCGACCCCTATTTGGAGGCCGAAAGCTTGCATACGACCCGCTGCCGGTTATTCCCAAAGACGGGCCCGTAGCGGGCCCCCAGGGTCCCAGGATGAAAATCGTCAAAAATATTCTCGAGTGTTCCGTTTTTGAAGGCCCGAAACGCGCATACAACCCGCTTCCGGTTATTCCTAAAGACGGGCCTGTAACGGTCCTCCAGGGTCCCGGGATGAAAATGCTCGAAAATATTCTCAGGGGTTCCTTGGGTCACAAAATGCACCTGGGAAAGGGGAAGCTGGTTCCCGAACCCTTTTGGAGGCCCGAAACGCACATACGACCCGCTGCTGGTTATTCCCAAAGACGGGCCCGTAGTGGGCCTCCGGGGTCCAGGGATGAAAATGGTCGAAAATATTCTTATGGGTTCCTTAGGTCACAAAATGCACCTGAGAAAAGAGAAACCAGTTCCTGACCCCTTTTTGAAGGAACGAATTACGCATACGACCCGCGGTCGTTTATTCCCGAAGACGGGGCTGGAGCAGGCCTCCGGGATCTCGGGATGAAAATGGTCGAAAATATTCTCGGTGGTTCCTTGGGTCACAAAATTCAAGTGGGAAAGGGGAAACCAGTTCCCGACCACTTTTGGAGGTCTAACACGCGCATACGACCCGCTGCCGGTTATTCCCGAAGACGGGCGTGCAGCGGGCCTCTGGGTCCTGGGATGAAAATGGTCGAAAATATTCACGGGAGTTCCTTGGGTCACAAAATGCACCTGTGAAAGGAGAAACCAATTCCCGACCCCTTTTGGAGGCCCGAAAAGCGCATACGACCCGCTGCCGATTGTTCCGGAAGACCGGCCTGTAGCAAGCCTCCGAGGTCTAGGGATGCAAATGGTCTAAAGTATACTATGGGGTTCCATGGGTCACAAAATGCACCTGGGAAAGGGGAAACCAGTTCCCGCCCCCTTTTGGAGGTCCGAAACGGACATACAACCCGTTGCCGGTTGTGCCCGAAGACCGGCCTGCAGCGGGCCTCCGGAGTCCGGGGATGAAAACGGTTCAAAAATATTCTGTGAGATTCCTTGGTTCACAAAATGTAACTGGGAAAGGGGAAACCATTTCCTGGCCCCTTTGGAGGCCCGAAACGCGCATACGACTAGATGCCGGTTATTTCGGAAGACGGCCCTGTGACGGGCCTTCGGGGTACCGGGATGAAAATGGTTGAAAATATTCTCGAGGGTTCCTTGGGTCACAAAACGCACCTAGGAAAGGGGAAACCAGTTCCCGACCACTTTTTTGAGGACCGAAACGCGCATACGACCTGCTGCCGGTTATTCCCGAAGACGGGCCTGTCGCGGGCCACCGGGTTCCCGGGATGAAAATGTTCGAAAATATTCTCGGGAGTTTCTTGTGTCACAAAATGCAACTGTGAAAGGGGAGACCAGTTCCCGATCCGTTTTGGAGACCCGAAAAGCGCATACGAGTCGCTGACGGTTATTCACGAAGACGGGCCTGTAGCGGGCCTCGAGGGTCCCGGGATAAAAATGGTCGAAAATATTCTCCGGTGTTCCTAGGGTCAAACATATTCTCCGGTGTTCCTAGACTCTGGGGCCCCAGGATGAAAATGGTCGAAAATATTCTCGGGAGTTTCTTGTGTCATAAAATGCAACTGTGAAAGGGGAGAACAGTTCCCGATCCGTTTTGTTCTCGAAGACCTGCCGGTTGTTCTTGAAGACCGGCCAGTAGCGGGCCTTCGGGGTCCGTGGATGAAAATGGTCGAAAATAATCTTTGGGATTCCTTGGGTCACAAAATGTACTTGGGAAAGGGGAAACCAGTACCCGATCCATTTTGGAGGCCTGAAACGCGCATACGACCCGATGCTGGTTATTCCCGAAGTCGGGTCTGTAGCGGGCCTCCAGGGTTCCAGGATGAAAATGGTCGAAAATATTTTCGGGGGTTCCTTGGGTCACAAAATGCACCTGGGAAAGGGGAAACCAGTTCCCGACACCTTTTAGAGGCCCGAAACGCTCATACGACCCGCTGCCGTTTATTCCCGAAGACGGGTCTATAGCGGCCCTCCGGTGTCCCGGGACGAAAATGGTCGAAAATATTCTCTGGGGTTCCTTGGGTCAAAAAATTCACCTGGAAAGGGGAAACCAGTTCTCGACCCCTTTTTGGAGGCCCAAAACACTCATACAACCTGCTGCCGGTTATTCCCGAAGACGGGTCTGTAGCGGGCCTCCGGGGTCCCGGGATGAAAATGGTCGAAATTATTCTCGGGTGTTCCTTGGCTCAGAAAATGTACTTGGTAAAAGGAAAACCAGTTCTCGGCCCCTTTTGAGGCCCGAAACGCCCATACGACCTCCTGCCGGTTGTTCCCGAAGCCCGGTCAGTAGCGGGCCTCCGGGTTCCTGGGATGAAAATGGTCGAAAATTCACCTGGGAAAGGGGAAACCAGTACCCGATCCGTTTTAGAGGCCTGAAACGCGCATACGACTCGATGCCGTTTATTCCCGAAGTCTGGTCTATAGCGAGCCTCCGGGGTTCCGGGATGAAAATGGTCGAAAATATTTTCGGGGGTTCCTTGGGTCACAAAATGCACCTAGGAAAGGGGAAACCAGTTTCCGACCCCTTTTGGAGACCCGAAACGCCCATACGACCCGCTACCGTTTATTCACGAAGACGTGTCTGTAGCGGGCCTCTGGAGTCCCAGGATGAAAATTGTCGAAAATATTCTTGGGGGTTCCTTGGGTCACAAAATTCACCTGGGAAAGGGGAAACCAGTTCCAGACCCCTTTTGGAGGCCCTAAACGCTCATACGACCCACTGCCGGTTATTCCCGAAGACGGGCCTGTAGCGGGCCTCTGGCATCCCGGGATGAAAATGGTCGAAAATATTCTCGGGTGTTACTTGGGTCACAAAATGCACCTGGGAAAGGGGAAACCAGTTCCAGACACCTTTTGGTGGCCCGAAATGCGCATACGACCCCCTGCCGTTGTTCCCGAAGACCTGCCTGTAGCGGGCCACCGGTGTCTGGGATGAAAATCGTCGAAAATATTCTGTGGGGTTCCTTGGGTCACAAAATGCTCCTGGGAAAGGGGAAAACAGTTGTCGACACGTTTTAGAGGCCCGAAACGCGAATACGTGCCCCTGACGGTTTTTCCGAAGACGGGTCTATAGCGGGCCTACGGGGTCCCGGGATGAAAATGGTCGAAAATATTCTCGTGGGTTCCTTGGGTCACAAATTGCACCTGGGAAAGGGGAAACCAGTTCTCGACCTCTTTTGGACGCCCAAACCTCGGATCCGACCAGATGTCGGTTATTTCCGAAGACGGGCCTGTAGCAGACCTCCGGGGTCCCGAGATAAAAATGGTCGAAAATATTGTCGGGTGTTCCTTGGGTCACAAAATTCACCTAGGAAAGGGGAAACCAGTTCTCGAACCCAGTTTGGAGGCCCAAAATGCGCTTACGACCTGCAAACGGTTATTACCGAAGATGGGCCTATAGCGGGCCTCCGGGTTCCGGGACGAAAATGGTCGAAAATATTCTCGGGGGTACCTTGGGTCTCAAAATGCACTGGCAAGAGCGGAAACAGTTCCCGACCCCGTTTTGGAGGCTCCAAGCGCGCATACGACCCGCAGTCGTTTATTCCCGAATGAGGGCCTATAGCGGTCCTACGGGGTTCCGGGTTGAAAATGGTCGAAAATATTCTCGGGGGTTCCTTGGGACACAAAATTCACCTGGGAAAGGGGAAACCAGTTCCCGACCCCTTTTTGGTGTTCCGAAACGCGCATACAACCCGCTTCCGGTCATTCCCCGAGATAGGCCCGTAACGGGCCTCCGGGGTCCCGGTATGAAAATGGTCGAAAATATTCCTGGGGGTTCCTTGGGTCACAAAATACACTTGGGAAAGGGGAAACCAGTTCCAGACCCCTTTTGGAGGCCCGAAACGCGTATACCACCCTTTGCCGGTTGTTCCCGTAGACCGGCCTATAGCGGGCCTCCGGTGTCCGGGGATGAAAATGGTCGAAAATATTCTGTGGGATTCTTGGGTCACCAAATGCACCTGGAAAGGGGAAACCAGTTTCCGACCCTTTTTAGGAGGCCCAAAACACGCATACAACACGCTGCCGGTTATTCCTAAAGACGGGCCTGTAGCGGGCATCCGGGGTCCCGGGATGAAAATGGTCGAAATATTCTCTGGGGTTTCCTTGGATCACAAAATGCACCTCGGAAAGGGGAAACCAGTTCCCGACCCCTTTTGAGGCCCGAAACGCGCATACGACCCGCTGCCGTTTATTCCCAAAGACTGGCCTGTTGTGTGCCTCCGGGGACCTGGGCTGAAAATTGTCAAAAATATTCTCGGGGGTTCCTTGGGTCACAAAATTCACATGGGAAAGGGGAAACCAGTTCCCGACCCCTTTATGGAGGCCCAAAACGCGCATATGACCCCCCGCCGTGTAGTCCCAAAGACTGGCCTGTTGCGGGTCTCCGGGGTCCCGGGCTTAAAATGGTCAAAAATTTTCTCGGGGGTTCCTTGGCTTACAAAATTTACCTGGGAAACAGGGAAACCAGTTCCAGACTCCTTTATGGAGGCCTAAAACGCGCATACAACCCGCTGCAGGTTATTCCCGAAGACGGGCCTGTAACGGGCCTTCGGGGTTCCGGGATGAAAATGGTCGAAAATATTCTCAGGGGCTCCTTTGGTCACAAAGTGCACCGGGGAAAGGGGAAACTAGTTTTCAAACGCTTTTTGTATGTCCGAAACGCGCATACGACCCGCTACCAGTTATTCCCAAAGACGGGTCCGTAGCGGGCCTCCGGGGTCTCGTGATAAAAATGGTCGAAAATATTCTTGGGAGTTCCTTATGTCACAAAATGTTCCTGAAAAAGGGGAAAGTAGTTCCCGACCCCTTTTGGAGGACCGAAACGCGCATACGAGCCGCTGACGGTCGTTTTCGAAGACAGGCCTGTAGCGGGCCTCCAGCTAGACTCCCGGGATGAAAATGGTCGAAAGTATTCTCTGGGGTTCCTTGGGTCACAAAATGCACCTGGGAAAGGGGAAGCGAGTTCCCGACCCCTTTTGGAGGCCCGAAACGCGTATACGACTGGCTGTCGGTTGTTCCCGAAGACCGGCCTATAGCGGGCATCCAAGGTCCGGGGATGAAAATGATCGAAAATATTCTATGAGATACCTTGGGTCACAAAATGCACCTGGGAAAGGGGAAACCAGTACCCGACCCGTTTTGGAGGCCCAAAGCGAGCATACGACCCGCTGTCGATTATTCCCGAAGACAGGCTTATTGCGGGCCTCCCTGGATCCGGGATGAAAATGATCGAAAATATTCTCGGGGGTTCCTTGTGTCAAAAAATGCACCTGGGAAAGGGGAAACCAGTTCCCGACCCCATTTTGAAGGCCCGAAACGCGCATACGACTAACAGCCGGTTATTCCAGAAGACGGGCCGCTGCGGGCCTCCGGGGTCCCGGGATAAAAATGGTCGAAAATATTCTCCAGGGTTCATTGGATCACCGAATGCACCTGGGAATGGGGAAACCAGTACCGGACCCGTTTCGGAGGCCCGAAACGCATTTACGACCTGATGCCGGTTATTCCCGAATTCGGGTCTGTAGCGGGCCTCCGGGGTTTCAGGATGAAAATGGTCGAAAATATTCTCGAGGGTTCCTTGGGTCATAAAATGCACCTAGGAAAGGGGAAACCATATCACGACCACTCTAGGAGGCCCGAAACGCGCATACGACCCGCTGCCGTTTATTCCCGAAGACGGGTCTGTAGCGGGCCTCCGGGGGTTCGGGGATGAAAATGGTCAAATATATTCTTGGGGATGAAAATGTCCAAGGCCCGCACGAAAACGTAAAAAAAAAATCGGGTCAGACCGGACCGGGCCCAAATTCGGGCCTAATTTTCATGTCTTAAGCCCGAAAAAAAGCGGGTCGGGTTGGGTCGGGCCTGCGGGCCGGGCCACTTTTGGTCAGCTCTAATTCTCGGGGGTTCCTTGTGTCACAAAATGCACCAGGGAAAGCGGAAACCAATTCCCGACCACATTTTGAAGGCCCGAAACGCGCATACGTCCAGCTGCCGGTTATTCCCGAAGTCGGGCCTGTAGCGGCCTCAGGGGTCCCGGGATAAAAATGGTCGAAAATATTCTCGAGGGTTCCTTGGATCACAAAATGCAATTGGAAAGGGAAACCAGTACCTGACCATTTTTGGTGGCCCGACACGTGCATACAACCCGATGCCGGTTATTCCCGAAGTCAGGTCTATAGCGGGCCTCTAGGGTTCCGGGATGAAAATGGTCGAAAATATTTTATGGGGTTCCTTGGGTCACAAAATGCACCTAGGAAAGGGGAAGCCAGTTCCCGACCCCTCTTGGAGGCCCGAAACGCGCATACGACCCGCTGTCGTTTATTCCCGAATTAGGCAAGTTTAAACATTCACCAATCCATAACCAAAATTCCATGACGTAAATAACTCATTAAACAATCGAATTGCTAAGACCGTCAAGCTTTTCAAAATCATGTGCATAGGAGAAAATTTTCGAAAGAGTAATAATATACTCATAAACACATTTTTCGAAAATATGTGTGTATATATATACTAAATAATTTTTAAAAAAAAATAGTAAAATAAGGTTCCATAAAACATTTGGAGATTTTAAGTTCTAAAAATCATAATATAAATACGTAGTACAATTTCGAAAAATTGAAATAATATTTTCAATTCATGGACATTAATTTTCGAAAATTTCAGATTTTATAAATAAGATAAATAAGCTTATTTTGGACATCTAATGGGTATTTCGTACACAAATTTTATGGTCTAAAACACATGTACACAACCCTTAGTCCAAAAACAAGTTTTATTTTGATTTTCGAAAATAACGAAAGCATAATTAAGCTATTTTAAAAATCTGGACAGCAACTAAAGTTGGCATAGAATGCCTTTAAAACCATCACATTAGCCCTCAAAAACATGGCTAAAAAACATTCCTTGAATGACCATGCATTCACACGAAAATACTACTACTATGCACACAATTAATCATAATTTTACGTCATCTAAACAACCTTAAAAACAATAACTAAAACAACTACTTAAGCATGCATATAACTTCTACTAAATCATAAACAAACATAACTATAAAGCATTAAAACTATGCTAGAACATAAAACTAAGCATGCTAAAACAAAAGCGTAAAAATAAACTAATCTATCCTAAGCATACAAGAACCTAAGGCTAAAAAAGCGGTAGACATCGAAGCATACCTCAACGTCTGGAAGGCTACTTTAAGATTCGCTCCCTCCTTAGAAAATTAAACTCAATTCTCTCGGTTATTCTTCCGTGAAAACTTTTCACTTGTTACTCCTCTTTTATTAGAGGAGAAGTGGAAGAAATGTTGAGAGAATTGTGAGGTATGATGGGTGGTGAAGGGGGTTATTTATAGGATGGGAGGGTGTAGGAAAGTTGTAAACTTTCCATGTGGGACAAGTGGTGTGTGGTGGTGGTGGTGTGCCGTGTGGGAGGAGATAAGGGAGGGGTGAGTGGTGGTGAGCTTGCCTAGGGAGTTGTGTTGTCAAGGCTTAAATGCTTGTTGACTACTTTGCTAAATTAAACTAATTACACGGCAAATAAAATACGTCATGCATAAAACGAACTTTAAAAAAAAAATTCTAATTCATAAAAATATTTTTATTTACCAAAAATATTTTTCCATAAAATAAAATAATTTTCACAATATATATATATTATTTTCGAAAATAAGTACATATTTATTTATTTTGAAAATATTCCAACTTCAAAAATAACTTATTATTTTCTGAAAATAATATTACGGCAAAATACTTTATTTTACTAATAAATACCTTTGAAAATAATTCGAAAAGTTCTTTTATAAAATATAAAACCTTTTTATAGAAGATATTATTTTTGAAAATTCTTGAAAAATTACGGGTATTACATCTACCCCCACTTAAAAACAAAGTTCGTCCTCGAACTTATGAAGCTAGTACTACATCCTCTCCCCCTTAAGCAGTTTCGTCCCGAAACTGTCACATACCTGATTGAAAAAGCTCTGGGTAACGAGTCCTCATATCGTCCTCGGATTCCCACTTTCCTTCTTCCGTTTGTTGGTTCGTCCATAGGACTTTCACCAACTTTACTTGCTTGGTCCGAGTATCCCGCGTTTTAGAATCGAGGATCCTAATGGGTCTTTCTTCGAAAGAAAGGTCACTCTGAAGCTGGACTGACTCAGGTTGAAGAACATGGCTCGGGTCATGGACATACTTCCTAAGTTGTGACACATGGAAAACATTGTGGACTTTCTCTAGTTCAATGGGTAAGGCTAGTCTGTAGGCTACCTCACCAACTCGCTCCAGTATCTCATAAGGTCCAATATACCGAGGGCTTAGCTTCCCTTTTCTCCCAAACCTCTTCACTCCTTTCGTTGGTGAAACTTTCAGCAAAACTTTATCTCCAACCTCAAATTCCACTATTCTTCTGTGCCTGTCCGCATAAGAATTCTGTCGATCTTGTGCTGCCTTCATGTGAGTTTGAATAAGTCTTACTTGCTTACTCATTTCCTCGATCATCTCTGGTCCGATAGTCATCGACTCACTCATGTCACTCCAACATAATGGACTTCTACACTTTCTCCCATATAGTGCCTCATACGGAGCCATTCCAATACTGGCATGATAACTATTGTTGTAGGAGAACTCAATCATCGGTAACCTTTCATCCCATGCTCCACCAAAATCGAGTATGCATGCCCTCTACATATCTTCAAGTGTTTGTATTGTTCTTTCTGTTTGACCATCAGTGGCTGGGTGAAATGATGTGCTGAATTTCAGCAGTGTACCAAAAGCTTGCTGTAGTTTTCCCCAAAAATTCGATAGAAATCTTGCATCCTTGTCAGACACAATGTCCTTTGGAATTCCATGCAATCTGACTATCTCTCGGACATAGGCGTCTGCCAACTGCTTCATACTCCATGTATCCTTCATAGCGATGAATCTAGCGGACTTGGTTAATCTGTCCACTATAACCCATATAGCATTCTTCGAGGTCTTCGTAATTGGCAATCCCATGACAAAATCCATTGATATCGATTCCCACTTCCAACTTGGAATCTCAAGCGGTTGCAATTTTCCTCCCGGTCGCATGTGTTCAATCTTAACTTTCTGACAAGTTAAGCATCTGGATACAAATTCTGCGACTTCTCTCTTCATGTTTGGCCACCAAAAATTCTTCTTGAGATCTTTATAGAGTTTGTCTCCACCTGGATGTACTGAATACGGTGTATTGTGCGCTTCTTCCAAAATTTTCTTCTTAAGACTTTCGTCCTTTGGAACGCACCATCTCCCCTTGTACTTTACTACATTAGCATTGTTGACATCGAATTCAGTGGATGTCCCTTCTGCTTTCATCTTTCTGACTTTGTTTAACCATTCGTCGGTCAATTGTTTCTCTTGGATTTCATCAAAAATCGTTGGTTCCAAGGTGAGTGCATTTAGTTGGACTTCCACTTGTCCACGCTCCACAACTTCCAAATCAAGCTTCTGAAATTCGTTGCAAAGTTATTTTTTCATCACCATGACACATAGCGAATGACTCGCCTTCCGACTTAATGCGTCAGCTACTTTATTCGCCTTTCCCTCGTGATACGCAATCTCCAGATCGTAATCCTTTATAAGCTCCAACCATCTCCTCTGTCGCATATTCAACTCCTTCTGAGTGAATATGTACTTCAAACTCTTGTGGTCGGTGTAGATCTTACATCTCACACCTCACACCGTAAAGATAATGCCTCTAAATCTTTAGAGCAAAGACTACCGCTCCCAATTCCAAATCATGGGTTGGATAATTCTGTTCATACTGCTTCAGTTGCCGTGAAGCATATGCTACAACTTTTCCATGTTGCATGAGCACGCAACCTAATCCCTTCTTCGATGCATCGCTATAAATCTCAAAACCGTCACTTCCAGAAGGTAGCGTCAATATCGGTGCCGTGGTCAGCCTCTTCTTTAACTCTTGAAACGCGTGTTCACACTTCTCGTCCCATTGAAATTTCGTGGTCTTCTTAATTAGATTGGTCATCGGTTGTGCTATTTTTGAAAAATCTTGCACAAACCTTCGGTAATAACCGGCCAATCCTAAGAAACTTCGTACTTCCGTCACATTCGTTGGTTGTGGCCAATCGGAAACTGCTCTAATCTTGGATGGATCAACCGAGACTCCTTCTCTTGAGATCACATGACCAAGAAATGCAACCTTATCTAACCAAAATTCACACTTCGAGAACTTCGCATACAACTCCTTTTCTCGAAGTACTTGTAATACCTTCCTTAAATGCTCCTCATGCTCCTCATCACTCCGCGAATACACAAGAATATCGTCGATAAAGACGACAACAAAACTATCCAAATAGGGTTTGAATGTCCTATTCATGAGATCCATGAACGCGGCTGGGGCATTAGTGAGTCCAAAAGGCATTACGGTGAACTCATAATGTCCATACCTTGTTCGGAAAGCTGTCTTGGAAATATCTTCCTCCGAAATCCTCAGCTGGTGATAACCCGATCGCAGATCGATCTTTGAAAACGTAGTGGCATCCTTCAATTGATCGAAAAGGTCATCGATCCTAGGCAATGGGTATCTATTCTTTATCGTGACGTTGTTCAATTCACGATAATCGATGCACAGCCTCAATGTGCCATCCTTCTTCTTAACGAAAAGCACGGGTGCTCCCCAGGGTGAAACACTGGGCCTAATGTATCCTTTCTCCAACAATTCCTCCAATTGTACCTTTAGTTCCTTCATCTCAGCTGGTGCCATTCTGTAGGGCGCCTTCGAAATCGCTCCCGTCCCCGGTACTAAGTCTATCTTGAATTCCATCTCCCTTACCGGTGGCATCCCCGGAATCTCTTCTGGAAATACATCTTCGAATTCCCTTACTACTGGGATTTGGCCAATGATTTTCTCTTCTAGGCTTAGGTCATTGACATGACACAAATAGATAGGGTGTCCTTTCCGGGCATAGTTTTGAATGGCCATTGTGGAAATGATCTTGACTCGGGGTTTCGAGGAAATTCCTTGGTAAGAAATTCGGTTCCCTTTTGGTCCTCTCAAAGAAACTTTTTGATTGTAGCACTCAATCCTAGCCTTGTACGTACTTAACCAATTCATTCCTAGGATAACGTCAAAGTCACCTAGTTCGAACTGAATAAGATCAGCGGGTAATTCTGTTCCAGCGATGTTGACTGGAACATTTTGGTACAAGACACTACAATTCACAACATCTCCCTTGGGAAGAGTTATGTTCAACTGACACAAAGACGAGGTTTTCAAATTGAGTTTTGTGGCAAAAGGCAGGGAAATAAATGAATGAGAAGCTCCAGAATCAAAAAGCAAGTAGGCGGGTGAGGAGTTGACAAGAAAAGTACCAGTCACTACGTTGCAATAGTTGTCTGCCTCATTTTGGTTCATCACAAAAATTCTTCCATTGTTGGCTCTCCCATTCCCATTCGCATTACCATTGCCGTTGCCATTCCCATTCCCATTCCTTCCATTACTTCCATTCCCATTAGCACTTCCAGGCTGGTTGTTGTTACCATGATTCCTGTTTCCCTGTGGCGTGTTATTCTGATAGAAGCGGTTGCCATTCTGACCACCATTCCCATTACCGTTCCTGTTGAATCCCACGTTGTTGTTCTGTCCACCATTTCCTGGACGATTATTGTTGTTCCTTCTGGGACAGTTGATCGCCTTGTGGCCTGGTTCCTTACATTCGTAGCAAAGGTTAAGGTTTCCTAAACAGTCGCGGCCTGGGTGGCTCTTGTTGCACCTTTTGCAGACATAGAAATTATTCTGCCTTTGGTTTCCCTGATATCTGTTGTTGTTGTTGTTGTTGTTGTGGTTATTGTTGTGGTTATTGAATCGATTATGTGGTTTAAAATCTCCACCAGTTCGAGGCTTCTTATCGAAGTGTTGCACTTGAGTGTGCTGACCCTCCTTTCTCTTATTTCTCCCAAATACTTCTTCCTCCCGTTTCAGAATTCTCTCCATGTTTGAGGCCTTAGCATATGCCTCCGCAAAAGTCTCCGAAGTACTTCCTCCTAACCTCTTTTGGAGTCGAAAAGCGAACCCGTCTTCAAACTTCTGGACCTTGGCCCTCTCGTCAGGTACCACATTAGGACAAAGCTTGGCCAACTCATTGAATTTTTCGGTATACTCTTGTACGTTCATTGACCCTCCTTGAGCCAATCTACCAAACTCGTTAAACTTTTGCCTTCGAATGTGCTCTGGAAAGAAACGAGCTCGAAGAGCTGTCTTGAATTCCTCCCAACCAAAATCTCCTTGGGCTCTCAACGCTACTCCCTCACTTTCCCACCAAGTATCTGCTTGCTCCCTCAGATAAAAAGTGGCTTGGTCTACTTTTTGGTTTTCAGGAGTTCCGGCTGCGGTAAACATCTTATCGAAATCTCTAATCCAGTTTTCAACCAACATTGGGTCCTCTTTCCCGACAAACAAAGGTGGTTTAAGGGCAAAAAGCTTTTTGGCCATTGCGGCTTGGGGATCATCATTGTTGTTTTGGTTTACTTGGTTTTGAAGGACTAGACCAAAGTTTTGGGCTAACTGTTCAAGTGAACGAAGTCTGGCTGCAAGTTGTTCGGGTGTTTCGGCCATTGGTCGGTTTCGTCGGGTCCTAGATCGAGTATTAGCACCGTTATTCGACATAGACTACGGTACTAATAGAGAAGGACGGTGTTACCACCGCGGAAAGCTAACGCTTACGAGGAGAACAAAGAAAAAGAAGAAAAGCAACTCGAAGTAAACATATCAATCATACTTATATTCATAATAATTCCAGTTTTAGGTCGAACGACCTTACACACCAAAAATTTACCATGCCCAATTCGGTCTGCGGACCGGTCACACATAATTACAATACCAAAATTTTACCACGCCGAATTGGTCTACCAACCAACAAATAATTACATCACACACCAAAATTTTACCACACCGAATTGGTCTACTGACCAATCACATATAATTACAAAAGTACGAAAAATAAAGAAAAGTAATAACATAACAAGTTCAAATAACCACTCTTAAAAAAAATTCTATCCCATGTTGCTATCCTCAAAGCTGGGGCTTGACCCTTGCTGCTCTCCTACCCCTACTATTAGCTTGGGTGGATCAAGGTTATACTCATGTTCTTGTATGGCATCAATCAATTGTTTCTCTAAATAGTCGAGTGTGAGAAACCACTCGCCCTTGTAGGAATAACGAGCAAAGTTGGGTTCGTCTTTGGAGATCATGATGTCAGGGTACCTATTCTTGACACGAGATAGTGCACCTTTTGTTGGAAGGGTTTCAATGAGGACATGTGCTTGCCTATAAGTTCTGTTGTAGTCGGATATCCCATGCATATGGTTGTAGTGATAGCTTTTAAGGCAGAGATTCAGATGGTGAATAAAAGAACGAACATCCTCTCCTTCTCTAATGCAAAGATGATAAGGTGAATCTGGATGGGTATAGACCACTCTTCTAGGGGGAACTGCATTCTTCCTAGCTGAATGATACTCACGAACCATCTAGAAAATAGGAGAAAAACACAAAATCAAATAGAAGTACTTTTAAGAAGTACTTGCAAATAAACACATAACCCCATCGTCGTAGTCCCACTCTCACGAGTTGGTTCTAACTCTAGGGTGTGAAAGTTTTCAAAATCCATTTTGAAATTCATTTTCGAAAACATCGACTCTGATACCAACTGTAACAGCCCCGAAAATTCGGACCCTTTTTCCTTCCTTTATAAAACTTAGATTTTACTAAAATCATAGCCCGGATTTCTAGAGTTGCTACTCGTACGCCCACCTCTGATAAGAAGTGGGTATACGAATAAGTAAAGCAGGATCGTAATGTTTTCAAATTCCAAAATGGATTTTATTCATAAATACCAAAGCCGTACAATGTTTAAAACCAAAATATTAAAAGTTAAAATAACTTATTACAAGATGTTCAGCTAATGCATAAAGCCTATGATCAAAGGGTTTAGCTAATTCCAACAGGCATTCCTCATCAGCCTCAAATAAGTAAGCCATCCTACTACTCACCTGCACAAAAACCCGAAGGAAAAACAACAAACAAACAATAACACAAAAATCAGAAAAACTGAGTATGATCGACTCTACCCCGTAAAACGGTTTTGGTTTAAAAACAGTTTGACACACAAGAAACATAGAACATCGGTTGAACCAATATTTTTTCCAATTCACAAATTTTAGAGCAATTATTATCCAAGATTATTTAATTGGGAAAGTGAACGCGATAGGGCCTGTTTCATCCCGTCACGGACTTTTCGGCCTGGCCTGCAACTTGTCGACAGAGTGTCCCGAGTGTATACACCCCTCACAGAACTAATGCGTATCCGCAAGTGTGCGCCAGAAGTTCAGGAGGAGGACGAAAGCAGATTATAACAGTTACAAAATTTCAACGACGATTCAACACATGTCCGACCTATTGCGTGTCCACCACAACAATAGGCCCACATTGGGTACTCCCCAATGAGACACCGTTCATCACCCTAATAGGTCGTCATCGTTCGGGCTACTTTCCCTTTGAAGATTGTTTCACTTTAAGTTTAGGTTCATTTGGTTTTGAAAATCATTTGAGTGAGAACAATAACCTCGGAATAAATCAATGAACCAAAATTCCACACTTTAACAATTCTCCAGGAGAAATCAATCCCATAAGGCAAACTTGCCAATCCGAATTCAACAATTCAATGATCCATCGTTCATTCTCAGACACCACTTATACTTCTTAAATCAAGGCAAGTTTAAACATTCACCAATCCATAACAAAAATTCCATGACGTAAATAACTCATTAAACAATCGAATTGCTAAGACCGTCAAGCTTTTCAAAATCATGTGCATAGGAGAAAATTTTCGAAAGAGTAATAATATACTCATAAACACATTTTTCGAAAATATGTGTGTATATATATACTAAATAATTTTCAAAAAAAAATAGTAAAATAAGGTTCCATAAAACATTTGGAGATTTTAAGTTGTAAAAATCATAATATAAATACGTAGTACAATTTCGAAAAATTGAAATAATATTTTCAATTCATGGACATTAATTTTTGAAAATTTCAGATTTTATAAATAAGATAAATAAGCTTATTTTGGAAATCTAATGGGTATTTCGTACACAAATTTTATGGTCTAAAACACATGTACACAACCCTTAGTCCAAAAACAAGTTTTATTTTGATTTTCGAAAATAACGAAAGCATAATTAAGCTATTTTAAAAATCTGGACAGCAACTAAAGTTGGCATAGAATGCCTTTAAAACCATCACATTAGCCCTCAAAAACATGGCTAAAAAACATTCCTTGAATGACCATGCATTCACACGAAAATACTACTACTATGCACACAATTAATCATAATTTTACGTCATCTAAACAACCTTAAAAACAATAACTAAAACAACTACTTAAGCATGCATATAACTTCTACTAAATCATAAACAAACATAACTATAAAGCATTAAAACTATGCTAGAACATAAAACTAAGCATGCTAAAACAAAAGCGTAAAAATAAACTAATCTATCCTAAGCATACAAGAACCTAAGGCTAAGAAAGCGGTAGACATCGAAGCATACCTCAACGTCTGGAAGGCTACTTTAAGATTCGCTCCCTCCTTAGAAAATTAAACTCAATTCTCTCGGTTATTCTTCCGTGAAAACTTTTCACTTGTTACTCCTCTTTTATTAGAGGAGAAGTGGAAGAAATGTTGAGAGAATTGTGAGGTATGATGGGTGGTGAAGGGGATTATTTATAGGATGGGAGGGTGTAGGAAAGTTGTAAACTTTCCATGTGGGACAAGTGGTGTGTGGTGGTGGTGGTGTGCCGTGTGGCAGGAGATAAGGGAGGGGTGAGTGGTGGTGAGCTTGCCTAGGGAGTTGTGTTGTCAAGGCTTAAATGCTTGTTGACTACTTTGCTAAATTAAACTAATTACACGGCAAATAAAATACGTCATGCATAAAACGAACTTTAAAAAAAAAATTCTAATTCATAAAAATATTTTTATTTACCAAAAATATTTTTCCATAAAATAAAATAATTTTCACAATATATATATATATTATTTTCGAAAATAAGTACATATTTATTTATTTTGAAAATATTCCAACTTCAAAAATAACTTATTATTTTCTAAAAATAATATTACGGCAAAATACTTTATTTTACTAATAAATACCTTTGAAAATAATTCGAAAAGTTCTTTTATAAAATATAAAACCTTTTTATAGAAGATATTATTTTTGAAAATTCTTGAAAATTTACGGGTATTACAGCGGGCCTCCGGGGATGCCCGGGATTAAAATGGTCGAAAATATTCTCGAGGGTTCCTAGGGTCACGAAATTCACCTGGGACAGGGGAAACCAATTCCCGAACCCTGCTTGGAAGCCCAAAACACGCATATAACCCGCTGCCGGTTATTCCCGAAGACGGGTTTGTAGCGGGCCTTCGAGGTCCCGGGATAGCCTCCGAGGTCCCGGGATGAAAATGGTCGATAATATTTTCAGGGGTTCCTAATGTGACAAAATGCACTTGGGAAAGGGGAAACTAGTTTACGACCCCTTTTAGAGGCCCGAAACGTGCATACGACCCGCTGCCGGTTATTCCCGAAGACGGACCTGTTGCGGGCCTCTGGCGTACCGAGATGAAAATGGTCGAAAATATTCTCGGGGGTTACTTGGGTCACAAAATGCACCTGGGAAAGGGGAAACCAGTTCCCGATCCCTTTTGCAAGTCCGAAACGCGAATACGACCCGTTGCTGGTTATTCCCGAAGATGGGCCTGTATCGAGCCTCTTGAGTTCGGGATAAAAATGGTCGAAAATATTCTTGGGGTTTCCTTGTGATACAAAATTAACCTGGGAAAGGGGAAACCAGTTCCCGACCCCTTTTTGGAGGCCCAAAATGCACATACGACCCGTAGCCGGTTTTCCCGAAGACGGGCCTGTAGCAGGCCTCCGGGGTTCCATGGGTCAAAAAATGCACTTGGGAAAGGGGAAACCAGTTCCAGACCCCTTTTGGAGGCCAGAAACGCGTATACCACCCGCTGCCGGTTGTTCTGGAAGATCGGCCTATAGCGGGCCTCCGGGGTCCGAGGATGAAACTGGTTGAAAATATTCCGTGGGATTCTTGGGTCACAAAATGCATCTGGGAAAAGGGAAACCAGTTCCCGACCCCTTTTTGGAGGCCTAAAACACGGATACAACCCGTTGCCGGTAATTCCGGAAGACGAGCCTGTAGCGGGCCTCCGGGGTCCCGGGATGAAAATGGTCGAAAATATTCTTGGGGGTTACGTAGATCACAAAATGCAAATGGGAAAGGCGAAACCAGTTCCCGACCCGTTTTGGAAGCCTGAAACGCGCATACGAGGTTCCTTGGGTCACAAAATTCTCGGGGGTTCCTTGGGTCACAAAATTCACTTGGGGAAGGGGAAACCAGTTCCCGACCCCTTTATGGAGGCCCAAAACGCACATATGACCCGTCGCCGTGTATTCCCAAAGACTGGCCAGTTGCGGGCCTCCGGGGTCCCGGGCTGAAAATGGTCAAAAAATTTCTCGGGGGTTCCTTGGCTTACAAAATTTAACTAGGAAAGAGGGAAACCAGTTCCCGACCCCTTTATGGAGGCCTAAAACACGCATACGACCCGCTGCGGGTTA
Organism: Salicornia ramosissima; assembly: GCA_951394345.1. Lineage (NCBI taxonomy): Eukaryota > Viridiplantae > Streptophyta > Magnoliopsida > Caryophyllales > Amaranthaceae > Salicornia > Salicornia ramosissima. The sequence continues at coordinate 30,739,523 of OX596236.1, read as the reverse complement.
TTCCCGATGACGGGCCAGTAACGGGCCTCCGGGGTTCCGGGGTGAAAATGGTCGAAAATATTCTCGAGGGCTCCTTTGGTCACAAAATGCACCTGGGAAAGGGGAAACTAGTGTTCAACCCCTTTTTGGATGTCCGAAACGTGCATTCGACTCGCTACCAGTTATTCCCAAAGACGGGTCCGTAGCGGGCCTCCAGGGTCTCGGGATAAAAATGGTCGAAAATATTCTTGGGGGTTCCTTATGTCACAAAATGCTCCTGGAAAAGGGGAAACTAGTTCCCGACCCCTTTTGGAGGCCCGAACCGCGCATACGAGCCGCTGACGGTTGTTTCCGAAGACAGGCCTGTAGCGGGCCTCCAGGGTCCCGGGATGAAAATGGTCGAAAATATTCTCGGGGGTTCCTTGGGGCACAAAATGCACCTGGAAAAGGGGAAGCGAGTTCCCGACCCCTTTTGGAGGCCCGAAACGCGTATACGACTGGCTGTCGGTTGTTCCCGAAGACCGGCCTGTAGCGGGCCTCCGAGGTCCGGGGATGAAAATGGTCGAAAATATTCTGTGGGATACCTTGGGTCACAAAATGCACCTGGGAAAGGGGAAACCAGTGCCCGACCCATTTTGGAGGCCCAAAACGCGCATACGACCCGTTGCCGATTATTCCCGAAGACGGGCCTATTGCCGGCCTCCCTAGACCCGGGATGAAAATGATCGAAAATAATCTCGGAGGTTCCTTGTGTCACAAATTTACCTGGGAAAGGGGAAACCAGTTCCAGACCCCATTTTGAAGGCCCGAAACGCGCTTACGACCAACTGCCGGTTATTCCCGAAGACGGGCCTGTAGCGGGCCTCCGGGGTCCCGAGATAAAAATTGTCGAAAATATTCTCCAGGCTTCCTTGGATCACCAAATCCACCTGGGAAGTTGGAAACCAGTACCCGATCCGTTTTGGAGGCCCGAAACGCGCTTACGACCTGATGCCGGTTATTCCCGAATTCGGGTCTGTAGCGGGCCTCCGGGGTTCCGCGATGAAAATGGTCGATAATATTCTCGGGGGTTCCTTGGGTCATAAAATGTACCTAGGAAAGGGGAAACCATATCACGACCACTCTAGGAGGCCCGAAACGCGCATACGACCCGCTGTCGTTTATTCCCGAAGACGGGTCTGTGGCGGGCCTCCGGGGTTCGGGGATGAAAATGGTCGTATAAATTCTCGGAGGTTCCTTGGGTCATAAAATTCACCTGGGAAGGGGAAACCAGTTCCCGACCCCTTTTTGAGGCCCGAAACGCTCATACGACCCGCTGCCGGTTATTCCCGAAGACGGGCCTATAGCGGGCCTCCGGGGTCCCGGGATGAAAATGGTCGAAAATATTCTCGGGGGTTACATGGGTCTCAAAATGAACCAAGGAAAGGGGAAACCAGTTCCAAACCCCTTTTGGAGGCCCGAAACGCGCATACGACCCGCTGCCGTTGTTCCCAAACACCAGACTGTAGCGGGCCACCGGTGTATGGGATGAAATTTGTTGAAAATATTCTGTGGGGTTGCTTGGGTCACAAATGCACCTGGGAAAGAGGAAAACAGTTGCCGAACCGTTTTAGAGGCCCGAAACGCCAATACGTGCCCCTGATGGTCTTTCCGAAGACGGGTCTGTAGCGGGCCTACGGGGTCCCGGGATGACAATGGTCGAAAATATTCTCGTGGGTTCCTTGGATCACAAATTGCACTTGGGAAAGGGGAAACCAGTTCTCGACCCCTTTTGGAGTCCCAAAACGCGCATACGACCAGATGTCGGTTATTCCCGAAGACGGGACTGTAGCGGACCTCCGGTGTCCCGGGATAAAAATGGTCAAAAATATTCTCGGGTGTTCGTTGGGTCACAAAATTCACCTAGGAAAGGGGAAACCAGTTCCCGACCCCTTTTTGGAGGCCCAAAATGCGCATATGACCTGCAACCGGTTATTACTAAAGACAGGCCTATAGCAGGCCTCCGGGGTTCCGGGATGAAAATGGTCGAAAATATTCTCGGGGGTTCCTTGGGTCTCAAAATGCACCGGCAAGAGCGAAAACAGTTCCCGATCCCTTTTTGGAGGCTCCAAGCGCGCATACGACCATAGTCGTTTATTCCCGAATACGGGCCTATAGCGGTACTTCAGGGTCCCGAGTTGAAAATGGTCGAAAATATTTTCGGGGGTTCCTTGGGACAAAAAATTCACCTGGGAAAGGGGAAACCAGTTCCCGACCCCTTTTTGATGGCCCAAAATGCGCATACGACCCGCAGCCGGTTATTCCCGAAGACGGGCATGTAGCGGGCCTCCGGGGTTCCGGGATGAAAATAGTCAAAAATATTCTCGGGGGTTCCTTGGGTCACAAAATGCACATGGGAAAGGGGAAATAAGTTCCCGACCCCTTTTTGGAGTTCCGAAACGCGCATACGACACTCTGCCGGTCATTCCCTGACATAGGGCCGTAGCGGGCCTCAGGGGTCCTGGGATGAAAATGGTCGAAAATATTCTCGGGGGTTCCTTATGTCGCAAAATGAACTTGGGAAAGGGGAAGCTAGTTTCCGAACACTTTTGGAGGCCTGAAACACGCATACAAGCCGCTGACGGTTATTTCCGAAGATGGGCCTGTAACGAGCCTCCCGGATCCCGTGATGAAAATGGTCGAAATTATTCTCGGGGGTCCCTTCGGTCACAAATTGCAATTGGAAAGGGGGAAACCAGTTCCAGACCCCTTTTGGAGGCTTGAAACGCGTATACCACCCTCTGCCGGTTGTTCCCGAAGACCGGCCTATAGCGGGCCTCCGGGGATGAAAATGGTCGAAAATATTCTGTGGGTTTCATGGGTCACCAAATGCACCTGGGAAAGGGGAAACCATTTTCCGACCCTTTTTTTGAGACCCAAAACACGCATACAACCCGCGGCCGGTTATTCCCGTGGTCGAAAATATTCTTGGGGGTTCCTAATGTCACAAAATGCTCCTGGAAAAGGGGAAACTAGTTCCCGACCACTTTTGGAGGCACGAAACGCGCATACGAGCCGCTGACAGTTGTTTCTGAAGACAGGCCTGTAGCGGGCCTTCAGGGTCCCGGGATGAAAATGGTTGAAAATATTCTCGGGGGTTCCTCGGTCACAAAATGCACCTGGGAAAGGGGAAGCGAGTACCCGACCCCTTTTGGAGGCCCGAAACGCGTATACAACTGGCTGTCGGTTGTTCCCGAAGAACGGCCTGTAGCAGGCCTCCGAGGTCCGGGGATGAAAATGGTCGAAAATATTTTGTGGGATACCTTGGGTCACAAAATGCACCTGGGAAAGGGGAAACTAGTACCCGACACGTTTTGGCGGCCAAAAATGCGCATACGACCAGCTGTCGATTATTCCCAAAGACAGACCTATTGCGGGCCTCCCTGGACCCAGGATGAAAATGATCGAAAATATTCTCGGGGGTTCCTTGTGTCACAAAATGCACCTAGGAAAGGGGAAACCAGTTCCTGACCCCATACGACCAACAACTGGCTATTCCCGAAGACGGGCCCGTAGCGGGCCTCCGGGATCTCGGGATAAAAATGGTCGAAAATATTCTCTAGGGTTCCTTGGATCACCAAATGCACCTGGGAAAGGGGAAACCAGTACCCGACCCGTTTTGGAGGCCCGAAAAGCGCTTACGACCCGATGCCGGTTATTCCCGAATTTTGGTCTATAGCGGGCCTCTGGCGTTCCGGGATGAAAATGGTCGAATATATTCTTGGGGGTTCCTTGGGTCATAAAATGCACCTGGTAAAGGGGAAACCATATCACGACCACTCTAGGAGGACCGAAACGCGCATACGACCCGCTGCCGTTTATTTCCGAAGACGGGTCTGTAGCGGGCCTCCTGGGTCCCGATATGAAAATTGTTGATAATATTCTCGGGATTTAATTTGGTTACAAAATGCACCTGGAAAGGGGAAACCAGTTCCCGACCCATTTTGGAGGCCCGAAACGCGTTTACGACCCACTGCAGGTTGTTACCGAAGACCGGCCCGTACCGGGCCTCCAGGGTCCGGGGATGATGGTCGAAAATATTGTTTGGTATTCCTTGGGTCAAAAAATGCACCTGGGAAAGGGGAAACCAGTTCCCGACCCCTTTTTGGAGGCCCAAAACGCGCATACAAACCGCTGCCGATTATTCCCGAAGACGGCTTGTAGCGGGCTTCCGGGGTCCTGGGATGAAAATGGTCGAAAATACTCTCGAGGGTTCCTTGGGTCACAAAATGCACCTGGGATAGGGGAAACCAGTTCTTGACCCCATTTAGAGGCCGGAAACGCACATACGACCAGCTGTCGGTTATTCCCGAACACGGACCTGTAGCGGGCCTACGGGGTCCCGGGATAAAAATGGTCGAAAATATTCTCGGGTGTTCTTTGGGTCAGAAAATGCACTTGGGAAAGGGGAAACCAGTTCCTGGCCCCTTTTGAGGCCCGAAACGACCATACGACCTCCTGCCGATTGCTCCCGAAGTCCGGCCAGTAGCGGGCCTCTGGGGTCCGGGGATGAAAATGGTTGAAAATAATCTGTTGGATGAAAATGGTCTCGGGATGAAAATATTCTCGGTAGAGGTGATCGTGGGCCGTGCCGGGCCGGGCCGATGCATAAAAATCAAGCCCATAAAGCGGGCCGGGTTCGGGCTGAGCTTAGTTCGGGTCCAAATTTCATAGCCAAAGCCCGAAAAATTAGTGTGGGCTTGGCGGGCTTTTCGGATTTTTTCGGGTCGGGCTTAAAAAAGTAACCAAAAAGTCTAATTTTAAATGTCCAAGGCCCGCAAGAAATAAATAAAAAAAATCGGGTCGGACCAGGCCGGGCCCAAATTCGAGCCTAATTTTCATGTCCAAAGCCCGCAAAAAAGCGGGCCGGGCCACTTTTGATCAGCTCTCATTCTCTGGGGTTCCTTGTGTCACAAAAAGCACCTGGGAAAGGGGAAACCAGTTCCCGACTCGTTTTGGAGGCCCGAAACGTGCATACAACCCGATGCCGGTTATTCCCAAAGTCGGGTCTGTAGCGGGCCTCCGGGGTTCTGCGATGAAAATGGTCGAAAATATTTTCTGGGGTTCCTTGGGTCACAAAATGCACCTGGGAAAGGGGAAGCCAGTTCCCGACTCCTCTTGGAGGCCCAAAACGCGCATACGACCCGCTGCCGCTTATTCCCGAAGACGGGTCTGTAGCGGGCCTCCTGGGAAGCCCGGGATGAAAATGGTCGATAATATTTTCGGGGGTTCCTTATGTGACAAAATGCACTAGGGAAAGGGGAAACTAGTTTCCGACCCCTTTTAGAGACCCGAAACCCGCATACGACCCGCTGCCGGTTATTACCGAAGACGGGCTTGTTGCGGGCCTCTAGGGTACCGGGATGAAAATGGTAGAAAATATTCTCGGGGGTTACTTGGGTCACAAAATGCACCTGGGAAAGGGGAAACCAGTTCCCGACCCCTTTTGCAAGTCCGAAACGCGCATACGACCCGTTGCTGGTTATTCCCGAAGATGGGCCTGTAGCGGTCCTCCGGGGTTCGGGATAAAAATGGTCGAAAATATTCTCGGGTGTTCCTTGTGATACAAAATTCACCTGGGAAAGGGTAAACCAGTTCCCGACCCCTTTTTGGAGGCCCAAAATGCGCATACGACCCGTAGCCGGTTTTCCTGAAGACAGGCCTGCAGCGGGCCTCCGGGGTTCCGAGATGAAAATGGTCGAAAATATTCTCGGGGGTTCCTTGGGTTACAAAATGCACCTGGGAAAGGGGAAACTAGTTCCCGACCCCTTTTTGGATTTCCGAAACGCGCATACGACATGCTGCCGGTCATTCCCCAAGACGGGCCCGTTGCGGTCCTCCCGGGTCCCGGGATGAAAATGGTCGAAAATATTCTCAGAGGTTCCTTATGTCACAAACTGAACCTGGGAAAGGGGAAACTAGTTTCCGACGTCTTTTGGAGGCCTGAAACACTCTTACGAGCCGCTGACGGTTATTTCCGAAGATGGGCCTGTAGCGGGCCTCCCTGGTCCCGGGATGGAAATGGTCGAAAATATTCTCGGGGGTTCCATGGGTCACAAAATGCACTTGGCAAAGGGGATACCAATTCCAGACCCCTTTTGGAGGCCCGAAACACGTATACCACCCGCTGCCGGTTGTTCTCGAAGACCGGCCTATAACGGGCCTCCGGGGTCCGGGGATGAAACTGGTCAAAAATATTCTGTGGGATTCTTGGATCACAAAATGCACTTGGGAAATGGGAAAACAGTTCCGGACCCCTTTTTGGAGGCCTAAAACACGCATACAACCCGCTGCCGGTTATTCCCGAAGACGGGCCTGCAGGGGGCCTCCGGGGTCCCGGGATGAAAATGGTCGAAAATATTCTCGGGGGTTACTTGGATCACAAAATGCAAACGGGAAAGGTGAAACCAGTTCCCGGCCCGTTTTGGAAGCCTGAAACGCGCATACGAGGGCCGCTGATGATTTTTTCCAAAGACGGGCCTGTAGATGGCCTACGGGGTCCCGAGATGAAAATGTTCGAAAATATTCTCGGGGTTACCTTGGGTCAAATAATGCACCTAGGAAAGGGGAAAGCAGTTCCCGACCCCTTTTGAGATTGGAAACGCGCATACGAACCGCTGCCCTTTATTCCCAAAGACTGGCCTGTTGGGGGCCTCCGGGGACCCGGGTTGAAAATGGTCAAAATTATTCTTGGGGGTTCCTTGGGTCACAAAATTCACCTGGGAAAGGGGAAACCAGTTTCCGACCCCTTTATGGAGGCCCAAAACTTGCATATAACCTGCTGTCGTTTATTCCCAAAGACTGGTCTTTTGCGGGCCTCCGGGGTCCCAGGCTGAAAATGGTCAAAAAAATTTCGGAGGTTCCTTGGCTCACAAAATTCACTTGGGAAAGAGGGAAACCAGTTCCCGACCCCTTTATGGACGCCCAAAAGGCGCATACGATCCGTTGCGGGTTATTCCCGAAGACAGGCCAGTAGCGGGCATCCGAGGTTTCGGGATGAAAATGGTCGAAAATATTCTCGGGGATTCCAGGGGTCACAAAATGCACTTGGGAAAGGGGAAAATAGTACCCGACCCGTTTTGGAAGCCCAAAACACGCTTACGACCCGTTGACGATTATTACCGAAGACGGGCCTATAGCGGGCCTCCCTGGAACCGGGATGAAAATGATCGAAAATGCACCTGGGAAAGCGGAAACCATTTCCTGACCCCATTTTGAAGGCCCGAAACGCGCATACGACCAGCTGCCGGTTATTCTTGTAGACGGGCCTGTAGCGGGCCTCTAGGCCTCGGATGAAAATGGTCGAAAATATTCTCGGGGGTCACATGGGTCACAAAATGCACCTGGGAAAGGTGAAACCAGTTCCTCACCCCTTTTGGACGCCCGAAACGCGTATACGACCCGCTGCCGGTTGTTCCCGAAGACTGGTCTATAGCGGGCGTCCGTTGTCTTTGGATGAAAATGGTCGAAAATATTCTGTGGGGTTCCTTGGGTCAGAAAATGCACCTGGGAAGAGAAGAAACCAGTTCACGACCCGTTTTGGAGGCTCGAAACGTGTATACGAGCTGGTGACGGTTTTTTTCTGAAGACGGGCCAGTAGCGGGCCTCCGGTGTCCCGGGATAAAAATGGTCGAAAATATTCACGGGGTTTCCATGGGTCACAAAATGCACCTGGGAAAGGGGAAAGCAGTTCCCGACCCCTTTTGTAGGCCCGAAACACGCATTCAACCCGATGTCAGTTATTCCCGAAGTTGGGACTGTAGTGGTCCTCCGGGGTACCGGGATAAAAATGGACAAAAAATGCACCTGTGAAAGTGAAACCAGTTCCCGACCTATTTTTGGAGACTTGAAACGCGCATACGACCCGCTGTCGTTTATTCCCTAAGACGGGCGTGCAACGGGCCTCCGGGGTCCCGGGATGAAAATGGTCGAAAATATTCTCCGGGGTTCCTTGGGTCAAAAACTGCACCTGGGAAAGGGAAACCAGTTCCCGACCCCTATTTGGAGGCCAAAGACGCGCATATAATGCGCTGCCGGTTATTTCCAAAGACGGGCCTGTAGCGGGCCTACGGGGTCTAGGGATGAAAATGGTCGAAAATATTCTCGGGGGTTCCTTATGTCACAAAATGCACCTAGGAAAGGGGAAACCAGTTTTCGACCCCTTTTGGAGGCCCGAAACGTGCATACGAGCCGCTGACGGTTATTTCCGAAAACAAGTCTGTAGCGGCCCTCCGGGGTCCCGGGATTAAAATGGTCGAAAATATTCTCGGGGGTTCCTTGGGTCACGAAATGCACCTGTGAAAGGGGAAACCAGTTCCCGACCCCTTTTGGTGGCCCGAAACGCGCATACGACCCGCTGCCGGTTATTCCCAAACACGGACCTATAACAAGGACCAGCTGGGGCTCGTATTTTGGAGGCCCGCGCATACGCGCCGCTGACGGTTATTCCCGAACACGGTTATTCAACTGACGGCTCGTATGCGCGGGCCTGTAGCAAGGACCCCTTTTGGAGGCCCGAAACGCGTATAAGACCAGCTGACGGTTATTCCCGAACACGGGCCTGTAGCAAATACCAGCTGGGCCTCCAGGGTCACGGGATGAAAATGGTCGAAAATACTCTCGGGGGTTCCTTGCGTCATAAAAGGTACCTGGGAAAGGGGAACTTAGTTCCCGACCCCGTTTTGGAGGCCCGAACGCGCATACGACCCGCTGCCGGTTATTCCATAATACGGGCCTGTAGCAGGGCTCCGGGGTCCGGTGCTGGAAATGGTCGAAAATATTTTGTGGGGTTCTTTGGGTCACAAAATGCACCTGGGAAGGGAAACCAGTTCCCGACCCGTTTTGCAGGCCCGAAACACGCATATGAGCCGCTGACGGTTAATCCCGAAGACAAGCCTGTAGCGGGCCTACGACGTCCCGGGATGAAAATGGTCGAATATATTCTCGGGGGTTCTTTGGGTCACAAAATGCACCTGGAAAAGGGGAAACGAGTTCCCGACCCCTTTTGCAGGCACGAAACGCGCATTCGACCCGATGCCGGTTATTCCCGAAAAAGGGCCCGTAGCGGGCCTCCGGGGTTTGGTGCTGAAAATGGTCGAAAATATTCTGTGGGGTACTTTTGGTCAAAAAATGCACCTAGGAAAGGGAAACCAGTTCCCGATCCGTTTTGGTGGCCCGAAACACGCATACGACCCGCTGCCGTTTATTCCCGAAGACGGGTCTGTAGCGGGCCTCCGGGGTTCGGAGATGAAAATGGTCACATATATTCTCGGGGGTTCCTTAGGTCACAAAATTCACCTGGGAAAAGGGAAACCAGTTCCCGACCCCTTTTGGTGGCCCGAAACGCGCATACGACCCGCGGCCGGTTATTCCCAAACACGGGCCTATAGCAAGGACCAGCTGGGGCTCGTATTTTGGAGGCCCGCGCATACGCGCCGCTGACGGTTATTCCCGAACACGGTTATTCAACTGACGGCTCGTATGCGCGGGCCTGTAGCAAGGACCCCTTTTGGAGGCCCGAAACGCGTATACGACCCGCTGACGGTTATTCCCGAACACGGGCCTGTAGCAAGTACCAGCTGGGCCTCCGGGGTCACGGGATGAAAATGGTCGAAAATATTCTCGGGGGTTCCTTGCGTCATAAAAGGTACCTGGGAAAGGGGAACTTAGTTCCCGACCCCGTTTTGGAGGCCCGAACGCGCATACGACCCGCTGCCGGTTATTCCATAATACGGGCCTGTAGCAGGGCTCCGGGGTCCGGTGCTGGAAATGGTCGAAAATATTTTGTGGGGTTCTTTGGGTCACAAAATGCACCTGGGAAGGGAAACCAGTTCCCGACCCGTTTTGCAGGCCCGAAACACGCATATGAGCCGCTGACGGTTAATCCCGAAGACAAGCCTGTAGCGGGCCTACGACGTCCCGGGATGAAAATGGTCGAATATATTCTCGGGGGTTCTTTGGGTCACAAAATGCACCTGGAAAAGGGGAAACGAGTTCCCGACCCCTTTTGCAGGCACGAAACGCGCATTCGACCCATTGCGGGTTATTCCCGAAGACAGGCTAGTAGCGGGCCTCCGGGGTCCTGGGATGAAAATGTTCGAAAATATTCTCGGGGTTTCCATGGGTCACAAAATGCACCTGGGAAAGGGGAAAGCAGTTCCCGACCCCTTTTGCAGGCCCGAAACACGCATTCAACCCTACGATTAGGGACTTGGCGAACAAAATGGGAGGTAAATACTACTCTCATCGCATTAGAACCCTACGGTCTGTGTCAGGTAAAACTATCTCGTCTTCACCTTCTCATCCAGACTCAATAGTGCTTCCCATTTCTGACCCTTTAGGAGGGCCTACTGAAGAAGAGGCCGAGAGCATGCCTGGCGGCTCTTATCTTCCCAGTTACTCCGGGAAAGAAAAGCTTGCTATAGTCTGAGGGATGCTCAAGGGAGCTCCCAATGAGGTAGCCGACAACATGAAGGGCTTTCATGATGGGCACATCATGCCCATTTTATACAACTTGGCCGAGGTATGTTTTAAGTACTTGTTTCAGTTTTTAGCGTTGTGTTAACTTTTGTTTGAAACTAATATTCTTATTTCAGGCCATGTTGAGGCTGGATGGCGCCAGACAGTGGCGTACTGACATGGTAAACGAAGTTAAGCAGTCTAGGGTCGAGGTTAGTGAAACAAAAGATGTTGTTATGTTCACTACACTTCGACAAGAACAACTAACCGGTGCTACTGTGGAATCACAGGCCGACACCATCGTCAATATCAAGGCCAAGTGTGCCTCTTACCTAACCAAGATCAATGCCCTCATCGCCGAGAAGGCAAGCTCTTCTGCCAAGGCGGCCCTTACTGAGGCCGAGGCTCAGGTCACCCGGCTCCAGGCTGAAAAGAAAGAGCTGGAGGAAGAAGTTTCCTCCTCGAAAAAGGGGTTGGTGCAGAAGGTCTTGGAGGCCGAGCAGGCCTACAAGGACAAAGTGGCCAAGGCCTGGGAAGTGGCCTATGCGAGTTCGTCCTTTAACCATCTCAGTCGTGCCATAGACTGGGTGGACATGAAGGGCTTGGCCGAGAAAGCTGGTCGTTCCCCTCCTCTATACCCGTCTGATACTGAAGACGAAGGAGGAGAAGGGGAGGAAGGAGAAAACGAGGGCCAAGACAATGACGACGATGGGGCTGAGGCCTGATGAAATGAGATTAGCTTAGTTTGAGTTTAGTTTTTAGTTTCTGTAGGCGGCTAGTCCGCCATAGTTTGTAATAGTTAAACTTATCATGAATAAAACAAGTCTTTCCTTTCATCATCTCCAGACTTTTAAATTTATTTCAGCACTTTGAATTTATTTTTAGTAGTATATTATGCCCCTGAGCAATGCAGTCGGTTTACAAAGTCTGAGTGATTGCTCGGCAATTTATCTTGGCAATTGTTCTTTGCCAAATAAGTTGAGGGGCAATCAATCAGATACCTGATTGCCCTTAAACCGAGTGTATTGCTCAATGTGTCAAGTTGTGCAGGACTCGGCATCACTTGGTTGAGTTATACTTGGGCTTTGGAAAGATTATATTGGATAGGGCTTGAAGCAGCCCTCATGCAGGTCTGCCACGTGGAATGTGATTCCAAAAATGGGCCTTTATTTTGGGCCTAAAATAATTAGGCAAAATTTGTTAGGGATCTTATAACAAAACCGTTTTTGGGCCCCCAACTCGTTGTAAGGAGCAATAAATGTCTTTTACTAGGTATAGGGGTATAATTGGAATAGTGGAATTATGTGGAACTTCTATAAATACCACTTGCTTCCTTTGCATTCTTCACATCTCATTTTACAATTCCTTGAGAGAGAAAGGAGAGAGAGAAGTTCTGAAAAATCTTTCTAACTTTGAGAGAGAAAATGTCTAGCAATTTGCTGCCTAAGAAGAAGGAGAGCAGCAACAAGCTTCCATGGGGGAAGCCTAAGGGTATTACTGACAACGATGATTTCACAAAGTATAAATGGAAGGTGAAGTTATGGGATGAGGGTGAGAAGTGTGCTCAGGATGGTGAGGGCTCGGCTGAAGCGGGCAAGCGTCCGATGGAAGAATATGAAGGTTTCCTGGACGGTGAGCGTTTCTTAATATGAAGTATAATGCGCAGCTGAAGGAATGGGAAGAGTGTCCTCCTGATGGTGAGGGCTCGACTTGCGCTGAGAAAGGGAAGAGGGGCAGTCCTTCTGGCTCCAAGAAAGGAGAGAGGCGGCCGCGGGAGAGAAATAACCATTTGGTCAAGATCCCGCAAACTCCTGAGGAGGTGGAGTATAGGAACAGGGTCGAACTGGCCTGGGACAGAGCATATCCATATAAAGACTTTAGATATTTTAGTCAATTTCTTGACTGGGCCGACGAGAAGAGCTGGTGTGAGCGAACTGGTCGGCCTCGTCCCTCAACTCCTATGATACCCGACCCGGATGAGAGTGATTAGGCTAGCTGCACTTAGGAGTGCTTATTATTATTATTATTATTATGTTTTACGCCTTTAAGTTATAGCAAGTGGCGAGACTTTCCCATTTTGTATTGCACGCTACTTCTGAATTTATAAAAGAATTTAACTTATGGTTTATTTAAGTCGTTACTTATTTGATTATTTGCATAGTGGCTCGGCATTAAGTGGCCGAGACACCTGTTTGTTAATAACATAGATTTTTCGAATGGATTGGCTAGTTCCGGCCAAGGCATCCCTTTAGTGAATCATTTTAGATTTACGAGTGGCTCGGCCATTACAGCCGAGGCACCCTTTTTAATGAAACACCTGGAAATGTATTAGGGGGCATGGGTGGCTACCCTTCATCCTCGTGAAACTTGTCACTATTGGCCCTTTTTTGGGGTCAACCAATGGGGAATAAGAACTTGGGGCTTGGATTAGCACCAAGGGCATTCGGTCTTATGTTTATAAATGAAATATTGGACACTAGCCTTTAAAATATTCACTTTGAAAATGATGGGGCCTTTTGGGACCTAGTCCTGCCCTTTTCATTAATATTGAATTTGATTACATTGTCTCTAACCGAGATCTTACATTGAAATATGAAGTATTAAAAATAATACTTAGATTATCCATGTTCCAGGATCGTACCTGTATGGTCCGGTCAGGTCGGTTGGCGTCGAGACTTATGTCACGGAATTCAATCCTAAGGACTTCCTGTTTTATTTCGACCGCCTAGGTCTTTCTTTTCCTTCCCGACCTCTCATTAGTGACTTCTTTTGGATTGTCAGCAACCTTACCCTTGAGTGTTGTTAGATAGCACTCTCTTCCTGTTTGTTGGTCACCGTGAACCGTGCCAATTTCTCCATTGTTGCACACATATTTCATAAACATGAGATGAGGGACTATAACAGCCTTGGTAATGTTCAGAGTTGGCCGGCCTAAAATAATGTTGTAGGCGACCAGTTCCTGCACTACTAGAAATTTGACAAACATGTGTCTCGATTTTTCTTTCGTCCCTATCCTTATTGGGAGGGTTACTATCCCCATGGGGTGAACGATCCATCCTCCAAACCCTATGATTGGGTGATTGATTGGCTGTAAAGCGTCATCTTGGAATCTCAGCTTCTCCAAGCAAGCAAGACTGATGATGTCGGTGGAACTACCCGTATCAATTAGAATCCTTCTGACTTTAAGATTCACAACTTTGAATTCGACCACTAAAGGGTCATCATGTGGAGTTTGAATGTTAGGCCGATCCTTCTCGGCTATTAGAACTTCAGGAAATGTTTCCTCCTTCTCCGAGACCTTTACTTGGGAGAGACTTCGGAGATGTTCCTTAGTCCCTCTGATAGTTGGCCCTCCGGAAGCGAATCCTCCTGAAATCATAGCCACAACTTTAGTGTCGGTCTCTTCGTCATCTCCATCCTTTTGTGTGGTCTTTCTCTGAAACATGAATTTGGATTTTACGATGTAAGGTTCCAACATACCCTTTGCTGCACGCTTGTCTAGCAATCACTTCAAATTGAAGCATTCGTCAGTATCATGCCCCACATCCTTGTGATATTGGCAATACTTGTTGGTGTTTCTATGTTTGGACGAGCCTCTTAAGGGCTGCGGAGCTTCAAAGTTGAACTTGTCCTTGATTTCCATAAGGATGGCATGATGTCGTTTGTTGTACCCAAAGGCCGACTCGTAAGTGCGGCTTTTCTTGGGAGCCTTTTGCTCCTTATGAGTATTTTCAACCGTCCAAACCTCTCTCTTACGGTCCTCCTTCGTTTGACTATTCTCCCCATGTTTGGGGGCATTCTTCGTTTCGGGCTTAGTAGCCGAACAGATCTCTGTAGCATGAATGTAAGACTCGGCCTCCATTAGAATTTTCGGTAAGGTTTGGACCTTCTTCCTTACCATCTCGAATTTAAACCGTGACTGGTGTAGTCCTTTAACAAAATTGTCAAAGGCCACCCCCTCAGGTAGGCCGGGTATCTGCAACATTTCCAAGTTGAATCTCTTGACATATGATCTAAAAGATTCATTTGGCCCCTGCATGATTTTAGCGAGGTGCATGCTCGTCTTCTTCTCTTGCTTGTTTGCCATGAAGTGATGTGCGAAAACCATGCTGAGCTCGGTAAAGTTTTGTATGCAATGGTCCGGCAAGCAGCTGAACCATTTTTAGGCCACACCCTTCAGTGTTTCCGGAAAGTACATGCACCATGCTGCATCGTCTACCGACTGAGCATACATCAGGTGCTTGTAAGTAGCCAGGTGATCATCAGGATCAGTTGTGCCATGGTAAGGCTCAATATGGAGCGCTTTGACTTTGGAGGCCCTCGGGGCTGTCAAGATGGAGACCGAGAATGGAGACTTCCAGGTGATCCCTCCAGGAGGGTATGATTGAGGTGGTTGTTGAAACTGAGTGACCGGTTGCATATCTTCTCTGAAGGGCTCGGCTTTGAACGAACCTTTTGGCATTGGGGTAGGAGTATGTACTTGTGTTGAACGAGACATAGTCTGCAGAGAGCCTCGGTAAGTGGTATCATAGTTGGAGTTGATGCTGTATCAGAGATGTCGACTTGAGAATGTTGTTGTGACTGTTGTCTCTTTGCCTTCAAATACTCTCGAGCATCTCTAAAGTCTTGCTTTGTTTCGCTCATCAAGGGCTCCCTTCTTGGTAGAGTGGGAGCCTTGGTCGTCTTCACCCGTTAGGCGATGTTCTTCCAATCAATATTCATTGATTTGGAAGGTGTTTTCTTCTTCTTGGTGTTGCTTGAGAGCTTTTTCTTTCTTAGGTCGCCCTTGGGGTCGGCCGGATCCTTGGTCGGCCTTGAGGGCCCGGCTTCTTCCGGGGTCGTCCTAGATGGCCCAGGCTCAGTCTTGTTGGCCTAGCCTATCATGTCCTTCACTTGCGTGACAAGCGAATTCCTTAGGTCGACCATTATGTGTTTTAGTTGGGAGAGAGAAATGGGTTGGTCCTCCTCAGGAGATTGGGCCTCGGCCTGACTCGCACGTTGTGCGGTCCTCTCCCTTCGAGGGGCTCGGTCGCGGTCCATTTCTCTTTCTTCCGACTCATGATCATTTTCGACCGTTACTACTGTGGTCTTTGGAAATTTGGGAGTTTTTTCTCCTAAGTCTGCCATAGAACCGTGTCCTCCCCACAGACGGCGCCAAATGTTTTAGGGTTTTTTAAGAAAGGACTAACAATTCTATGCTACAAACTTTTCCAAAGTAATAATAAATGTAGAAATAAGTATGGAAGCAATTACATGCGCAAAAGATGATAATAACTCAAATAGCTGCTAATCAAGATTGATCAAGGTTAATTGACAATTACAAGTTATGTGTTGTCAAATCAGTATATACTGGAATCTATGCTGCAATCATTACTTTAATACTTTTATACAAGAATCTCCTTATTCCCTATAGTAAACTATCAATGTGGGATGCATAGTTTTGTTCTACCTAGTTTGATGCTTTAGTTTAGCCTTTAGTGCTGAAGTTGGTCCTGCAAGATGTCGTCACCGTGCGGTGCCACGTGGCCCTATAATGCCCTGACACGTGGGCCAATAAGATGTTGCCACATGGCCGTTGCTTTGAGGGCTTCTATTGGGCTTCTCTCTTGGGCCTCTGGGCCTCTCACCTTTTGGATGGGGCTGTGTTGGCATGTTGGACTTCTTGGATCTTCTCATTTTTTGGGCCTTATTTACGCAAGTGGGCCATTATTTTTGGCAGTAACTACTAGTAGTTGTATATTCTAACTCTAACTACGGATTTGGAGTTAACTCGTTAGTAATGACTTTTGAGGTTTTAGTTTTGTACAAACTTGTGGTTTTTGTACGTTTGGGATTTTTAGTAATATAATTGGAGGTATTGATTTTAGATTTTAAGTATGTTCGTTTGTTAGTTCGACAATTCGACTCGTCGGTCTCTTCCGCGCCGATTTATACGAGTTGGGTCGTCACAGTTGGTATCAGAGCCGAATAGTTAAAACTTTAAGTGAAGTTTTAGGATTTGAGTAAACCCGGGAGTTTTGAGCTATACCATTCCCGAGTGATAAACCCAATTAAGAGTAAGTATAAGGGAGAAGAGTGTCGGGTAGAAAGCTGGGATAGAACTCTTTTCTCTTATTTTTGTTGTGACTATAATTGTGGATTTTTTTATTGTCTCGCTACGTTTCAGCATGTCCACACCTCGTCGGTCAAGTTCGGTAACAAAATAATCTATGGGGTTCCTTAGGTCACAAAATGCACCTGGGAAAGGGGAAACCTGTTCCCGACCCGTCTTTGAGGTCCGAAACACCCATACGAGCCACCGACGATTATTCCAGAAGACGGGCCTGTAGCGGGCCTCCGAGGTCCCGGGATGAAAATGGTCGAACATATTCTCGGGGGTTCCTTGGGTCACAGAATGCACTTGGGAAAGCAGAAACTAGTTCCCGACCCCTTTTTGGAGGCCCGAAATGCGCATACGAACCGCTGCTGGTTGTCCCCGAAGACTCGCCTGTAGCGGGCCTCCAGGGTGCGGGGATGAAAATGGTCGAAAATATTCTGGGTGAGTTCCTTGGGTCAAAAAATGCACCTTAGAAAGGGAAAACTAGTTTCCGACCCGTTTTGGAGGCGTGAAACGTGCATATGAGCCGCTGATGGTTATTCCCGAAGACGGGCTACTAGCGTGCCTCCGGGGTCCCAGGATGAAAATGGTCGAAATACTCGGGGGTTCCTTAGGTCAAAAAATGCACCTGGGAAAGGAGAAACCATTTCCCGACCCAATTTGGATGCCCGAAACGCGCATAAGACCCGTTGCCGGTTGTTCCCGAAGACCGGCCTGTAGCGGGCCACCGTGTTCCGGAAAACGAAAATGGTCGAAAATATTCTGTGGGGTTCCTTGGTTCTCAAAATGCACCTGGGAAAGGGGAAGCCAGATCACGACCCCTTTTTGTAGGCCCGAAACGCGGATATGACCCGCAGCCGGTTATTCCCGAAGACGGGCCTACAGCGGCCCTCCGGGGGTCCCGGGATGAAATTGGTCGAAAATATTCTCGGGTTCCTTGGGTTACAAAATGCACCTGGAAACAAGAAACCAGTTCCATACCCCTTTTTGGAGGCCCGAAACGCGCATACGACCCGCTGCCGGTTATTCCCGAAGACGGGCCTATAGTGGGCCACTGGGGCACCGGGATGAAAATGGTCGAAAATATTCTCGGGGGTACCTTGGGTCACAAAATGCACATGGGAAAAGGGAAACCAGTTCCCGAATCCTTTTGGAGGCCCGAAACTCGCGTACGACCCGCTGTCGGTTATTCCTAAAGACGGGTCTATAGCGGGCCTCCAGGGTTCGGGGATGACAATGGTCAAAAATATTCTCGGAGGTTCCTTGGGTCACAAAATGCACCTGGGAAAGCGGAAAACCAGTACCCGACCCATTTTGGAGGCTCGAAACGCGAATACCACTCGCTGCCGGTTATTCCCGAAGACGTGCGGGTAACGGGCCTCCGGGGTCCCGGGACGAAAATGGTCGAAAATATTCTCGGGGGTTCCTTCGGTCACAAAATGCACCTTGAAAAGGGGAAACCAGTTCCCGACCCCTTTTTGGAGGCCTGAAACGCGCATACGAGCCGCCGCCGGTTATTCCCGAAGACGGGCCTTCAGTGGGCCCCCGGGGTCACGAAATGTTAAAGGTTGAATATATTCTCGGGTGTTCCTAGGGTCACAAAAGGCACCTCGGAAAGAAGAAACCAGTGCCCGACCCAATTTGGAGGCCTGAAATGCGCATACGACCCGTTGCCGGTTGTTCCCGAAGACTGGCCTGTAGCGGGCTACAGGGTTCCGGAATGAAAATGGGCGAAAATATTCTATGGGTTTCCTTGGGTCTCAAAATGCACTTGGGAAAGGGGAAACCAGTTCCCGACCCCTTTTTTGAGGCTCGAAAAACGCATATGACCCGCAACCGATTATTCTCGAAGACGTGGTCGAAAATATTCTCAGGGGTTCCTTAGGTCACAAAATGCACCTGGGAAAGGGGAAGCCAGTTCCCGACCCCTTTTGGAGGCTCAAAACGCGCATACGAACCACTGCCGGTTGTTCCCAAAGACCGGCCTGTAGCGGACTTCCGGGGTCCGGGGATGAAAATGGTCGAAAATAGTATGTGGGGTACCTTGGGTCTCAAAATGCACCTGGGAAAGGGGTAACCACTTCCCGACCCTTTTTGGATGCCCGAAACACGCATAAGACCAGCTACCGGTTATTCCCGAAGACGGGCGTATAGCGGGCCTCTAGGGTCCCAGGACGAAAATGGTTGAAAATATTCTTGGGGGTTCCTTGGGTCACAAAATGCAACTGGGAAAGGGGAAACCAGTTCCTGAATCGTTTCGGAGGCCCGAAACGCGCATAAGATCCACTGCCGGTTATTCCTGGAGGCGGGCCAGTAGTGGGCCTCCGGTGTACCGGGATGAAAATGGTCGAAAATATTCTAGGGGGTTCCTTTGGTCACAAAATGCACCTAGGAAAGGGGAAACTAGTTCCCGACCCGTTTTAGAGGCCCGAAACGTGCATACGACCCGCTGCCGGTTATTCCCAAAGACGGCCGTGTAGAGGGCCTCCGATTTCCGGTGATGAAAATGGTCCAAAATAATCTGTGGGGTTCCTTGGGTCTCAAAATGCACCTGGGAAAGGATAAACCAGTTCCCGACCCCTTTTTGGAGGCCCGAAAGGCGCATATGACCCGCAGCCGGTTATTCCCAAATACGGGCCTGCAGCGGGCCTCAGGGGTCCCGGGATGAAAATGGTCGAAAAGATTCTCGGGCCTTCCTTGGGTCACAAAATGCACCTGGGAAAGTGGAAACCACTTCCCAACTTCTTTTTGGACGCCAGAAACGCATATACGACCCGCTCCCGGCTTTTCCCGAAGAAGGGCCTGTAGCGGGCCTCTGGGTTCCCGGGAAGAAAATGGTCGAAAATAATCTTGGGGGTTCCTTAGGTCACAAAATGAACCTGGGGAAGGGGAAACCAGTTCCCGACCCCTGTTACAGCTCCGAAACGCGTATACGACTCGATGCCTGTTATTCTTGAACTCGGGTCTGTAGCGGGCCTCCGGGGTCCCGGGATGAAAATGGTCGAAAATATTCTCGGGGTTTCTTTGGGTCGCAAAATGCACCTGGGAAATGGGAAACCAGCTCCCCACCCGTCTTTAAGGCCCGAAACGCGCATACAAGCCACTGAGGGTTATTGCCGAATACGGGAGCGGGCCTCCAGGGTACCCGGATGAAAATGGTCGATAATATTCTCGGGGGTTGCTTGGGTCACAAAATGCACCTGGGAAAGGGGAAACCAGTTCCCGACACCTTTTGGAGCCCCGAAACGCGCATACGACCCGCTGCCGGTTGTTCCCGAAGACCGGTCTATAGCGGGCCACCGAGGTCCGAGGATGTAAATGGTCGAAAATATTTTGTGGGGTTCCTTGGTTCATAAAATGCACATGGGAAAGGGGAAATCGGTTCCCAACCTCTTTTTGGAGGCACGAAACGCGCTTACGACCCGCTCCCGGTGATTCCCTAAGACGGGCCTGTAGCGGGCCTCCGGGGTCTCGGGATGAATATGCTCAAAAATATTCTCGGGGGATCCTTGGGTCATAAAATTGCACCTGGGAAAAAACAAACCAGTTCCCGACCCGTTTCGGAGGCCTGAAACGCACATACAGGCCGCTGACTGTTATTCTCGAAAACGGTCTATTGCGGGCCTCCGGGGTCACGTGATGAAAATGGTCGAAAATATTCTCTGGGGTTCCTTGTTTGACAAAATGCACCTTGGAAAGTGGAAACCAGTTCCCGACCCCTTTTTTGAGGCCCGAAACGCGCATACGACCCGCTGCCGGTTATTCCCGAAGACGGTCCTGTAGTGGGTCTCCGGGGTCCTGGGATGAAAATGTTCGAAAATATTCTATGGGGTTCCTTGGGTCAGAAAATGCACCTTGGAAAGGGGAAACCAGTTCCCGACTCCTTTATGGAGGCCCGAAACACGCATACGACATGTTGCCGGTTATTCCCGAAGACGGGCCTGTAGTGGGCCTCCGGGGTCCCGGGATGAAAATGTTCGAAAATATTCTATGGGGTTCCTTGGGTGACAAAATGCACCTTGGAAAGGGGAAACCAGTTCCCCACCCGTCTTTGAGGCCCGAAACGCGCATACGACATGCTGCCGGTTATTCCCGAAGACGGGCTTGTAGTGGGCCTCCGGGGTCCCAGGATGAAAATGGTCGAAAATATTCTATGGGGTTCCTTGGGTCATAAAATGCACCTTGGAAAGGGGAAACCAGTTCCCGACCCCTTTTTGGAGGCCCGAAACGTGCATACGACATGCTGCCGGTTATTCTCGAAGACGGGCCTGCAGCAGGCCTCCGTGGTCCTGGGAGGAAATATTCGAAAATATTCTCGAGGGTTCCTTGGGTCATAAAATGCACATGGGAAAGGGGGAACTAGTTCCCGAACCCTTTTTGGTGGCCCGAAACGTGCATACGACCCGCTGCCGGTTATTCCCAAAGAAGGGCCTGTAGGGGGCCTCCGGGTTCCGGGGATTAAAATGGTCGAAAATATTCTGTGGGGTTCCTTGGGTCTCAAAATGCACCTGGGAAAGGATAAACCGGTTCCCGACCCCTTTTTGGAGACCCAAAAGGCGCATATGACCCGCTGCCGGTTATTCCCAAATACAGGCCTGCAGCGGGCCTCAGGGGGGTCACGGGATGAAAATGGTCGAAAATATTCTCGGGGCTTCCTTGGGTCACAAAATGCACCTAGGAAAGTGGAAACCACTTCCCAACTTCTTTTTGGACGCCCGAAACGAATATACGACCCGCTTCCGGCTTTTCCCGAAGAAGGGCCTGTAGCGGGCCTCCGGGTTCCCAGGAAGAAAATGGTCGAAAATAATCTTGGGGGTTCCTTGGGTCACAAAATGAACTTGGGAAAGGGGAAACGAGTTCCCGACCCCTGTTACAGCTCCGAAACGCGTATACGACTCGATGCCTATTATTCTTGAACTCGGGTCTGTAGCGGGCCTCCGGGGTCCCGGGATGAAAATGGTCGAAAATATTCTCGGGGGTTCTTTGGGTCGCAAAATGCACCTGGGAAATGGGAAACCAGTTCCCCACCCGTCTTTGAGGCTCGAAACGCGCATACAAGCCGCTGAGGGTTATTGCCGATTACGGGAGCGGCCCTCCAGGGTCCCGGGATGAAAATGGTCGAAAATATTCTCGGGGGTTGAATCAAGTGAGGCCCGCTATAGACCATTTTCGACCATGTTTGATTTGAATGATGACAAACCAGTCCTCTATACTTGATGTCTATGAATAATTGTATATGAACAGGTTGAATCAAGTGAGGACTCATCAAGGCAATCATGAAGGCCTTGAGATACTTGAAGATCAGAAGCCAAGAGCTTGGAGCTTTTTATGTTTATATTTCTAGGATCTTCATGTAAAATAGGCTTAGGAAAATATTCTTATTGTTTTAAGTAAAGAGCAAAAAGACCTTAAGTTTACATCCAGTAAAG
Source organism: Salicornia ramosissima (assembly GCA_951394345.1). Lineage (NCBI taxonomy): Eukaryota > Viridiplantae > Streptophyta > Magnoliopsida > Caryophyllales > Amaranthaceae > Salicornia > Salicornia ramosissima. The sequence goes on along the minus strand of OX596236.1, from coordinate 30,717,521 downwards.
AGAACAGCCCAAGAACAAGCTAAGAACAGGCACAGAACAAGCTTGGAACAGTTCCCTTTACTAGATGTAGACTTAGTAGTACTGAGACCACTGTGGGAACAGACCTCAGTATTACGCACGTGATCCGTACAGATTTTCGAGTTCAAAATTATTTTGAAAAATTTGGATCACTTGTATTTTGGAAATCTGCCAAATTGATACACCAAATCTGCTCATTAAATGCAATGTACTTTGTTTGGACTTTAGTGTACATCTCTCTTCCCATAGTGGAAAGTGACAAAGTCTGAAACTAGAACACTGCACTTGTGTCAGCTGAAGTGGTTTGTACAATTTAGGCAAGTCTCCAAACACACTTCTAGAGCACGGTTTTTTCCTTGCCTATATAAACAATCTTTGCAAAAAACCCTAGAAGACTTTTGCTCTCCAAAGAAAACCAAGTCATATTTTCTGAGAGTCTATCCTTAGTCCAAAACTATCTCCATATCCATCTTTAAGAGAAAAACTTACGGAGATTTAAGTTTGTAATATTTGAACCACTTAGAGGGAAGTGGTTGGGGAGTGTTCTGTGAACACTGAGTGAACTGTTAGAGTTAACAGTTGGGGAATTAAGTGTTACATAGTTGTAGCATTTAATTGAGTGTGTAACCTTGTTAATATTCTGAGTTGATTAATAATATTGGTGAGAGAGTGGAGGACGTAGGCTTGTTTAGAAGTCGAACCTCATTAAATATTTGTGTCCCTACTCTTTACATATTGTTCTCTCGTTGTTCTCATGAAAGTATAAACAAAACTTGAAAACGATTGAAAAACACACATACTCAATTCAACCCCCCCCCCCCTTCTTGAGTATACATTGAACTAACAGTAGTGGGCCACCGAGGTCTGAGGATGTAAATGGTCGGAAATATTTTGTGGAGTTCCTTGGTTCACAAAATGCACATACGACCCGCTCCTGGTTATTCCTGAAGAAGGGCCTGTAGCGGGCCTCCGGGGTCCCGGGATGAAAATGGTCGAAAATATTCTCGGGGGATCCTTGGGTCACAAAATTCCACCTGGGAAAGAAGAAACCAGTTCCCGACCCCCTTTTGGAGGCCCAAAACGCGCATAAAAACCGGGACCGGTTGTTCTCGAAGACCGGCCTGTAGTGCGCCTCCGGGGTCCGGGAATGAAAATGGTTGAAATTATTCTGTGGGGTTCCTTGGGTCACAAAATGCACCTGGGAAAGGGGAAACCAGTTCCCGACCCGTCTTTGAGGCCCGAAACGCGCATACGAGCCGCTGAGGGTTATTCCCGAAGATGGGAGCGGGCCTCCGGGGTCCTGGGATGAAAATGTTTGAAAATATTCTATGGGGTTCCTTGGGTCACAAAATGCACCTAAGAAAGGGGAAACCAGTTGCCCACCCTTTTTGGAGGCCCGAAACGCGCATACTACATGCTGCCGATTATTCCCGAAGACGAGCCTGTAGCGGGCCTCGGTGGTCCTGGGAGGAAAATATTCGAAAATATTCTCGGGGGTCACTTGGGTCACAAAATGCACATGGGATAGGGGGAACCAGTTCCCGACCCCTTTTTGGAGGCCCGAAACACGCATACGACCTGCTGCCGGTTATTCCCAAAGACGGGCCTATAAGGGGCCTCCGAATTTCAGGGATGAAAATGGTCGAAAATATTCTATAGGGTTCCTTGGGTCTCAAAATGCTCCTGGGAAAGGATAAACCAGTTCCCGACCCCTTTTTAGAGGCCCGAAAGGCGCATATGATCAGCAGCCGGTTATTCCCAAATACGGGCCTGCAGCGGGCCTCAGGGGGTGCCGGGATGAAAATGGTTGAAAATATTCTCGGGGGTTCCTTGGGTCACAAAATGTACCTGGGAAAGTGGAAACCACTTCCCAACTCCTCTTTGGACGCCCGAAACGCATATACGACCCGCTCCCGGTTATTCCCGAAGAAGTGCCTGTAGCGGGCCTCTGGGTCCCGGGAAGAAAATGGTCGAAAATATTCTTGGGGGATCCTTGAGTCACAAAATTTCACCGTGGAAAGAAGAAACCAGTTCCCCAGCCCCCGTTCGGATGCCCGAAACGCGCATCCAACCCGCTACCGGTAGTTCTCGACGACCGGCCTAGGCTCCGAGGTCACCCAAAATGGTCGACATTATTCTGTGGGGTTCCTTGGGTCACAAAATGCACCTGTGAAAGGAGAAACCCGTTCCCAAACCCTTTTGGAGGCCCGAAACGCGCATACGACCCATTACCAGTAATTCCCAAAGACCCGCCTATAGCGAGACTCCGGGATCCGGGGATCAAAATGGTCGAAAATATTTAGCGGGGTTCATTAGGTCACAAAATGCACCTGTGAAAGGGGAAACTAGTTCCCGGCCCATTTTGGAGGCCCGAAACGTGCATACAAGCCGCTGACGGTTATTCCCGAAGATGGGCCTGTAGCGAGCCTGCGGGGTCTCGGGATGAAAATAGTCGAAAATATACTCGGAGGTTCCCTGGGTCACAAAATTAACCGGGAAAAGGGGAAACCAGTTCCCGACCCCTATTACAGCTCCGAAACGCGTATACGACTCGATGCCTGTTATTCTTAAAGTCGGGACTGTAGCGGGCCTCCGGGGTCCCGGGATGAAAATGGTCGAAAATATTCTCGGGGGTTCTTTGGGTCGCAAAATGCACCAGCGAAATGGGAAACCAGTTCCCGAACCCTTTTTGGAGGCCCAAAACACACCTACGACCCGCTGCCGGTTATTCCCGAAGACTGGCCTGTAGCGGGCCTCCGGGGCCCGCCGATGAAAATGGTTGAAAATATGATCGGGGGTTCCTTGGGTCACAAAATGCACCGGGAAAGGGGAACCAGTTCCCGGCACCTTTCGGAGGCCCAAAACACGCATACGAACCGCTGATGGTTATTCTCGAAAACGGTCTATAGCGGGCCTTCGGGGCCCCGGGATGAAAATGATCGAAAATATTCTCGGGGATCCTTGGGTCACAAAATGCACCTGGGATAGAAGAAATCAGTTCCCGACCCCTTTTGGAGGCTCGAAACGCGCATACAACCGCTGCCGGTTGTTCTCGAAGACCGGCCTGTAGGGGGCCTCCGGGGTCCTGGGAAGAAAATGGTCGAAAATATTCTCCGGGGGTCCTTGGGTCACAAAACGCAACTGGGAAAGGGGAAACCAGTTCCCGACACCTTTTGAAGCCCCGGAACGCGCATACGACCCGCTGCAGTTGTCCCTAAAGACCGGCCTCTAGCGAGCCACCGAGGTCCGAGGATGTAAATTGTCGAAAATATTCTTTGGGATTCCTTGATTAACAAAATGCACATGGGAAAGGCGAAACCAGTTCCCAACCCCTATTTGGAAGCCCGAAACGCGCATACGACCCGCTCCCGGTTATTCCCGAAGACGGGCCTGTACCGGGCCTCCGAGGTCCCAGGATGAAAATGGTTGAAAATATTCTCGGGGGATCCTTGGGTCACAAAATTGCACCTGGGAAAGAAGAAACCAGTTCTCGACCCCTAGGCACGAAACACGCATACAACCCGCGGCCGGTTGTTCTCGAAGACTGGCCTGTAGTGGGCCTCCGGGGTCTGGGGATGACAATGGTCGAAATTATTCTGTGGGGTTCCTTGAGTCACAAAATGCACCTTGGAAAGGGGAAACCAGTTCTCGACCCGACTTTGAGGCCCGAAACGCGTATACGAGCCGCTGAGGGTTATTCCCGAAGACAGGAGCAGGCCTCCGGGGTCCCGGGATGAAAATTTTCGAAAATATTCTATGGGGTTCCTTGGGTCACAAAATGCACCTAGGAAAGGGGAAACCAGTTCCCGACGCATCTTAGAGGCCCGAAACGCGCATACGAGCCGCTGAGTGTTATTCCCGAAGACGGGAGCGGGCCTCCGGGGTCCCGGGATGAAAATGTTTGAAATTATTCTATGGGGTTCCTTGGGTCACAAAATGCACCTAGGAAAGGGGAAACCAGTTCCCGACCCTTTTTGGAGCCCCAAAACGCGCATACGACATGCTGCCGGTTATTCCCGAAGACGGGCCTGTAGCTGGCCTCCGTGGTCATGGGAGGAAAATGTTCGAAAATATTCTCGGGGGTACCTTGGGTTACAAAATGCACATAGGAAAGGGGGAACCAGTTCCCGACCGCTTTTTGGAGGCCCGAAACGCGCATACGACCCGCTGGCGGTTATTCCCAAAGACGGCTTCTAGGGGCCTCCGGGTTCCGGGGATGAAAATGGTTGAAAATATTCTGTGGGGGTTCCTAGGGTCTAAATATGCACCTGGGAAAGGATAAACCAGTTCCCGACCCCTTTTTGGAGACCCGAAAGGCACATATGACCCGCAGCCGATTATTCCCAAATACGGGCCTACAGCGGGCCTAAGGGGGTCCCGGGATAAAAATGGTCGAAAATATTCTCGGGGGTTCCTTGGGTCACAAAATGTCCCTGGGAAAGTGGAAACCACTTCCCAACTCCTTTTTGGACGCCCGAAACGCATATACGACCCGCTCCCGGTTATTCTCGAAGATGGGCTTGTAGAGGGCCTCCGGGGTGCCGGGAAGAAAATAGTCAAAAATATTCTCGGGGGATCCTTGGGTCAAAAAATTGCACCCTGGAAAGAAGAAACTAGTTCCCCACCCCCCGTTCGGAGGCCCGAAACGTGCATACAACCCGCTCCTGGTTGTTCTTGAAGACCGGCCTGTAGCAGGACTCCGGGGTCCCCCAAAATGGTCGAAATTATTATCTGGGGTTCCTTGGGTCACAAAATGCAACTGTGAAAGGAGAAACCCGTTCCCAAACCCTTTCGGAGGCCCGAAACGCGCATACCACCCATTGCCGGTAATTCCCAAAGACCGGCCTATAGCGAGACTCTGGGATCCGGGGATGAAAATGGTCGAAAATATTTTGCGGGGTTCATTGGGTCACAAAATGCACCTATGAAAGTGGAAACTAGTTCCCGACCCATTTTGGAGGCCCGAAACGCGCGTACAAGCCACTGACGGTTATTCCCGAAGATGGGCCTGTAGCGGGCCTGCTGGGTCCGGGATGAAAATAGTGGAAAATATTCTCGGGGGTTCCTTTGGTCATAAAATGAACCGGGGAAAGGGGAACCAGTTCCCGACCCTTGTTACAGCTCCGAAACGCGTATACGACTCGATGCCTGTTATTCTTGAAGTCGGGTTTGTAGCGGGCCTCCGAGTTTCCGGGATGAAAATGGTCGAAAATATTCTCGGGGGTTCTTTGGGTCGCAAAATGCACCTGGGAAATGGGAAACCAGTTCCCGAACCCTTTTTGGCAGCCTTAAACACACATACGACCCTCTGCCGGATACTCCCGAAGACTGGCCAGTAACGGGCCTCCGGGGTCCGGCGATGAAAATAGTCGAAAACATGCTCGGGGGTTCCTTGGGTCACAAAATGCACATGGGAAAGGGGAAACCAGTTCCCGACCCCCTTTTGGAGCCCCGAAACGCGCATATGACATGCTGCTAGTTATTCCCGAAGACGGGCCTGTAGCTGGCCTCCGGGGTCCCGGGATGAAAATGTTCAAAAATATTCTCGGGGTTCCTTGGGTCACAAAATGCACCGGAAAAGGGGAAACCAGTTACCGGCACCTTTTGGAGCCCCGAAACACGCATACGACCCGCTGCCAGTTGTCCCTGAAGACCGGCCTGTAGTAGGCCACCGAGGTCCGAGGATGTAAATGGTCGGAAATATTCTGTGGAGTTCCTTGGTTCAAAAAATGCACATACGACCCGCTCCCGGTTATTCGTGAAGAAGGGCCTGTAGCGGGCCAACGGGGTCCCGGGATGAAAATGGTCGAAAATAATCACGGGGGATCCTTGGGTCACAAAATTCCACCTGGGAAAGAAGAAACTAGTTTCCGACCCCCTTTTGGAGGCCCGAAACGCGCATATAACCCGCGGCCGGTTGTTCCCGAAGACGGGCCTGTAGCGGGCCTCCGGGGTCTAGGGATGACAATGGTCGAAATTATTCTGTGGGGTTCCTTGGGTCACAAAATGCACCTAGGAAAGGGGAAACCAGTTCCCGACCCGTCTTTGAGGCCCGAAACGCGCATACGAGCCACTGAGTGTTATTCCCGGAGACGGGAGCGGGCCTCCGGGGTCCCGGGATGAAAATGTTTGAAAATATTCTATAGGGTTCCTTGGGTCACAAAATCCACCTAGGAAAGGGGAAACCAGTTCCCGACCCTTTTTGGAGCCCCAAAACGCGCATACGACATGCTGCCGGTTATTCCCGAAGACGGGCCTGTAGCTGGCCTCCGTGGTCCTGGGAGGAAAATGTTCGAAAATATTCTCGGGGGTACCTTGGGTTACAAAATGCACATGGGAAAGGGGGAACCAGTTCCCGACCGCTTTTCGGAGGCCCGAAACGCGCATACGACCCGCTGGCGGTTATTCCCAAAGACGGCTTCTAGGGGCCTCCGGGTTCCGGGGATGAAAATGGTCGAAAATATTCTGTGGGGGTTCCTAGGGTCTAAATATGCACCTGGGAAAGGATAAACCAGTTCCCGACCCCTTTTTGGAGGCCCGAAACGCGCATACAACCCGCTCCTGGTTGTTCTTTAAGACCGGCCTGTAGCAGGACTCCGGGGTCCCCCAAAATGGTCGAAATTATTATGTGGGGTTCCTTGGATCACAAAATGCAACTGTGAAAGGAGAAACCCATTCCCAAACCCTTTCGGAGGCCCGAAACGCGCATACCACCCATTGCCGGTAAATCCAAAAGACCGGCCTATAGCGAGACTCTGGGATCCGGGGATGAAAATGGTCGAAAATATTTTGCGGGGTTCATTGGGTCACAAAATGCACCTATGAAAGGGGAAACTAGTTCCCGACCCATTTTGGAGGCCCGAAACGCGCGTACAAGCCACTGACGGTTATTCCCGAAGATGGGCCTGTAGCGGGCCTGCTGGGTCCGGGATGAAAATAGTCGAAAATATTCTCGGGGGTTCCTTTGGTCATAAAATGAACCGGGGAAAGGGGAAACCAGTTCCCGAACCCTTTTTGGATGCCCAAAATGTGCATACGACCCACTACCAGTTATTCCCAAAGACGGGCCTGTAGGGTGCCTCCCGGGTCCCAGGATGACAATCGTCGAATATATTCTCGGGGGCTCCTTGGGTCACAAGATGCACTTGGGAAAGGGGAAACCAGTTCCCAACCCCTATTAGGAAGCCCAAAACGCGCATACGACCCGCTTCCGATTATTCCCGAAGACGGGCCAGTAACGGGCCTCCGGGGTCCCGGGATGAAAATGGTCGAAAATATTATCGGGGGATCCTTGGTTCACAAAATGCACCTGGGATAGAAGAAATCAGTTCCCGACCCCTTTTGGAGGCTCGAAACGCGCATACAACCGCTGCCGGTTGTTCTCCAAGACCGGCCTATAGCGGGCCTCCAGGGTCTGGGATGAAAATGGTCGAAATTATTCTGTGGGGTTCCTTAGGTCAAAAAAAACACCTGGGAAAGAGGAAACCAATTCCCCACCAGTCTTTGAGGCTCGAAACGCGCATACGAGACGCTGAGCGTTAAAACCGAAGACGAGAGCGGGCCTCCGGGGTCCCGGGATGAAAATGGTCGAAAATATTCTCGAGGGTTCCTTGGGTCACAAAATGCACCTGGGAAAGGGGAAACAAGTTCCCGACACCTTTTGGAGCCCCGAAATGCGCATACGACCCGCTGCCAACTGTCCCTTAGGACCGGCCTATAGCGAGCCACCGAGGTCCGAGGATGTATATGGTCAAAAATATTTTGTGGGAATCCTTGGTTCACATAATGCACATGGGAAAGGGTAAACCAGTTCCCAACCCCTTTTTGGAAGCCAAAAACGTGCATACGACCCGCTCCCGATTATTCCCGAAGACAGGCAAGTAGCGGGCCTCCGGGGTCCCGGGATGAAAATGGTCGAAAATATTCTCGGGGGTTCCTTGGGTCATAAAATGCACCTGGGAAAGGGGAAACCAGTTCCTGTCACCTTTTGGTGCCCCGAAACGCGCATACGACCCGCTGCCATTTGTCCCTGAAGACCGGTCTGTAGCGGGCCACCAAGGTCTGAGGATGTATATGGTCGAAAATATTCTGTGGGATTCCTTGGTTTACTAGATGCACATGGGAAAGGGGAAAAAAGTTCCCAACCCCTTTTTGGAGGCGCGAAACACGCATACGACCCGCTACCGGTTATTCCCGAAGACAGGCCTGTAGCGGGCCTCCGGGGTCCCGGGATGAAAATGGTCAAAAATATTCACAGGGGATCCTTGGGTCACAAAATGTAGCTCGGAAAGTGGAAACCACTTCCCAACTCCTTTTTGAACGCCCGATATGCATATACGACTCTCTCCCGGTTATTCGCGAAGAAGGGCCTGTAGCCGGCCTCCGTGGTCCCGGAAAGAAAATGGTCGAAAATATTTCTGGGGGATCCTTGGGTCACAAAACTACACATGGTAAAGGGGAAACCAGTTCCTAACCCCTTTTTGGAGGCCCGAAACGCGCATACGACTCGCTCCCAGTTATTCCCAAAGACGGGCTTGTAGCGAGCCTCCGGGGTCCCGGGATGAAAATGGTCGAAAATATTCTCGGGGGATTCTAGGGTCACAAAATTGCACCTGGGAAAGAAGAAACCAGTTCTCGACCCCTTTGGAGGCCCGAAAAGCGCATACAACCCGCGGCCGGTTCTTCTCGAAGACCGGCCTGTAGTGGGCCTCCGGGGTCCCGGGATGAAAATGTTCGAAAATATTCTATGGGGTTGCTTGGATCAAAAAATGCACCTTGGAAAGGGGAAACCAGTTCCCTACCCCTTTTAGGAGGTCCGAAACGCGCATACTACATGCTGCTGATTATTCCTGAAGACGGGCCAGTAGCAGGCCTCCGTGGTCCAGGTAGGCAAATCTTCGAAAATATTATCGGGGGTTCCTTGGGTCACAAAATGCATATGGGAAAGGGGGAACCAGTTCCCGACCCCTTTTTGGAGGCCCGAAACGCGCAAACGACCTGCTGCCGGTTATTCCCAAAGACGGGCCTGTAAGGGGCCTCCGAATTTCGGGGATGAAAATGGTCGAAAATATTATGTGGGGTTCCTTGGTCTCAAAATGCTCCTGGGAAAGGATAAACCAGTTCCCGACCCCTTTTTAGAGGCCCGAAAGGCGCATATGACCCGCAGCCGGTTATTCCCAAACACGGGCGTGCAGCGGGCCTCAGGGGGTGCCGGGATTAAAATGGTTGAAAATATTCTCTGGAGTTCCTTGGGTCACAAAATGTACCTGGGAAAGTGGAAACCACTTCCCAACTCCTTTTTGGACGCCCGAAACGCCTATACGACCCGCTCCCGGTTCTTCCCGAAGAAGGGCCTGTAGCGGGCCTCTGGGTCCCGGGAAGAAAATGGTCGAAAATATTCTCGGGGGATCCTTGGGTCACAAAATCGCACCGTGGAAAGAAGAAACCAGTACCCCACCCCCCGTTCGGATGCCCGAAACGCGCATACAACCCGCTACTGGTTGTTCTCGAAGACCGGCCTAGGCTCCTGGGTCACCCAAAATGGTCGAAATTATTTTGTGGGGTTCCTTGGGTCACAAAATGCACCTGTGAAAGGAGAAACCCGTTCCCAAATCCTTTTGGAGGCCCGAAACGCGCATACGAACCATTGCCGGTAATTCCCAAAGACCGGCCTATAGCGAGACTCCGGGATCCGGGGATGAAAATGGTCGAAAATATTTAGCGGGGTTCATTGGGTCACAAAATGCACCTGTGAAAGGGGAAACTAGTTCCCGACCCATTTTGGAGGCCCAAAACACGCATACGACCCGGGATGAAAATGGTCGAAAATATTCTTAGGGGTTTCTTTGGGTCGCAAAATGCACTTGGGAAATGGGAAACTAGTTCCCGAATCCTTTTTGGAGTCCCAAAACACGCATAAGACCGGCTGCCGATTATTCCCGAAGACTGGCCTGTAGCGGGCCTCCGGGGTTCCTTGAGTCACAAAATGCACCTGGGAAATGGAAAACCAGTTCCTGACCCGTGTCGGAGGCCCGAAACGCGCATACAAACCGCTGATGGTTATTCTTGAAAACGGTCTGTAGCGGGCCTTCGAGGTCCCGGGATGAAAATGTTCGAAAATATTCTCGGGGATCCTTGGCTCAAAAAATGCACCTGGGATAGAAGAAATCAGTTCCCGACCCCTTTTGGAGGCTCGAAACGCGCATACAACCGATGCCGGTTGTTCTCGAAGACCGGCCTGTAGCGGGCCTCCGGGGTCTGTGGATGAAAATGGTCGAAATTATTTTGTGGGGTTCCTTGGGTCACAAAATGCACCTGGGGAAGAGGACACCAGTTCCCCACGCGTCTTTGAGGCCCGAAACGCGCATACGAGCCGCTGAGGGTTATTCCTGAAGACGGGAGCGGGCCTCCGGGGTCCAGGGAAGAAAATGGTCGAAAATTTCTCCGGGCTTCCTTGGGTCACAAAATGCACCTGGGAAAGGGGAAACCAGTTCCCGACACGTTTTGGAGCCCCGAAACGCGCATACAACCCGCTACAGTTGTCCCTAAAGACCGGCCTCTAACGGGCCACCGAGGTCCGAGGATGTAAATGGTCAAAAATATTCTGTGGGATTCCTTGATTCACAAAATGCACATGGGAAAGGGGAAACCAGTTCCCGACCCCTTTTTGGAGGCCTGAAACGCGCATACGAGCCGCCGCCGGTTATTCCCGAAGACGGGCCTTCAGTGGGCCCCCGGGGTCACGAAATGTTAAAGGTTGAATATATTCTCGGGTGTTCCTAGGGTCACAAAAGGCACCTCGGAAAGAAGAAACCAGTGCCCGACCCAATTTGGAGGCCTGAAATGCGCATACGACCCGTTGCCGGTTGTTCCCGAAGACTGGCCTGTAGCGGGCTACAGGGTTCCGGAATGAAAATGGGCGAAAATATTCTATGGGTTTCCTTGGGTCTCAAAATGCACTTGGGAAAGGGGAAACCAGTTCCCGACCCCTTTTTTGAGGCTCGAAAAACGCATATGACCCGCAACCGATTATTCTCGAAGACGTGGTCGAAAATATTCTCAGGGGTTCCTTAGGTCACAAAATGCACCTGGGAAAGGGGAAGCCAGTTCCCGACCCCTTTTGGAGGCTCAAAACGCGCATACGAACCACTGCCGGTTGTTCCCAAAGACCGGCCTGTAGCGGACTTCCGGGGTCCGGGGATGAAAATGGTCGAAAATAGTATGTGGGGTACCTTGGGTCTCAAAATGCACCTGGGAAAGGGGTAACCACTTCCCGACCCTTTTTGGATGCCCGAAACACGCATAAGACCAGCTACCGGTTATTCCCGAAGACGGGCGTATAGCGGGCCTCTAGGGTCCCAGGACGAAAATGGTTGAAAATATTCTCGGGGGTTCCTTGGGTCACAAAATGCAACTGGGAAAGGGGAAACCAGTTCCTGAATCGTTTCGGAGGCCCGAAACGCGCATAAGATCCACTGCCGGTTATTCCTGGAGGCGGGCCAGTAGTGGGCCTCCGGTGTACCGGGATGAAAATGGTCGAAAATATTCTAGGGGGTTCCTTTGGTCACAAAATGCACCTAGGAAAGGGGAAACTAGTTCCCGACCCGTTTTAGAGGCCCGAAACGTGCATACGACCCGCTGCCGGTTATTCCCAAAGACGGCCGTGTAGAGGGCCTCCGATTTCCGGTGATGAAAATGGTCCAAAATAATCTGTGGGGTTCCTTGGGTCTCAAAATGCACCTGGGAAAGGATAAACCAGTTCCCGACCCCTTTTTGGAGGCCCGAAAGGCGCATATGACCCGCAGCCGGTTATTCCCAAATACGGGCCTGCAGCGGGCCTCAGGGGTCCCGGGATGAAAATGGTCGAAAAGATTCTCGGGCCTTCCTTGGGTCACAAAATGCACCTGGGAAAGTGGAAACCACTTCCCAACTTCTTTTTGGACGCCAGAAACGCATATACGACCCGCTCCCGGCTTTTCCCGAAGAAGGGCCTGTAGCGGGCCTCTGGGTTCCCGGGAAGAAAATGGTCGAAAATAATCTTGGGGGTTCCTTAGGTCACAAAATGAACCTGGGGAAGGGGAAACCAGTTCCCGACCCCTGTTACAGCTCCGAAACGCGTATACGACTCGATGCCTGTTATTCTTGAACTCGGGTCTGTAGCGGGCCTCCGGGGTCCCGGGATGAAAATGGTCGAAAATATTCTCGGGGTTTCTTTGGGTCGCAAAATGCACCTGGGAAATGGGAAACCAGCTCCCCACCCGTCTTTAAGGCCCGAAACGCGCATACAAGCCACTGAGGGTTATTGCCGAATACGGGAGCGGGCCTCCAGGGTACCCGGATGAAAATGGTCGATAATATTCTCGGGGGTTGCTTGGGTCACAAAATGCACCTGGGAAAGGGGAAACCAGTTCCCGACACCTTTTGGAGCCCCGAAACGCGCATACGACCCGCTGCCGGTTGTTCCCGAAGACCGGTCTATAGCGGGCCACCGAGGTCCGAGGATGTAAATGGTCGAAAATATTTTGTGGGGTTCCTTGGTTCATAAAATGCACATGGGAAAGGGGAAATCGGTTCCCAACCTCTTTTTGGAGGCACGAAACGCGCTTACGACCCGCTCCCGGTGATTCCCTAAGACGGGCCTGTAGCGGGCCTCCGGGGTCTCGGGATGAATATGCTCAAAAATATTCTCGGGGGATCCTTGGGTCATAAAATTGCACCTGGGAAAAAACAAACCAGTTCCCGACCCGTTTCGGAGGCCTGAAACGCACATACAGGCCGCTGACTGTTATTCTCGAAAACGGTCTATAGCGGGCCTCCGGGGTCACGTGATGAAAATGGTCGAAAATATTCTCTGGGGTTCCTTGTTTGACAAAATGCACCTTGGAAAGTGGAAACCAGTTCCCGACCCCTTTTTTGAGGCCCGAAACGCGCATACGACCCGCTGCCGGTTATTCCCGAAGACGGTCCTGTAGTGGGTCTCCGGGGTCCTGGGATGAAAATGTTCGAAAATATTCTATGGGGTTCCTTGGGTCAGAAAATGCACCTTGGAAAGGGGAAACCAGTTCCCGACTCCTTTATGGAGGCCCGAAACACGCATACGACATGTTGCCGGTTATTCCCGAAGACGGGCCTGTAGTGGGCCTCCGGGGTCCCGGGATGAAAATGTTCGAAAATATTCTATGGGGTTCCTTGGGTGACAAAATGCACCTTGGAAAGGGGAAACCAGTTCCCCACCCGTCTTTGAGGCCCGAAACGCGCATACGACATGCTGCCGGTTATTCCCGAAGACGGGCTTGTAGTGGGCCTCCGGGGTCCCAGGATGAAAATGGTCGAAAATATTCTATGGGGTTCCTTGGGTCATAAAATGCACCTTGGAAAGGGGAAACCAGTTCCCGACCCCTTTTTGGAGGCCCGAAACGTGCATACGACATGCTGCCGGTTATTCTCGAAGACGGGCCTGCAGCAGGCCTCCGTGGTCCTGGGAGGAAATATTCGAAAATATTCTCGAGGGTTCCTTGGGTCATAAAATGCACATGGGAAAGGGGGAACTAGTTCCCGAACCCTTTTTGGTGGCCCGAAACGTGCATACGACCCGCTGCCGGTTATTCCCAAAGAAGGGCCTGTAGGGGGCCTCCGGGTTCCGGGGATTAAAATGGTCGAAAATATTCTGTGGGGTTCCTTGGGTCTCAAAATGCACCTGGGAAAGGATAAACCGGTTCCCGACCCCTTTTTGGAGACCCAAAAGGCGCATATGACCCGCTGCCGGTTATTCCCAAATACAGGCCTGCAGCGGGCCTCAGGGGGGTCACGGGATGAAAATGGTCGAAAATATTCTCGGGGCTTCCTTGGGTCACAAAATGCACCTAGGAAAGTGGAAACCACTTCCCAACTTCTTTTTGGACGCCCGAAACGAATATACGACCCGCTTCCGGCTTTTCCCGAAGAAGGGCCTGTAGCGGGCCTCCGGGTTCCCAGGAAGAAAATGGTCGAAAATAATCTTGGGGGTTCCTTGGGTCACAAAATGAACTTGGGAAAGGGGAAACGAGTTCCCGACCCCTGTTACAGCTCCGAAACGCGTATACGACTCGATGCCTATTATTCTTGAACTCGGGTCTGTAGCGGGCCTCCGGGGTCCCGGGATGAAAATGGTCGAAAATATTCTCGGGGGTTCTTTGGGTCGCAAAATGCACCTGGGAAATGGGAAACCAGTTCCCCACCCGTCTTTGAGGCTCGAAACGCGCATACAAGCCGCTGAGGGTTATTGCCGATTACGGGAGCGGCCCTCCAGGGTCCCGGGATGAAAATGGTCGAAAATATTCTCGGGGGTTGAATCAAGTGAGGCCCGCTATAGACCATTTTCGACCATGTTTGATTTGAATGATGACAAACCAGTCCTCTATACTTGATGTCTATGAATAATTGTATATGAACAGGTTGAATCAAGTGAGGACTCATCAAGGCAATCATGAAGGCCTTGAGATACTTGAAGATCAGAAGCCAAGAGCTTGGAGCTTTTTATGTTTATATTTCTAGGATCTTCATGTAAAATAGGCTTAGGAAAATATTCTTATTGTTTTAAGTAAAGAGCAAAAAGACCTTAAGTTTACATCCAGTAAAGAGAACAGCCCAAGAACAAGCTAAGAACAGGCACAGAACAAGCTTGGAACAGTTCCCTTTACTAGATGTAGACTTAGTAGTACTGAGACCACTGTGGGAACAGACCTCAGTATTACGCACGTGATCCGTACAGATTTTCGAGTTCAAAATTATTTTGAAAAATTTGGATCACTTGTATTTTGGAAATCTGCCAAATTGATACACCAAATCTGCTCATTAAATGCAATGTACTTTGTTTGGACTTTAGTGTACATCTCTCTTCCCATAGTGGAAAGTGACAAAGTCTGAAACTAGAACACTGCACTTGTGTCAGCTGAAGTGGTTTGTACAATTTAGGCAAGTCTCCAAACACACTTCTAGAGCACGGTTTTTTCCTTGCCTATATAAACAATCTTTGCAAAAAACCCTAGAAGACTTTTGCTCTCCAAAGAAAACCAAGTCATATTTTCTGAGAGTCTATCCTTAGTCCAAAACTATCTCCATATCCATCTTTAAGAGAAAAACTTACGGAGATTTAAGTTTGTAATATTTGAACCACTTAGAGGGAAGTGGTTGGGGAGTGTTCTGTGAACACTGAGTGAACTGTTAGAGTTAACAGTTGGGGAATTAAGTGTTACATAGTTGTAGCATTTAATTGAGTGTGTAACCTTGTTAATATTCTGAGTTGATTAATAATATTGGTGAGAGAGTGGAGGACGTAGGCTTGTTTAGAAGTCGAACCTCATTAAATCTTTGTGTCCCTACTCTTTACATATTGTTCTCTCGTTGTTCTCATGAAAGTATAAACAAAACTTGAAAACGATTGAAAAACACACATACTCAATTCAACCCCCCCCCCTTCTTGAGTATACATTGAACTAACAGTAGTGGGCCACCGAGGTCTGAGGATGTAAATGGTCGGAAATATTTTGTGGAGTTCCTTGGTTCACAAAATGCACATACGACCCGCTCCTGGTTATTCCTGAAGAAGGGCCTGTAGCGGGCCTCCGGGGTCCCGGGATGAAAATGGTCGAAAATATTCTCGGGGGATCCTTGGGTCACAAAATTCCACCTGGGAAAGAAGAAACCAGTTCCCGACCCCCTTTTGGAGGCCCAAAACGCGCATAAAAACCGGGACCGGTTGTTCTCGAAGACCGGCCTGTAGTGCGCCTCCGGGGTCCGGGAATGAAAATGGTTGAAATTATTCTGTGGGGTTCCTTGGGTCACAAAATGCACCTGGGAAAGGGGAAACCAGTTCCCGACCCGTCTTTGAGGCCCGAAACGCGCATACGAGCCGCTGAGGGTTATTCCCGAAGATGGGAGCGGGCCTCCGGGGTCCTGGGATGAAAATGTTTGAAAATATTCTATGGGGTTCCTTGGGTCACAAAATGCACCTAAGAAAGGGGAAACCAGTTGCCCACCCTTTTTGGAGGCCCGAAACGCGCATACTACATGCTGCCGATTATTCCCGAAGACGAGCCTGTAGCGGGCCTCGGTGGTCCTGGGAGGAAAATATTCGAAAATATTCTCGGGGGTCACTTGGGTCACAAAATGCACATGGGATAGGGGGAACCAGTTCCCGACCCCTTTTTGGAGGCCCGAAACACGCATACGACCTGCTGCCGGTTATTCCCAAAGACGGGCCTATAAGGGGCCTCCGAATTTCAGGGATGAAAATGGTCGAAAATATTCTATAGGGTTCCTTGGGTCTCAAAATGCTCCTGGGAAAGGATAAACCAGTTCCCGACCCCTTTTTAGAGGCCCGAAAGGCGCATATGATCAGCAGCCGGTTATTCCCAAATACGGGCCTGCAGCGGGCCTCAGGGGGTGCCGGGATGAAAATGGTTGAAAATATTCTCGGGGGTTCCTTGGGTCACAAAATGTACCTGGGAAAGTGGAAACCACTTCCCAACTCCTCTTTGGACGCCCGAAACGCATATACGACCCGCTCCCGGTTATTCCCGAAGAAGTGCCTGTAGCGGGCCTCTGGGTCCCGGGAAGAAAATGGTCGAAAATATTCTTGGGGGATCCTTGAGTCACAAAATTTCACCGTGGAAAGAAGAAACCAGTTCCCCAGCCCCCGTTCGGATGCCCGAAACGCGCATCCAACCCGCTACCGGTAGTTCTCGACGACCGGCCTAGGCTCCGAGGTCACCCAAAATGGTCGACATTATTCTGTGGGGTTCCTTGGGTCACAAAATGCACCTGTGAAAGGAGAAACCCGTTCCCAAACCCTTTTGGAGGCCCGAAACGCGCATACGACCCATTACCAGTAATTCCCAAAGACCCGCCTATAGCGAGACTCCGGGATCCGGGGATCAAAATGGTCGAAAATATTTAGCGGGGTTCATTAGGTCACAAAATGCACCTGTGAAAGGGGAAACTAGTTCCCGGCCCATTTTGGAGGCCCGAAACGTGCATACAAGCCGCTGACGGTTATTCCCGAAGATGGGCCTGTAGCGAGCCTGCGGGGTCTCGGGATGAAAATAGTCGAAAATATACTCGGAGGTTCCCTGGGTCACAAAATTAACCGGGAAAAGGGGAAACCAGTTCCCGACCCCTATTACAGCTCCGAAACGCGTATACGACTCGATGCCTGTTATTCTTAAAGTCGGGACTGTAGCGGGCCTCCGGGGTCCCGGGATGAAAATGGTCGAAAATATTCTCGGGGGTTCTTTGGGTCGCAAAATGCACCTGCGAAATGGGAAACCAGTTCCCGAACCCTTTTTGGAGGCCCAAAACACACCTACGACCCGCTGCCGGTTATTCCCGAAGACTGGCCTGTAGCGGGCCTCCGGGGCCCGCCGATGAAAATGGTTGAAAATATGATCGGGGGTTCCTTGGGTCACAAAATGCACCGGGAAAGGGGAACCAGTTCCCGGCACCTTTCGGAGGCCCAAAACACGCATACGAACCGCTGATGGTTATTCTCGAAAACGGTCTATAGCGGGCCTTCGGGGCCCCGGGATGAAAATGATCGAAAATATTCTCGGGGATCCTTGGGTCACAAAATGCACCTGGGATAGAAGAAATCAGTTCCCGACCCCTTTTGGAGGCTCGAAACGCGCATACAACCGCTGCCGGTTGTTCTCGAAGACCGGCCTGTAGGGGGCCTCCGGGGTCCTGGGAAGAAAATGGTCGAAAATATTCTCCGGGGGTCCTTGGGTCACAAAACGCAACTGGGAAAGGGGAAACCAGTTCCCGACACCTTTTGAAGCCCCGGAACGCGCATACGACCCGCTGCAGTTGTCCCTAAAGACCGGCCTCTAGCGAGCCACCGAGGTCCGAGGATGTAAATTGTCGAAAATATTCTTTGGGATTCCTTGATTAACAAAATGCACATGGGAAAGGCGAAACCAGTTCCCAACCCCTATTTGGAAGCCCGAAACGCGCATACGACCCGCTCCCGGTTATTCCCGAAGACGGGCCTGTACCGGGCCTCCGAGGTCCCAGGATGAAAATGGTTGAAAATATTCTCGGGGGATCCTTGGGTCACAAAATTGCACCTGGGAAAGAAGAAACCAGTTCTCGACCCCTAGGCACGAAACACGCATACAACCCGCGGCCGGTTGTTCTCGAAGACTGGCCTGTAGTGGGCCTCCGGGGTCTGGGGATGACAATGGTCGAAATTATTCTGTGGGGTTCCTTGAGTCACAAAATGCACCTTGGAAAGGGGAAACCAGTTCTCGACCCGACTTTGAGGCCCGAAACGCGTATACGAGCCGCTGAGGGTTATTCCCGAAGACAGGAGCAGGCCTCCGGGGTCCCG
This sequence comes from Salicornia ramosissima, assembly GCA_951394345.1. NCBI lineage: Eukaryota > Viridiplantae > Streptophyta > Magnoliopsida > Caryophyllales > Amaranthaceae > Salicornia > Salicornia ramosissima. The sequence continues at coordinate 30,699,139 of OX596236.1, read as the reverse complement.
GGATGAAAATTTTCGAAAATATTCTATGGGGTTCCTTGGGTCACAAAATGCACCTAGGAAAGGGGAAACCAGTTCCCGACGCATCTTAGAGGCCCGAAACGCGCATACGAGCCGCTGAGTGTTATTCCCGAAGACGGGAGCGGGCCTCCGGGGTCCCGGGATGAAAATGTTTGAAATTATTCTATGGGGTTCCTTGGGTCACAAAATGCACCTAGGAAAGGGGAAACCAGTTCCCGACCCTTTTTGGAGCCCCAAAACGCGCATACGACATGCTGCCGGTTATTCCCGAAGACGGGCCTGTAGCTGGCCTCCGTGGTCATGGGAGGAAAATGTTCGAAAATATTCTCGGGGGTACCTTGGGTTACAAAATGCACATGGGAAAGGGGGAACCAGTTCCCGACCGCTTTTTGGAGGCCCGAAACGCGCATACGACCCGCTGGCGGTTATTCCCAAAGACGGCTTCTAGGGGCCTCCGGGTTCCGGGGATGAAAATGGTTGAAAATATTCTGTGGGGGTTCCTAGGGTCTAAATATGCACCTGGGAAAGGATAAACCAGTTCCCGACCCCTTTTTGGAGACCCGAAAGGCACATATGACCCGCAGCCGATTATTCCCAAATACGGGCCTACAGCGGGCCTAAGGGGGTCCCGGGATAAAAATGGTCGAAAATATTCTCGGGGGTTCCTTGGGTCACAAAATGTCCCTGGGAAAGTGGAAACCACTTCCCAACTCCTTTTTGGACGCCCGAAACGCATATACGACCCGCTCCCGGTTATTCTCGAAGATGGGCTTGTAGAGGGCCTCCGGGGTGCCGGGAAGAAAATAGTCAAAAATATTCTCGGGGGATCCTTGGGTCAAAAAATTGCACCCTGGAAAGAAGAAACTAGTTCCCCACCCCCCGTTCGGAGGCCCGAAACGTGCATACAACCCGCTCCTGGTTGTTCTTGAAGACCGGCCTGTAGCAGGACTCCGGGGTCCCCCAAAATGGTCGAAATTATTATCTGGGGTTCCTTGGGTCACAAAATGCAACTGTGAAAGGAGAAACCCGTTCCCAAACCCTTTCGGAGGCCCGAAACGCGCATACCACCCATTGCCGGTAATTCCCAAAGACCGGCCTATAGCGAGACTCTGGGATCCGGGGATGAAAATGGTCGAAAATATTTTGCGGGGTTCATTGGGTCACAAAATGCACCTATGAAAGTGGAAACTAGTTCCCGACCCATTTTGGAGGCCCGAAACGCGCGTACAAGCCACTGACGGTTATTCCCGAAGATGGGCCTGTAGCGGGCCTGCTGGGTCCGGGATGAAAATAGTGGAAAATATTCTCGGGGGTTCCTTTGGTCATAAAATGAACCGGGGAAAGGGGAACCAGTTCCCGACCCTTGTTACAGCTCCGAAACGCGTATACGACTCGATGCCTGTTATTCTTGAAGTCGGGTTTGTAGCGGGCCTCCGAGTTTCCGGGATGAAAATGGTCGAAAATATTCTCGGGGGTTCTTTGGGTCGCAAAATGCACCTGGGAAATGGGAAACCAGTTCCCGAACCCTTTTTGGCAGCCTTAAACACACATACGACCCTCTGCCGGATACTCCCGAAGACTGGCCAGTAACGGGCCTCCGGGGTCCGGCGATGAAAATAGTCGAAAACATGCTCGGGGGTTCCTTGGGTCACAAAATGCACATGGGAAAGGGGAAACCAGTTCCCGACCCCCTTTTGGAGCCCCGAAACGCGCATATGACATGCTGCTAGTTATTCCCGAAGACGGGCCTGTAGCTGGCCTCCGGGGTCCCGGGATGAAAATGTTCAAAAATATTCTCGGGGTTCCTTGGGTCACAAAATGCACCGGAAAAGGGGAAACCAGTTACCGGCACCTTTTGGAGCCCCGAAACACGCATACGACCCGCTGCCAGTTGTCCCTGAAGACCGGCCTGTAGTAGGCCACCGAGGTCCGAGGATGTAAATGGTCGGAAATATTCTGTGGAGTTCCTTGGTTCAAAAAATGCACATACGACCCGCTCCCGGTTATTCGTGAAGAAGGGCCTGTAGCGGGCCAACGGGGTCCCGGGATGAAAATGGTCGAAAATAATCACGGGGGATCCTTGGGTCACAAAATTCCACCTGGGAAAGAAGAAACTAGTTTCCGACCCCCTTTTGGAGGCCCGAAACGCGCATATAACCCGCGGCCGGTTGTTCCCGAAGACGGGCCTGTAGCGGGCCTCCGGGGTCTAGGGATGACAATGGTCGAAATTATTCTGTGGGGTTCCTTGGGTCACAAAATGCACCTAGGAAAGGGGAAACCAGTTCCCGACCCGTCTTTGAGGCCCGAAACGCGCATACGAGCCACTGAGTGTTATTCCCGGAGACGGGAGCGGGCCTCCGGGGTCCCGGGATGAAAATGTTTGAAAATATTCTATAGGGTTCCTTGGGTCACAAAATCCACCTAGGAAAGGGGAAACCAGTTCCCGACCCTTTTTGGAGCCCCAAAACGCGCATACGACATGCTGCCGGTTATTCCCGAAGACGGGCCTGTAGCTGGCCTCCGTGGTCCTGGGAGGAAAATGTTCGAAAATATTCTCGGGGGTACCTTGGGTTACAAAATGCACATGGGAAAGGGGGAACCAGTTCCCGACCGCTTTTCGGAGGCCCGAAACGCGCATACGACCCGCTGGCGGTTATTCCCAAAGACGGCTTCTAGGGGCCTCCGGGTTCCGGGGATGAAAATGGTCGAAAATATTCTGTGGGGGTTCCTAGGGTCTAAATATGCACCTGGGAAAGGATAAACTAGTTCCCGACCCCTTTTTGGAGGCCCGAAACGCGCATACAACCCGCTCCTGGTTGTTCTTTAAGACCGGCCTGTAGCAGGACTCCGGGGTCCCCCAAAATGGTCGAAATTATTATGTGGGGTTCCTTGGATCACAAAATGCAACTGTGAAAGGAGAAACCCATTCCCAAACCCTTTCGGAGGCCCGAAACGCGCATACCACCCATTGCCGGTAAATCCAAAAGACCGGCCTATAGCGAGACTCTGGGATCCGGGGATGAAAATGGTCGAAAATATTTTGCGGGGTTCATTGGGTCACAAAATGCACCTATGAAAGGGGAAACTAGTTCCCGACCCATTTTGGAGGCCCGAAACGCGCGTACAAGCCACTGACGGTTATTCCCGAAGATGGGCCTGTAGCGGGCCTGCTGGGTCCGGGATGAAAATAGTCGAAAATATTCTCGGGGGTTCCTTTGGTCATAAAATGAACCGGGGAAAGGGGAAACCAGTTCCCGAACCCTTTTTGGATGCCCAAAATGTGCATACGACCCACTACCAGTTATTCCCAAAGACGGGCCTGTAGGGTGCCTCCCGGGTCCCAGGATGACAATCGTCGAATATATTCTCGGGGGCTCCTTGGGTCACAAGATGCACTTGGGAAAGGGGAAACCAGTTCCCAACCCCTATTAGGAAGCCCAAAACGCGCATACGACCCGCTTCCGATTATTCCCGAAGACGGGCCAGTAACGGGCCTCCGGGGTCCCGGGATGAAAATGGTCGAAAATATTATCGGGGGATCCTTGGTTCACAAAATGCACCTGGGATAGAAGAAATCAGTTCCCGACCCTTTTTGGAGGCTCGAAACGCGCATACAACCGCTGCCGGTTGTTCTCCAAGACCGGCCTATAGCGGGCCTCCAGGGTCTGGGATGAAAATGGTCGAAATTATTCTGTGGGGTTCCTTAGGTCAAAAAAAACACCTGGGAAAGAGGAAACCAATTCCCCACCAGTCTTTGAGGCTCGAAACGCGCATACGAGACGCTGAGCGTTAAAACCGAAGACGAGAGCGGGCCTCCGGGGTCCCGGGATGAAAATGGTCGAAAATATTCTCGAGGGTTCCTTGGGTCACAAAATGCACCTGGGAAAGGGGAAACAAGTTCCCGACACCTTTTGGAGCCCCGAAATGCGCATACGACCCGCTGCCAACTGTCCCTTAGGACCGGCCTATAGCGAGCCACCGAGGTCCGAGGATGTATATGGTCAAAAATATTTTGTGGGAATCCTTGGTTCACATAATGCACATGGGAAAGGGTAAACCAGTTCCCAACCCCTTTTTGGAAGCCAAAAACGTGCATACGACCCGCTCCCGATTATTCCCGAAGACAGGCAAGTAGCGGGCCTCCGGGGTCCCGGGATGAAAATGGTCGAAAATATTCTCGGGGGTTCCTTGGGTCATAAAATGCACCTGGGAAAGGGGAAACCAGTTCCTGTCACCTTTTGGTGCCCCGAAACGCGCATACGACCCGCTGCCATTTGTCCCTGAAGACCGGTCTGTAGCGGGCCACCAAGGTCTGAGGATGTATATGGTCGAAAATATTCTGTGGGATTCCTTGGTTTACTAGATGCACATGGGAAAGGGGAAAAAAGTTCCCAACCCCTTTTTGGAGGCGCGAAACACGCATACGACCCGCTACCGGTTATTCCCGAAGACAGGCCTGTAGCGGGCCTCCGGGGTCCCGGGATGAAAATGGTCAAAAATATTCACAGGGGATCCTTGGGTCACAAAATGTAGCTCGGAAAGTGGAAACCACTTCCCAACTCCTTTTTGAACGCCCGATATGCATATACGACTCTCTCCCGGTTATTCGCGAAGAAGGGCCTGTAGCCGGCCTCCGTGGTCCCGGAAAGAAAATGGTCGAAAATATTTCTGGGGGATCCTTGGGTCACAAAACTACACATGGTAAAGGGGAAACCAGTTCCTAACCCCTTTTTGGAGGCCCGAAACGCGCATACGACTCGCTCCCAGTTATTCCCAAAGACGGGCTTGTAGCGAGCCTCCGGGGTCCCGGGATGAAAATGGTCGAAAATATTCTCGGGGGATTCTAGGGTCACAAAATTGCACCTGGGAAAGAAGAAACCAGTTCTCGACCCCTTTGGAGGCCCGAAAAGCGCATACAACCCGCGACCGGTTCTTCTCGAAGACCGGCCTGTAGTGGGCCTCCGGGGTCCCGGGATGAAAATGTTCGAAAATATTCTATGGGGTTGCTTGGATCAAAAAATGCACCTTGGAAAGGGGAAACCAGTTCCCTACCCCTTTTAGGAGGTCCGAAACGCGCATACTACATGCTGCTGATTATTCCTGAAGACGGGCCAGTAGCAGGCCTCCGTGGTCCAGGTAGGCAAATCTTCGAAAATATTATCGGGGGTTCCTTGGGTCACAAAATGCATATGGGAAAGGGGGAACCAGTTCCCGACCCCTTTTTGGAGGCCCGAAACGCGCAAACGACCTGCTGCCGGTTATTCCCAAAGACGGGCCTGTAAGGGGCCTCCGAATTTCGGGGATGAAAATGGTCGAAAATATTATGTGGGGTTCCTTGGTCTCAAAATGCTCCTGGGAAAGGATAAACCAGTTCCCGACCCCTTTTTAGAGGCCCGAAAGGCGCATATGACCCGCAGCCGGTTATTCCCAAACACGGGCGTGCAGCGGGCCTCAGGGGGTGCCGGGATTAAAATGGTTGAAAATATTCTCTGGAGTTCCTTGGGTCACAAAATGTACCTGGGAAAGTGGAAACCACTTCCCAACTCCTTTTTGGACGCCCGAAACGCCTATACGACCCGCTCCCGGTTCTTCCCGAAGAAGGGCCTGTAGCGGGCCTCTGGGTCCCGGGAAGAAAATGGTCGAAAATATTCTCGGGGGATCCTTGGGTCACAAAATCGCACCGTGGAAAGAAGAAACCAGTACCCCACCCCCCGTTCGGATGCCCGAAACGCGCATACAACCCGCTACTGGTTGTTCTCGAAGACCGGCCTAGGCTCCTGGGTCACCCAAAATGGTCAAAATTATTTTGTGGGGTTCCTTGGGTCACAAAATGCACCTGTGAAAGGAGAAACCCGTTCCCAAATCCTTTTGGAGGCCCGAAACGCGCATACGAACCATTGCCGGTAATTCCCAAAGACCGGCCTATAGCGAGACTCCGGGATCCGGGGATGAAAATGGTCGAAAATATTTAGCGGGGTTCATTGGGTCACAAAATGCACCTGTGAAAGGGGAAACTAGTTCCCGACCCATTTTGGAGGCCCAAAACACGCATACGACCCGGGATGAAAATGGTCGAAAATATTCTTAGGGGTTCTTTGGGTCGCAAAATGCACTTGGGAAATGGGAAACTAGTTCCCGAATCCTTTTTGGAGTCCCAAAACACGCATAAGACCGGCTGCCGATTATTCCCGAAGACTGGCCTGTAGCGGGCCTCCGGGGTTCCTTGAGTCACAAAATGCACCTGGGAAATGGAAAACCAGTTCCCGACCCGTGTCGGAGGCCCGAAACGCGCATACAAACCGCTGATGGTTATTCTTGAAAACGGTCTGTAGCGGGCCTTCGAGGTCCCGGGATGAAAATGTTCGAAAATATTCTCGGGGATCCTTGGCTCAAAAAATGCACCTGGGATAGAAGAAATCAGTTCCCGACCCCTTTTGGAGGCTCGAAACGCGCATACAACCGATGCCGGTTGTTCTCGAAGACCGGCCTGTAGCGGGCCTCCGGGGTCTGTGGATGAAAATGGTCGAAATTATTTTGTGGGGTTCCTTGGGTCACAAAATGCACCTGGGGAAGAGGACACCAGTTCCCCACGCGTCTTTGAGGCCCGAAACGCGCATACGAGCCGCTGAGGGTTATTCCTGAAGACGGGAGCGGGCCTCCGGGGTCCAGGGAAGAAAATGGTCGAAAATTTCTCCGGGCTTCCTTGGGTCACAAAATGCACCTGGGAAAGGGGAAACCAGTTCCCGACACATTTTGGAGCCCCGAAACGCGCATACAACCCGCTACAGTTGTCCCTAAAGACCGGCCTCTAACGGGCCACCGAGGTCCGAGGATGTAAATGGTCAAAAATATTCTGTGGGATTCCTTGATTCACAAAATGCACATGGGAAAGGGGAAACCAGTTCCCAACCCCTTTTTGGAGGCCTGAAACGCGCATACGACCCGCTCCCTGTTATTCCCGAAGACGGGCCTGTAGCGGGCCTCCGGGGTCCCGTGATGAAAATGGTCGAAAATATTCTCGGGGTATCCTTGGGTCACAAAATTGCACCTGGGAAAGAAGAAACCAGTTCTGGACCCCTTTTGGAGGCCCGAAACGCGCTTACAACCCGCGGCCGTTTGTTCTCGAAGACCGGCCTGTAATGGGCCTCCGGGGTCCGAGGATGAAAATGGTCGAAATTATTCTGTGGGGTTCCTTGGGTCACAAAATGCACCTGGGAAAGAGGAAACCAGTTCTCGACCCGACTTTGAGGCCCGAAACGCGCATACGAGCCGCTGAGGGATATTCCCCAAGACGGAGCAGGCCTCCGGGTTCCCGGGTTGAAAATGTTCGAAAATATTCTGTGGGGTTCCTTGGGTCACAAAATGCACCTGGGAAAGGGGAAACCAGTTCCCGACCCGTCTTTGAGGCCCGAAACGCGCATACGAGCCGCTGAGGGTTATTCCCGAAGACGGGAGCAGGCCTCCGGGGTCCCGGGATGAAAATGTTCGATAATATTCTATGGGGTTCCTAGGGTCACAAAATGCACCTAGAAAAGGGGAAACCTGTTCCCGACCCCTTTTTTGAGGCCCGAAACGGGCATACGACATGCTGCTGGTTATTCCCGAAGACGGGCCTGTAGCGGGCCTCCGTGGTCCTGGGAGGAAAATGTTCGAAAATATTCTCGGGGGTTCCTTGGGTCACAAAATGCACATGGGAAAGGGGGAACCAGTTCCCGAACCCTTTTTGGAGGCCCGAAACGCGCATACGACTTGCTGCCGGTTATTCCCAAAGACGGCCCTATAGGGGGCCTCCGGGTTCCTGGGATGAAAATGGTCGAAAATATTCTATGGGGTTCCTTGGGTCTCAAAATGCACCTAGGAAAGGATAAACTAGCTCCCGACCCCTTTTTGGAGGCCTGAAAGGCGCATATGACCCGCAGACGGTTATTCCCCAATATGGACCTACAGCGGGCCTCAGGGGGTCCAGGGATGAAAATGGTCGAAAATATTCTCGGGGGTTCCTTGGGTCACAAAATGTACCTGGGATAGTGGAAACCACTTCCCAACTCCTTTTTGGACGCCCGAAACGCATATACGAACCGCTCCCGGTTATTCCCGAAGAAGGGCCTGTAGCGGGCCTCCGGGGTCTCGAGAAGAAAATGGTCGAAAATATTCTCGGGGGATCCTTGGGTCACAAAATTGCACTTTGGAAAGAAGAAACCGGTTCTCCACCCCCCGTTCGGAGGCCCGAAACGCGCATACAACCCGCTACCGGTTGTTCTCGAAGACAGGCCTGGGCCTCCGGGGTCCCCCAAAATGGTTGAAATTATTCTGTGCGGTTCCTTGGGTCACAAAATGCACCTGTGAAAGGAGAAACCCGTTCCCAAACCATTTTGGAGGCCCGAAACGCGCATACGACCCATTGCCGGTAATTCCCAAAGACCGGCCTATAGCGAGACCAGTTCCCGACCCCTTTTTGCAGGCCTAAAACGCGCATACCAGCCACTACCGGTTATTCCCGAAGACGGGCCTGTAGCAGGACTCCGGGTTTCCGAGATGAAAATGTTCGAAAATATTCTCGGGGGTTCCTTGGGTCACAAAATGCACCTGGGAAAGGGGAAACACGCATACGATCCGCCGACGGTTATTCCCAAAGACGTCCGGTGTCCCGAGATGAAAATATTCTCGGGGGTTCCTTCACTCACAAAATGCACATGGGAAAGGTTAAACTAGTTCCCGACCCCTTTTTTGAGGCCCGAAACGCGCATACGACCCGTTGCCGGTTATTCCCAAAGACGGGGGCCTATAGGGGGCCTCCGGGTTTCGGGGATGAAAATGGTCGAAAATATTCTCGGGGGTTCCTTGGGTCACAAAATGCACCTGGGAAAGGGGAAACCAGTTCCCGACCCGTCTATGAGGCCCGAAACGCGCATACGAGCTGATGAGAGTTATTCCCGAGGACGGGAGCGGGCCTCCGGGGTCCAGGGATGAAAATGGTCGAAAATATTCTCGGCGATCCTTGGTTCACAAAATGCACCTGGGAAAGGGGAAACCAGTTTCGATATTGTTTGGAACCCCGAAACGCGCATACGACCCGCTGCCGGTTGTCCCCGAAAACCTGCCTGTAGCGGGCCTCCGGGGTCCGGGGATGTAAATGGTCGAAAATATTCTGTGGGGTTCCTTGGGTGACAAAATGGACATGAGAAAGGGTAAACCAGTTCCTAACCCCTTTTTGGAGGCCCGAAACGCGCATACGACCTGCTGTCGGTTATTCCCGAAGACGGGCCTATAGCGAGCCTCTCCGGGTTCCCGGGATGAAAATAGTCGAAAATATTCTCGGGGGTTCCTTGGGTCACAAAATGCTCCTGCGAAAGAGGAAACCTGTTCTCGGCCCCTTTTTGGAGTCCCGAAATGCGCATACAACCCGCGACCGGTTATTCCCGAAGACAGGCCTTTAGCGGGCCCCCGGGGTCACGAGATGTAAATGGTTGAATATATTCTCGGGGGTTCCTTGGGTCACTAAATGCACCTGGGAAAGGAGAAACCAGTTCCCGACCCAATTTGGAGGCCCGAAACGCGCATACGACCAGTTGTCGGTTGTTCTCGAAGACCCGCCTGTAGCGGGCCTCCAGGGATGAAAATGTTCGAAAATATTTTGTGGGGTTACTTGGGTCTCAAAATGCACTTGGGAAAGGATAAATCAGTTCCCGACCCCTTTTTGGAGGCCTGAAAGGCTCATATGACCCACAACCGGTTATTCCCAAATACGGAGTTGCAGCGGGCCTCAGGGGTTCCCGGGATGAAAACGGTCGAACATATTCTCGGGGGTTCCTTGGGTCACAAAATGCACCTGGAAAGTGGAAATCACTTTCCCACCCATTTTTGGAGGCCCGAAACGCGCATACGACCCGCTCCCGGTTATTCCCGAAGACGGGCCTGTAGCTGGCCTCCGGGTTCCCGTGACGAAAACGGTCGAAAATATTATCGGGGGATCCTTGGGTCAAAAAATTGCACCTGGAAAAGAAGAAACCAGATGTCGACCCCTTTGGGAGGCCCGAAACGCGCATACAACCCGCTGCTGATTGTTCTCGAAGACCGGCCTGTAGTGGGCCTCCGGGGTCCGGGGATGAAAATGGTCGAAATTATTCTGTGGGGTTCCTTGGGTCACAAAATGCACCTGGGAAAGGGGAAACTAGTTCCCTACCCGTTTTTGAGGCCCGAAATGCGCATACAAACCGCGGAGGGTTATTCCTGAAGACGGGAGCGGGTCTTTGGGGTCCCGGGATGAAAATGGTCGAAAATAATCTCGTGGGATCCTTGGGTCACAAAATGCACCTGGGAAAGAAGAAACTAGTTCCCGACCCGCCTTTGAGGCCCGAAACACGCATACGAGCAGCTGAGGGTTATTCCCGATGACGGGAGCGGGCCTCCGGTGTCCTGGGAAGAAAATGATCGAAAATATTCTCGGCGATTCCTTGGGTCACAAAATGCAGCTGGGAAAGGGGAAATAAGTTCCGAAATCTTTTGGATCCCCGAAACATGCAAACGACCCGCTGCCAGTTGTCCCCGAAGACCGGCCTGTAGCGGGCCTCCGGGGTCCGGGGATGTAAATGGTCGAAAATATTCTGTGGGGTTCCTTGGGTAACAAAATGCACATGGGAAAGGGGAAACCGGTTCCCAACCCTTTTTGGAGGCCCGAAACGCGCATACAATCCGCTCCCGGTTATTCCCGAGGACGGGTCTGTAGTGGGCCTCCGGGGTCCCGGGATGAAAATGGTCGAAAATATTATCGGGGTATCCTTGGGTCACAAAATTGCACCAGGGAAGGAAGAAACCAGACCCCGACCCTTTTTGGATGCTCGAAACGCGCATACGACCCGCTGTCGGTTATTCCCGAATTCCGGCCTGTAGCGGGCCTCCGGGGTCCGGGGATGAAAATGGTCGAAAATATTCTCGGGAGTTCCTTGGGTCACAAAATGCAATTGGGAAAGGGGAAACCTGTGCCCGAACCGTTTCGGAGGCCCGAAACGCGAATACCACTCGCTGCCGGTTATTCCCGAAGACGGGCGTGTACCGCGCCTCCGGGGTCCTGGAATGCAAATGGTCGAAAATATTCTCGGGGGTTCCTTGGGTCACAAAATTCACCATGGAAAGGGGAAACCAGTTCCCGACCCCTTTATGGAGGCCCGAAATGCGCATACGAGCAATTGTCGGTTATTCCCGAAGACGGGCTTGTAGTAGGCCTCCGGGGTCCCGGGATGAAAATGGTCGAAAATATTCTCGTGGGTTCCTTCGGTCACAAAACGCACCTGGGAAAGGGGAAACCAGTTACCGACCCGTCTTTGAGGGCTGAAACACGCATACGAGCCACCGACGGTTATATCCGAAGACGTTCGAGGTTCCGAGATGAAAATGGACGAAAATATTCTCGGGGTTTCCTTGGGTAACAAAACGCAACTTGGAAAGGAGAAACCAGTTGAGGACCCCTTTTTGGAGGCCCGAAACGCGCATACAATCCGTTACCGGTTGGTCCCGAAGACAAGCCTGTAGTGGGCCTCCGGGGTCTTGGGATGAAAATTGTTTAAAATATTCTGTGGGGTTCCTTGGGTCACAAAATGCACCTGGGAAAGGGAAAACCAGTTCCCATCCTATTTTGGAGGCCAGAAACGCGCATATGGCCCGATGCCGGTTATTCTTGAAGTTTGGTCTGTAGCAGGCCTCCGGGGTCCCGGGATGAAAATGGTCTAAAATATTCTCGGGGGTTATTTGGGTCCCAAAATGCACCTGGGAAAGGAGAAACCCCTTCCCAATCCATTTTGGAGGCCCGAAACGCGCATACGATGCATTGCCGGTTATTCCCAAAGACCAGCCTATAGCGAGACTCCGGGGTTCCTGGATGAAAATGGTCGAAAATATTCTCGGGGATTCCTTGGGTTACAAAATGCACCTGGGAAAGAGGAAACCAGTTCCCGACACCTTTTGGAGCCCCGAAACGCGCATACGACCCGTTGCTGGATGTCCCCGAAGACCGGCCCATAGCGGGCCTCCGGGGTCCGGGGATGTAAATGGTCGAAAATATTCTATGGGGTGCCTTGGGTCACAAAATGCACATGGGAAAGGGGAAGCCAGTTCCCAACCCCTTTTTGGAGGCCCGAAACGCGCATACGACCTGCTGTCGGTTATTCCCGAAGACGGGCCTGTAGCGGGCCTCCTTGATGAAAATGATCGAAAATATTCTCGGAAGTTCTTTGGTCGCAAAATGCACCTGGGAAATGGGAAACCAGTTCCCGAACCCTTTATGGAGGCCAAAAACACGCATACGACCCGCTGGCGGTTATTCCCGAAAACTGGCCTGTGGCGGGCCTCCAGGTTCCGGCGATGAAAATGGTCGAAAATATGCTCGGGGGTTCCTTGGGTCACAAAATGCACCTGGGAAAGGGGAAACCAGTCCCCGACCCCTTGTTGTCGGCTCGAAACGCGCATACGACCCGCTGGCGGTTATTCCCAAAGACGGGCCTGTAGGTGCCTCCAGGGTCCCAGGATGAAAATGGTTGAAAATATGCTCGGAGATTCCATGCGTCACAAAATGCACCTGGGAAAAAGAAAACCAGTTCCCAACCCGTTTTTGTAGTCCAAAAACGCGCATACAACACAAGGGACTAGACACTAAAAAGGATGGATAGAAGCAAGCTCAAAGATGGATACAGAAATCACCACCACCTTTGAAAAACTTGGGCAGCAACTTGTCGAATTTGGATACAGAAAATTACCACTAAATTCTTCAAATTGATTCCTAAGAACACAGCCTAATTTTTCCAAGAATTAGACAAGCAAAGGAGAAAGTTTTTGGATTTCTTAGAGAAATACCAAAGACAAGTTTTTTTTTTTTTTTTTTTTTTTTTTCAGAATTCAAGTTGTTTTTCATTGATGCTCAAGGCTCATATTTATAATACAACTTAAGGCTAGCCAATCATAATCTAAGGATAAGAGGATAACTAAAGATAAGAGGATTACATTTTGATGGTGCAAAATCAACCATTGCAATCTAATCAGATTCTAAGGATAAGAGGATAACATTTTCATAGTGCAAAATCATCCTTATAAGTTACAAGATAAGATGGGGCTGATTGCTTGGCTCTTCTTGAAACTTGTTGCTCTTCATTAATTCTTTGACTCCTCTTTAGTTGCTTGATGACTTTAGCCTTGAATGCTTCATTTAATTCACCTTTTGGGACTTACTATACTTTACTAAACTGACTTCTAGTTAATTGATAATAATCAGTGATGATTAATTACCAAAAAACATACATATTTTAAAAACCCAAAATATTGGACTATAAAATAAAATCTGAAAATTTAAAATAACAACTTAAAATAAAAAATAGACCGAAAGTAAATTAATAAACAAAGTTAAAATGGACCTGTGTTGGATGAAAAGTTAATCTAACCATGTCACGTAAGCCTTGAGTTACCATTGTCACAAGCTTACCATTTTGGATCATGGATGTTGGGGGTCGGATCACATCATTTTCCTCCTCTTTTGAGGAGTTTGCCTTCAAACTTGGCAACTCTTCAAATTCATCAAAATATGGGGATAAGTCTTGCACATTAAAAGTGGATGACACTCCATAATCTCCAGGCAGTTCCACCTTGTAAGCTTTGTCGTTCAACTTTTCCACTATCTCAAAAGGACCATCACTCCTTGGGCTGATCTTAGAACGTCTATTTGAAGGAAAACGCTCTTTTCTCAAATGAATCCACACAAGGTCACAATAAATGGTCTCAACACTTGGTTCATCAAACGCATGAAAGTGGAAGGTGCGTTTGTTAAACCAAATGGCATGACAAGCCACTCAAACAATCCTTCTTTGGTCTTGAAAGCAGTTTTCTACTCATCTCCTTCGAAAATACGAATTTGATGGTAGCCACTTTTAAGATCAATTTTTGAAAACACTTTAGCACCATGTAAATCATCTAACAAATCATTTAATCTCGGAATTGGAAACCGATATTTGATAGTGATTTTATTGATTGGCCTATTGTCCACACACATACGCCATTCTCCATTTTTCTTTGGGACAAGAAGTGTAGGACATGCACATGGGCTTAAGGACTCACGAATCAGACCCTTTGACAACAACTCATTAACTTGTCTCCTTATCTCTTCCGTTTCCTTAGGATTAGTCCTATAGGCAGGTTTATTTGGCAATGTGGAGCCGGGGATCAAGTCAATTTTGTGTTGTATGTCACGCTTAGGAGGTAGGGCATTTGGCATTTCAGTGGGAAAGACATGTGAGAACTTTTCAAGGAGGGGAGGAGTGATTAGAGGATGTAGGGGTTCTTTTGTGGTGGAAGGGCTGTCCTCAAGGCCGCATATAATAAGTCCTTTGTGAGACTTAAGTTTATGATATTCAGACTTGATTAGGGTTGTGAGGGTGGTTTGTGGAAGGCTACTATTTTTGTGAGGGATGGTTTTGTTGAGAGGCAAAGGGGTCAACACAATTTTCTTTCCATCTTTGACAAATGAATATGTATTCTTAAAGCCATCATGCATAACTCTCCTATCAAACAACCAAGGTCTACCAAGCAGTATATGACAAGCATCCATGGGTATTAAATCACAATACAACTCTTCATTATATTTGTTACCAATGCTAAAGGAAATCAGAACTTGCTTATTAACTTGTATGCCTTTTCCTTGATTAAGCCATTGGATTACATATGGATTTTTGTGAGGAGTTGTTTTTAGTCCCAATTTATCCACCATGTTCTGAGATGCCACATTTGTACAACTACCACCATCAATTATTAAAGTACATACCTTGCCTTTGATGGTATAACGAGAATGAAATATTGCCTCTCGCTGCATGTTCTCCTCTTGGCCTACCAAGTTGCTAAGGGCACGCCTTACAACTAGGCATTCTCCTTCATCGGGTCCTAGGAGCACTTCATTAGACTCCTGATCCGTATCTCCAAGGTCACCAGCTTCATAAACATTTTCATGTTCCTCATTGTCCAAATTTTCATATTCAATTAAAGAAACAACTTTCTTGTTGGGGCATTCAGTTGAAATATGACCAAAACCATGACAACGAAAGCATTTTCGAGGGGGGTTGGAATTTTGTGATCTAGAAGGGGGTTGGGCAGAATTACGGTTGGGTTGTGAAGAGTTGTTAGAGGTTATTTTATGTGGGGCCTGGGAGTGGCGTGAGAATGGAGGGGGGATGTTTTAGAGAAGGGACGAAAGGTCTCCTTTCCTTTGGCTTTTTGTTGGGCTTCGACCTTGTGAGCTAGGATGACTAACTCTTCCAAAGTTGAATAAGGGTGTAATTCAACAACATGAGCAATTTTTGGATCTAATCCTCCAAGAAAACGAACCAAAGTTTGGATTCATCTTCCTCAACATCACACTTCATTGTTAGACCCTCAAAGTCTCTTGCATACTCCTCTACTGATTTTACACCTTGTTTCAAATTATGAAGTTTCTGGAAATTTTCTTGTGTGTAATAAGTTGGTAAAAACTTACTCTTCATCAATTTCTTCATTTTTGGCCACGTTTTAACCTTTTCTTTGCCTTGCCTCTTCCTTTTTGCACAAACATTTGACCACCAAGTGGATGCATACTTTCTGAGTTTCAAAGCAACAATCTTTACCTTCTTGTTTTCTTGTAATCGAACACTCTTTCTACTGTGCTCAACCATTCAATGAACTCATCTGCATCAAGTCTTCCATCATATTCTGGAATATCAACTTTGATATCATTATTTGGTCTTGACCTCAAAGTTTCATCCTCATCTTCTTCTTCACTACTTTGATCACTTTGAGGAGGTGTGCCTTCTCTTTGTTTGATGAGTCTTCTCATTAAATCTGCCATTTCGGTTTGCATGGTAGCCATTTGAGCCTTTAAGCTCTCCTTCTCTTCTTCACTTTTCTGTAAATAATCTTGCCAATTTGGCGGAGGGTTTGCCATTTTTTTTGTTTTTTTTTTTGTTTTTTTTTTGTTTTTTTTTTGGACGCGAATAAAATGAAAGTGGGGGCTGTTTTGGGGTGTTTGGATGATTGGGGCTGATTTTGTGGAGGAGAAAGGTGGCTAGACCTGCATGGGCCACCAAATGTTGTAACCTTGTTGTAGCACAAGAAGATTACTAGGGACTAGCCACTAAAAAGGATGGATAGAAGCTGTTGTAACCTTGTTGTAGCACAAGAAGATTACTAGGGACTAGCCACTAAAATAAGGGATAGGTCAAGGTTAAAGTTGGATACAGAATAACACCACCAACTTCTACACTTGGGCTATAATTCGAGGAATTTGGATACAGATTTCACCACCAAATTCTACAAATTAGGTTCCTAAGATCACAGCCTAATTGAGCCAATAATTAGACAAGCAAAGGATAATTGTTTCGGATTTCTTAAGGAAAAACCAAGACAAATTTAAGTGTTTGTTTTTGATTCAAAAGTTCTGATTTTTCATTGATATGCAAGCCACTATTTATAAGTACAATTAGGATAAGCTAGGGTAATTAGAAAGTCTAATTCTTATCCTAAGAAATCAGAAATGGTGGTTGCAAATGAAGATAACAAAATCTGAATTTGAGGGGCTTGGGCAGCCGGCTTTTAAGCTCCATTTTAATGTCTTCTTAATTGCTTTGTCTTTCTTTTAATTGCTCTTTTAATCCTCTTGCTTGGCAGCTGAATTCTGGAAGCTTCTTGAAGCTTCTTGTAGCTTTGATGACTTCTTGTATTCCCCTAGAGGCTGCCGGTTTTAAAAACTTCGAAGGGGGCTGCCGGTTTTGCACTTGAGGCTGCCACCTTGCCATCTTTGGATCTTGAGGATGCCATCTTGAAGCTGCCATCTTTGGACTTCCAATACTGCCGGCTTTGGGGCTTCAAAGCTGCCGGTTTGTGAGGCTTCAAGGCTGCCGTCTTTGCTTCTTGATCTCCTTGCAAGCCGCCGGTTTCTCATTGTTTCCAATGACACATTGCTTTGTTTATTGCTAGCCTTAATTAACTAACTACTTGACTGAATTTAAAATAACTCAAACAAATTAAAAGGGGTTCGATTTATACTATCAAGGATCGAACCCTACTAAACACAAAGTTAAACTGAAAATTTAATAAACAAAATTAAATAGGACTTGAGTAGGTTGGATAACTAATCCAACCATGTCATGGATGCCAGTTCGAACCATGGTGACTAATTTACCATTCTGAACCAAGGAGTTAGGAGGCCGGATCACAACATCCTCCCCGGCTTTTGAAGAGTTTGACCTCAAACTTGGCAATTCTTCAAATTCATCAAAGTAGGGGGACAAGTCTTGAATATTGAAGGTAGAAGAAACTCCATAGTCCCCGGGCAATTCGACCTTGTAGGCATTGTCATTCACTTTCTCCTTGATTTCGAATGGACCATCACTCCTTGGACTGATTTTAGAACGCCTTTTAGTTGGAAAACGTTCCTTCCTCAAATGAACCCACACAAGGTCACCTTCCTTGAAGTGCACCGAGCTTCTTTTCTTGTCATAGTACTCCTTCATCTTTGCATTAGCTCGTTCAATCTCACCTCGAACTTTCTCATGAATGGATTGGATCTCTTTGACTCGTTCACTAGCTTCATGACTATATTTGGTTGGAGTTGGAAATGGGGCCAAATCGATTGGAGTACATGGATTGAACCCATAGACAACTTCAAATGGACTTAAACTTGTAGTACGGCTAGGAACTCGGTTGTAGGCAAATTCGGCATGAGGTAGCATTTCTTCCCATTAGCTAGGACGCTTTGTTGCAAGGGCTCGTAGCAAGGACCCTAAAGTCCTATTGGTAACTTCGGTCTGTCCATCGGTTTGAGGATGGCTTGAAGTACTGAATTTGAGCTTGGTTCCCATCTTGCGCCATAAGGTAAGCCAAAAATGACTTAGGAACTTGGCGTCTCGATCACTAACCATTGATTTGGGAATTCCATGTAAGCGAACAACCTCTTTGAAGTAAAGATCAGCCACACGGCTAGCATCATGAGTTGTATGGCAAGGGATGAAGTGAGCCATTTTTGAGAACCGATCAACAACCACCATGATCGAGTCCTTTCTGTTTTTGGTGATGGGAAGTCCTACCACGAAATCAAGACTTACATCTTCCCAAGGAGCTTGCGGTATGGGTAAGGGCATGAGATACCCTTGAGGCAATTGATGGCTCTTAGCTTGTTGACACTTCACACACCTCTTTACAAAAAAGTCTACATCTCGTTTCAATCGAGGCCAAAAGAAGTATTCAGAAATGAGAGTGTAGGTCTTCTCAATTCCAAAGTGACCAGCCATTCCTCCTTCATGGAATTCTTTGATTAAGCTTTCTCTCAAGCTAGATTTAGGAACACAAATGCTATTCCCTTTGAAAAGAAAACCATCCAAAATGTAAAAGTCTTTATGGGGATGGCTTTTACACTTTAGAAAGATTTCTCCAAAATCAGAGTCATCATTATAGCATTGCTTCATTTCTTCTACACCTATCACACGTGTTTTTAAAGAGTTAAGCAACACATATCTCCTTGATAAAGCATCGGCACCTTTGTTCATTTCTCCTTTCCTATGCTTGATGACGAAGTGAAATGATTGAAGGAATTCAACCCATTTGGCATGGCGAGCATGGAGCTTTTGTTGGCTTTGCAAGAACTTGAGTGCTTCATGATCTAAATGTAGAATGAATTCTTTAGGCAATAGGTAATGCCTCCAATGGTCTAAAGCACGAACAAGAGCCAAAAATTCTTTGTCATAGGTTGAATATCTCCTTTGAACATCATTGAGCTTTTCACTGAAATAGGCTATGGGTCGCCTATTTTGAGATAGGACAGCTCCTATTCCAACGCCACTAGCATCACATTCAATTTCAAATACATCATCAAAGTTAGGCAATACAAGAATAGGTGCAGTAGTAAGCATCTTCTTAACCTCTTCAAATGCCTTTTGAGCATTTGGATTCCATTCAAATTTTGAGAGCTTTGTGAGTTCGGTGATTGGAGCCATGAGAGTACTGAAATTTCTCACGAATCGCCTATAGAAAGAGGCTAACCCATGAAAACTTCGCACTTGTTGAACTGATTGTGGCGTGGGCCACTCATTGATCGCTTTTACTTTGTCTTCATCAACTTCAATACCATTACATGACACTTTAAATCCTAGAAAAGTTACAAAACTAGAAAAGAAATCACACTTATCTAGATTACCATACAATTGTTCTCTTGCTAAAACAGAAAATACTTCTCTAAGATGTGATACATGCTCATCATCATCTCTACTATAAATTAAAATATCATCAAAATAAACTACTACAAAGCGACCAATAAAAGGTTTCAGAACTTGATTCATCAAACGCATGAAGGTAGAAGGTGCGTTTGTTAAACCAAATGGCATGACAAGCCACTCGAACAGTCCATCCTTGGTTTTGAAAGCTGTTTTCCATTCATCTCCTTCGAAAATTCAAATTTGATGATAGCCACTTTTAAGATCAATTTTCGAAAATACTTTAGCACCATGTAAATCATCTAACAAATCATTCAATCTTGGAATTGGAAATCGATATTTGATAGTGATTTTGTTAATAGGCCTACTGTCCACACACATACGCCATTCACCATTTTTCTTTGGAACAAGTAAAGTAGGACATGCACACGGGCTCAAGGACTTTCGAATTAATCCCTTAGACAACAACTCGTCAACCTGCCTTCTTATCTCCTCGGTCTCCTTAGGGTTGGTCCTATAGGCAGGTTTATTTGGCAAGGTAGAACCGGGAATCAAGTCAATTTTGTGTTGGATGTCCCTTTTGGGAGGTAATGCACACGGCATTTCAGAGGGGAAAACATTAGGGAATTCTTGAAAGAGGGAATTAAGTAAGGGATGGAGAGGTTCTTTTGGAGGTGAGGGGCTGTCTTCAAGTCCACTTAAAATGAGCCCTTTATGGGGTTGGAACTCATGATATTCAGACTTGATGAGGGTAGTAAGAGTAGTGGGCAAGGGGGTATTGTTCTGTTTTGGGGCGGTTTTGGGTGGTGGTAAGGGAGTTAACACAATTTTCTTGCCATTTTTAACAAAGGAATATGTGTTTTTATATCCATCATGATTAACTCGCCTATCAAACATCCAAGGTCGTCCAAGCAACAAATGACACGCATCCATGGGGATTACATCACAATACAACTCTTCTTGATAATTGTTACCAATGCTAAATGAAATCAGAATTTGTTTATCCACTTTAATTCCTTTCCCTTGATTAAGCCATTGGATTATATAAGGATTTTTGTGAGGAGTTGTTTTTAGTCCCAATTTATCCACCATATTCTGAGATGCCACATTTGTACAACTACCACCATCAATAATTAAAGTACATACCTTGTTTTTGATGGTACAACGGGAGTGAAATATTGCCTCTCGTTGTAAGTTCTCTTCCTTGCCGACCAAGCTGCTTAGGGCACGCCTAACAACTAGACATTCACCTTCATCGGGTCCTAGGAACACTTCATCTTGCTCCTGATCCGATTCTCCAATATCATTGTCATCATGATCCTCTTCTGATTCTTCTCTTTCACATTCAATCAAAGAGATTACTCTCTTATTTGGACACTCGGTTGCAATATGGCCAAAGCCATGACAACGAAAACATTTTCTGGGTTGGGCTGAATTTTGGGGTTTAGGAGGATTAGAGGGCTGATTTTGTGGTTTGGGTGGATTAGAGGAGGTTACTTTAAGGGGTGTTTGGTATGGACGGTTGAATGGGGAAGGGGCTGTTTTGGAAAAGGGACGTGAGGTCTCTTTCCCTTTGGCCTTTTGTTGGGCTTCAACCTTGTGAGCTAGAATGACTAACTCTTCCAAAGTTGAGTAGGGGTGTAGTTCGACAACATTGGCAATTCGAGGATCCAAACCGCCAAGAAAACGAACCAAAGTTTGGGGTTCGTCCTCTTCAACATCACACTTCATGGTTAATCCTTCGAATTCTCTTGCATACTCTTCTACTGATTTCGTTCCTTGTTTCAACTTGTGGAACTTCTGAAAATTCTCTTGAATATAGTAAGTAGGTAAGAACTTACTCTTCATCAATTTCTTCATTTTAGGCCAAGTTCTGACCTTGTCTTTGCCTTGCCTTTGCCTCTTTGCATTTATATTCGACCACCAAGTGGACGCATATTTTCTAAGTTTCAAGGCAATGATTTTCACTTTCTTGTCCTCCGGGGTATTCTTATAATCGAACACTCTTTCAACGGTGTTCAACCATTCGATGAACTCATCGGCATCAATCTTGCCATCATATTCTGGAATATCAACCTTGATATCATTGTTTGGTCTTGTTCTTGAAGTTTCATCTTCGAGCTCTAGGTCACTGCTTTGTTCACTCCGAGTGGGTGAACCTTCTCGTTGCCTAATGAGTCTCCTCATTAGATCCGCCATTTCAGTTTGCATAGCAGCCATTTGAGCCTTTAAGCTCTCCTTCTCTTCTTCATTTTTCTGAATGAACTCTTGCCAATTGGGTGGGGGATTCGACATTTTGTGTGTTTTGTTTTTTTTTTTTTTTTTTTTTTTTTTTTTTTTTTTTTTTTAAATGGAGAGGGGTTGTTGGACGTGGGGCACGGGGAAGAAAGGGGTTGTGTTTGTGGAGGAGAAAGGTGGCTAGACCTGCATGGGCCACCAAATGTTGTAACCTTGTTGTAGCACAAGAAGATTACAAGGGACTAGCCACTAAAATAAGGGATAGGTCAAGGTTAAAGTTGGATACAGAATAACACCACCAACTTCTACACTTGGGCTATAATTCGAGGAATTTGGATACAGATTTCACCACCAAATTCTACAAATTAGGTTCCTAAGATCACAGCCTAATTGAGCCAATAATTAGACAAGCAAAGGATAATTGTTTCGGATTTCTTAAGGAAAAACCAAGACAAATTTAAGTGTTTGTTTTTGATTCAAAAGTTCTGATTTTTCATTGATATGCAAGCCACTATTTATAAGTACAATTAGGATAAGCTAGGGTAATTAGAAAGTCTAATTCTTATCCTAAGAAATCAGAAATGGTGGTTGCAAATGAAGATAACAAAATCTGAATTTGAGGGGCTTGGGCAGCCGGCTTTTAAGCTCCATTTTAATGTCTTCTTAATTGCTTTGTCTTTCTTTTAATTGCTCTTTTAATCCTCTTGCTTGGCAGCTGAATTCTGGAAGCTTCTTGAAGCTTCTTGTAGCTTTGATGACTTCTTGTATTCCCCTAGAGGCTGCCGGTTTTAAAAACTTCGAAGGGGGCTGCCGGTTTTGCACTTGAGGCTGCCACCTTGCCATCTTTGGATCTTGAGGATACCATCTTGAAGCTGCCATCTTTGGATCTTGAGGATGCCATCTTGAAGCTGCCATCTTTGGACTTCCAATACTGCCGGCTTTGGGGCTTCAAAGTTGCCGGTTTGTGAGGCTTCAAGGCTGCCGTCTTTGCTTCTTGATCTCCTTGCAAGCCGCCGGTTTCTCATTGTTTCCAATGACACATTGCTTTGTTTATTGCTAGCCTTAATTAACTAACTACTTGACTGAATTTAAAATAACTCAAACAAATTAAAAGGGGTTCGATTTATACTATCAAGGATCGAACCCTACTAAACACAAAGTTAAACTGAAAATTTAATAAACAAAATTAAATAGGACTTGAGTAGGTTGGATAACTAATCCAACCATGTCATGGATGCCAGTTCGAACCATGGTGACTAATTTACCATTCTGAACCAAGGAGTTAGGAGGCCGGATCACAACAGAAGCAAGCTCAAAGATGGATACAGAAATCACCACCACCTTTGAAAAACTTGGGCAGCAACTTGTCGAATTTGGATACATAAAATCACCACCAAATTCTTCAAATTGATTCCTAAGAACACAGCCTAATTTTGCCAAGAATTAGACAAGCAAAGGAGAAAGTTTTCAGATTTCTTAGAGAAATACCAAAGACAAGTTTTTTTTTTTTTTTTTTTTTTTTTTTTTTTTTTTTTTAGAATTCAAGTTGTTTTTTCATTGATGCTCAAGGCTCATATTTATAGTAAAACTTAAGGCTAGTCAATCATAATCTGAGGATAAGAGGATAACTAAAGATAAGAGGATTACATTTTGATGGTGCAAAATCAACCATTGCAATCTAATCAGATTCTAAGGATAAGAGGATAACATTTTCATGGTGCAAAATCATCCTTATAAGTTACAAGATAAGATGGGGCTGATTGCTTGGCTCTTCTTGAAACTTGTTGCTCTTCATTAATTCTTTGACTCCACTTTAGTTACTCGATGACTTCAGCCTTGAATGCTTCATTTAATTCACCTTTTGGGACTTACTATACTTGACTAAACTAACTTCTAGTTAATTGATAATAATCAGTGATGATTAATTACCAAAAAACATACATATTTTAAAAACCCAAAATATTCGACTATAAAATAAAATCTGAAAATTTAAAATAACAACTTAAAATAAAAAACAGACCGAAAGTAAATTAATAAAAAAAGTTAAAATGGACATGTGTTGGATGAAAAGTTCATCCAACCATGTCACGTAAGCCTTGAGTTACCATTGTCACAAGCTTACCATTTTGGATCATGGATGTTGGGGGTCGGATCACATCATTCTCCTCCTCTTTTGAGGAGTTTGCCCTCAAACTTGGCAACTCTTCAAATTCATCAAAATATGGGGATAAGTCTTGCACATTAAAAGTGGATGACACTCCATAATCTCCAGGCAGTTCCACCTTGTAAGCTTTGTTGTTCAACTTTTCCACTATCTCAAAAGGACCATCACTCCTTGGGCTGATCTTAGAACGTCTTTTTGAAGGAAAACGCTCTTTACTCAAATGAATCCACACAAGGTCACCCTTTTTGAATTGGACTGATCTTCTCTTTTGATCATAATGCTCCTTCCTCTTTGCATTAGCCCTTTCGATTTGCATGCTAACTTTTTCATGTATTGCCTTGATTTCTTTTGCTCGTTCACTAGCTTCATGGCTATACTTTTTTTGACTTGGAAATGGAGCTAAGTCAATTGGAGTGCATGGATTGAATCCATAGACCACCTCAAATGGACTAAGGCTTGTTGTGCTGCTAGGAACACAATTGTAGGCAAACTCAGCATGAGGTAGCATTTCTTCCCATTGGCTAGGACTTTTTGTAGCTAAGGACCGTAGCAATGATCCCAAAGTCCTATTAGTGACTTCTGTTTGGCCATCAGTTTGGGGATGACTTATGTACTGAATTTGAGCTTAGTACCCATTTTGCGCCATAGAGTAAGCCAGAAATGACTTAAGAATTTGGTATCAAGATCACTGACCATTGATTTTGGAACTCCATGCAATCGAACAATCTCTTGGAAATAGAGGGCAGCAACACGACTTGCATCATGAGTAGTGTGACATGGAATGAAATGAGCCATATTTGAGAAACGATAAACAACCACCATGACTGAATCTTTCCTTGTGTTGGTTAAAGGAAGTCCAATCACAAAATCAAGACTTACATCTTCCCAAGGTGCTTGAGGTATTGGAAGCGGTAGAAGATACCCTTGAGGTAATTGATGACTTTTAGCTTTTTGGCACTTGACACATCTCTTGACAATGAATTCCACATCTCTTTTAGCTTTTTGGCACTTGACACATCTCTTGACAATGAATTCCACATCTCTTTTGACCTGGGAAAGGGGAAACCAGTTACCGACCCGTCTTTGAGGCCTGAAACACGCATACGAGCCGCCGACGATTATTCACGAAGACGTTCGGGGTCCCGAGATGAAAATGGTCGAAAATATTCTTGGGGGTTCCTTGGGTCACAAAATGCACCATGGAAAGGGAAACCAGTTCCCGACCCCTTTTTGGAGGCCCGAAATATGCATACGAGCCATTGTCGATTATTCCCGAAGACGGGCCTGTAGTAGGCCTTCGAGGTCCCGGGATGAAAATGGACGAAAATATTCTCGTGGGTTCCTTGGGTCACAAAATGCACCTGGGAAAGGGGAAACCAGTTACTGACCCGTCTTTGAGGCTTGAAACACGCATACGAGCCGCCGACGGTTATTCCCGAAGATGTTCGGGGTCCTGAGATGAAAATGGTCGAAAATATTCTCGGGGGTTCCTTGGGTAACAAAACGCAACTTGGAAAGGAGAAACCAGTTGAGGACCCCTTTTTGGTGGCCCAAAACGCGCATACGATTCGTTACCGATTGGTCCCGAAGACAAGCCTGTAGCGGGCCTCCGGGGTCTTGGGATGAAAATTGTCTAAAATATTCTGTGGAGTTCCTTGGGTCACAAAATGCACTTGGGAAAGGGAAAACTAGTTCCCGACCCATTTTGGAGGCCCGATGCCGGTTATTCTTGAAGTCTGGTCTGTAGCAGGCCTCCGTGGTCCCGGGATGAAAATGGTCTAAAATATTCTCGGGGGTTCTTTGGGTCACAAAACGCACCTGGTAAAGGAGAAACCCCTTCCCAAACCCTTTTGGAGGCCCGAAACGCGCATACGACGCATTGCCGGTTATTCCCAAAGACCAGCCTATAGCGAGACTCCGGGGTTCCGGGATGAAAATGGTCGAAAATATTCTCGGGGGTTCCTTGGATCACAAAATGCACCTGGGAAACAGGAAACCAGTTTCCGACACCTTTTGGAGCACCGAAACGCGCATACGACCCGTTGCCGGTTGTCCCCGAAGACCGGCCTGTAGCGGGCCTCCGAGGATTTAAAAGGTCGAAAATATTCTGTGGGGTTCCTTGGGTCAAAAATGCACATGGGAAAGGGGAAACCAGTTCCCAACCCCTTTTTGGAGGCCCGAAACACGCATACGACCTGCTGTCGGTTATTCCTGAAGACGGGCTTGTAGCGGGCCTCCGGGATAAAAATGGTCGAAAATATTCTTGGAAGTTCTTTGGGTCGCAAAATGCACCGGGGAAATGGGAAACCAGTTCTCGAACCCTTTTTGGAGGCCAAAAACACGCATACGACCCGTTGGCGGTTATTCCCGAAAACTAGCCTGTAGCGGGCCTCCGGGGTCCGGCGATGAAAATGGTTGAAAATATGCTCGGAGGTTCCTTGGGTCATAAAATGCACCTGGGAAAGGGCAAACCAGTTCCCGACCCCTTTTTGGAGGCTCGAAACGAGCATACGACCCGCTGTCGGTTATTCACAAAGACGGGCCTGTAGGGGGCCTCCGGGGTCCTAGGATGAAAATGGTCGAAAATATGCTCGGAGGTTCCTTGCGTCACAAAATGCACCTGGGAATAGGAAAACCAGTTCGCAACCCGTTTTTGGAGTCCCAAAACACGCATACGACCCGCTCCGGGTTATTCCTGAAAACGGGCCTGTAGCGGGCCTCCGGGATGAAAAAGGTCAAAAATATTCTCGGGGGATCCTTCGGTCACAAAATGCACCTGGGAAGAAGAAACCAGTTCCCGACCCCTTTTGGAGGCCCAAAACGCGCATACAACCGATGCTGGTTGTTCTCGAAAACCGGCCAGTAGCGGGCCTCCGGGGTCCGGGGATGAAAATGGTCAAAACTATTCTGTGGGGTTCATTGGGTCACAAAATGCACCTGGGAAAGGGAAAACCAGTTCCCGACCCGTCTTTGAGGCCCGATATGCGCATACGGGCCGCTGAGGGTTATTGCCGAAGACGGGAGCGGGCCTCCGGAGTCCCGGGAAGAAAATGGTCGAAAATATTCTTGGGGGTTCCTTGGGTCAGAAAATGCACCTGGGAAAGGGAAAACCAGTTCCCAACACCTTTTGGAGCCCCGAAACGCGCATACGACCCGTTGCTGGTTGTCCCCGAAGACTGGCCTGTAGTGGGCCACCAGGATCCGGGGATGTAAGTTGTCAAAAATATTCTGCGGGGTTCCTTGGGTCATAAAATGCACATGGAAAAGGGGAAA
This sequence comes from Salicornia ramosissima, assembly GCA_951394345.1. Lineage (NCBI taxonomy): Eukaryota > Viridiplantae > Streptophyta > Magnoliopsida > Caryophyllales > Amaranthaceae > Salicornia > Salicornia ramosissima. The sequence goes on along the minus strand of OX596236.1, from coordinate 30,672,235 downwards.
CCAGTTCCCAACCCCTTTTTGGAGGCCCAAAACGCGCATACGATCTGCAGCCGGTTGTTCTCGAAGACGGTCCTGTAGCGGGCCTGCGGGGTCCCGTGATGAAAATAGTCGAAAATATTCTCGGGGGATCCTTGGGTCACAAAATGCTCCTGGGAAAGGGGAAACCTGTTCCCGACCCCTTTTTGAACTCCCGAAACGCTCATACGACCCGTTGCCAGTTAATCCCAAAGACGAGCCTTTAGCGGGTCCCCGGGGTCACGAGATGTAAATGGTCGAATATATTCTCGGGGGTTCCTTGGGTCACAAAATGCACCTGGGAAAGGGGAAACCTGTGCCCGACCTGTTTTGGAGGCCCGAAACGCGAATACCACTCGCTGCCGGTATTCCCGAAGACGGGCTTGTACCGGGCCTCCGGTGTCCCGGGATGCAAATGGTTGAAAATATTCTCGGGGGTTCCTTGGGTCACAAAATGCACCATGGAAAGGGGAAACCAGTTCTCGACCCCTTTTTGGAGGCCCGAAATGCGCATACGAGCCGTTGTCGGTTATTCCCAAATACGGGCCTGTAGTAGGCCTCCGGAGTCCCGGGATGAAAATGGTCGAAAATATTATCGTGGGTTCCATCGGTCACAAAATGCACCTGGGAAAGGGGAAACCAGTTACCGACCCATCTTTGAGGCCTGAAACACGCATACGAGTCGCCGACGGTTATTCCCGAAGACGTTCGGGGTCCTGAGATGAAAATGGTCGAAATATTCTTGGGGGTTCCTTGGGTAACAAAACGCAACTTGGAAAGGAGAAACCAGTTGAGGACCCCTTTTTGGAGGCCCAAAACGTGCATACGATCCGTTACCGGTTGGTCCCGAAAACAAGCCCGTAGCGGGCCTCCGGGGTCTTGGGTTGAAAATTGTCTAAAATATTCTGTGGTGTTCCTTGGGTCACAAAATGCACCTTGGAAAGGGAAAACTAGTTCCAGACCCATTTTGGAGGCCCGAAACGCGCATACGGCCCGATGCCGGTTATTTTTGAAGTCTAGTCTGTAGCAGGCCTCCGGGGTCCCGGGATGAAAATGGTCTAAAATATTCTGGGGGGTTCTTTGGGTCGCAAAATGCACCTGGGAAAGGAGAAACCCCTTCCCAAACCCTTTTGGAGGCCCGAAACGCGCATACGACGTATTGCCGGTTATTCCCAAAGACCAGCCTATAGCGAGACTCCGGGGTTCCGGGATGAAAATGGTCGAAAATATTCTCGGGGGTTACTTGGGTCACAAAATGCACCTGGGAGAGAGGAAACCAGTTCGCGACACCTTTTGGAGCCCCGAAATGCGCATACGACCCGTTGCCGGTTGTCCCCGAAGACCGGCCTGTAGCGGGCCTCTTGGGTCCGGGGATGTAAATGGTCGAAAATATTCTGTGGGGTTTCTTGGGTCACAAAATGCACATGGGAAAGGGGAAATCAATTCCCAACCCCTTTTTGGAGGCCCGAAACGCGCATACGACCTGCTGCCGGTTATTCCCGAAGTCGGGCCTGTAGCGGGCCTCCGGGATGAAAATGGTCGAAAATATTCTCGAAAGTTCTTTGGGTCGCAAAATACACATGGGAAATGGGAAACCAGTTCCCGAACCCTTTTTGGAGGCCACAAACACGCATACGACCTGCTAGCGGTTATTCCCGAAAACTGGCCTGTAGCGGACCTCCAGGGTCCGGCGATGAAAATGGTCGAAAATATGCTCAGGGGTTCCCTTGTATTGCCTATCTTCTGGAGTTCCCTTGTAATCAAACAACTTCTCCAAAGATCTCTCCCATTCAAGATACAACTCTGGATCAATGGCTCCATCAAATTCTGGCACTTCAATCTTCAAACCTCTATCATCACCATTCATCCCTTTATCATCTTCTACACATTTTTTATTTCTCAAAGCTTCAAGGGTCAATTGCATCATCATCTCATGTAAGGCATCATTTTGTTTGGACAAGGCTTCAATCATTTCGTCCCTCTTGAAATTTGCAGCAGCTTCCTCACCCATGTTTGAACTTAAGCTCTTGATACCACTTGGACTATAATGGACCTCAAACAATAATAATTAGAAAGAATTACTTGAAAGATTATAGATTTCACTCTTCTAAATTACTCACAACAACAAGAATATGGATATTTTAGTGAATAGATGAAAGAAAACACTCAAATCTATGGACTAAATTGAATATAAAGCTAAGAGAATCACTCTCAAATCTGAATATTCGAAATGGTTAGCTTCAATTAAAAGGGTCAATCTCCTAATCTATTAACCTAGACAATGAAACTAAGAGGGTCAATCTCCTAATTCAATCAATCTAATTGGTGAAATCTTGTAGTTAGACAACTATCCAAGAATTTCGAGCAAGGTTAGTTCTTAAACACACAGTTTAAAATACTAGAGAGAAAACAAAGGTTTTCAATTTCAATTTCATTCAAGTCTGATTTTTAAGTACATAATACAAGCTATTTATAGCAAAATAAAGCAAACTAGAGCTATGTATAATTATACGTATAATATACGTATATTCGTACAATACGCTCAAAATACGTACAAGCTACTACACGTATCTAATACAATACAAGTATTATACAACCTAAGTATAAACTCAAAGCAAGAAACAAAGCTTTAAAGCAAGGAAATATCTTCACAAAATCAGCCACCATAGTCCACTTGCACAAATTGAAGCAATTCAGAACCATTCATTCTTGTTATAGCTTCCATGACTCACCTAAGCTACATCATGCTCCAACCAAGTTGTATGACACCAAGCTAGGCTAGTAGATGACGCAGCAAGGCTACTCATTCAACTTGCAAGACCACACACAAAGCCCACAAGCCAACTTGCAACAGCTGAAACTCGTATTCAGAACAGGGACTAGGTCGCGACTCGCGACCAAATGTTGCACCTCGCGAGATGCTTTTTGAATGGTTAGCTCTGTTTCAGCCAAAGTACGTAGCCAAGACTTAGGGAGCTCGCGACTCGCGACTAGGCCTCGCGACATGCTACTGGATCGAGTCTTCAATTTTGCTCCGTAGTTGCACCTTCTTGCATATTAAGCTATCAACTTAAAAAGGCTTTACTAGCTATTACAAATTACATTCAAGAGTAACTAAACTACTAATCTAAACTACTTATTAAGCTAATACAAAATAAACGTAATTAGAACCACTAATTGTCCATCTTTGATCATAGTTCACTTTCCCCTTCTACAAAAAGAAATTGTCCTCAATTTTAGCACTTAAAACTTTCAAAAGTTAAGACAAATTTCAAGAAGTTAGCATATGAACATTGTTCACAAAGTAAACGTTCTAGGTGGGCGTTTCCTATGTGATTTCTCCCTCTTTCCCAAGCTGATTTTATCCCTAATCACCTTCTCACAAAGTAAATTCTGGTTTTGTTTATGCTTATGATTAGCCTTTTTAGGTGGTGATAACGGTAACAATGTTTTGATTTTTCCCTCCTTATGCACCGTATACACATTAGTAAGGCCATTATGAACGACTTTCCTATCAAATTGCCAAGGACGCCCTAGTAGAACATGGCAAGCAGTCATGGGAATTACATCACAAAGTATTTCATCAAAATAATTACCAATTGAAAATGAAAGCAATACTTGATGTCGTACCCTTACCTTCCTCTCTTCATCAAGCCATTTCAGAGTATATGGAATTGGATGATTCATGGTTGGTAATACTAATTTTTCAACTAGCTCACTTGATGCCACATTAACACAACTTCCTCCATCAATTATCAAAGTACAAAGTGAACCAGGATCAATGCCTGATCTTGAAACGACGAAAGAGATACTCCTTAGTGCTAATCCCATCATTGAGATTAGTTCTTTTCATGGTCCTTTTATTAGTTCCTTTGTATCACTTATGTCTAATCTTGGTCCTGTTTAGTCCGTTTTGTAAACCTAAACTTTAGTTCGTAGTTTATTTATTTTGGTTTGTATTAAGTAGTAGATTGCACTAACATTGAAGCAGGGATCACGAGGTGCGAGTTGTCTTCACGAGGTGCGACTTGATTGTTGATTGCAAGACGTGCATTCCAGTAGGAAGTCGCGAGTCGCGAGATTTCTTCGCGAGTCGCGAGCCTTCGTGGTCTTGACTACGTATTTGAGCTGAAACAGAGTACATGTTCCAGTAGCAAGTCGCGAGTATTGGTCGCGAGTCGCGAACCATTCATGGCCTTGGCTGCGTACTTAGGCTGAAGCAGGAGCATGGTTCCAGAGAACCCTCGCGAGTCGCGAGTATGGGTCGCGAGTCGCGACCCAGGCCCTGTTCTGGCTACGAGTTTCAGCTGCTTGTTTTTGCTTAATGGGTATTTTTGCTTTTGCTTGCAAGTTGAGTAATAGCCTTGATTAGTCATCTACTAGCCTAGCTAGATGTCATACTACCTTTGGAAGTCATGATGAAAGGCTTGGAGTGTCAAGAAGGCTAAGAGAAGCTCATTGGTCTATTTTGGTGCAAGTGGGTGCAAGTGGCTCAAGTTGCTTAAGGAGGCTGATTTTGGCTTGATATTTTCATTACTTTAGCCTTTGTTTATTGCTTGAGCATATCCTTATGTAGTATTATACTTGATACGTATAATAGTTTGTACGTATTCGGTTGCGTATTGTACGAATATACGTATAATTATACGTATAATTGTACATTTCTTTCTTTAAGTAGACTTTGATGTATCATTTGTAAACTACTTTGATTTTTATAAAAACTTGAACTTTGTTCATCCTTGAGGCTAAAGTAACTTAGCTTGCTTTGAATTGATTTCTTGGGAGTTTTAACTACAAGTTTTCTAAACCGATTAGTGAGCTTTGAGAGTGATTCTCCTAGTGATTTAATCAACCTAAATTGAGTGTAAGAGTGATTCTTTCTACTGAATTTAGTAGGAAATATTTTCTTAAGAGTGATTCTTTTGAGCTATTTCATTATCTTCTCAACTCTAATTACTTGCTTGATTGATTTCAAGACTAATTATAGTTCAAGTGGTATCAAGAGCTTAAGTTCAACATGGGTGATGAAGCTGCTGCAAACTTGAAGAGGGATCAACTGATTGAAGCTTTGTCCAAGCAAAATGATGCTTTGCATGATATGATGACCCAATTAACATTGGAAGTATTGAAAAACAAAAAAACAAATGAAGAACAGAAGGAATCGTATGGGGATGATAGGGGTTTGAAAATCGATGTTCCTGAATTCGATGGTACTACTGATCCAGAGGTGTACCTTGAATGGGAAAGATCTTTGGAGAGGTTTTTCGAGTACAAAGAAACACCAGAAGAGAGGCAATACAAGGTGGCGGTTTTGAAGTTGACAAAATATGCTTCAATATGGTTAGAAGGGTTGAAGAAACAAAGGGAGAAGGAGAACAAGTCCAAAATTCAAACATGGAGTAAGCTAAAGAAGCAATTGAGGAAGAGATTTGTGCCTTCGAACTACAAGCAACACCAATATGTGAGGTGGTCGACTTTGAAGCAAGGAACCATGCCGGTTTTGGAGTTCATCAAGGAATTCGAAAAGCTTGCCATGGTTTGTGAAATAGATGAATCCGAAGAACAAAGACTAGGACGGTTCCTAGGTGGGTTGAACACGGATTTGAGGGAGAAATTGGAGGTGTTTCCTTTCCTTACTTATGCGGAAGCTTGCAAAATGGCGCCTACTTTGGAGACTCAAAGGAAGAAATCGAGTGGTACAATTGCTAAACCTTTTACTAGATCTTCAAATTTTAAGCCTAGTACTAGTAGTAGCAATGTTAATGTTAGTTCTGATCACGATAAGAATAAGAAAGCTAATGTGCCTATTAGAACTGTTAATGACAAAGTAAAATGTTATAAGTGTCAAGGTTATGGTCATTACCAATCTAATTGTCCTACTGCCCGAATTATGACCTTACATGATATAGAAGAAATAGATGAAATGGAAAAATTAGCTCTTTTAGCTCATGAACATGATAAAGAGGAAGAGGAGGATGTAGAAGAACTTTGTCAACCTGAATTAGAGGGAGAAAATCTGGTTATTAGGAGGAATTTGTATACCAACAACGTGGCAAAAGAAAGTGAACAAAGAGAGACGATTTTTCATTCGAAATGTCTGATCCAAAAAAAATTATGCACGTTGATTGTAGATGGGGGTAGTTGTACGAATGTAGCGTCCACTAAATTGGTGAATAAGTTGTCTTTGCCGTTGGTGAAACACCCTAATCCTTATAAACTAAAATGGTTAGATGATGAAAGTGAGGTTAAGGTGCGGAATAGAGTCTTGATTAATTTTAGCATTGGTAATTATGTCGATGAAATTTTGTGTGATGTAATCCCAATGACGGCATGTCACTTGTTACTTGGACGTCCCTGGCAATTTGATCGGGAAGTAATTCACGATGGTCTAACTAACACTTATAAAGTTAATAAAGATGGAAAAATGAAAACTTTGTTACCTTTAGCACCCTCAAAAATCCTAAACACCAAGCCTAAATCAAAGTCTAATTCGGACAATGGGAGTGTGTTATTAGGGAGAAAATAATTCGAGAAGTTGTTTGAGCAAGAGGGGTGTGCGTTTGTGTTAGTGAGTCAAGAAAAAAAAGAGGGAGTGGCGATTACAGATTCTGAGTTGGGGGAGGTTTTAAATGAATTTCAGGATGTTTTTCCTCAAGAATTACCTCCTGGTTTACCACCAAAAAGAGGAATTGAGCATCAGATTGATCTCATTCCCGGAGCCCCTATTCCAAATAAGCCATCCTATAGGTGTAATCCCGAGGAGAGTAGGGAATTACAACGACAAATCAGTGAGTTGATTGAGAGGGGATATGTGAAGGAGAGTATGAGTCCGTGTGCTGTTCCGGCCTTACTTGTTCCAAAAAAAGATGGGTCTTGGAGGATGTGTATTGATAGTCGATCTGTTAACAATATTACTATCAAGTACAGGTTTCCAATTCCTAGATTAGATGATATGTTAGATGAATTGAGTGGGTCTAATTTGTTCTCTAAAATTGATCTTAGGAGTGGGTACCATCAAATTTGTATGCGTGAGGGTGATGAGTGGAAAACCGCTTTTAAAACGAAATATGGCTTGTATGAGTGGCTTGTCATGCCTTTCGGTCTAACAAATGCCCCTAGTACGTTCATGAGATTGATGAATGAAGTACTTAGGCCATTTTTAGGCAAGTTTGTAGTGGTATATTTAGATGATATTCTTGTTTATTCTGCTAACAAGGAGGATCATTTGAATCATTTGTGTCTGTTATTTGAAACACTAAGGAAACATAAACTTTTTGGGAAGTTAGAGAAGTGTTCATTCATGCAAAATGAAGTTAGTTTTCTGGGTTTCATTATTTCTGACATAGGGGTGAAGGCGGATCCTGCTAAAGTAGACGCCATTTCTACTTGGCCGGTTCCAAAATGTGTGACTGATGTGAGGTCTTTTCATGGTTTAGCGTATTTTTATAGGAGATTTTAAAAAAATTTCAGTACTTTGTTAGCTCCTATAACTAAGTGTACTAAACATGGGAAATTTGAGTGGACTGCTGCTGCTCAAAGGGCCTTTGAATTGATTAAGGTTAAGATGTGTGAAGCACCTGTGTTATCATTACCTGATTTTACTAAACCTTTCGAGGTTGAGTGTGATGCGAGTGGGACAGGTGTTGGGGCTGTTTTGATTCAGTCGGGTAAGCCTATCGCTTATTTTAGCGAGAAGCTTAGTGGTGCTAGATTGAACTATTCTACTTATGATAAAGAGTTTTATGCTATGGTTAGAGCTTTAGGACATTGGAGTCATTATTTGCGTCATGCTTCCTTTGTTTTACATTCTGATCATGAGTCGTTAAAGTACATACATGGGCAGCATAAGCTCAGTGCTCGACATGCTAAATGGGTAGAATTTTTACAATCTTTTGACTTTGTTGCTAAATACAAAGCCGGAAAGGCAAATATTGTTGCTGATGCTCTTTCCAGGAAACATTCACTACTGACAACGGTGGATACCAAGGTTCTTGGGTTCGAATTGATAAAAGAATACTATGCACTCGATGGTGATTTTTGTGACTTGTTTGTTGATTGTGAATCCGGTTCTAAAAATAATTATCAGTTGGTGGATGGGTTCTTATTTAAAGGGAACAAGCTCTGTGTTCCAAAATGTCCGGTTCGGGAGTTACTGATTCGGGAGGCTCATGGAGGTGGGTTGGCTGGTCATTTCGGCATCAACAAAACTACTGAGTTACTACAGGAGCACTTTCATTGGCCACGCATGGTTGGTGAGATCCAAGCTGTATTGGCTCGATGTGGGGTTTGTCAGAGGTCGAAGAGTTCTTTTCAGCAAGGGCCGTACACTCCGTTACCAGTTCCGGAAAGGCCATGGGAGGATGTGAGCATGGACTTCATAGTGGCATTGCCTAGAACTCAAAGGGGGAGAGACTCGGTTATGGTGGTGGTGGATAGGTTTTCGAAGATGGCACACTTTATTCCATGTCACAAGACTGAAGATGCGGTGAATGTCGCTTGCTTGTACTTTCGGGAAGTGGTGCGCTTACATGGGATACCTAAAACTATTGTCTCTGATCGTGACTGTAAGTTTTTGAGTTACTTCTGGAGAACTTTGTGGAGGCTTATGGGAACTAAACTACTATTCAGCACGTCTCATCGTCCACAAACAGATGGGCAGACTGAGGTGACTAACAAGACATTGGGGTCGTTGCTTCGGGGTCTAGTGAGCAAAACCGGCAAGGATTGGGATGTGAAACTATGTCATGCTGAGTTCGCTTACAACAGGACACCTACTTATGCTACAAAACACTCCCCATTTGAAATTGTTTATGGCATTAACCCTTATGTTCCTATTGATCTTATTGCTTTACCTAGGGATTCTTATGTTCACGGGGATGCTAGAGCTCAGGCCGAAGCCATGGTGAAGATTCACAAGGAGGTCCGAGGAAACATTGAGAAAGCCAATGAGGGGTACAAGAAAAAGGCCAACAAGAGGAGGAAACCAAAAATCTTTGCTCCAGGAGATTTGGTATGGATTCATTTGAGGAAAGAGAGGTTCCCGGGGAAGCGGAAACACAAGCTAATGCCGAGAGCAGATGGTCCTTTTAAGGTCTTAGAGCGTTATGGTGATAATGCTTATAAGATCGATCTTCCGGGTGATTATGGAGTTGCTGCAACCTTCAACGTGGGTGACTTATCTCCTTATTTAGAAGATGATGAACTGCTAGAATTGAGGTCAATTCCTGTTGAAGAGGGAGGGGATGAACCAGGATCAATGCCTGATCTTGAAACGACGAAAGAGATACTCCTTAGTGCTAATCCCATCATTGAGATTAGTTCTTTTCATGGTCCTTTTATTAGTTCCTTTGTATCACTTATGTCTAATCTTGGTCCTGTTTAGTCCGTTTTGTAAACCTAAACTTTAGTTCGTAGTTTATTTATTTTGGTTTGTATTAAGTAGTAGATTGCACTAACATTGAAGCAGGGATCACGAGGTGCGAGTTGTCTTCACGAGGTGCGACTTGATTGTTGATTGCAAGACGTGCATTCCAGTAGGAAGTCGCGAGTCGCGAGATTTCTTCGCGAGTCGCGAGCCTTCGTGGTCTTGACTACGTATTTGAGCTGAAACAGAGTACATGTTCCAGTAGCAAGTCGCGAGTATTGGTCGCGAGTCGCGAACCATTCATGGCCTTGGCTGCGTACTTAGGCTGAAGCAGGAGCATGGTTCCAGAGAACCCTCGCGAGTCGCGAGTATGGGTCGCGAGTCGCGACCCAGGCCCTGTTCTGGCTACGAGTTTCAGCTGCTTGTTTTTGCTTAATGGGTATTTTTGCTTTTGCTTGCAAGTTGAGTAATAGCCTTGATTAGTCATCTACTAGCCTAGCTAGATGTCATACTACCTTTGGAAGTCATGATGTAAGGCTTGGAGTGTCAAGAAGGCTAAGAGAAGCTCATTGGTCTATTTTGGTGCAAGTGGGTGCAAGTGGCTCAAGTTGCTTAAGGAGGCTGATTTTGGCTTGATATTTTCATTACTTTAGCCTTTGTTTATTGCTTGAGCATATCCTTATGTAGTATTATACTTGATACGTATAATAGTTTGTACGTATTCGGTTGCGTATTGTACGAATATACGTATAATTATACGTATAATTGTACATTTCTTTCTTTAAGTAGACTTTGATGTATCATTTGTAAACTACTTTGATTTTTATAAAAACTTGAACTTTGTTCATCCTTGAGGCTAAAGTAACTTAGCTTGCTTTGAATTGATTTCTTGGGAGTTTTAACTACAAGTTTTCTAAACCGATTAGTGAGCTTTGAGAGTGATTCTCCTAGTGATTTAATCAACCTAAATTGAGTGTAAGAGTGATTCTTTCTACTGAATTTAGTAGGAAATATTTTCTTAAGAGTGATTCTTTTGAGCTATTTCATTATCTTCTCAACTCTAATTACTTGCTTGATTGATTTCAAGACTAATTATAGTTCATCTTCAAAGAAGGCCTTAATAGCATGGGAAACAATCTGTCTAACCAAAAAAGCAGGAGGGTTAAATATTGTCAATGTTGGAATATGGAACAAATCTGCAACCATTAAACTTTTATGGAACATTGCTGTAAAGAATGATTCTATGTGGGTTAAGTGGATCCATACATACTATTTCAACAAAAAGCAATTTTGGGATGCTAAGATACCTGCCAAATGTTCTTGGAACTTGAAGAAAATTCTGAATTATAGGGACTTAATTAATAAGGCTGGGGGATGGGATGATTTCATCAAAAAAGGGAATTTTCATATCAAACTCATGTACAAACATCTCAGACCACAATCCCCAGATGTTTCTTGGAACAGGATAATATTGAACAACAAAAGTAGCCCCAAAAGTGTTTTCATAACATGGCTCACTCTACACAACAGGCTATACACAAAAGACAGAATCAGGAAGTGGAATTTGAACTGTGATCCACTATGTGTCCTGTGTGGGACTCACTCTGAATCAGTTCAACACCTCTTCTTTGAGTGTACATACTCTAAGCAAATTTGGGAATGGGTAATGGAACTATTGGAATTCAACAGGAAAGTGCTTAACTGGCAAGATGAAGTAGAATGGATTCTCAAACAAAGCAGGTTAACAAAATAAAGATCTAAACTGGTAACTATGTGCTTTAGTGAATGCATCTACAGCATATGGCTACAAAGAAACTCAAAGTTCTTCAACAACACTTGCTTAAGTCCTAGCCATGTATTTAGATCAATCCTATTTAGAGTGGCTTGTAGAAGTACTGATTCTATGAGGAAAAGGCTCATTATGTAATTTTTGTATCCTGATGCTGTAGGAAATTTAGGGGCTTAGTTAAAAAAGCGATATTTGGGTTGATTAGGCCTATTAGTTGCTAGTGGTCTTGTTTCATGTGATGTCCTTTGGTCTCTTCTTGTATAGTCTGGCACACATACACTCTGATATAGGTTTTAACTTTTGGTGTTTTTAAACACACGTTTGGTATAATATCATTATTTACTAAAAAAAAAAAAAAAAAAAAACAGATTTGTTGAAATGAAAATTTGAGAGTTTTCTCTTTATGAGTTCTTTGTGAGCTTCCCTTCCTTGGTGGATGGCAAAATCTTGCAACCTTGGTGATTGTAAGTCCTTTTCTATTTCTAACTTAGTGATTTTGAGTAGAAATTTTTTAGTTCATGATTATAGGTCCTTAGTGAGCTTATTTTCATGTCCATATCCTTGTTTTATTGAAGTTTTCATGTTCATCTTGTTGGGTTGTCATAGGGATACGAATTTATGTTCTCTTGGGTGGGTTTTGTGTAGTTTTTGTATGTTTTTGACACCCCATCCTACATCACCTTCCAACCCCCCGATGTATCTAGCAACTCTATGTTCCGGAGCTTCATCAACATTGCATAAGATTGAGAGCTTCTCAGCTTCTCTTGTGTAGCTTTCAACCGACATAGATCCTTGCTTTAGAGAATTCATCTCGAGGTAGGCACTTTGAGCGAAATCCCTAGGAACAAACTTCTTTTGCATGTGCTTCTTCAATTTCTCCAATGAAGTAATTTTTGATTTACCCTCTTTCTTTCTTCGATTCTTCAAATTTTCAAACCACATTGATGCATGTTTCTTGAGCTTCACAATGGCTAACTTGCATTTCTTTTCATCATCATAGCCCTTGTACTAAAAAATATTCTCAATGCTCCTCACCCAATCAAAGAAATCATTAGGGTCCAAGCTACTATCAAATTTCGGAAGTTCAAGTTTGATATCACGATCATTTGGACTCTTAGGTTGCTCAACTTCAAGTTCTCCTCCTATGGCACTCTCATGTGTTTGAATTCTAGGACCATGCCCTAAATTCCTCTCAAAGGTGTCAAGTAATTTAACCATCCCCGCTTTTAATTCCTCAACATTCTTCTCAACTCTATCAAGCCTAGCTCGAACTAGAGGTGCATTACTCCTATACCCATCATCCCTCCTTTCATCATCCATGATGTATGAATGTATGAAATATGGCTAGAAATTTGTGGACTAGGTGGTGGAGGATACTTCTTTGTGGAGTTAAAGGCTTTATTTCAATATCCTTTAATGATAGGATAAGGAAATATAGGGTTTAAAGAAGGAAAACTCACATAGACATTTTCACAAACACCTAGAGTGCAATTGACAATCACAACTTCAAACAAGAAATTTTGTAGTGCTAGGTGAAGGAGCATACTAATTTATGTGGAGTTAGGGCTTACTTCAATGTCCTAGTATGATTAGACAAGGAAGTATGGATTTTAAAGCAAGAAAAAATCACCTAGACATTTCATCAAACACCTTATGTGCAAATAAAACACTACAAAAATTTCAGAAACTTTTTCAATGTTTAACCCAAGGATCATGGAGGTATTGAAACCTCAAGCTCTTGATACGAAGTTGATGTAGGATGGGGTCTCAAAAACAAGCAAAAACTCATGAAATTTCATAAATTCGTAGGTCTAAGATAAGCTCCAAATATGAACACCAAAACAATCATAAAAATGGGACCATCCCATTCGTAGGTCGTGGGACCATCCCATTCTGTTAACATTGGAACCCATCAATTCGTACAAAATCTTCTGCATCACAAACTGATTAATGACCAAAACATTGGGACCATCCCATTCTGCATCACAAACTGATTAATGACTTCGAGAGCGATTCTCTTAGGAGTTAGTCAGATTTGATTGTTGAGTTTTGAGAGCGATTCTCTTAACTCGATTGTTTATTTAGCAGTACATTCAAGAGCGATTCTTCCATCTATTAGCTAAAATATCCCATTTGGAGATTAGTGTTTGAACCAGAATAAGTGTACCAAAGAATGGTCATTAGTAGTAGTACTTTTGTAATAGAATTGTAGTAGCATGGTTAGCAATTTCAAAGATGTATTTGCTACTACTTAGTTAAATTCTTTAAGTTATTGTTGTGTTTGTACTAATTAGCATTAGTTAAAGTAGAGTTTTTAATCACTAGCTTAAATATGCAAGTAGGTGAACTACGGAGCAAAGTTGAAGACTGGATCCAGTAGAAAATCACGAGGTGCGAGCCAAGGTCGCGAGTCACGAACTGCACGACCATAGAAGGTCGCGAGTCGCGAGGTGGGGTCGTGAGTCGCGAGCCCCCACTGTCCAGCTCCTACGTGTTTCTGTCCATTGGTGTTTGTGTTTGGGCTTTTGGTTATTACTTGCAAGTGGTGTAGCTAGCTTTGCTTAGTCATCTAGTAGCCTTACTTAGTGTCATACTAGCTTTGCTTACTCACCTAGTAGCTTAGGGGAGTCATGGAGGCAAGTTGGTGCAAGTTGGTGCAAGTGGATGCAAGTGGAGCAAGTTGTTCAAATGGCTGCCAAAGGGGGGACGTATGGACTGTTTTTGGGCTTGATATTTTGGCTTTCTTTGCTTTGTTTATTCATGTAATAGTAGTAGTAGCCTTAGTTTTAGTTTTCTATAAATAGCTCGTAGTACTTAATGTAAAATGAGATTTGATGAATGAAAATTGGTTTGAAAACTTTGTGTTTTCTTTCTTTAGTTTTTAAGTTGTGTGCTTAGAAGCTATTATGGTTTGAAGTTCTTGGGAGTGGTCTAGCTACAAGGCTTCGTGCTAGATAAAAAAATTAAGAGGCCGAACCTCTTAATTATTTATCTAGGCTATTAGATTAAGAGGTCGACCCTCTTAGTCGAAGCTAGCCAAACTGATTAATGACTTCGAGAGTTGGACTATAATGGACCTCAAACAATAATAATAAAAAAAAATTGCTTGAAAGATTATAGATTTCACTCTCCTAAATCACTCACAACAACAAGAATATGGATATTTTAGTGAATAGATGAAAGAATACACTCAAATCTATGGACTAAATTGAATATAAAGCTAAGAAAATCACTCTCAAATCTGAATATTCGGAATGGTTAGCTTCAATTAAGAGGGTCAATCTCCTAATCTATTAACCTAGACAACGAAACTAAGAGGGTTAATCTCCTAATTCAATCAATCTAATTGGTGAAATCATGTAGTTAGACAACTATCCAAGAATTTCGAACAAGGTTAGTTCTTAAACACACAGTTTAAAATTCTAGAGAGAAAACAAAGGTTTTCAATTTCAATTTCATTCAAGTCTGATTTTTAAGTACATACTACAAGCTAATTATAGCAAAATAAAGCAAACTAGAGCTATGTATAATTATACGTATAAAATATGTCTAATTGTACAATCCGCTCAAAATACGTACAAGCTACTATACGTATCTAATACAATACAAGTATTATACAACCTAAGGATAAACTCAAAGCAATAAACAAAGCTTAAAAGCAACCAAAATATCAAGCAAAATCAGCCACCATAGTCCACTTGCACCACTTGCACAAGTTGAATCAATTCAGCACCACTCAAGCTTGTTGTAGCTTCCATGATACAGAACGGGTGGTCCAACGAGCGACTTCAACGGTCAACGACTTCATTTTCTTTCACTTCTTACTTGGATAGTTTTGAACTCTTATTTTAGCCTTTTTCATGTTTTTCGGGTTGTAATAAGTAGCCTAAACTCTCATTTGTTGGCACGACCGTGCAAAGGTCAGAAGCCCAGGAGAAGTGGTGCACGACCGTGCAGGCATTTGTTGCACGATCGTGCAAGGGTCAGAAGCTGGGAATGGGAACTGCACGACTGTGCAGGCATATTGTGCACGATCGTGCAGAGGTCAGAAGCATGTGTTTGGCTGTGCACGACCGTGCAGGTATATAGTGCACGATCGTGCAAAGTAGCAGGTGTTGGTCATGCACGACCGTGCAGGTGTAAGCTGCACGATCGTGTGGCCACGTAACCTTTCGCCACAATCGTGCAGCTTTACACTGCACGACCGTGCATACTTCAGAATAGCTTTTTGTTGCTGCACGATTTAATGCACGGTTCAGCTCTCACTTTTGTGCTTATGAGTTTAATGAGTAGCTAATCTTGGCCTTAGATTGCTTAGAGATGAATGGTCTAGATTAGAAGCTTCATTAGGGGTTGCTTAGCCTTTAAATAGCATGCTTTGCCTCATTTGTAATGATCTTTTGTTGAAATGAAAAATCTGAGAATTCTCTCTCTTGTGTTCTTTGTGAGTCTAAATCCTTTTGTTTCTTAGTGTTTGGTGGATTCAAATCTTGCTTGACTTGGTGATTGGTAAGTCTAAATCCTTTTGTTTCTTAGTGTTTATGATTGGATTTAGTATAGTTCTTGTTGATTATTGTTTAGCTTTGATCTTCAAGTTCATATCCTTTGTTATAAGTTCATATTTATGGTGTTTGTTGGGCTTGAGTATGGTTGGACGAATTTTGTGTAACTTTTGTTGTCTTTGAGACCCCATCCTACATCAATTGGTATCAAGAGCTTGAGGTTTCAATACCTCCATGATCCTTGGGTTAAACTTTGAAAAAATTTCTGAAATTTTTGTAGTGTTTTATTTGCACATAAGGTGTTTGATGAAGTGTCTAGGTGATTTTTTTTTCTTGCTTTAGAACCCATACTTCCTTGTCTAATCATACTAGGACATTAAAGTAAGCTCTAAATCCACATAAACTAGTATCCTCCTTCACCTAGCACCACAAAATTCTTGTTTGAAGTTGTGATTATTGATTGCACTCTAGGTGTTTGCTAAAATGCCTAAGTGAATTTTTCTTTTTCAAATCCCATATTTCTTTATCCTATCTTCAAAGGATATTGAAATAAAGCCTTTAACACCACAAAAAAGTTTTCCTCCTTTACCTAGCACCACAAATTTCTAGCCTATTGTCATCTTTTGAAAATGAATTTGTCTAAGAACAATTTTTCAATGAGGGTGATTGGGTATATGAAGGATGTGTGCAAACAAATGATTAACTCAATTGACCAAATGGTTGAGACAAAACAAAAATTGGCTAAGGAGTTTAGATCTCTAGAGTTTCAATCTAGATGTACGGTTTTGGGTAGGGTTTGTGATTTCAAGGTTGACCCAAATGCTAGAGAGAACTTGGTATCCCAATACATGGTTGATAAGCTTGAACTACATGCCTTGGGTTTTCCTAAACAAGTGACCTTTCCTTTTTCTATTGGAAGTCTTATTTTGATGAGCTTACTTGTAAGTTGAGCCAAATGGATGATTGTCATATTGTTTTTGGACAACCTTGGTTGATGAGAAGAAATGTCATCCATGATTCTTGTGAAAACTCATATTCCTTCAAATGGAATCGAGTGAAGATTTTCCTAAATCCATTGCCTCCTAACAAAGTGCAAGAGGTTTCGGTCAAGCATGACACTCCCATTTATAATGAAGCGGTGTCCAACGCACAAGATGAGGGTTCATTGCCTATTGTTCATGGTGATCTTCAAAACGAGGTAAAAGAATCCACTTCTCTCTTCTTCCCTTGTGATGAGGTTTTTAGTATTCATGTTGAAAAGAATTGTGATGATCATTTTGAAAAGCATGAATTAAGTGAAGATATGAAAATGGATGATGTGTATCGTAATTTTCCTATTGATGATCATGGTGATGGTGATGAGACTTCTTGGGTTAATAACGAATTCATAACCTCTAGTAATGTACGTGATGATTCTCTTGGACCTAAACCTAGCTTAGCTTATTTTGATGTTGGCAATAGTGAATCAAGACTAAGGTTTGAACGGAATTCTTTACTCCTTGATGCTATGTTTGATCTATCTTGTGTTCATGGAGATTGTGGTTGGTCTAGAATTCATAAGGGTGTTCGCGATGATGTCTCATTTTGTTTGACATATTGTTGCATTGGAACAACTCTATTGGTCTCGATGTCATTGAAATATGGATTTTTGAGGTGGCGGGTTAGGAGCGCCAATGCTTTTCTTGCTTTGTTGGTTGTGGTATGTCGGTTAGTGTTGGTGTTGTTGCTCGTTTTGTTAATAATGGTGTATGATCCGGGTGGCCTATGATGGGTAATCGGAGTTTGGTTTGGTCGTCTATAGCTCTAACTACCGGGTTTAGTGGAATTGGGTCTTGCTCGTTGATGGTTGTCTTCTCTCCATTCCTTGTTGAAGGCGAGGATTTGAGGGCAAATCCTTTTTTAGAAGAGGAGTTTGATACAGAACGGGGTGGTCCAACGAGCGACTTCAACGGTCAACGACTTCATTTTCTTTCACTTCTTACTTGGATAGTTCTGAACTCTTATTTTAGCCTTTTTCGTGTTTTTTGGGTTGTAATAAGTAGCCTAAACTCTCATTTTATTGCCTTAGTTAAGTTAGTAAGTGTAATGGAGCTAGAAACTCAAGCAAGAGAAGCAAAGGAAGGCTTGTACGACCATGCCCTGTCTTGGCATGACCGTGCAAGTGACCGTGCAAAGGTCAGAAGCCCAGGAGAAGTCGTGCACGACCGTGCAGGCATTTGTTGCACGATCGTGCAAGGGTCAGAAGCTGGGAATGGGAACTGCACGACCGTGCAGGCATATTGTGCACGACCGTGCAGAGGTCAGAAGCATGTGTTTGGCCGTGCACGACCGTGCAGGTATATAGTGCACGATCGTGCAAAGTAGCAGGTGTTGGTCATGCACGACCGTGCAGGTGTAAGCTGCACGATCGTGTGGCCACATAACCTTTCGCCACAATCGTGCAGCTTTATACTGCACGACCGTGCATACTTCAGAATAGCTTTTTGTTGCTGCACGATTTAATGCACGGTTCAGCTCTCACTTTTTTGCTTATGAGTTTAATGAGAATCCTTTTGTTTCTTAGTGTTTATGATTGGATTTAGTCTAGTTCTTGTTGATTAATGTTTAGCTTTGATCTTCAAGTTCATATCCTTTGTTTTAAGTTCATATTTATGGTGTTTGTTGGGCTTGAGTATGGTTGGACGAATTTTGTGTAACTTTTGTTGTCTTTGAGACCCCATCCTACATCATTCCATGACTCACCTAAGCTATATCAAGCTCCAACTAAGTTGTATGTGGAACATATCGATCGAGGAACAGGTTCCAGGATCGATTATGGCTACGAATTCATCTACGAACAACCTAAAAAACACGCAATTTTGTAGCTCACTTTGTGGACAAACTCGTATAGTCTAAACCAAATGAAAAGAATCACTCTTAACACTCAATTTAGGCTAAAACTACTATGAATACAAGAAAGCTCCAAAACTCCATTCAGAACAATCTTATATCTCTAAATTAAGACTTAAAAGAATCACTCTTAGCTCTTAATTTAGGGGTAACAAAATCAGTAGCCGGTAATTAGGCTACACTAAAATAAAACTAAACCGAAAAACAATAAAGGGGATATTTTAGAGATTAGGATCACTAATCTCCAAATGGGATATTTTAGCTAATAGATGGAAGAATCGCTCTTGAATCTACCACTAAATAAACTACCGAGTTAAGAGAATCGCTCTCAAAACTCAACAATCAAATCTGACTAACTCCTAAGAGAATCACTCTCGAAGTCATTAATCAGTTTGGCTAGCTTCGACTAAGAGGGTCGACCTCTTAATCTAATAGCCTAGATAGCTAATTAAGAGGTTCGGCCTCTTAATCAATCATCTAGCACGAAGTCTTGTAGCTAGACAACTCCCAAGAACTTCAAACCATGCTAGCTTCTAAGCACACAACTTAAAAACTAAAGAAAGAAAACACAAACTTTTCAAACCATTTTTCATTTATCAAAATCTCATTTTTACATAACTAGTACAAGCTATTTATAGGAAAACTAAACTAAGGCTACTACTACTATTACATGAATAAACAAAGCAAAGAAAGCCAAAATATCAAGCCTACAATGCCCCAAACGTCCCCCCTTTGGCAGCCATTTTGAGCAACTTGCTCCACTTGCACCCACTTGCACCAACTTGCACCAACTTGCCTCCATGACTCCCCTAAGCTACTAGGTGAGTAAGCAAAGCTAGTATGACACTAAGTAAGGCTACTAGATGACTAAGCAAAGCTAGCTACACCACTTGCAAGCAATAACCAAAAGCCCAAACACAAACTTGCAAAGACTGAAACACGTAGAACTTGGACAGTAGGACCTCGCGACTCACGAGCTATGGTCGCGACTCGCGACCTTGATGGTCCCTTGGGCTCGCACCTCGTGACCTTGGCTCGCACCTCGTGATTCTCTACTGGATCGAGTCTTCAACTTTGCTCCGTAGTTTACCCACTTGCCTAATTAAGCAAGTTATTACAAGCTAGACTTTAACTAATGCTAATTAGTACAAAAACAAACAATAACTTAAAGATTTAAACTAAGTAGTAGCTAATACATCATTGAATTTGCTAATCATGCTACTACAATTCTATTACAAAATTACTACTACTAATCACCATTCTTTGGCTCACTTAATCTGGTTCAGTATGACACCAAGCTAGGCTAGTAGATGATGTAGCAAGGCTACTCACTCAACTTGCAAGATGACACTCAAAGCCCACAAGCCAACTTGCAACAAAGCAATTACGTAGAATCTGGGCAGTGCTGACTCGCAACTCGCGAGTTTGGGTCACGACTCGCGACCTTAAGGGGACCCTGGGTTCATGACTCACGACCTAGGCTCGCACCTCGTGACTTGCTACTGGTTCGTTTGTGCAATTATGTTCCGTAGTTCACCTACTTGCATATTAAGCTATGAAACTTTTTTTTTTTTGGTAAATAAAGGAGTATTATACCAAGAGAGTGTTTAAAAACACCAAAAAATACAACCTGATCTAAGTATACCAAGTTCTATACAAGACACCCTAGCTAAATCCCACCATTTAAAGCAGAAACCAGTAAATCACATTAGCAAAAGTTGCTTCATACTATCATCACATCTACAAGAGACTCTAAACAATATATTAAGCTATGAAACTGACCCAAATGGTCAAGAGGTTGATAGTTCAAATGATCAAGTCCTAAAGTCAAGTGCAAAGGAATTAATCTTGTCCAAATCTTGTTCTGATTTTGGTCCGTTAGGGTTTGGCTTACATGGTCCGTGTACATCTCCTAATGGGTGCTCGTTGCTAAGTGTAGTTAGCTACCTAAATGAAGAGTAATGGACGTGCATGATGCATGGGGAGGCACGGCTACAAGTGAGCAATTTGCCATCAATTGTTGGAGTTTAATTGGGGCTTAACTTGGGGCGTGTTTTGAGGGGACTTTAAGCTGGTTTTTAATCCTATTTAAGAGGTGTTATTAGGTGTTTAGTGTGGGGTTTCTACTGAATAAAGGCTGGTTGAATGGGGAATTAAAACTGGCGGTTTCAAGGGCGTGATTCAAGGGCTGTTTGAAGAGCATTTGGGCAGCTTGAAGATGGCGGTTTTGGGAGTTAATTCTCTCCTTATTTTAAGCCTAGGTTTTAATTTTCAGTTTATGATGATTAGTCCATTTATGTAGTTTTTTTATTTCTGATTTGTTTTAAGTTATTATTGGCATATGTAAAGGCATTATTGATTGTACTCAAGCTATATATAGCTTGTATTTGATGAATGAAAGGGATCCAGAAATTTGCCTAAAACCATATTCACTTGTTGTGTGAGTTCTAACTTTGCTAGAGGGTTAGCTAAGTTGTCCATCCAAGGTTGAGTGTCTCAAACTTGAAGAGTTCTAGTTTAGGTCGAGTATTCCCTAAGCTTGATCTTAGGTAGTTGTTGGATAGGTCGAGTGTTCCCTAAACACAATTACACCCAAGCAATTGAGTGAGTATTCCTCATTGTTATATCCTCAAGTTAAGGGTGAGAATTCCCCTAAAACTACATTGATTCTTGACATTCGTCCTTCCTAAGTTTCATTCTTAAATTCAACTTGTAAACGGATCCTTTGGGAACAAGTTCCTCAACTTGTTTTCACATCAGAAACTAAAAGAGCTTTACTAACTATTACAAAATACATTCCAAAATTACTAAAACTACTCATCTAAAGTACTAATTAAGCTATTACAAAACAAGCGTAATTGAAACTACTTAAGCTAATACAAAACAAGCATAATTGAAACTACTTAAGCTAATACAAAACAAGTACCACTTAGAACTATTAGTTATCAAACTTGATCATAGTTGATCAAGTGTCAAAATGAACTAACAATGACCAAGATATGAGCCAAATCCATCGGATGTTGGTTAAGAAAATTAGTGTTCTTAAAACCGATACAAGAAAAGTTTGATTCACCATACATATCATTCTTTGTACCATGTCTTCATAGTTCACTCTCTCCTTCATCGGAAAAATTCGACCTCGAATTTGATAATCAAGCATATCATAAGAACATAAAGAAGAGAAAAAATGGAGATTATTTGCTAAAACTAGATTTTGATTGAAGTTATTAAGATCACCGCCATTTTGAACAAAAACTTCATCTTCTACATTATATTCTAGTTTTGGTTCATGAATAATACTACCTTCCCATTTTTTGTGAATTTCCACCTTGTTTTCAGATTCATGCTCAAACATTTGTCCCTCATTTTTGTTTTCCTCACCAATAGGACAAATTTTTGGGACTTCACTCCCCTCTATCTTTTGTTCAACTACTACACCATTTTTACTTTTTTTGTGTAAAGAAAGTTGATTCATCAAGGAGCTAACCTTTAATGAAGCACATTCAAACTTCAACAAAGCTTCAATGAGTGCATCTTTCCTCAAATTTGCAGCAGCTTCATAACCCATGTTGAACTTAGGCTATGGATACCACTTGGACTATAATGGACCTCAAACAATAATAATCAGAAAGAATTGCTTGAAAGATTATAGATTTCACTTTCCTAAATCACTCACAACAACAAGAATATGGATATTTTAGTGAATAGATGAAAGAATACACTCAAATCTATGGACTAAATTGAATATAAAGCTAAGAGAATCACTCTCAAATCTGAATATTTGGAATGGTTAGCTTCAATTAAGAGGGTCAATCTCCTAATCTATTAACCTAGACAATGAAACTAAGAGGGTCAATCTCCTAATTCAATCAATCTAATTGGAGAAATCTTGTAGTTAGACAACTATCCAAGAATTTCGAACAAGGTT
This sequence comes from Salicornia ramosissima, assembly GCA_951394345.1. Classification (NCBI taxonomy): domain Eukaryota; kingdom Viridiplantae; phylum Streptophyta; class Magnoliopsida; order Caryophyllales; family Amaranthaceae; genus Salicornia; species Salicornia ramosissima. The sequence continues at coordinate 30,649,748 of OX596236.1, read as the reverse complement.
AGTTCTTAAACACACAGTTTAAAATACTAGAGAGAAAACAAAGGTTTTCAATTTCAATTTCATTCATGTCTGATTTTTAAGTACATACTACAAACTATTTATAGCAAAATAAAGCAAACTAAAGCTATGTATAATTATACGTATAAAATACGTATATTCGTACAATACGCTCAAAATACGTACAAGCTACTATACGTGTCTAATACAATACAAGTATTATACAACCTAAGGATAAACTCAAAGCAATAAACAAAGATTAAAAGCAACCAAAATATCAAGCAAAATCAGCCACCATAGTCCACTTGCACCACTTGCACAAGTTGAATCAATTCAGCACCACTCAAGCTTGTTGTAGCTTCCATGACTCACCTAAGCTATATCAAGCTCCAACCAAGTTGTATGACACCAAGCTAGGCTAGTAGATGATGCAGCAAGGCTACTCACTCAACTAGGAAGACCACACTCAAAGCCCACAAGCCAACTTGCAACAAAGCAATTACGTAGAATCTGGGCAGTGCTGACTCGCGACTCGCGAGTTTGGGTCGCGACTCGCGACCTTAAGGGGACCCTAGGTTCGTGACTCGCTACCTAGGCTCGCACCTCGTGACTTGATACTGGTTCGTTTGTGCAATTATGTTCCGTAGTTTACCTACTTGCATATTAAGCTATGAAACTAAAAGAGCTTTACTAACTATTACAAAATACATTTCAAAATAGCTAAAACTACTCATCTAAAGTGCTAATTAAGCTATTACAAAACAAGCATAATTGAAACTACTTAAGCTAATACAAAACAAGCATAATTGAAACTACTTAAGCTAATACAAAACAAGTACCACTAGTAAGTTATCAAACTTGATCATAGTAGATCAAGTGTCAAAATGAACTAACAATGACCAAGATATGAGCCAAATCCATCGGATGTTGGTTAAGAAAATTAGCGTTCTTAAAACCGATACAAGAAAAGTTTGATTCACCATCCATATCATTCTTTGTACCATGTCTTCATAGTTCAAGAGTGATTCTCTTAGGATTTAGTCAGATTTGATTGTTGAGTTTTGAGAGCGATTCTCTTAACTCGGTAGTTTATTTAGCGGTAGATTCAAGAGCGATTCTTCCATCTATTAGCTAAAATATCTGATGTAGGATGGGCTAATCAAAAACAACAAAAGCTTTGCAAAAATTCGTCCATCCATACTCAAGCTCAACAAACACCATAAACATGAGCATAAACAAGGGATATGAACTTGTAGATCAAAGCTAAGCAATAATCAACAAGAGCTAAACTAAATCCAATCACAAACACAAAGAAATAAAGGATTTAGACTTACCTATCACCAAGTTAAGCAAGATTTTTGTTCCACCAAGGAATAGAGCTCACAAAGGGCCATAAGAGAGAATAACCTCAGAAATTTTGATTAAGCAAAAGTGATTACAAAGCTTTGAAAAGAGCTATTTATATGTGCATTACCCTAAAAGGAAGTGGATTAATCTAAGCCTTTGATTAGGGATAATCAATGGCTAAGATTAGCAACCCAAAAAAATAAACTCTCAAGCAAAATGAAATAACCCTACAGCTCTTATATGCTTGACCTGTAGGCTGCACGATCGTGGCGAAAAGTTACGTGGCTGCACGATCGTGCAGCCTCGCCTGCACGGTCGTGCAAGCCCAAATTTCTGCCACTGACTTCTGCACGATCGTGCAATTGACCTGCACGGTCGTGCAGGACCTTGCACCTGCTACTGACCCCTACACGATTGTGCATCATACAACTGCATGGTCGTGCAGTGCTTCTTTCCAGCCTCTGACCTTGGCACGACCCTCTGCACGGTCGTGCCATACCTCCACAAGGTCGTGCACGAGCTTTCAAGCTTCCTTTGATTGTATACTTAGCTCCAATACAAATGCTAACTTAGGAAAAGCATAAAACAAAGCATAAAACAAACATAGTTCATAGTTTACTACTTTATTACAACCCAACAAAGCAAATTAGACTAAGTAAAGCAAGGTGAGGAATAATGGTGCTTCTAGCTTGCCCGGTCCTCCATTGGCCAAGGATGTTGTAATGACAAGAGGTGCCTCATCTTGAAAGTCGACACTTGCTCCTGCATCAACATCCCATTTGGAGATTAGTGTTCCTAATCTCTAAAATATCCCTTTTTATTGTTTTTTTTTGGTTTTTAGTGTAGCCTAATTACCGACTACTGATTTTGTTACCCCTAAATTAAGAGTTAAGAATGATTATTTTAAATCTTAATTTAGAGATATAAGATTGTTCTGAATGGAGTTTTGGAGCTTTCTTGTATTCATAGTAGTTTTAGACTCAATTGAGTGTTAAGAGTGATTCTTTTCATTTGGTATAGACTATACGAGTTTGTCCACAAAGTGAGCTACAAAATTGCGTGTTTTTTATCTTGTTCGTAGATGAATTCGTAGGCATACTCGATCCTGGAACTGGTTCCTGGTTTCGATATGTTCCATTTGTTATTAGTTAGCCTTGTTCGACATGGACCATCCTCGATTTAAGTTCTAAAATTGAGGACAATTTTTTTTGAAGAAAGAGAGTGTGAACCAGAATAAGTGTACCAAAGAATGGTGATTAGTAGTAGTACTTTTGTAATAGAATTGTAGTAGCATGATTAGCAATTTCAAAGATGTATTTGCTACTACTTAGTTAAATTCTTTAAGTTATTGTTGTTTTTGTACTAATTAGCATTAGTTAAAGTAGAGTTTGTAATCACTAGCTTAAATATGCAAGTAGGTGAACTACGGAGCAAAGTTGAAGACTGGATCCAGTAGAAAATCACGAGGTGCGAGCCAAGGTCGCGAGTCACGAGCTGCACGACCATAGAAGGTCGCGAGTCGCGAGGTGGGGTCGTGAGTCGCGAGCCCCCACTGTCCAACTCCTACGTGTTTCTGTCCATTGGTGTTTGTGTTTGGGCTTTTGGTTATTGCTTGCAAGTGGTGTAGCTAGCTTTGCTTAGTCATCTAGTAGCCTTACTTAGTGTCATACTAGCTTTTCTTACTCACCTAGTAGCTTAGGGGAGTCATGGAGGCAAGTTGGTGCAAGTGGAGCAAGTTGTTCAAATGGCTGCCAAAGGGGGGGGGGGGGGGAACGTATGGACTGTTTTGGGGCTTGATATTTTGGCTTTCTTTGCTTTGTTATTCATGTAATAGTAGTAGCCTTAGTTTTATTTTTCTATAAATAGCTTGTAATACTTAATGTAAATTGAGATTTGATGAATGAAAATTGGTTTGAAAACTTTGTGTTTTCTTTCTTTAGTTTTTAAGTTGTGTGCTTAGAAGCTAGCATGGTTTGAAGTTCTTGGGAGTTGCCTAGCTACAAGACTTTGTGCTAGATGAATGATTAAGAGGCCGGACCTCTTAATTAGTTATCTAGGCTATTAGATTAAGAGGTCGACGCTCTTAGTCGAAGCTAGCCAAACTGATTAATGACTTCGAGAGTGATTCTCTTAGGAGTTAGTCAGATTTGATTGTTGAGTTTTGAGAGCGATTCTCTTAACTCGGTAGTTTATTTAGCAGTAGATTCAAGAGCGATTCTTCCATCTATTAGCTAAAATATCCCATTTAGAGATTAGTGTTCCTAGTCTTTAAAATATCCCTTTTCTTGTTTTTCGGTTTTAGTAATTTTAGTGTAGCCTAATTGATGTGTATTTGGGCTGACTAATGAAGGACAAACAACTCCAAATACATTTCTTGGGTTTATAGGATCGTTGGAGGGTTCTTGTATAGGTTTTTCAATGGCGTTTTGCGCTGAACTATGTATGAAAGAATGAACAAGTTAAAAGTAACGTTGATAAGGTGACACACTCCCTTATTCAACGGATCTTCAAGCCTTCAAAGTGACACACTCCTAAGGATCTTGAATCTTAGAAGTCTTATGACAAACAACAAGACAACTAAGGTTTGAGTGACACACAACTCAATAGAGACAAACTCTAAGCACAAAGCAAATTCTGATTTTTGTATTCAAAGTAATAATGTGTCCAACTCTCTACAAAAACTCTTATTTATAGAGTGTGGTACTCCTTAAACCCGTCCAACTAGGTCGGTTATAAGGAGACTACTCCTTATTCTACTTACACACTTACAAGCCCATAAACTAATACAAGTTAGGCCCGATACAGTAGTACTACTAAACTTAAGTAAACCATAGACTACTCAATACAACTTAAACTAAGTAAACAATAGACTACTCAATACAACTTATCAAAGTAATTGTCTTAGTCATGTGCCAAGACAAAGTCAATGGATTTAAAGTCAACACACAATAACTCTAACTCCTTGCAATCCATATCATTTATTACAAACCAACAAAGCAAATTACGCTAAGTAAAGTAGGGTGGGGAACAATGGAGCCTCTAGCTTGCCCGGTCCTCCGTTGGCCAAGGATGTTGTAACGACGTGCGGTGCCTCTTCTTGGAAGTCAAGACTTGCTCCTGCATCAATTATTATTTGTTTTTGTACTAATTAGCATTATTTAAAATAGAGCTTGTAGCTTAAAATGCAATTAGGTGAACTATGGAGCAAATTTGCACAAACGAACCAGTAGCAAGTCACGAGGTGCGAGCCTAGGTCGCGAGGTGCGAGTCCAGGGGACCCATAGGGTCGCGAGTCGCGAGCTCATTCTGCCCAGCTCCTACGTAATTATGGTGTTGCAAGTTGGCTTGTGGGCTTTTGGTTATTGCTTGCAAGTGGGAAGAGTAGCTTTGCTTGGTCATCTAAATATCCTTGCCTGGTGTCATGCTACCTTGGTTGTAGCTTGGGTGAATCATGAGAGCTAGGTGAAGCATGCTTGGTGCAAGTGGGTGCAAGTTGATAAAGCTTGATGCAAGTAGGTGCAAGTGGACATGGAAGGCTGATTGTTCATGATAGATATTGCATTATTTTGGACAGTTTTTGCTTTGTTTAGCTTAGATCTTTTAGTTTTTTATTATTTCCCTTAGAAATATCTAGTTTACTTTCTCTATATATAGCTTGTAATGGTTATTGTAAAAATCAGATTTGATGAATGAAAAATGGTTTGAAAACTTTGTGTTTTCTTTCTTTAGTTTTTAAGTTGTGTGCTTAGAAGCTAGCGTGGTTTGAAGTTCTTGGGAGTTGTCTAGTTTCAAGGCTTCGTGCTAGATGAATGATTAAGAGGCCGAACCTCTTAATTAGTTATCTAGGCTATTAGATTAAGAGGTCGACCCTCTTAGTCGAAGCTAGCCAAACTGATTAATGACTGCGAGAGTGATTCTCTTAGGAGTTAGTCAGATTTGATTGTTAAGTTTTGAGAGCGATTCTCTTAACTAGATAGTTTATTTAGCAGTAGATTCAAGAGCGATTCTTCTATCTATTAGCTAAAATATCCCATTTAGACATTAGTGTTCCTAATCTCTAAAATATCCCTTTTCTTGTTTTTCGGTTTTAGTAATTTTAGTGTAGCCTAATTACCGGCTACTGATTTTTTTAACCCTAAATTAAGAGTTAAGAGTGATTGTTTTTCTTGTTTTTCGGTTTCTTTTAAATCCTAATTTAGAGATATAAGATTGTTCTGAATGGAGTTCTGGAGCTTTCTTGTATTCATAGTAGTTTTAGCCTAAATTGAGTGTTAAGAGTGATTCTTTTCATTTAGTTTAGACTATACGAGTTTGTCCACAAAGTGAGCTACAAAATTGCGTGTTTTTTAGCTTGTTCGTAGATGAATTCGTAAGCTTGTTCATAAGCGACTCACGACATGCTACTGGATCGAGTCTTCAATTTTGCTCCGTAGTTGCACCTTCTTGCATATTAAGCTATCAACCTAAAAGGGCTTTACTAGCTATTACAAATTACATTCAAAAGTAACTAAACTACTAATCTAAACTACTTATTAAGCTAATACAAAATATTACATATTACATATTAAGTTAGTATAATATACGTATATTCGTACAATACGCTCAAAATACGTACAAGCTACTACACGTATCTAATACAATACAAGTATTATACAACCTAAGTATAAACTCAAAGCAAGAAACAAAGCTTTAAAGCAAGGAAATATCTTCACAAAATCAGCCACCATAGTCCACTTGCACAAGTTGAAGCAATTCAGAACCATTCATTCTTGTTATACCTTCCATGACTCACCTAAGCTACATCATGCTCCAACCAAGTTGTATGACACCAAGCTAGGCTAGTAGATGACGCAGCAAGGCTACTCATTCAACTTGCAAGACCACACACAGAGCCCACAAGCCAACTTGCAACAGCTGAAACTCGTATTCAGAACAGGGACTAGGTCGCGACTCGCGACCAAATGTTGCACCTCGCGAGATGCTTTTTGAATGGTTAGCTCTGTTTCAGCCAAAGTACGTAGCCAAGACTTAGGGAGCTCGCGACTCGCGACTAGGCCTCGCGACTCGCGACATGCTACTGGATCGAGTCTTCAATTTTGCTCCGTAGTTGCACCTTCTTGCATATTAAGCTATCAACTTAAAAAGGCTTTACTAGCTATTACAAATTACATTCAAGAGTAACTAAACTACTAATCTAAACTACTTATTAAGCTAATACAAAATAAACGTAATTAGAACCACTAATTGTCCATCTTTGATCATAGTTCACTTTCCCCTTCTACAAAAAGAAATTGTCCTCAATTTTAGCACTTAAAACTTTCAAAAGTTAAGACAAATTTCAAGAAGTTAGCATATGAACATTGTTCACAAAGTAAACGTTCTAGGTGGGCGTTTCCTATGTGATTTCTCCCTCTTTCCCAAGCTGATTTTATCCCTAATCACCTTCTCACAAAGTAAATTCTGGTTTTGTTTATGCTTATGATTAGCCTTTTTAGGTGGTGATAACGGTAACAATGTTTTGATTTTTCCCTCCTTATGCACCGTATACACATTAGTAAGGCCATTATGAACGACTTTCCTATCAAATTGCCAAGGACGCCCTAGTAGAACATGGCAAGCAGTCATGGGAATTACATCACAAAGTATTTCATCAAAATAATTACCAATTGAAAATGAAAGCAATACTTGATGTCGTACCCTTACCTTCCTCTCTTCATCAAGCCATTTCATAGTATATGGAATTGGATGATTCATGGTTGGTAATGCTAATTTTTCAACTAGCTCACTTGATGCCACATTAACACAACTTCCTCCATCAATTATCAAAGTACAAAGTGAACCAGGATCAATGCCTGATCTTGAAACGACGAAAGAGATACTCCTTAGTGCTAATCCCATCATTGAGATTAGTTCTTTTCATGGTCCTTTTATTAGTTCCTTTGTATCACTTATGTCTAATCTTGGTCCTATTTAGTCCGTTTTGTAAACCTAAACTTTAGTTCGTAGTTTATTTATTTTGGTTTGTATTAAGTAGTAGATTGCACTAACATTGAAGCAGGGATCACGAGGTGCGAGTTGTCTTCACGAGGTGCGACTTGATTGTTGATTGCAAGACGTGCATTCCAGTAGGAAGTCGCGAGATTTCTTCGCGAGTCGCGAGCCTTCGTGGTCTTGACTACGTATTTGAGCTGAAATAGAGTACATGTTCCAGTAGCAAGTCGCGAGTATTGGTCGCGAGTCGCGAACCATTCATGGCCTTGGCTACGTACTTAGGCTGAAGCAGGAGCATGGTTCCAGAGAACCCTCGCGAGTCGCGAGTATGGGTCGCGAGTCGCGACCCAGGCCCTGTTCTGGCTACGAGTTTCAGCTGCTTGTTTTTGCTTAATGGGTATTTTTGCTTTTGCTTGCAAGTTGAGTAATAGCCTTGATTAGTCATCTACTAGCCTAGCTAGATGTCATACTACCTTTGGAAGTCATGATGAAAGGCTTGGAGTGTCAAGAAGGCTAAGAGAAGCTCATTGGTCTATTTTGGTGCAAGTGGGTGCAAGTGGCTCAAGTTGCTTAAGGAGGCTGATTTTGGCTTGATATTTTCATTACTTTAGCCTTTGTTTATTGCTTGAGCATATCCTTATGTAGTATTATACTTGATACGTATAATAGTTTGTGAACCAGATTAAGTGAGCCAAAGAATGGTGATTAGAAGTATTAGATTTTGTAATAGTTTAAATGAGTAGTTTTAGTTATTTTAGAATGTATATTGTAATAGTTAGCAAAGCTCTTTTGGTTTCATAGCTTAATATGCAAGTAGGTGAACTACGGAACATAATTGCACATTCGAACCAGAAGCAAGTCACGAGGCGCGAGCCTAGGTCGCGAGCCACGAACCCAGGGGGTCCTTAAGGTCGCGAGTCGCGACCCATATCTCGCGAGTCGCGAGGTGCTCCTGCCAGCTCCTACGTGTTTTTGGTATTGCAAGTTGGCTTGTGGGCTTTTGGTTATTGCTTGCAAGTGGGAAGAGTAGCTTTGCTTAGTCATCTAGTAGCCTTACTTAGTGTCATACTAGCTTTGCTTACTCACCTAGTAGCTTAGGGGAGTCATGGAGGCAAGTTGGTGCAAGTTGGTGCAAGTGGGTGCAAGTAGAGCAAGTTGCTCAAATGGCTGCCAAAGGAGGGACGTTTTTTGGCATTGTAGGCTTGATATTTTGGCTTTCCTTGCTTTGTTTATTCATGTAATAGTAGTAGTAGCCTTAGTTTAGTTTTCCTATAAATAGCTTGTACTAGTTATGTAAAAATCAGATTTGATGAATGAAAATTGGTTTGAAAACTTTGTTGTTTTCTTTCTTTAGTTTTTAAGTTGTGTGCTTAGAAGCTAGCATGGTTTGAAGTTCTTGGGAGTTGTCTAGCTACAAGACTTCGTGCTAGATGAATGATTAAGAGGCCGAACCTCTTAATTAGTTATCTAGGCTATTAGATTAAGAGGTCGACCCTCTTAGTCGAAGCTAGCCAAACTGATTAATGACTTTGAGAGTGATTCTCTTAGGAGTTAGTCAGATTTGATTGTTGAGTTTTGAGAGCGATTCTCTTAACTCGGTAGTTTATTTAGCGGTAGATTCAAGAGCGATTCTTCCATCTATTAGCTAAAATATCCCATTTGGAGATTAGTGATCCTAATCTCTAAAATATCCCTTTATTGTTTTTCGGTTTAGTTTTATTTTAGTGTAGCCTAATTACCGGCTACTGATTTTGTTACCCCTAAATTAAGAGCTAAGAGTGTTTCTTTTAAGTCTTAATTTAGAGATATAAGATTGTTCTGAATGGAGTTTTGGAGCTTTCTTGTATTTATAGTAGTTTTAGCCTAAATTGAGTGTTAAGAGTGATTCTTTTCATTTGGTTTAGACTATACGAGTTTGTCCACAAAGTGAGCTACAAAATTGCGTGTTTTTTTGCTTGTTCGTAGATGAATTCTTAGGCATAATCGATCCGGGAACCTGTTCCTCGATTCGATATGTTCCATTTGGTATCAGTTAGCCTTGTTCGACATGGACCATCCTCGATTTAAGTTCTAAAATTGAGGACAATTTTTTTTGAAGAAAGAGAGTGTGAACCAGATTAAGTGAGCCAAAGAATGGTGATTAGAAGTATTAGATTTTGTAATAGTTTAAATGAGTAGTTTTAGTTATTTTAGAATGTATATTGTAATAGTTAGCAAAGCTCTTTTGGTTTCATAGCTTAATATGCAAGTAGGTGAACTACGGAACATAATTGCACATTCGAACCAGAAGCAAGTCACGAGGCGCGAGCCTAGGTCGCGAGCCACGAACCCAGGGGGTCCTTAAGGTCGCGAGTCGCGACCCATATCTCGCGAGTCGCGAGGTGCTCCTGCCAGCTCCTACGTGTTTTTGGTATTGCAAGTTGGCTTGTGGGCTTTTGGTTATTGCTTGCAAGTGGGAAGAGTAGCTTTGCTTAGTCATCTAGTAGCCTTACTTAGTGTCATACTAGCTTTGCTTACTCACCTAGTAGCTTAGGGGAGTCATGGAGGCAAGTTGGTGCAAGTTGGTGCAAGTGGGTGCAAGTAGAGCAAGTTGCTCAAATGGCTGCCAAAGGAGGGACGTTTTTTGGCATTGTAGGCTTGATATTTTGGCTTTCCTTGCTTTGTTTATTCATGTAATAGTAGTAGTAGCCTTAGTTTAGTTTTCCTATAAATAGCTTGTACTAGTTATGTAAAAATCAGATTTGATGAATGAAAATTGGTTTGAAAACTTTGTTGTTTTCTTTCTTTAGTTTTTAAGTTGTGTGCTTAGAAGCTAGCATGGTTTGAAGTTCTTGGGAGTTGTCTAGCTACAAGACTTCGTGCTAGATGAATGATTAAGAGGCCGAACCTCTTAATTAGTTATCTAGGCTATTAGATTAAGAGGTCGACCCTCTTAGTCGAAGCTAGCCAAACTGATTAATGACTTTGAGAGTGATTCTCTTAGGAGTTAGTCAGATTTGATTGTTGAGTTTTGAGAGCGATTCTCTTAACTCGGTAGTTTATTTAGCGGTAGATTCAAGAGCGATTCTTCCATCTATTAGCTAAAATATCCCATTTGGAGATTAGTGATCCTAATCTCTAAAATATCCCTTTATTGTTTTTCGGTTTAGTTTTATTTTAGTGTAGCCTAATTACCGGCTACTGATTTTGTTACCCCTAAATTAAGAGCTAAGAGTGTTTCTTTTAAGTCTTAATTTAGAGATATAAGATTGTTCTGAATGGAGTTTTGGAGCTTTCTTGTATTTATAGTAGTTTTAGCCTAAATTGAGTGTTAAGAGTGATTCTTTTCATTTGGTTTAGACTATACGAGTTTGTCCACAAAGTGAGCTACAAAATTGCGTGTTTTTTTGCTTGTTCGTAGATGAATTCTTAGGCATAATCGATCCGGGAACCTGTTCCTCGATTCGATATGTTCCATTTGGTATCAGTTAGCCTTGTTCGACATGGACCATCCTCGATTTAAGTTCTAAAATTGAGGACAATTTTTTTTGAAGAAAGAGAGTGTGAACCAGATTAAGTGAGCCAAAGAATGGTGATTAGAAGTATTAGATTTTGTAATAGTTTAAATGAGTAGTTTTAGTTATTTTAGAATGTATATTGTAATAGTTAGCAAAGCTCTTTTGGTTTCATAGCTTAATATGCAAGTAGGTGAACTACGGAACATAATTGCACATTCGAACCAGAAGCAAGTCACGAGGCGCGAGCCTAGGTCGCGAGCCACGAACCCAGGGGGTCCTTAAGGTCGCGAGTCGCGACCCATATCTCGCGAGTCGCGAGGTGCTCCTGCCAGCTCCTACGTGTTTTTGGTATTGCAAGTTGGCTTGTGGGCTTTTGGTTATTGCTTGCAAGTGGGAAGAGTAGCTTTGCTTAGTCATCTAGTAGCCTTACTTAGTGTCATACTAGCTTTGCTTACTCACCTAGTAGCTTAGGGGAGTCATGGAGGCAAGTTGGTGCAAGTTGGTGCAAGTGGGTGCAAGTAGAGCAAGTTGCTCAAATGGCTGCCAAAGGAGGGACGTTTTTTGGCATTGTAGGCTTGATATTTTGGCTTTCCTTGCTTTGTTTATTCATGTAATAGTAGTAGTAGCCTTAGTTTAGTTTTCCTATAAATAGCTTGTACTAGTTATGTAAAAATCAGATTTGATGAATGAAAATTGGTTTGAAAACTTTGTTGTTTTCTTTCTTTAGTTTTTAAGTTGTGTGCTTAGAAGCTAGCATGGTTTGAAGTTCTTGGGAGTTGTCTAGCTACAAGACTTCGTGCTAGATGAATGATTAAGAGGCCGAACCTCTTAATTAGTTATCTAGGCTATTAGATTAAGAGGTCGACCCTCTTAGTCGAAGCTAGCCAAACTGATTAATGACTTTGAGAGTGATTCTCTTAGGAGTTAGTCAGATTTGATTGTTGAGTTTTGAGAGCGATTCTCTTAACTCGGTAGTTTATTTAGCGGTAGATTCAAGAGCGATTCTTCCATCTATTAGCTAAAATATCCCATTTGGAGATTAGTGATCCTAATCTCTAAAATATCCCTTTATTGTTTTTCGGTTTAGTTTTATTTTAGTGTAGCCTAATTACCGGCTACTGATTTTGTTACCCCTAAATTAAGAGCTAAGAGTGTTTCTTTTAAGTCTTAATTTAGAGATATAAGATTGTTCTGAATGGAGTTTTGGAGCTTTCTTGTATTTATAGTAGTTTTAGCCTAAATTGAGTGTTAAGAGTGATTCTTTTCATTTGGTTTAGACTATACGAGTTTGTCCACAAAGTGAGCTACAAAATTGCGTGTTTTTTTGCTTGTTCGTAGATGAATTCTTAGGCATAATCGATCCGGGAACCTGTTCCTCGATTCGATATGTTCCATTTGGTATCAGTTAGCCTTGTTCGACATGGACCATCCTCGATTTAAGTTCTAAAATTGAGGACAATTTTTTTTGAAGAAAGAGAGTGTGAACCAGATTAAGTGAGCCAAAGAATGGTGATTAGAAGTATTAGATTTTGTAATAGTTTAAATGAGTAGTTTTAGTTATTTTAGAATGTATATTGTAATAGTTAGCAAAGCTCTTTTGGTTTCATAGCTTAATATGCAAGTAGGTGAACTACGGAACATAATTGCACATTCGAACCAGAAGCAAGTCACGAGGCGCGAGCCTAGGTCGCGAGCCACGAACCCAGGGGGTCCTTAAGGTCGCGAGTCGCGACCCATATCTCGCGAGTCGCGAGGTGCTCCTGCCAGCTCCTACGTGTTTTTGGTATTGCAAGTTGGCTTGTGGGCTTTTGGTTATTGCTTGCAAGTGGGAAGAGTAGCTTTGCTTAGTCATCTAGTAGCCTTACTTAGTGTCATACTAGCTTTGCTTACTCACCTAGTAGCTTAGGGGAGTCATGGAGGCAAGTTGGTGCAAGTTGGTGCAAGTGGGTGCAAGTAGAGCAAGTTGCTCAAATGGCTGCCAAAGGAGGGACGTTTTTTGGCATTGTAGGCTTGATATTTTGGCTTTCCTTGCTTTGTTTATTCATGTAATAGTAGTAGTAGCCTTAGTTTAGTTTTCCTATAAATAGCTTGTACTAGTTATGTAAAAATCAGATTTGATGAATGAAAATTGGTTTGAAAACTTTGTTGTTTTCTTTCTTTAGTTTTTAAGTTGTGTGCTTAGAAGCTAGCATGGTTTGAAGTTCTTGGGAGTTGTCTAGCTACAAGACTTCGTGCTAGATGAATGATTAAGAGGCCGAACCTCTTAATTAGTTATCTAGGCTATTAGATTAAGAGGTCGACCCTCTTAGTCGAAGCTAGCCAAACTGATTAATGACTTTGAGAGTGATTCTCTTAGGAGTTAGTCAGATTTGATTGTTGAGTTTTGAGAGCGATTCTCTTAACTCGGTAGTTTATTTAGCGGTAGATTCAAGAGCGATTCTTCCATCTATTAGCTAAAATATCCCATTTGGAGATTAGTGATCCTAATCTCTAAAATATCCCTTTATTGTTTTTCGGTTTAGTTTTATTTTAGTGTAGCCTAATTACCGGCTACTGATTTTGTTACCCCTAAATTAAGAGCTAAGAGTGTTTCTTTTAAGTCTTAATTTAGAGATATAAGATTGTTCTGAATGGAGTTTTGGAGCTTTCTTGTATTTATAGTAGTTTTAGCCTAAATTGAGTGTTAAGAGTGATTCTTTTCATTTGGTTTAGACTATACGAGTTTGTCCACAAAGTGAGCTACAAAATTGCGTGTTTTTTTGCTTGTTCGTAGATGAATTCTTAGGCATAATCGATCCGGGAACCTGTTCCTCGATTCGATATGTTCCATTTGGTATCAGTTAGCCTTGTTCGACATGGACCATCCTCGATTTAAGTTCTAAAATTGAGGACAATTTTTTTTGAAGAAAGAGAGTGTGAACCAGATTAAGTGAGCCAAAGAATGGTGATTAGAAGTATTAGATTTTGTAATAGTTTAAATGAGTAGTTTTAGTTATTTTAGAATGTATATTGTAATAGTTAGCAAAGCTCTTTTGGTTTCATAGCTTAATATGCAAGTAGGTGAACTACGGAACATAATTGCACATTCGAACCAGAAGCAAGTCACGAGGCGCGAGCCTAGGTCGCGAGCCACGAACCCAGGGGGTCCTTAAGGTCGCGAGTCGCGACCCATATCTCGCGAGTCGCGAGGTGCTCCTGCCAGCTCCTACGTGTTTTTGGTATTGCAAGTTGGCTTGTGGGCTTTTGGTTATTGCTTGCAAGTGGGAAGAGTAGCTTTGCTTAGTCATCTAGTAGCCTTACTTAGTGTCATACTAGCTTTGCTTACTCACCTAGTAGCTTAGGGGAGTCATGGAGGCAAGTTGGTGCAAGTTGGTGCAAGTGGGTGCAAGTAGAGCAAGTTGCTCAAATGGCTGCCAAAGGAGGGACGTTTTTTGGCATTGTAGGCTTGATATTTTGGCTTTCCTTGCTTTGTTTATTCATGTAATAGTAGTAGTAGCCTTAGTTTAGTTTTCCTATAAATAGCTTGTACTAGTTATGTAAAAATCAGATTTGATGAATGAAAATTGGTTTGAAAACTTTGTTGTTTTCTTTCTTTAGTTTTTAAGTTGTGTGCTTAGAAGCTAGCATGGTTTGAAGTTCTTGGGAGTTGTCTAGCTACAAGACTTCGTGCTAGATGAATGATTAAGAGGCCGAACCTCTTAATTAGTTATCTAGGCTATTAGATTAAGAGGTCGACCCTCTTAGTCGAAGCTAGCCAAACTGATTAATGACTTTGAGAGTGATTCTCTTAGGAGTTAGTCAGATTTGATTGTTGAGTTTTGAGAGCGATTCTCTTAACTCGGTAGTTTATTTAGCGGTAGATTCAAGAGCGATTCTTCCATCTATTAGCTAAAATATCCCATTTGGAGATTAGTGATCCTAATCTCTAAAATATCCCTTTATTGTTTTTCGGTTTAGTTTTATTTTAGTGTAGCCTAATTACCGGCTACTGATTTTGTTACCCCTAAATTAAGAGCTAAGAGTGTTTCTTTTAAGTCTTAATTTAGAGATATAAGATTGTTCTGAATGGAGTTTTGGAGCTTTCTTGTATTTATAGTAGTTTTAGCCTAAATTGAGTGTTAAGAGTGATTCTTTTCATTTGGTTTAGACTATACGAGTTTGTCCACAAAGTGAGCTACAAAATTGCGTGTTTTTTTGCTTGTTCGTAGATGAATTCTTAGGCATAATCGATCCGGGAACCTGTTCCTCGATTCGATATGTTCCATTTGGTATCAGTTAGCCTTGTTCGACATGGACCATCCTCGATTTAAGTTCTAAAATTGAGGACAATTTTTTTTGAAGAAAGAGAGTGTGAACCAGATTAAGTGAGCCAAAGAATGGTGATTAGAAGTATTAGATTTTGTAATAGTTTAAATGAGTAGTTTTAGTTATTTTAGAATGTATATTGTAATAGTTAGCAAAGCTCTTTTGGTTTCATAGCTTAATATGCAAGTAGGTGAACTACGGAACATAATTGCACATTCGAACCAGAAGCAAGTCACGAGGCGCGAGCCTAGGTCGCGAGCCACGAACCCAGGGGGTCCTTAAGGTCGCGAGTCGCGACCCATATCTCGCGAGTCGCGAGGTGCTCCTGCCAGCTCCTACGTGTTTTTGGTATTGCAAGTTGGCTTGTGGGCTTTTGGTTATTGCTTGCAAGTGGGAAGAGTAGCTTTGCTTAGTCATCTAGTAGCCTTACTTAGTGTCATACTAGCTTTGCTTACTCACCTAGTAGCTTAGGGGAGTCATGGAGGCAAGTTGGTGCAAGTTGGTGCAAGTGGGTGCAAGTAGAGCAAGTTGCTCAAATGGCTGCCAAAGGAGGGACGTTTTTTGGCATTGTAGGCTTGATATTTTGGCTTTCCTTGCTTTGTTTATTCATGTAATAGTAGTAGTAGCCTTAGTTTAGTTTTCCTATAAATAGCTTGTACTAGTTATGTAAAAATCAGATTTGATGAATGAAAATTGGTTTGAAAACTTTGTTGTTTTCTTTCTTTAGTTTTTAAGTTGTGTGCTTAGAAGCTAGCATGGTTTGAAGTTCTTGGGAGTTGTCTAGCTACAAGACTTCGTGCTAGATGAATGATTAAGAGGCCGAACCTCTTAATTAGTTATCTAGGCTATTAGATTAAGAGGTCGACCCTCTTAGTCGAAGCTAGCCAAACTGATTAATGACTTTGAGAGTGATTCTCTTAGGAGTTAGTCAGATTTGATTGTTGAGTTTTGAGAGCGATTCTCTTAACTCGGTAGTTTATTTAGCGGTAGATTCAAGAGCGATTCTTCCATCTATTAGCTAAAATATCCCATTTGGAGATTAGTGATCCTAATCTCTAAAATATCCCTTTATTGTTTTTCGGTTTAGTTTTATTTTAGTGTAGCCTAATTACCGGCTACTGATTTTGTTACCCCTAAATTAAGAGCTAAGAGTGTTTCTTTTAAGTCTTAATTTAGAGATATAAGATTGTTCTGAATGGAGTTTTGGAGCTTTCTTGTATTTATAGTAGTTTTAGCCTAAATTGAGTGTTAAGAGTGATTCTTTTCATTTGGTTTAGACTATACGAGTTTGTCCACAAAGTGAGCTACAAAATTGCGTGTTTTTTTGCTTGTTCGTAGATGAATTCTTAGGCATAATCGATCCGGGAACCTGTTCCTCGATTCGATATGTTCCATTTGGTATCAGTTAGCCTTGTTCGACATGGACCATCCTCGATTTAAGTTCTAAAATTGAGGACAATTTTTTTTGAAGAAAGAGAGTGTGAACCAGATTAAGTGAGCCAAAGAATGGTGATTAGAAGTATTAGATTTTGTAATAGTTTAAATGAGTAGTTTTAGTTATTTTAGAATGTATATTGTAATAGTTAGCAAAGCTCTTTTGGTTTCATAGCTTAATATGCAAGTAGGTGAACTACGGGACATAATTGCACATTCGAACCAGAAGCAAGTCACGAGGCGCGAGCCTAGGTCGCGAGCCACGAACCCAGGGGGTCCTTAAGGTCGCGAGTCGCGACCCATATCTCGCGAGTCGCGAGGTGCTCCTGCCAGCTCCTACGTGTTTTTGGTATTGCAAGTTGGCTTGTGGGCTTTTGGTTATTGCTTGCAAGTGGGAAGAGTAGCTTTGCTTAGTCATCTAGTAGCCTTACTTAGTGTCATACTAGCTTTGCTTACTCACCTAGTAGCTTAGGGGAGTCATGGAGGCAAGTTGGTGCAAGTTGGTGCAAGTGGGTGCAAGTAGAGCAAGTTGCTCAAATGGCTGCCAAAGGAGGGACGTTTTTTGGCATTGTAGGCTTGATATTTTGGCTTTCCTTGCTTTGTTTATTCATGTAATAGTAGTAGTAGCCTTAGTTTAGTTTTCCTATAAATAGCTTGTACTAGTTATGTAAAAATCAGATTTGATGAATGAAAATTGGTTTGAAAACTTTGTTGTTTTCTTTCTTTAGTTTTTAAGTTGTGTGCTTAGAAGCTAGCATGGTTTGAAGTTCTTGGGAGTTGTCTAGCTACAAGACTTCGTGCTAGATGAATGATTAAGAGGCCGAACCTCTTAATTAGTTATCTAGGCTATTAGATTAAGAGGTCGACCCTCTTAGTCGAAGCTAGCCAAACTGATTAATGACTTTGAGAGTGATTCTCTTAGGAGTTAGTCAGATTTGATTGTTGAGTTTTGAGAGCGATTCTCTTAACTCGGTAGTTTATTTAGCGGTAGATTCAAGAGCGATTCTTCCATCTATTAGCTAAAATATCCCATTTGGAGATTAGTGATCCTAATCTCTAAAATATCCCTTTATTGTTTTTCGGTTTAGTTTTATTTTAGTGTAGCCTAATTACCGGCTACTGATTTTGTTACCCCTAAATTAAGAGCTAAGAGTGTTTCTTTTAAGTCTTAATTTAGAGATATAAGATTGTTCTGAATGGAGTTTTGGAGCTTTCTTGTATTTATAGTAGTTTTAGCCTAAATTGAGTGTTAAGAGTGATTCTTTTCATTTGGTTTAGACTATACGAGTTTGTCCACAAAGTGAGCTACAAAATTGCGTGTTTTTTTGCTTGTTCGTAGATGAATTCTTAGGCATAATCGATCCGGGAACCTGTTCCTCGATTCGATATGTTCCATTTGGTATCAGTTAGCCTTGTTCGACATGGACCATCCTCGATTTAAGTTCTAAAATTGAGGACAATTTTTTTTGAAGAAAGAGAGTGTGAACCAGATTAAGTGAGCCAAAGAATGGTGATTAGAAGTATTAGATTTTGTAATAGTTTAAATGAGTAGTTTTAGTTATTTTAGAATGTATATTGTAATAGTTAGCAAAGCTCTTTTGGTTTCATAGCTTAATATGCAAGTAGGTGAACTACGGAACATAATTGCACATTCGAACCAGAAGCAAGTCACGAGGCGCGAGCCTAGGTCGCGAGCCACGAACCCAGGGGGTCCTTAAGGTCGCGAGTCGCGACCCATATCTCGCGAGTCGCGAGGTGCTCCTGCCAGCTCCTACGTGTTTTTGGTATTGCAAGTTGGCTTGTGGGCTTTTGGTTATTGCTTGCAAGTGGGAAGAGTAGCTTTGCTTAGTCATCTAGTAGCCTTACTTAGTGTCATACTAGCTTTGCTTACTCACCTAGTAGCTTAGGGGAGTCATGGAGGCAAGTTGGTGCAAGTTGGTGCAAGTGGGTGCAAGTAGAGCAAGTTGCTCAAATGGCTGCCAAAGGAGGGACGTTTTTTGGCATTGTAGGCTTGATATTTTGGCTTTCCTTGCTTTGTTTATTCATGTAATAGTAGTAGTAGCCTTAGTTTAGTTTTCCTATAAATAGCTTGTACTAGTTATGTAAAAATCAGATTTGATGAATGAAAATTGGTTTGAAAACTTTGTTGTTTTCTTTCTTTAGTTTTTAAGTTGTGTGCTTAGAAGCTAGCATGGTTTGAAGTTCTTGGGAGTTGTCTAGCTACAAGACTTCGTGCTAGATGAATGATTAAGAGGCCGAACCTCTTAATTAGTTATCTAGGCTATTAGATTAAGAGGTCGACCCTCTTAGTCGAAGCTAGCCAAACTGATTAATGACTTTGAGAGTGATTCTCTTAGGAGTTAGTCAGATTTGATTGTTGAGTTTTGAGAGCGATTCTCTTAACTCGGTAGTTTATTTAGCGGTAGATTCAAGAGCGATTCTTCCATCTATTAGCTAAAATATCCCATTTGGAGATTAGTGATCCTAATCTCTAAAATATCCCTTTATTGTTTTTCGGTTTAGTTTTATTTTAGTGTAGCCTAATTACCGGCTACTGATTTTGTTACCCCTAAATTAAGAGCTAAGAGTGTTTCTTTTAAGTCTTAATTTAGAGATATAAGATTGTTCTGAATGGAGTTTTGGAGCTTTCTTGTATTTATAGTAGTTTTAGCCTAAATTGAGTGTTAAGAGTGATTCTTTTCATTTGGTTTAGACTATACGAGTTTGTCCACAAAGTGAGCTAAAAAATTGCGTGTTTTTTAGCTTGTTCGTAGATGAATTCGTAGGCATAATCGATCCGGGAACCTGTTCCTCGATTCGATATGTTCCAAGTTTGTACGTATTCGGTTGCGTATTGTACGAATATACGTATAATTATACGTATAATTGTACATTTCTTTCTTTAAGTAGACTTTGATGTATCATTTGTAAACTACTTTGATTTTTATAAAAACTTGAACTTTGTTCATCCTTGAGGCTAAAGTAACTTAGCTTTCTTTGAATTGATTTCTTGGGAGTTTTAACTACAAGTTTTCTAAACCGATTAGTGAGCTTTGAGAGTGATTCTCCTAGCGATTTAATCAACCTAAATTGAGTGTAAGAGTGATTCTTTCTACTGAATTTAGTAGGAAATATTTTCTTAAGAGTGATTCTTTTGAGCTATTTCATTATCTACTCAACTCTAATTACTTGCTTGATTGATTTCAAGACTAATTATAGTTCAAGTGGTATCAAGAGCTTAAGTTCAACATGGGTGATGAAGCTGCTGCAAACTTGAAGAGGGATCAACTGATTGAAGCTTTGTCCAAGCAAAATGATGCTTTGCATGATATGATGACCCAATTAACATTGGAAGTATTGAAAAACAAAAAAACAAATGAAGAACAGAAGGAATCGTATGGGGATGATAGGGGTTTGAAAATCGATGTTCCTGAATTCGATGGTACTACTGATCCAGAGGTGTACCTTGAATGGGAAAGATCTTTGGAGAGGTTTTTTGAGTACAAAGAAACACCAGAAGAGAGGCAATACAAGGTGGCGGTTTTGAAGTTGACAAAATATGCTTCAATATGGTTAGAAGGGTTGAAGAAACAAAGGGAGAAGGAGAACAAGTCCAAAATTCAAACATGGAGTAAGCTAAAGAAGCAATTGAGGAAGAGATTTGTGCCTTCGAACTACAAGCAACACCAATATGTGAGGTGGTCGACTTTGAAGCAAGGAACCATGCCGGTTTTGGAGTTCATCAAGGAATTCGAAAAGCTTGCCATGATTTGTGAAATAGTTGAATCCGAAGAACAAAGACTAGGACGGTTCCTAGGTGGGTTGAACACGGATTTGAGGGAGAAGTTGGAGGTCTTTCCTTTCCTTACTTATGCGGAAGCTTGCAAAATGGCGCCTACTTTGGAGACTCAAAGGAAGAAATCAAGTGGTACAATTGCTAAACCTTTTACTAGATCTTCAAATTTTAAGCCTAGTACTAGTAGTAGCAATGTTAATGTTAGTTCTGATCATGATAAGAATAAGAAAGCTAATATGCCTATTAGAACTGTTAATGACAAAGTAAAATGCTATAAGTGTCAAGGTTATGGTCATTACCAATCTAATTGTCCTACTGCCCGAATTATGACCTTACATGATATAGAAGAAATAGATGAAATGGAAAAATTAGCTCTTTTAGCTCATGAACATGATAAAGAGGAAGAGGAGGATGTAGAAGAACTTTTTCAACCTGAATTAGAGGGAGAAAATCTGGTTATTAGGAGGAATTTGTATACCAACAACGTGGCAAAAGAAAGTGAACAAGGAGAGACGATTTTTCATTCGAAATGTCTGATCCAAAAAAAATTATGCACGTTGATTGTAGATGGGGGTAGTTGTACGAATGTAGCGTCCACTGAATTGATGAATAAGTTGTCTTTGCCGTTGGTGAAACACCCTAATCCTTATAAACTAAAATGGTTAGATGATGAAAGTGAGGTTAAGGTGCGGAATAGAGTCTTGATTAATTTTAGCATTGGTAATTATGTCGATGAAATTTTGTGTGATGTAATCCCAATGACGGCATGTCACTTGTTACTTGGACGTCCCTGGCAGTTTGATCGGGAAGTAATTCACGATGGTCTAACTAACACTTATAAAGTTAATAAAGATGGAAAAATGAAAACTTTGTTACCTTTATCACCCTCAAAAATCCTAAACACCAAGCCTAAATCAAAGTCCAATTCAGACAATGGGAGTGTGTTATTAGGGAGAAAAGAATTCGAGAAGTTGTTTGAGCAAGAGGGGTGTGCGTTTGTGTTAGTGAGTCAAGAAAAAAAAGAGGGAGTGGCGATTACAGATTCTGAGTTGGGGGAGGTTTTAAATGAATTTCAGGATGTTTTTCCTCAAGAATTACCTCCTGGTTTACCACCAAAAAGAGGAATTGAGCATCAGATTGATCTCATTCCCGGAGCCCCTATTCCAAATAAGCCATCCTATAGGTGTAATCCCGAGGAGAGTAGGGAATTACAACGACAAATCAGTGAGTTGATTGAGAGGGGATATGTGAAGGAGAGTATGAGTCCGTGTGCTGTTCCGGCCTTACTTGTTCCAAAAAAAGATGGGTCTTGGAGGATGTGTATTGATAGTCGATCTGTTAACAATATTACTATCAAGTACAGGTTTCCAATTCCTAGATTAGATGACATGTTAGATGAATTGAGTGGGTCTAATTTGTTCTCTAAAATTGATCTTAGGAGTGGGTACCATCAAATTTGTATGCGTGAGGGTGATGAGTGGAAAACCGCTTTTAAAACGAAATATGGCTTGTATGAGTGGCTTGTCATGCCTTTCGGTCTAACAAATGCCCCTAGTAAATTCATGAGATTGATGAATGAAGTACTTAGGCCATTTTTAGGCAAGTTTGTAGTGGTATATTTAGATGATATTCTTGTTTATTCTGCTAACAAGGAGGATCATTTGAATCATTTGTGTCTGTTATTTGAAACACTAAGGAAACATAAACTTTTTGGGAAGTTAGAGAAGTGTTCATTCATGCAAAATGAAGTTAGTTTTCTGGGTTTCATTATTTCTGACATAGGGGTGAAGGCGGATCCTGCTAAAGTAGACGCTATTTCTACTTGGCCGGTTCCAAAATGTGTGACTGATGTGAGGTCTTTTCATGGTTTAGCGTCTTTTTATAGGAGATTTATAAAAAAATTCAGTACTTTGTTAGCTCCTATAACTGAGTGTACTAAACATGGGAAATTTGAGTGGACTGCTGCTGCTCAAAGGGCCTTTGAATTGATTAAGGTTAAGATGTGTGAAGCACCTGTGTTATCATTACCTGATTTTACTAAACCTTTCGAGGTTGAGTGTGATGCGAGTGGGACAGGTGTTGGGGCTGTTTTGATTCAGTCGGGTAAGCCTATCGCTTATTTTAGCGAGAAGCTTAGTGGTGCTAGATTGAACTATTCTACTTATGATAAAGAGTTTTATGCTATGGTTAGAGCTTTAGGACATTGGAGTCATTATTTGCGTCCTGCTTCCTTTGTTTTACATTCTGATCATGAGTCGTTAAAGTACATACATGGGCAGCATAAGCTCAGTGCTCGACATGCCAAATGGGTAGAATTTTTACAATCTTTTGACTTTGTTGCTAAATACAAAGCCGGAAAGGCAAATATTGTTGCTGATGCTCTTTCCAGGAAACATTCGCTACTGACAACGGTGGATACCAAGGATCTTGGGTTCGAATTGATAAAAGAATACTATGCACTTGATGGTGATTTTCGTGACTTGTTTGTTGATTGTGAATCCGGTTCTAAAAATAATTATCAGTTGGTGGATGGGTTCTTATTTAAAGGGAACAAGCTCTGTGTTCCAAAATGTCCGGTTCGGGAGTTATTGATTCGGGAGGCTCATGGAGGTGGGTTGGCTGGTCATTTCGGCATCAACAAAACTACTGAGTTACTAAAGGAGCACTTTCATTGGCCACGCATGGTTGGTGAGATCCAAGCTGTATTGGCTCGATGTGGGGTTTGTCAGAGGTCGAAGAGTTCTTTTCAGCAAGGGCCGTACACTCCGTTACCAGTTCCGGAAAGGCCATGGGAGGATGTGAGCATGGACTTCATAGTGGCATTGCCTAGAACTCAAAGGGGGAGAGACTCGGTTATGGTGGTGGTGGATAGGTTTTCGAAGATGGCACACTTTATTCCATGTCACAAGACTGAAGATGCGGTGAATGTCGCTTGCTTGTACTTTCGGGAAGTGGTGCGCTTACATGGGATACCTAAAACTATTGATGTTAATCGTGACAGTAAGTTTTTGAGTTACTTCTGGAGAACTTTGTGGAGGCTTATGGGAACTAAACTACTATTCAGCACGTCTCATCATCCACAAACAGATGGGCAGACTGAGGTGACTAACAAGACATTGGGGTCGTTGCTTCGGGGTCTAGTGAGCAAAACCGGCAAGGATTTGGATGTGAAACTATGTCATGCTGAGTTCGCTTACAACAGGACACCTATTTATGCTACAAAACACTCCCCATTTGAAATTGTTTATGGCATTAACCCTTATGTTCCTATTGATCTTATTGCTTTACCTAGGGATTCTTATGTTCACGGGGATACTAGAGCTCAGGCCGAAGCCATGGTGAAGATTCACAAGGAGGTCCGAGGAAACATTGAGAAAGCCAATGAGGGGTACAAGAAAAAGGCCAACAAGAGGAGGAAACCAAAAATCTTTTCTCCAGGAGATTTGGTATGGATTCATTTGAGGAAAGAGAGGTTCCCGGGGAAGGGGAAACACAAGCTAATGCCGAGAGCAGATGGTCCTTTTAAGGTCTTAGAGCGTTATGGTGATAATGCTTATAAGATCGATCTTCCGGGTGATTATGGAGTTGCTGCAACCTTCAACGTGGGTGACTTATCTCCTTATTTAGAAGATGATGAACTGCTAGAATTGAGGTCAATTCCTGTTGAAGAGGGAGGGGATGAACCAGGATCAATGCCTGATCTTGAAACGACGAAAGAGATACTCCTTAGTGCTAATCCCATCATTGAGATTAGTTCTTTTCATGGTCCTTTTATTAGTTCCTTTGTATCACTTATGTCTAATCTTGGTCCTGTTTAGTCTGTTTTGTAAACCTAAACTTTAGTTCGTAGTTTATTTGTTTTGGTTTGTATTAAGCAATAGATTGCACTAACATTGAAGCAGGGATCGCGAGGTGCGAGTTGTCTTCACGAGGTGCGACTTGATTGTTGATTGCAAGACGTGCATTCCAGTAGGAAGTCGCGAGTCGCGAGATTTCTTCGCGAGTCGCGAGCCTTCGTGGTCTTGACTACGTATTTGAGCTGAAACAGAGTACATGTTCCAGTAGCAAGTCGCGAGTATTGGTCGCGAGTATTGGTCGCGAGTCGCGAACCATTCATGGCCTTGGCTGCGTACTTAGGCTGAAGCAGGATGACCCAAATGGTCAAGAGGTTGATAGTTCAAATGATCAAGTCCTAAAGTCAAGTGCAAAGGAATTAATCTTGTCCAAATCTTGTTCTGATTTTGGTCCGTTAGGGTTTGGCTTACATGGTCCGTGTACATCTCCTAATGGGTGCTCGTTGCTAAGTGTAGTTAGCTACCTAAATGAAGAGTAATGGACGTGCATGATGCATGGGGAGGCACGGCTACAAGTGAGCAATTTGCCATCAATTGTTGGAGTTTAATTGGGGCTTAACTTGGGGCGTGTTTTGAGGGGACTTTAAGCTGGTTTTTAATCCTATTTAAGAGGTGTTATTAGGTGTTTAGTGTGGGGTTTCTACTGAATAAAGGCTGGTTGAATGGGGAATTAAAACTGGCGGTTTCAAGGGCGTGATTCAAGGGCTGTTTGAAGAGCATTTGGGCAGCTTGAAGATGACGGTTTTGGGAGTTAATTCTCTCCTTATTTTAAGCCTAGGTTTTAATTTTCAGTTTATGATGATTAGTCCGTTTATGTAGTTTTTTTTATTTCTGATTTGTTTTAAGTTATTATTGGCATATGTAAAGGCATTATTGATTGTACTCAAGCTATATATATAGCTTGTATTTGATGAATGAAAGGCGATCCAGAAATTTGCCTAAAACCATATTCACTTGTTGTGTGAGTTCTAACTTTGCTAGAGGGTTAGCTAAGTTGTCCATCCAAGGTTGAGTGTCTCAAACTTGAAGAGTTCTAGTTTAGGTCGAGTATTCCCTAAGCTTGATCTTAGGTAGTTGTTGGATAGGTCGAGTGTTCCCTAAACACAATTACACCCAAGCAATTGAGTGAGTATTCCTCATTGTTATATCCTCAAGTTAAGGGTGAGAATTCCCCTAAAACTACATTGATTCTTGACATTCGTCTTTCCTAAGTTTCATTCTTAAATTCAACTTGTAACCGGATCCTTTGGGAACAAGTTCCTCAACTTGTTTTCACATCATTTGGCGCGTCAGGTAGGGGGAAAATTTTCTAAAATTTTTCCAAGGGGTCGAACAACTACAATCATGGGAGAAAATCAAGACTTGAGGGTGGCTTTGGAAGCTCTAAACCGATCCATTGCTAGTCAAGAAAGGTTGGCCGAGACTAATGCCAATCTACAAGGGAACCTTGCTGTCTTAATGGCAAGGCTCATGGCCGAGCAAGACAGAAGAGAGCAAGGCGATGATCCTCCACCAAGGAGGGAAGATCGAAGTCTCAAAGTGGATATTGTGGCCTTTGATGGCACACTCGAACCAGAAAAGTACATAGAATGGGAGAAATCCTTGGAGAGGTACTTTGAATACAAAGATGTTCAAGAGGAGGAACAAAAATACAAAATAGCCAAGGTGAAATTGAAGGGCTATGGTGATAGTTGGTTGCAAGGAGAACAAAGGGCACGTACCCTTAAGGGAAAGGCATCCATTTCTACTTGGAGCAAACTGAAAAAACGAATGAGGGATCGTTTCATTCCTCATAATTACAAGCAAAGTCAGTATGTAAAGTGGAGCACTTTACAACAAAATGGTGGTCCTGTTGAAGACTACATCAAGGAGTTTGATAGACTTGCCATAGTGTGTGAAGTCACGGAGAATGAGGAGCTCAAGATGGGGCGGTTCGTAGCTGGGTTGGACCAAAAATTGCAAGAGAAGCTTGAAGGTTACACTAACCTAACTTTTGTTGAAGCTTGCAAACTCGTGGTACAATTTGATTCGAAAAGGAAAAAGAAGAAGGCTGCCTATGTTCATTGCTAATCAAACCATTAGTTGGGAGGACTTCGAGGTGGAAGAAGTGGAGGACGTGAATCCCATTGTAGAATTCGAGGAGGAAGATCAATGTTTTCCTGAAGAAGAGTACAAGCAAGGCCTGGTGGTAAGAAGGGCGTTGCAAGCTCATGTGGAGGAGCCCATAGCACCTCAAAGGCAGCACGTTTTCATGACCAAGTGTAAGGTGAAAGGCGAGGTATGTGATTTAATTATTGATAGTGGTAGTGAGGCAAACACGGTTTCTAAAACTTTGGTGTCTAAACTTGGTCTTACAACTACTAGTCATCCTACACCTTATAAATTAAGTTGGTTGGATTCTAATTCTAGTACTGGAGTTAGGAGGCAAAGCATGGTTAGTTTTTCCATTGGTTCTTATCATGATTCTCAATTGTGTGATGTCGTGTCTATGGATGCTTGTCATATTTTACTGGGTAGACCATGGCAAACTGATCGAAAATCTGTCCATGATGGTTTTCATAATACTTACACTATAACTCACCAAGGAAAACAAAAGAAATTACATCCCTTACCACCCCCACGTTTTTCACAAAATGTTAAACAATCTAAGGAGGTGTCTTTGCTTACTCGTAAAGAGTTCGAGAGGGAGATGGAGGGTGAGAATGAAGTGTATTTGTTATATTCTAAAGAAGTCCATGAAAAATTTGAGAGTCAAAACCCTAAGTTGGATCAATTGATTAAAAACTTTGAAGATGTTTTTCCGGATGAATTACCTAATGGGTTACCACCTTTAAGAGGCATTGAACATCAAATTGATCTTATTCCTGGTGCTCCTTTGCCTAACAAACCGGCCTATAGGTGTAATCCTTTGGAGACTAAGGAGTTGCAAAGACAAATAGAGGAGTTGATGAGTATGGGGTATGTGCGTGAGTCTATGAGTCCTTGTGCCGTGCCTGCTCTTTTGGTTCCAAAAAAAGATGGTACATGGCGTATGTGTATTGATAGTAGGGCTGTTAATAACATTACTATCAAGTACAGGTTTCCAATTCCAAGGCTCGATGACATGCTTGATGAATTGAGTGGTTCAAGCATCTTTTCAAAAGTTGATTTGAGGAGTGGTTACCATCAAATTCGAATGAGAGAAGGGGATAAATGGAAGACCGCTTTCAAGACCAAGCAAGGGTTGTATGAGTGGCTCGTGATGCCATTTGGACTCACCAACGCACCTAGCACTTTTATGAGGTTGATGAATGAAGTTTTGAGGCCGTTTCTTGGCAAGTTCGTGGTTGTTGTGATCCGGCCTCCTAACTCCTTGGTTCAGAATGGCAAATTAATCACCATAGTCCGAAGTTGCATCCATGACATGGTTGGGTTAACTATCCAACCTACTCAAGCCCTATTTAATTTTGTTTATTAAAATTTCAGTTTGGCTTTGTGTTTAGTAGGGTTCGATCCTTGTTAGTATAAATCGAACCCCCCTTTTATTTGCTTAAGTTAAGTAGTTAAGGTTAACAATAAAATCATCATTGAGCCGGCAGCTTTGAAGCCCAAAGCCGGCAGTGTTGAAGTCCAAAAGATGGCAGCTTCAAGATGGCATCCTCAAGGTCCAAAGATGGCAACTTCAAGATGGCATCCTCAGGGTCCAAAGATGGCAACTTCAAGGTGGCAGCCTCAAAGTGCAAAACCGGCAGCCTTGAAATTCCAAAGCTGGCAGCTTTGAAGCTCCAAAACCGGTTGTTTTAAAGAGCAAGGCTGGCAGCCTTAGACAGGTTCAAACCGGCAGCTTTAGGGCAATTAAGAGAGCACTTAAGAGGAGACCAAGCATTCATGAAGGCATTAAAGAAGAGCTTGAAAACCAGATGGGTGCTCCTCCTTTAGTTCTGATTTGTTATCTTCAAGGATAGGATTATCTTTTAGATTACAAATCCACCACTTGTTCTGATTTTATCTCATCTTTAGGATAAGCTTTGTAATCTTAATTTGCACCTCTAATTCTAATCTTTAGGATAGGATTAGATTTCCTAATTATCTTTAGCTTATCCTTGGATGTAATTATAAATAGTGGCTTTGAACTTCAATGAAAAATCAGAACTTGGAATCAAAAACAAACACTTGAATTTGTCTTGGTTTTTCTTAAGAAATTCGAAACAATTATCCTTTGCTTGTCTAATTATTGGCTCAATTAGGCTGTGATCTTAGAAACCCAATTTGTAGAATTTGGTGGTGAATTCTGTATCCAAGTTCAACAAATTATAGCCCAAGTTTTCAAAGTTGGTGGTGATATTCTGTATCCATCTTTGAGCTTGACCTATCCTTTCCTTTAGTGGCTAGTCCCTTGTAATCTTCTTATGCTGCAACAAGGTTACAACATTTGGTGGCCCATGCAGGTCTAGCCACCTCTCTCCTCCACAAAAACAACCCCTTTCTTTCCCCTTACCCCACGTCAAAAAAAAAAAAAAAAATATAAAATGTCGAACCCTCCTCCCAATTGGCAAGAATATATTCAGAAAAGTGAAGAAGAGAAAGAGAGCTTAAGGGCTCAAATGACTACTATGCAAGCCGAAATGGCGGATCAAATGAGAAGACTCATTAGGCAAAGAGAGGGTTCACCTCCTCAAAGTGAACAAAGCAGTGACATAGAACTTGAAGATGAAACTTCAAGATCAAGACCAAACAATGATATCAAAGTTGATATTCCAGAATATGATGGCAAGATTGATGCCGATGAGTTCATCGAATGGTTGAACACAGTGGAAAGAGTGTTCGATTATAAGAATACTCCGGAAGACAAGAAAGTGAAAATTGTTGCCTTAAAACTCAGAAAATATGCGTCCACTTGGTGGTCGAATGTAAGTGCAAAAAGGCAAAGACAAGGCAAAGAAAAGGTCAGAACTTGGCCTAAAATGAAGAAATTGATGAAAAGTAAGTTCTTACCTACTTACTACATACAAGAGAATTTTCAGAAGTTCCACAAGTTGAGGCAAGGAGTTAAATCAGTGGAAGAATATGCTCGAGAATTTGAAGGTCTAACCATGAAATGTGATGTAGAAGAAGATGAACCCCAAACTTTGGTTCGTTTTCTTGGAGGGTTGGATCCCAGAATTGCAAATGTTGTTGAGTTACACCCTTACTCAACTTTGGAAGAGTTAGTCATTCTAGCTCATAAGGTTGAGGCCCAACAAAAGGCCAAAGGAAAAGAGACCTCACGTCCCTTTTCCAAAACAGCCCCATCCCCATTTAATCGCCCATTCCAAACCCCACTCAAAACAACCTCCCCTAATCCTCCTAAACCACAAAATCAGCCCCCTAACCCTTCTAAACCACAAAATTCAGCCCAACCTAGAAAGTGTTTTCGATGTCATGGCTTTGGTCATATTTCAACCGAGTGCCCAAATAAGAGAGTAATCTCTTTGGTTGAGTATGAACGAGAGGAGCCAGAAGATGATCATGATGATGCTGATCTTGGAGAATTGGATCAGGAGCATGATGAAGTGTTCCTAGGACCCGATGAAGGAGAGTGTCTAGTTGTAAGGCGTGCCCTTAGCAACTTGGTTGGTAAAGAAGAGAACTTACAACGAGAGGCAATCTTTCACTCCCGTTGTACCATCAGAAGTAAGGTATGTACTTTAATTATTGATGGTGGTAGTTGTACAAATGTGGCATCTCAAAACATGGTGGACAAATTGGGACTTACAACAACTCCTCATAAAAATCCTTATGTTATTCAATGGCTTAATCAAGGAAAAGGAATACAAGTAGATAAACAAATTCTGATTTCTTTTAGCATTGGAAATAATTATCAAGAAGAGTTGTATTGTGATGTAATTCCCATGGATGCGTGTCACTTGTTGCTTGGACGACCTTGGTTATTTGATAGGAGAGTTATACATGATGGATATAAAAATACATACTCATTTGTTAAAAATGGAAAGAAAATTGTGTTAACTCCCTTACCACCACCCAAAATCGCCCCAAAACAGAGAAATGACCCATTACCAACTACCCTCACTACCCTCATCAAGTCTGAATATCATGAGTTTAAAACCCATAAAGGACTCATTTTAAGTGGACTTGGAGACAGCCCTTCTCCTCCAAAAGAACCATCCCATCCCCTACTTAATTCCCTCCTCCAAGAATTCTCATATGTTTTTCCCTCTGAAATGCCCAATGCCCTACCTCCCAAATGTGACATCCAACACAAAATTGACTTGATTCCCGGTTCTACATTGCCTAATAAACCTGCCTATAGGACTAATCCTAAGGAGACCGAAGAGATAAGAAGGCAAGTTGATGAGTTGTTGTCCAAGGGTTTGATTCGAGAGTCCTTGAGCCCATGTGCATGCCCTACGTTACTCGTCCCAAAGAAGAATGGTGAATGGCGAATGTGTGTGGACAGTAGGCCAATTAACAAAATCACTATCAAATATCGATTTCCAATTCCAAGATTGAATGGTTTGTTAGATGATTTACATGGTGCTAAAGTATTTTCGAAAATTGATCTCAAAAGTGGTTATCATCAAATTCGAATTTTCGAAGGAGATGAGTGGAAAACAGCTTTCAAAACTAAGGATGGATTGTTTGAATGGCTTGTCATGCCATTTGGTTTAACAAACGCACCCTCCACTTTCATGCGTTTGATGAACCAAGTGTTGAAACCGTTCATTGGTCGTTTTGTAGTTGTTTATTTTGATGATATTTTAGTTTATAGTAGAGATGATGATGAGCATGTATCACATCTTAGAGAAGTATTTTCTGTTTTAGCTAGAGAACAATTGTATGGTAATATAGATAAGTGTGATTTCTTTTCTAGTTTTGTAACTTTTTTAGGATTTAAAGTGTCATGTAATGGTATTGAAGTCGATGATGACAAAGTGAAGGCAATCAATGAGTGGCCCACGCCACAATCAGTCCAACAAGTCAGAAGCTTCCACGGTTTAGCCTCTTTTTATAGGAGGTTCGTGCGAAATTTCAGTACTCTCATGGCTCCAATCACCGAACTCACAAAGCTCTCCAAGTTTGAATGGAATCCAAATGCTCAAAAGGCATTTGAAGAGGTTAAAAGATTGCTTACTACTGCACCAATTCTTGTTTTACCTAACTTTGATGATGTGTTTGAGATTGAATGTGATGCTAGTGGCGTTGGAATAGGAGCTGTCCTATCTCAAAATAGGCGTCCCATTGCCTATTTTAGTAAAAAGCTCAATGATGCTCAAAGGTGTTATTCAACTTATGACAAGGAATTCTTGGCTCTTGTTCGTGCCTTAGATCATTGGAGACATTACTTGTTGCCTAAAGAGTTCATTCTCCATTCAGATCATGAAGCACTCAAGTTCTTGCAAAGCCAACAAAAGCTCCATGCTCGCCATGCCAAATGGGTTGAATTCCTTCAATCATTTCACTTCGTCATCAAACATAAGAAAGGAGAAATGAATAAAGGTGCCGATGCTTTATCAAGGAGATATGTGTTGCTTAATTCTTTGAGCACACGTGTGATGGGTATTGAAGGAAACAATGCTATGATGAAGATTCTGATTTTGGAGAGATCTTTCTAAAGTGTAAAAGCCATCCCCATAAAGACTTTTACATTTTGGATGGTTTTCTTTTCAAAGGAAATAGCATTTGTGTTCCCAAATCCAGTTTGAGAGAGAGCTTAATTAAGGAGTTGCATGAAGGAGGAATGGCTGGTCATTTTGGAATAGAGAAGACCTACACTCTTGTTTCTGAATATTTCTTTTGGCCACGGTTGAAAAGAGATGTGGAATTCATTGTAAAAAGGTGCGTAAAGTGTCAAAAAGCTAAGAGCCATCAATTGCCTCAAGGGTATCTTTTGCCCTTGCCAATACCGCAAGCTCCTTGGGAAGACGTTAGTCTTGACTTCGTGGTGGGACTTCCCCTCACTAAAAACAGAAAAGACTCGATCATGGTGGTTGTTGATCGGTTTTCAAAAATGGCTCACTTCATCCCATGCCATACAACTCATGATGCTAGACGTGTGGCTGATCTCTATTTCAAAGAAGTTGTTCGTTTACATGGAATTCCCAAATCAATGGTTAGTGATCGAGACACTAAGTTTCTAAGTCATTTTTGGCTTACTTTATGGCGCAAGATGGGAACCAAGCTCAAATTCAGTACTTCAAGCCATCCTCAAACAGATGGTCAAACCGAAGTCACCAATAGGACTTTAGGGTCCTTGCTACGATCCCTTGCAACAAAGCGTCCTAGCCAATGGGAAGAAATGCTACCTCATGCTGAATTTGCTTACAACCGAGTTGCTAGTCGTACCACAAGCTTAAGCCCATTTGAAGTTGTTTATGGGCTCAATCCGTGTACTCCAATTGATTTGGCTCCATTTCCAACTCCAACCAAATATAGTCATGAAGCTAGTGAACGAGTCAAAGAGATCCAATCCATTCATGAGAAAGTTCGTGGGCAGATTGAACGAGCTAATGCAAAGATGAAGGAGTATTATGACAAGAAAAGAAGTTCGGTGCACTTCAACAAAGGAGATCTCGTATGGGTTCATTTGAGAAAAGAACGTTTTCCAACTAAGAGGCGTTCTAAAATCAGTCCAAGAAGTGATGGTCCATTTGAAGTCTTGGAAAAATTGAACGACAATGCTTATAAGGTCGAATTACCCGGGGATTATGGAGTTTCTTCTACCTTCAATGTGCAAGACTTGTCCCCCTATTTTGATGAATTTGAAGAATTGCCTAGTTTGAGGTCAAACTCTTCAAAAGACGGGGAGAATGTTGTGATCCGGCCTCCTAACTCCTTGGTTCAGAATGGCAAATTAATCACCATAGTCCGAAGTTGCATCCATGACATGGTTGGGTTAACTATCCAACCTACTCAAGCCCTATTTAATTTTGTTTATTAAAATTTCAGTTTGGCTTTGTGTTTAGTAGGGTTCGATCCTTGTTAGTATAAATCGAACCCCCCTTTTATTTACTTAAGTTAAGTAGTTAAGGTTAACAATAAAATCATCATGGAGCCGGCAGCTTTGAAGCCCAAAGCCGGCAGTGTTGAAGTCCAAAAGATGGCAGCTTCAAGATGGCATCCTCAAGGTCCAAAGATGGCAACTTCAAGATGGCATCCTCAGGGTCCAAAGATGGCAACTTCAAGGTGGCAGCCTCAAAGTGCAAAACCGGCAGCCTTGAAATTCCAAAGCTGGCAGCTTTGAAGCTCCAAAACCGGTTGTTTTAAAGAGCAAGGCTGGCAGCCTTAGACAGGTTCAAACCGGCAGCTTTAGGGCAATTAAGAGAGCACTTAAGAGGAGACCAAGCATTCATGAAGGCATTAAAGAAGAGCTTGAAAACCAGATGGGTGCTCCTCCTTTAGTTCTGATTTGTTATCTTCAAGGATAGGATTATCTTTTAGATTACAAATCCACCACTTGTTCTGATTTTATCTCATCTTTAGGATAAGCTTTGTAATCTTAATTTGCACCTCTAATTCTAATCTTTAGGATAGGATTAGATTTCCTAATTATCTTTAGCTTATCCTTGGATGTAATTATAAATAGTGGCTTTGAACTTCAATGAAAAATCAGAACTTGGAATCAAAAACAAACACTTGAATTTGTCTTGGTTTTTCTTAAGAAATCCGAAACAATTATCCTTTGCTTGTCTAATTATTGGCTCAATTAGGCTGTGATCTTAGGAACCCAATTTGTAGAATTTGGTGGTGAATTCTGTATCCAAGTTCAACAAATTATAGCCCAAGTTTTCAAAGTTGGTGGTGATATTCTGTATCCATCTTTGAGCTTGACCTATCCTTTCCTTTAGTGGCTAGTCCCTTGTAATCTTCTTGTGCTGCAACAAGGTTACAACAGTGGTGGTGTACCTTGATGATATTTTAATTTATAGCAAAAAAGAAGATGAACATTTGTTACATTTGTATGAAGTTTTCAATGTATTAAGGAAACAAAAATTGTATGGAAAACTCGAAAAATGTAATTTTATGCTATATGAGGTCACTTTTCTTGGTTACATAATTTCAGGTGATGGAGTGAAAGTTGATCCCAGCAAGATTGAGGCTATTCAATCATGGCCTAGTCCAAAAATACTCACGGAGGTCCGGTCCTTCCATGGATTAGCTTCCTTCTATAGGAGGTTCATTCGAAACTTTAGTACCCTCATGGCTCCCATAACTGAGTGTACTAAGAAGGGTTCATTTGAATGGACTCCTCAAGCTCAAAAGGCATTCGAAGAGGTCAAGGAGAAGATGTGCAACACTCCAATCCTAGCACTTCCAGATTTCTCAAAGCCATTTGAAGTAGAGTGTGATGCAAGTGGAAAAGGAGTTGGGGCCGTGTTGATCCAAGAAGGGCGTCCAATTGCCTACTTTAGTGAGAAGTTGAGCCAAGGCAAGTTGAACTATTCCACTTATGACAAAGAGTTCTATGCCATGGTGAGGGCTCTAGATCATTGGTCCCATTATTTGAGACCACAACCATTCATCTTGCATTCTGACCATGAGTCCTTGAGGTTCATTCATGGGCAAAAGAAGCTGAATTCAAGACATGCTAAGTGGGTGGAATTCTTGCAAACATTTAATTTTTCATCAAAGTATAAAAGTGGAAAAGCAAATGTTGTTGCGGTGCCTTATCTAGAAGGCATACTTTACTTGGGGTCGTGGAAGCTAAAGTTCTTTGGTTTGAGTTGATCAAGGAGTACTACAAGGAAGATGGTGAACTCAAAACCATCTTGGAGAAATGCGTGAATGGCGTTCATGATTTATTTTCCTTACAAAACGGCTTTCTTTTTAAGGGAAATAGGTTATGTATTCCTAAATGTCCAGTTCAAAGCTTGCTAATTCACGAGGCACATGGAGGAGGGCTCGCTGGTCATGTTGGAGTTCAAAAAACAATGGAGCTTCTTCAAGCTCATTTTTATTGGCCTAACATGTTATCTACTGTTCACCATGTTGTAGGGCGTTGTTCTACTTGTCAAAGGTCTAAAATGGTGTTTCAAAAGGGCCTTTACAAACCATTGCCAATTCCAGAAAGGCCTTGGGAAGACTTAAGCATGGACTTTATTGTGGCTTTACCTAGAACTCAAAGGGGTAAGGACTCAATAATGGTGGTGGTCGATCGTTTCTCGAAGATGGCTCATTTTGTTCCTTGTCACAAAACTGAAGATGCAATGAAGGTGGCCAAGTTGTACTTTGATGGGATTGTTCGATTCCATGGAATTCCAAGAACTATTGTTTCTGATCGAGACACAAAATTTCTAAGTCATTTTTGGAAATCCTTGTGGCGCTTGATGGGGACTAAGTTATTATTTTCTACTTCACATCATCCTCAAACTGATGGCCAAACCGAGGTGGTGAATAGAGTGCTTGCTTCGTTACTTAGGTCCTTGGTAAGTAAGAGTACCAAAGATTGGGATGTCAAGTTAGCTCATGCCGAGTTTGCTTACAATCGAACTCCTAGTGTCACTACAAAGTATTCTCCTTTTGAAGTGGTATATGGTTCGAATCCCTATGTTCCAATTGACCTCATTGCTCTACCACAAGACAAATTCGTACATGGAGGTGCCAAGGAGCAAGCCGAGTTCAAGATCAAAGTCCATAAAGAGGTAAGAAAAAACATTGAGAAGGCAAATGAAGTTTACAAGAAGCAAGCCAACAAGAGGGTCAAGAACGTAAGAACATTCGAGGTTGGGGACTTGGTATGGATTTATATGAGGAAAGAGAGGTTTCCTAACCAAAGAAAGAACAAGCTCATGCCAAGAGCCGAGGGTCCATTTGAGGTGGTTGAAAAGGTCAATGACAATGCATACAAGGTCGACTTGGGTGGTAAATATGGAGTCTCAAGCACTTTCAATGTTGGGGACCTAGCACCATACTATGATGATGAAAAATTGAGGGCAATTCCTTTTGAGGAAGGGGAGGATGACCCAAATGGTCAAGAGGTTGATAGTTCAAATGATCAAGTCCTAAAGTCAAGTGCAAAGGAATTAATCTTGTCCAAATCTTGTTCTGATTTTGGTCCGTTAGGGTTTGGCTTACATGGTCCGTGTACATCTCCTAATGGGTGCTCGTTGCTAAGTGTAGTTAGCTACCTAAATGAAGAGTAATGGACGTGCATGATGCATGGGGAGGCACGGCTACAAGTGAGCAATTTGCCATCAATTGTTGGAGTTTAATTGGGGCTTAACTTGGGGCGTGTTTTGAGGGGACTTTAAGCTGGTTTTTAATCCTATTTAAGAGGTGTTATTAGGTGTTTAGTGTGGGGTTTCTACTGAATAAAGGCTGGTTGAATGGGGAATTAAAACTGGCGGTTTCAAGGGCGTGATTCAAGGGCTGTTTGAAGAGCATTTGGGCAGCTTGAAGATGACGGTTTTGGGAGTTAATTCTCTCCTTATTTTAAGCCTAGGTTTTAATTTTCAGTTTATGATGATTAGTCCGTTTATGTAGTTTTTTTTATTTCTGATTTGTTTTAAGTTATTATTGGCATATGTAAAGGCATTATTGATTGTACTCAAGCTATATATATAGCTTGTATTTGATGAATGAAAGGCGATCCAGAAATTTGCCTAAAACCATATTCACTTGTTGTGTGAGTTCTAACTTTGCTAGAGGGTTAGCTAAGTTGTCCATCCAAGGTTGAGTGTCTCAAACTTGAAGAGTTCTAGTTTAGGTCGAGTATTCCCTAAGCTTGATCTTAGGTAGTTGTTGGATAGGTCGAGTGTTCCCTAAACACAATTACACCCAAGCAATTGAGTGAGTATTCCTCATTGTTATATCCTCAAGTTAAGGGTGAGAATTCCCCTAAAACTACATTGATTCTTGACATTCGTCTTTCCTAAGTTTCATTCTTAAATTCAACTTGTAACCGGATCCTTTGGGAACAAGTTCCTCAACTTGTTTTCACATCACAGGAGCATGGTTCCAGAGAACCCTCGCGAGTCGCGAGTATAGGTCGCGAGTCGCGACCCAGGCCCTGTTCTGGCTACGAGTTTCAGCTGCTTGTTTTTGCTTAATGGGTATTTTTGCTTTTGCTTGCAATTTGAGTAATAGCCTTGATTAGTCATCTACTAGCCTAGCTAGATGTCATACTACCTTTGGAAGTCATGATGAAAGGCTTGGAGTGTCAAGAAGGCTAAGAGAAGCTCATTGGTCTATTTTGGTGCAAGTGGGTGCAAGTGGCTCAAGTTGCTTAAGGAGGCTGATTTTGGCTTGATATTTTCATTACTTTAGTCTTTGTTTATTGCTTGAGCATATCCTTATGTAGTATTATACTTGATACGTATAATAGTTTGTACGTATTCGGTTGCGTATTGTACGAATATACGTATAATTATACGTATAATTGTACATTTCTTTCTTTAAGTAGACTTTGATGTATCATTTGTAAACTACTTTGATTTTTATAAAAACTTGAACTTTGTTCATCCTTGAGGCTAAAGTAACTTAGCTTTCTTTGAATTGATTTCTTGGGAGTTTTAACTACAAGTTTTCTAAATCGATTAGTGAGCTTTGAGAGTGATTCTCCTAGTGATTTAATCAACCTAAATTGAGTGTAAGAGTGATTCTTTCTACTGAATTTAGTAGGAAATATTTTCTTAAGAGTGATTCTTTTGAGCTATTTCATTATCTTCTCAACTCTAATTACTTGCTTGATTGATTTCAAGACTAATTATAGTTCAGGGAGAGAAGAGAGTTAGCAACATACAATGCACAACTATATGTTTAAAATTGAAGACCTCATTTTACATGGTTCCATGGCCCGACTCAAGCCAATTGCAGATAGGAGTGTTTTGTCCCAAAAAAAATCCAGTCAGGAGCCCACACTGATGTAGGATGGGGGACTCAAAAACAAAAAAAAGTTACACAAAATTCGTCTAACCATACTCAAGCCCAACAAACACCATGAATATGAACTTAAAACAAAGGATATGAACTTGAAGATCAAAGCTAAACAATAATCAACAAGAACTAGACTAAATCCAATCATAAACACTAAGAAACAAAAGGATTTAGACTTACCAATCACCAAGTCAAGCAAGATTCCAAACCACCAAGGAGTAAGAGTTCACAAAGGGCCTCAGGAGAGATATTTCTCAGATTTTGATTAAGCAAAAAAGGATTACAATGCTTTGAAAGGAGCTATTTATATATAATTTACCCTAAAAGGAAGTGGATTAATCTAAGCCCTTGATTAGTGGAAATCTAAGGCCAAGATTAGCTACTCATTAAACCCATAAGCACAAAAGTGAGAGCTGAACCGTGCATTAAATCGTGCAGTAACAAAAAGCTATTCTAAAGTTTGCACGGTCGTGCAGTGTAAAGCTGCACGATCGTGGCGAAAAGTTACGTGGCCACACGATCGTGCAGCTTACACCTGCACGGTCGTGCATGACCAACACCTGCTACTTTGCATGATCGTGCACTATATGCCTGCACGGCTGTGCAGTTCCCATTCCCAGCTTCTGAGCCTTGCACGATCGTGCAACTTACACCTGCACGGTCGTGCAAGGCTTCTACCTGCTTCTGAAGTGTGCACGAGGCACTTGCACGGTCGTGCTTAGGCACAACATGGTCGTGCAAGGCCATATTTGCCTCCTTTGCTTGTGTTCCTAGCTCCAATACACTTGCTAACTTAACTAAGGCAATAAAACAGCTTGTACTAGTTCAATGTAAAAATCAGAATTGAATTTATGAAAAAGAAGCTTGAACTTTGTTCATCTTTGTGAGCTAACGTAACTTAGCTTATTTTGATCTGAATTCTTGGGAGTTTCGACTACAAGTTTTCTAAACCGATTAATAAACTTTAAGAGTGATTCTTCTAGTGAGTTAATCAACCTAGATTGAGATTAAGAGTGATTCTTCTTCTTAGTTTAGTAGGAAATTTCTCTTAAGAGTGATTCTTTTGAGCTATTTCATTATCTTCTCAACTCTACTTATTTGCTTGATTGATTTCAAGACTAATTATGGTGCAAAAGAATTCCGTTCAAACCTTAGTCTTGATTCACTAATGCCAACTTCAAAATAAGCTAAGCAAGAATTAAGCTCAAGAGAATCATCATGCACCACACTAGAAATTTCCAATTCATCATTAACCCAAGAAGTCTCATCACCATCACCATGATCAACAATAGTAAAATCATTACCATGCATATCATCCATGTTCATCACTTCATCCAATTCACGCTCAATAAATTGATCATCACAATCCTTTACAACATGAATATCAAAAACCTCATCACAAGGGAAGAAGAGAGAAGTGGATTCTTTTACCTCGCTTTGAAGATCACCATGAACCATTGGCAATGAACCCTCATCTTGTGCTTTGGACACCTCTTCATTACAAATGGGAGTCTCATGCTTGACCAAGACCTCTTCCACGTCGTTCGGAGGCAAAGGGTTTAGGACAATCTTCACCCGATTCCATTTGAAAGAATATGTGTTCTCACAAGAATCATGGATGACATTTCTTCTCATCAACCAAGGTTGTCCAAAAACAATATGACAACTATCCATTTGACTCACCATACAAGTAAGCTCATCAAAATAAGACTTCCCAATAGAAAAAGGAAAGGTCACTTGTTTAGGAAAACCCAAGGCATGTAGTTCAAGTTTATCAACCATGTATTGGGATACCAAGTTCTCTCTAGCATTTGAGTCAACCTTAAAATTACAAACCCTACCAAAACCGTACATCTAGATTGAAACTCTTGAGGTCTAAACTCCTTAGCCAATTTTTGTTTTGTCTCAACCATTTGGTCAATTGAGTTGATCATTTGTTTGCACACATCCTTCATATACTCAATCTCCCTCATTGAAAAATTGTTGCTAGACAAATCCATTTTCAAAAGATGACAATAGGCTAGAAATTTGTGGTGCTAGGTAAAGAAGGAAAGCTTATTTGTGGTGTTAAAAGATTTATTTCAATATCCTTTGATGATAGGATAAAGAAATATGAGGTTTGAAGAAGAAAAACTCACTTAGGCATTTTATCAAACACCTAGAGTGCAATCAATAATCACAACTTCAAACATAAATTTTGTTTGCACGGTCGTGCAGTGTAAAGCTACTCATTAAACTTATAAGCACAAAAGTGAGAACTGAACCGTGCATTAAATCGTGCAGCAACAAAAACCTATTCAGAAGTTTGCACGGTTGTGCAGTGTAAAGCTGCACGATCGTGGCGAAACGTTACGTGGCCACACGATCGTGCAGCTTACACCTGCACGGTCGTGCATGACCAACACCTGCTACTTTGCACGATCGTGCACTATATGCCTGCACGGTCGTGCAGTTCCCATTCCCAGCTTCTGACCCTTGCACGATCGTGCAACTTACACCTGCACGGTCGTGCAAGGCTTCTACCTGCTTCTGAAGTGTGCACGAGGCACTTACACGATCGTGCTTAGGCACAACATGGTCGTGCAAGGCAATATTTGCCTCCTTTGCTTATGTTCCTAGCTCCAATACACTTGCTAACTTAACTAAGGAAATAAAACAAGAGTTTAGCCTACTTATTACAACCCGAAAAACACGAAAATAAGACAAAACGAGAGTGCAAAACTATCCAAGTAAAAAGTGAACAAAATTGAAGTCGTTGACCGTTGAAGTCGCTCGTGGGACCATCCCGTTCTGCATCACACATCATTGGGACATTGTGCCTTTTACCCTTGGCATATTTAATCTTGGTTTTAAAACCGTCACCCCTTTGCACCTCATCATCACGTTGACGAGTGGGGGGCAAATCAACATCTCGTTTTTTTCGAAGATTTTCATCCTGGGACCCCGGAGGCCCGGTACAGGACCATATTCGGGAAAAACTGGCAGCGTGTCGTATGTGCATTTCGGTCCTGCATATGGGTTCGGGAACTGGTTTCCCCTTTCCCAGGTGCATTTTGTGACCCAAAAACCCCTCGAGAATATTTTCGACAATTTTCATCCCGTGACCCCGGAGGTACGCTGTCTTCAGGAATAACTGGCAGCCGGACGTATGCGCATTTCGGGCCTCCAAAACGACCGGGAACCCGTTTCCCCTTTCCCAGGTGCATTTTGCGTCCCAAGGAACCCCCGAGAATATTTTCGACCATTTTCATCCCGGGACCCCGGAGGCCCGCTACATACCCGACTTCAGGAATAACATGCAGTGGGTCGTATGCGCGTTTCGGGCCTCCAAAAAAGGGTCGGGAACTGGTTTCTCCTTTCATAGGTGCATTTTGTGACCCAAGGAACCCCAGAGAATTTTTTGACCATTTTCATCCCCGGTCCCCGGAGGCCCGCTACAGGCCCGTCTTCGAGAGTATCCGTCAGCAGCTTGTATGTGCGTTTCGGGCCTCCAAAACGGATCGGGAACTGGTTTCCTGTTGTAACCTTGTTGTAGCACAAGAAGATTACAAGGGACTAGCCACTAAAGTAAAGGATAGATCAAGTTTCAAAGATGGATACAGAAATAACACCACCAACTTCGAGGACTTGGGCTTTAATTCGTGAACTTGGATACAGATTTCACCACCAAATTCAACAAATTAGATTCCTAAGATCACAGCCTAATTGAGCCACAAATTAGACAAGCAAAGGATAATTGTTTCGGATTTCTTGAGGAAAAACCAAGACAAATTTAAGTGTTTGTTTTTGATTCAAAAGTTCTGATTTTTTCATTGATATGCAAGCCACTATTTATAAGTACAATTAGGATAAGCTAGGGTAATTAGAAAGTCTAATCCTTATCCTAAGAAATCAGAAATGGTGGTTGCAATTGAAGATAATAAAATCTGAATTTGAGGAGCTTGGGCAGCCGGCTTTTAAGCTCCATTTTAATGCCTTCTTAATTGCTTTGTCTCTCTTTTAATTGCTCTTTTAATCCTCTTGCTTGGCAGCTGAATTCTGGAAGCTTCTTGTAGCTTGATTGTATTGATGACTTCTTGTATTCCCCTAGAGGCTGCCGGCTTTAAAACTTCGAAGGGGGCTGCCGGTTTTGCACTTGAGGCTGCCACCTTACCATCTTTGGATGCCATCTTGAAGCTGCCATCTTTGGATCTTGAGGATGCCATCTTGAAGCTGCCATCTTTGGATCTTGAGGATGCCATCTTGGAGCTGCCATCTTTGGACTTCCAATACTGCCGGCTTTGGGCTTCAAGGCTGCCGGTTTTTGGGGCTTCAAGGCTGCCAGCTTTGCTTCTCTGATCTCCTTGCAAACCGCCGGTTTCTCATTGCTTCCAATGACACATTGCTTTGTTTATTGCTAGCCTTAATTAACTAACTACTTGACTGAATTTAAAATAACTCAAACAAATTAAAAGGGGTTCGATTTATACTAACAAGGATCGAACCCTACTAAACACAAAGTTAAACTGAAAATTTAATAAACAAAATTAAATAGGACTTGAGTAGGTTGGATAATCAATCCAACCAAGTCATGGATGCAAGTTCGAACCATGGTGACTATTTTACCATTCTGAACCAAGGAGTTAGGAGGCCGGATCACAACATCCTCCCCGGCTTTTGAAGAGTTTGACCTCAAACTTGGCAATTCTTCAAATTCATCAAAGTAGGGGGACAAGTCTTGAACATTGAAGGTAGAAGAAACTCCATAGTCCCCGGGCAATTCGACCTTATAGGCATTGTCATTCACTTTCTCCTTGATTTCGAATGGACCATCACTCCTTGGACTGATTTTAGAACGCCTCTTAGTTGGAAAACGTTCCTTCCTTAAATGAACCCACACAAGGTCACCTTCCTTGAAATGCACCGAGCTTCTTTTTTTGTCATAGTACTCCTTCATCTTTGCATTAGCTCGTTCAATCTGCCCACGAACTTTCTCATGAATGGATTGGATCTCTTTGACTCGTTCACTAGCTTCATGACTATATTTGGTTGGAGTTGGAAATGGAGCCAAATCAATTGGAGTACATGGATTGAACCCATAAACAACTTCAAATG
This sequence comes from Salicornia ramosissima, assembly GCA_951394345.1. NCBI lineage: Eukaryota > Viridiplantae > Streptophyta > Magnoliopsida > Caryophyllales > Amaranthaceae > Salicornia > Salicornia ramosissima. The sequence continues at coordinate 30,606,582 of OX596236.1, read as the reverse complement.
GGCTCAAGCTTGTGGTACGGCTAGGAACTCGGTTGTAAGCAAATTCAGCATGAGGTAGCATTTCTTCCCATTGGCTAGGACGCTTTGTTGCAAGGGCTCGTAGCAAGGACCCTAAAGTCCTATTGGTGACTTCGGTCTGACCATCGGTTTGAGGATGGCTTGAAGTACTGAATTTGAGCTTTGTTCCCATCTTGCGCCATAAGGTAAGCCAAAAATGACTTAGGAACTTGGCGTCTCGATCACTAACCATTGATTTGGGAATCCCATGTAAGCGAACAACCTCTTTGAAGTAAAGATCAGCCACACGGCTAGCATCATGGGTTGTATGACAAGAGATGAAGTGAGCCATTTTTGAGAATCGATCAACAACCACCATGATCGAGTCCTTTCTGTTTTTGGTGATGGGAAGTCCTACCACGAAATCAAGACTTACATCTTCCCAAGGAGCTTGCGGTATGGGTAAGGGCATGAGATACCCTTGAGGCAATTGATGGCTCTTAGCTTGTTGACACTTCACGCACCTCTTAACAACAAAGTCTACATCTCGTTTCAACCGAGGCCAAAAGAAGTATTCAGAAATGAGAGTGTAGGTCTTCTCAATTCCAAAGTGACCAGCCATTCCTCCTTCATGGAATTCTTTAATTAAGCTTTCTCTCAAGCTAGATTTAGGAACACAAATGCTATTCCCTTTGAAAAGAAAGCCATCCAAAATGTAAAAGTCTTTATGGGGATGGCTTTTACACTTTAGAAAGATTTCTCCAAAATCAGAGTCATCATCATAGCATTGCTTCATTTCTTCTACACCTATCACACGTGTTTTCAAAGAATTAAGCAACACATATCTCCTGGACAAAGCATCGGCACCTTTGTTCATTTCTCCTTTCTTATGCTTGATGACGAAGTGAAAAGATTGAAGGAATTCAACCCATTTGGCATGGCGAGCATGGAGCTTTTGTTGGCTTTGCAAGAACTTGAGTGCTTCATGATCTGAATGTAGAATGAATTCTTTAGGCAATAGGTAATGCCTCCAATGGTCTAAAGCACGAACAAGAGCCAAAAATTCTTTGTCATAGGTGGAATATCTCCTTTGAACATCATTGAGCTTTTCACTGAAATAGGCTATGGGCCGCCGGTTTTGAGATAGGACAGCTCCTATTCCAACACCACTAGCATCACATTCAATTTCAAATACATCATCAAAGTTAGGTAATACAAGAATAGGTGCAGTAGTAAGCATCTTCTTAACCTCTTCAAATGCCTTTTGAGCATTTGGATTCCATTCAAATTTTGAAAGCTTTGTGAGTTCGGTGATTGGAGCCATGAGAGTACTGAAATTTCTCACGAATCGCCTATAGAAAGAGGCTAACCCATGAAAACTTCGCACTTGTTGAACTGATTGTGGCGTGGGCCACTCATTGATCGCTTTTACTTTGTCTTCATCAACTTCAATACCATTACATGACACTTTAAATCCTAGAAAAGTTACAAAACTAGAAAAGAAATCACACTTATCTAGATTACCATACAATTGTTCTCTTGCTAAAACAGAAAAGACTTCTCTAAGATGTGATACATGCTCATCATCATCTCGACTATAAATTAAAATATCATCAAAATAAACTACTACAAAGTGACCAATAAAAGGTTTCAGAACTTGATTCATCAAACGCATGAAGGTAGAAGGTGCGTTTGTTAAACCAAATGGCATGACAAGCCACTCGAACAATCCATCCTTGGTTTTGAAAGCTGTTTTCCATTCATCTCCTTCGAAAATTCGAATTTGATGATAGCCACTTTTAAGATCAATTTTCGAAAATACTTTAGCACCATGTAAATCATCTAACAAATCATTCAATCTTGGAATTGGAAATCGATATTTGATAGTGATTTTGTTAATAGGCCTACTGTCCACACACATACGCCATTCACCATTTTTCTTTGGAACAAGTAAAGTAGGGCATGCACACGGGCTCAAGGACTCTCGAATCAATCCCTTAGATAACAACTCGTCAACCTGCCGCCTTATCTCCTCGGTCTCCTTAGGGTTGGTTCTATAGGCAGGTTTATTTGGCAAGGTAGAACCGGGAATCAAGTCAATTTTGTGTTGGATGTCCCTTTTGGGAGGTAATGCACACGGCATTTCAGAGGGGAAAACATTAGGGAATTCTTGAAAGAGGGAACTAAGTAAGGGATGGAGAGGTTCTTTGGGAGGTGAGGGGCTGTCTTCAAGTCCACTTAAAATGAGCCCTTTATGGGGTTGGAACTCATGATATTCAGACTTGATGAGGGTAGTAAGAGTAGTGGGTAAGGGAGTATTGTTCTGTTGTGCGGCAGTTTTGGGTGGTGGTTGTGCGGCAGTTTTGGGTGGGGGTAAGGGAGTTAATACAATTTTCTTGCCATTTTTAATAAAGGAATAAGTGTTTTTATATCCATCATGATTAACTCGCCTATCAAACATCCAAGGTCTTCCAAGCAACAAATGACACGCATCCATGGGGATTACATCACAATACAACTCTTCTTGATAATTGTTACCAATGCTAAATGAAATCAGAATTTGTTTATCCACTTTAATTCCTTTCCCTTGATTAAGCCATTGGATTATATAAGGATTTTTGTGAGGAGTTGTTTTTAGTCCCAATTTATCCACCATATTCTGAGATGCCACATTTGTACAACTACCACCATCAATAATTAAAGTACATACCTTGTTTTTGATGGTACAACGGGAGTGAAATATTGCCTCTCGTTGCAAGTTCTCTTCCTTGCCGACCAAACTGCTTAGGGCACGTCTAACAACTAGACATTCACCTTCATCGGGTCCTAGGAACACTTCATCTTGCTCCTGATCCGATTCTCCAATATCATTGTCATCATGATCCTCTTCTGGTTCTTCTCTTTCACATTCAATCAAAGAGATTACTCTCTTATTTGGACACTCGGTTGCAATATGGCCAAAGCCATGACAACGAAAACATTTCCGGAGTTGGGCAGAATTTTGGGGTTTAGAAGGATTAGAGGGCTGATTTTGTGGTTTGGGGGGATTAGAGGGGGTTACTTTGAGGGGTGTTTGGTATGGACGGTTGAATGGGGAAGGGGCTGTTTTGGAAAAGGGACGTGAGGTCTCTTTCCCTTTGGCCTTTTGTTGGACTTCAACCTTGTGAGCTAGAATGACTAACTCTTCCAAAGTTGAGTAGGGGTGTAGTTCGACAACATTGGCAATTCTAGGATCCAAACCGCCAAGAAAACGAACCAAAGTTTGGGGTTCGTCCTCTTCAACATCACACTTCATGGTTAATCCTTCGAATTCTCTTGCATACTCCTCTACTGATTTCGTTCCTTGTTTCAATTTGTGGAACTTCTGAAAATTCTCTTGAATATAGTAAGTAGGTAAGAACTTACTCTTCATCATTTTCTTCATTTTAGGCCAAGTTCTGACCTTGTCTTTGCCTTGCCTTTGCCTCTTTGCGTTTATATTCGACCACCAAGTAGAAGCATATTTTCTAAGTTTCAAGGCAATGATTTTCACTTTCTTGTCCTCCGGGGTATTCTTATAATCGAACACTCTTTCAACGGTGTTCAACCATTCGATGAACTCATCGGCATCAATCTTGCCATCATATTCTGGAATATCAACCTTGATATCATTGTTTGGTCTTGTTCTTGAAGTTTCATCTTCGAGCTCTAGGTCACTGCTTTGTTCACTCCGAGTGGGTGAACCTTCTCGTTGTCTAATGAGTCTCCTCATTAGATCCGCCATTTCAGTTTGCATGGCAGCCATCTGAGCCTTTAAGCTCTCCTTCTCTTCTTCATTTTTCTGAATGAACTCTTGCCAATTGGGTGGGGGATTCGACATTTCGTGTGTTTTTTTTTTTTTTTTTTTTTTTTTTTTTGACGTGGAGGTAAAGGAAAGAAAGGGGTTGTTTTTGTGGAGGAGAAAGGTGGCTAGACCTGCATGGGCCACCAAATGTTGTAACCTTGTTGTAGCACAAGAAGATTACAAGGGACTAGCCACTAAAGTAAAGGATAGATCAAGTTTCAAAGATGGATACAGAAATAACACCACCAACTTCGAGGACTTGGGCTTTAATTCGTGAACTTGGATACAGATTTCACCACCAAATTCAACAAATTAGATTCCTAAGATCACAGCCTAATTGAGCCACAAATTAGACAAGCAAAGGATAATTGTTTCGGATTTCTTGAGGAAAAACCAAGACAAATTTAAGTGTTTGTTTTTGATTCAAAAGTTCTGATTTTTTCATTGATATGCAAGCCACTATTTATAAGTACAATTAGGATAAGCTAGGGTAATTAGAAAGTCTAATCCTTATCCTAAGAAATCAGAAATGGTGGTTGCAATTGAAGATAATAAAATCTGAATTTGAGGAGCTTGGGCAGCCGGCTTTTAAGCTCCATTTTAATGCCTTCTTAATTGCTTTGTCTCTCTTTTAATTGCTCTTTTAATCCTCTTGCTTGGCAGCTGAATTCTGGAAGCTTCTTGTAGCTTGATTGTATTGATGACTTCTTGTATTCCCCTAGAGGCTGCCGGCTTTAAAACTTCGAAGGGGGCTGCCGGTTTTGCACTTGAGGCTGCCACCTTACCATCTTTGGATGCCATCTTGAAGCTGCCATCTTTGGATCTTGAGGATGCCATCTTGAAGCTGCCATCTTTGGATCTTGAGGATGCCATCTTGGAGCTGCCATCTTTGGACTTCCAATACTGCCGGCTTTGGGCTTCAAGGCTGCCGGTTTTTGGGGCTTCAAGGCTGCCAGCTTTGCTTCTCTGATCTCCTTGCAAACCGCCGGTTTCTCATTGCTTCCAATGACACATTGCTTTGTTTATTGCTAGCCTTAATTAACTAACTACTTGACTGAATTTAAAATAACTCAAACAAATTAAAAGGGGTTCGATTTATACTAACAAGGATCGAACCCTACTAAACACAAAGTTAAACTGAAAATTTAATAAACAAAATTAAATAGGACTTGAGTAGGTTGGATAATCAATCCAACCAAGTCATGGATGCAAGTTCGAACCATGGTGACTATTTTACCATTCTGAACCAAGGAGTTAGGAGGCCGGATCACAACATCCTCCCCGGCTTTTGAAGAGTTTGACCTCAAACTTGGCAATTCTTCAAATTCATCAAAGTAGGGGGACAAGTCTTGAACATTGAAGGTAGAAGAAACTCCATAGTCCCCGGGCAATTCGACCTTATAGGCATTGTCATTCACTTTCTCCTTGATTTCGAATGGACCATCACTCCTTGGACTGATTTTAGAACGCCTCTTAGTTGGAAAACGTTCCTTCCTTAAATGAACCCACACAAGGTCACCTTCCTTGAAATGCACCGAGCTTCTTTTTTTGTCATAGTACTCCTTCATCTTTGCATTAGCTCGTTCAATCTGCCCACGAACTTTCTCATGAATGGATTGGATCTCTTTGACTCGTTCACTAGCTTCATGACTATATTTGGTTGGAGTTGGAAATGGAGCCAAATCAATTGGAGTACATGGATTGAACCCATAAACAACTTCAAATGGGCTCAAGCTTGTGGTACGGCTAGGAACTCGGTTGTAAGCAAATTCAGCATGAGGTAGCATTTCTTCCCATTGGCTAGGACGCTTTGTTGCAAGGGCTCGTAGCAAGGACCCTAAAGTCCTATTGGTGACTTCGGTCTGACCATCGGTTTGAGGATGGCTTGAAGTACTGAATTTGAGCTTTGTTCCCATCTTGCGCCATAAGGTAAGCCAAAAATGACTTAGGAACTTGGCGTCTCGATCACTAACCATTGATTTGGGAATCCCATGTAAGCGAACAACCTCTTTGAAGTAAAGATCAGCCACACGGCTAGCATCATGGGTTGTATGACAAGAGATGAAGTGAGCCATTTTTGAGAATCGATCAACAACCACCATGATCGAGTCCTTTCTGTTTTTGGTGATGGGAAGTCCTACCACGAAATCAAGACTTACATCTTCCCAAGGAGCTTGCGGTATGGGTAAGGGCATGAGATACCCTTGAGGCAATTGATGGCTCTTAGCTTGTTGACACTTCACGCACCTCTTAACAACAAAGTCTACATCTCGTTTCAACCGAGGCCAAAAGAAGTATTCAGAAATGAGAGTGTAGGTCTTCTCAATTCCAAAGTGACCAGCCATTCCTCCTTCATGGAATTCTTTAATTAAGCTTTCTCTCAAGCTAGATTTAGGAACACAAATGCTATTCCCTTTGAAAAGAAAGCCATCCAAAATGTAAAAGTCTTTATGGGGATGGCTTTTACACTTTAGAAAGATTTCTCCAAAATCAGAGTCATCATCATAGCATTGCTTCATTTCTTCTACACCTATCACACGTGTTTTCAAAGAATTAAGCAACACATATCTCCTGGACAAAGCATCGGCACCTTTGTTCATTTCTCCTTTCTTATGCTTGATGACGAAGTGAAAAGATTGAAGGAATTCAACCCATTTGGCATGGCGAGCATGGAGCTTTTGTTGGCTTTGCAAGAACTTGAGTGCTTCATGATCTGAATGTAGAATGAATTCTTTAGGCAATAGGTAATGCCTCCAATGGTCTAAAGCACGAACAAGAGCCAAAAATTCTTTGTCATAGGTGGAATATCTCCTTTGAACATCATTGAGCTTTTCACTGAAATAGGCTATGGGCCGCCGGTTTTGAGATAGGACAGCTCCTATTCCAACACCACTAGCATCACATTCAATTTCAAATACATCATCAAAGTTAGGTAATACAAGAATAGGTGCAGTAGTAAGCATCTTCTTAACCTCTTCAAATGCCTTTTGAGCATTTGGATTCCATTCAAATTTTGAAAGCTTTGTGAGTTCGGTGATTGGAGCCATGAGAGTACTGAAATTTCTCACGAATCGCCTATAGAAAGAGGCTAACCCATGAAAACTTCGCACTTGTTGAACTGATTGTGGCGTGGGCCACTCATTGATCGCTTTTACTTTGTCTTCATCAACTTCAATACCATTACATGACACTTTAAATCCTAGAAAAGTTACAAAACTAGAAAAGAAATCACACTTATCTAGATTACCATACAATTGTTCTCTTGCTAAAACAGAAAAGACTTCTCTAAGATGTGATACATGCTCATCATCATCTCGACTATAAATTAAAATATCATCAAAATAAACTACTACAAAGTGACCAATAAAAGGTTTCAGAACTTGATTCATCAAACGCATGAAGGTAGAAGGTGCGTTTGTTAAACCAAATGGCATGACAAGCCACTCGAACAATCCATCCTTGGTTTTGAAAGCTGTTTTCCATTCATCTCCTTCGAAAATTCGAATTTGATGATAGCCACTTTTAAGATCAATTTTCGAAAATACTTTAGCACCATGTAAATCATCTAACAAATCATTCAATCTTGGAATTGGAAATCGATATTTGATAGTGATTTTGTTAATAGGCCTACTGTCCACACACATACGCCATTCACCATTTTTCTTTGGAACAAGTAAAGTAGGGCATGCACACGGGCTCAAGGACTCTCGAATCAATCCCTTAGATAACAACTCGTCAACCTGCCGCCTTATCTCCTCGGTCTCCTTAGGGTTGGTTCTATAGGCAGGTTTATTTGGCAAGGTAGAACCGGGAATCAAGTCAATTTTGTGTTGGATGTCCCTTTTGGGAGGTAATGCACACGGCATTTCAGAGGGGAAAACATTAGGGAATTCTTGAAAGAGGGAACTAAGTAAGGGATGGAGAGGTTCTTTGGGAGGTGAGGGGCTGTCTTCAAGTCCACTTAAAATGAGCCCTTTATGGGGTTGGAACTCATGATATTCAGACTTGATGAGGGTAGTAAGAGTAGTGGGTAAGGGAGTATTGTTCTGTTGTGCGGCAGTTTTGGGTGGTGGTTGTGCGGCAGTTTTGGGTGGGGGTAAGGGAGTTAATACAATTTTCTTGCCATTTTTAATAAAGGAATAAGTGTTTTTATATCCATCATGATTAACTCGCCTATCAAACATCCAAGGTCTTCCAAGCAACAAATGACACGCATCCATGGGGATTACATCACAATACAACTCTTCTTGATAATTGTTACCAATGCTAAATGAAATCAGAATTTGTTTATCCACTTTAATTCCTTTCCCTTGATTAAGCCATTGGATTATATAAGGATTTTTGTGAGGAGTTGTTTTTAGTCCCAATTTATCCACCATATTCTGAGATGCCACATTTGTACAACTACCACCATCAATAATTAAAGTACATACCTTGTTTTTGATGGTACAACGGGAGTGAAATATTGCCTCTCGTTGCAAGTTCTCTTCCTTGCCGACCAAACTGCTTAGGGCACGTCTAACAACTAGACATTCACCTTCATCGGGTCCTAGGAACACTTCATCTTGCTCCTGATCCGATTCTCCAATATCATTGTCATCATGATCCTCTTCTGGTTCTTCTCTTTCACATTCAATCAAAGAGATTACTCTCTTATTTGGACACTCGGTTGCAATATGGCCAAAGCCATGACAACGAAAACATTTCCGGGGTTGGGCAGAATTTTGGGGTTTAGAAGGATTAGAGGGCTGATTTTGTGGTTTGGGGGGATTAGAGGGGGTTACTTTGAGGGGTGTTTGGTATGGACGGTTGAATGGGGAAGGGGCTGTTTTGGAAAAGGGACGTGAGGTCTCTTTCCCTTTGGCCTTTTGTTGGACTTCAACCTTGTGAGCTAGAATGACTAACTCTTCCAAAGTTGAGTAGGGGTGTAGTTCGACAACATTGGCAATTCTAGGATCCAAACCGCCAAGAAAACGAACCAAAGTTTGGGGTTCGTCCTCTTCAACATCACACTTCATGGTTAATCCTTCGAATTCTCTTGCATACTCCTCTACTGATTTCGTTCCTTGTTTCAATTTGTGGAACTTCTGAAAATTCTCTTGAATATAGTAAGTAGGTAAGAACTTACTCTTCATCATTTTCTTCATTTTAGGCCAAGTTCTGACCTTGTCTTTGCCTTCCCTTTGCCTCTTTGCGTTTATATTCGACCACCAAGTAGAAGCATATTTTCTAAGTTTCAAGGCAATGATTTTCACTTTCTTGTCCTCCGGGGTATTCTTATAATCGAACACTCTTTCAACGGTGTTCAACCATTCGATGAACTCATCGGCATCAATCTTGCCATCATATTCTGGAATATCAACCTTGATATCATTGTTTGGTCTTGTTCTTGAAGTTTCATCTTCGAGCTCTAGGTCACTGCTTTGTTCACTCCGAGTGGGTGAACCTTCTCGTTGTCTAATGAGTCTCCTCATTAGATCCGCCATTTCAGTTTGCATGGCAGCCATCTGAGCCTTTAAGCTCTCCTTCTCTTCTTCATTTTTCTGAATGAACTCTTGCCAATTGGGTGGGGGATTCGACATTTCGTGTGTTTTTTTTTTTTTTTTTTTTTTTTTTGACGTGGAGGTAAAGGAAAGAAAGGGGTTGTTTTTGTGGAGGAGAAAGGTGGCTAGACCTGCATGGGCCACCAAATGTTGTAACCTTGTTGTAGCACAAGAAGATTACAAGGGACTAGCCACTAAAGTAAAGGATAGATCAAGTTTCAAAGATGGATACAGAAATAACACCACCAACTTCGAGGACTTGGGCTTTAATTCGTGAACTTGGATACAGATTTCACCACCAAATTCAACAAATTAGATTCCTAAGATCACAGCCTAATTGAGCCACAAATTAGACAAGCAAAGGATAATTGTTTCGGATTTCTTGAGGAAAAACCAAGACAAATTTAAGTGTTTGTTTTTGATTCAAAAGTTCTGATTTTTTCATTGATATGCAAGCCACTATTTATAAGTACAATTAGGATAAGCTAGGGTAATTAGAAAGTCTAATCCTTATCCTAAGAAATCAGAAATGGTGGTTGCAATTGAAGATAATAAAATCTGAATTTGAGGAGCTTGGGCAGCCGGCTTTTAAGCTCCATTTTAATGCCTTCTTAATTGCTTTGTCTCTCTTTTAATTGCTCTTTTAATCCTCTTGCTTGGCAGCTGAATTCTGGAAGCTTCTTGTAGCTTGATTGTATTGATGACTTCTTGTATTCCCCTAGAGGCTGCCGGCTTTAAAACTTCGAAGGGGGCTGCCGGTTTTGCACTTGAGGCTGCCACCTTACCATCTTTGGATGCCATCTTGAAGCTGCCATCTTTGGATCTTGAGGATGCCATCTTGAAGCTGCCATCTTTGGATCTTGAGGATGCCATCTTGGAGCTGCCATCTTTGGACTTCCAATACTGCCGGCTTTGGGCTTCAAGGCTGCCGGTTTTTGGGGCTTCAAGGCTGCCAGCTTTGCTTCTCTGATCTCCTTGCAAACCGCCGGTTTCTCATTGCTTCCAATGACACATTGCTTTGTTTATTGCTAGCCTTAATTAACTAACTACTTGACTGAATTTAAAATAACTCAAACAAATTAAAAGGGGTTCGATTTATACTAACAAGGATCGAACCCTACTAAACACAAAGTTAAACTGAAAATTTAATAAACAAAATTAAATAGGACTTGAGTAGGTTGGATAATCAATCCAACCAAGTCATGGATGCAAGTTCGAACCATGGTGACTATTTTACCATTCTGAACCAAGGAGTTAGGAGGCCGGATCACAACATTTCCCCTTTATGAGGTGAACTTTGTGACCAAGGAAACCCCGTGAATTTTTTCGACCATTTTCATCCTGCAACCCCGGAGGCCCGGTACAGGACCATATTCGGGAAAAACCGGCAGCGTGTCATATGCGCATTGCGGTCCTACAAAAGGGTTCGGGAACTGGTTTCCCATTTCCCAGGTGCATTTTGTGACCCAAAGAAGCCCCGAGAATATTTTAGACCATTTTCATCCCGGGACCCCGAAGGTACGCCCGCCTTCGGGAATAACTGGCAGCGGGACGTATGCGTGTTTCGGGCCTCCAAAAGGGGTCGGGAACCGATTTCCCCTTTCCAAGGTGCATTTTGCGTCCCAAGGAACCTCCAAGAATATTTTCGACCATTTTCATCTCGGGACCCCTGAGGCACGCTACAGACCCGACTTCGGGAATAAAAGGCATTGGGTCGTATGCACGTTTCGGGCCTGCAGAAGGGGTCGGGAACTGGTTTCCCCTTTCTCAGGTGCAGAAGGGGTCGGGAACCTCGAGAATATTTTCGACCATTTTCATCCCGGGACGCCTGAGGCCCGCTACATACCCGACTTTGCCAGTGCATTTGAGACCAAGGAACCCCATAGAATATTTTCGACCATTTTCATCCCCAGACCCCAGAGGCCCGCTACAGGCCGGTCTTCGGGAACAACCGGCATCGGGTCGTATGCGCGTTTCGGGAATCCAAAAGGGTTCGGGAACTGGTTTCCGCTTTCCCTGGTACATTTTGTGACCCAAGGAACGCCCATGAATATATTCGACTATTTTCATCCCGGGACCCCCGGAGGCGCGCTACAGGCCCGTCTTCGGGAATAATCGGCAGCGAGTCGTATGCGCATTACAGGCCTCCAAAAAGGGGTGGACAATTGGTTTCCCCTTTCCTAGGTGCATTTTGTGACCTAAGGAACCCCCGAGAAGATTTTCGACCATTTTCATCCCGGGACCATGGAGGCCCGCTATAGGCCCGTTTACGGGAATAACCGGCAACGGGTCGTATGCGCGTTTCGGGCCTCCAAAATGGGTCGGGACTGGTTTCCTCTTTCCCAGGTGCTTTTTTTGACCCAAGGAACCCTCGAGAATATTTTCGAATATTTTCATCCCGGGACCCCGGAGGCCCGCAAAGGGAATAACCGAAAAAGGGTCGTATGCGCGTGTCGGGCCTCCAAAACGTATCGTGATGCAGGAGCAAGTGTCGACGTTCAAGATGAAGCACCTCATGTCATTACAACATCCTTGGACATTGGAGGACCGGGCAAGCTAGAAGCTCCATTGTTCCGTTTCACCTACACCTAAACACAAAGAACCCATGGGGCTGGCAAACACAAAGAGAGGAAACCTTCTCATAAGTGAGGGAGAGATGGGACAAGAGTTGAGCCAAGGGCACGTTGTCTTTGCTCTACTCTTGAGTGACACACTATTGAGTGAGCGAGAGAACCCAATATCCACCCGAGGTGAGGAAATCTTGAGGAGATACAAAGATGTTTTTCCGGAGGATCGAACCCTACTAAACACAAAGTTAAACTGAAAATTTAATAGACAAAATTAAATAGGACTTGAGTAGGTTGGATAACTAATCCAACCATGTCATGGATGCAAGTTCGAACCATGGTGACTATTTTACCACTCTGAACCAAGGAGTTGGGAGGCCGGATCACAACATCCTCCCCGGCTTTTGAAGAGTTTGACCTCAAACTTGGCAATTCTTCAAATTCATCAAAGTAGGGGGACAAGTCTTGAACATTGAAGGTAGAAGAAACTCCATAGTCCCCGGGCAATTCGACCTTATAGGCATTGTCATTCACCATTTTTCTTTGGAACAAGTAAAGTAGGACATGCATACGGGCTCAAGGACTCTCGAATCAATCCCTTAGACAACAACTCGTCAACCTGCCGTCTTATCTCCTCGGTCTCCTTAGGGTTGGTCCTATAGGTAGGTTTATTTGGCAAGGTAGAACCGGGAATCAAGTCAATTTTGTGTTGGATGTCCCTTTTGGGAGGTAATGCACACGGCATTTCAGAGGGGAAAACATTAGGGAATTCTTGAAAGAGGGAACTAAGTAAGGGATGGAGAGGTTCTTTTGGAGGTGAGGGGCTGTCTTCAAGTCCACTTAAAATGAGCCCTTTATGGGGTTGGAACTCATGATATTCAGACTTGATGAGGGTAGTAAGAGTAGTGGGCAAGGGGGTATTGTCCTGTTGTGCGGCAGTTTTGGGTGGTGGTAAGGGAGTTAACACAATTTTCTTGCCATTTTTAACAAAGGAATAAGTGTTTTTATATCCATCATGATTAACTCGCCTATCAAACATCCAAGGTCGTCCAAGCAACAAATGACACGCATCCATGGGGATTACATCACAATACAACTCTTCTTGATAATTGTTACCAATGCTAAATGAAATCAGAATTTGCTTATCCACTTTAATTCCTTTTCCTTGATTAAGCCATTGGATTATATAAGGATTTTTGTGAGGAGTTGTTTTTAGTCCCAATTTATCCACCATATTCTGAGATGCCACATTTGTACAACTACCACCATCAATAATTAAAGTACATACCTTGTTTTTGATGGTACAACGGGAGTGAAATATTGCCTCTCGTTGTAAGTTCTCTTCCTTGCCGACCAAGCTGCTTAGGGCACGCCTAACAACTAGACATTCACCTTCATCGGGTCCTAGGAACACTTCATCTTGCTCCTGATCCGATTCTCCAATATCATTGCCAACATGATCCTCTTCTGGTTCTTCTCTTTCACATTCAATCAAAGAGATTACTCTCTTATTTGGACACTCGGTTGCAATATGGCCAAAGCCATGACAACGAAAACATTTTCTGGGTTGGGCTGAATTTTGGGGTTTAGAAGGATTAGAGGGCTGATTTTGTGGTTTGGGGGGATTAGAGGAGGTTACTTTGAGGGGTGTTTGGTATGGACGGTTGAATGGGGAAGGGGCTGTTTTGGAAAAGGGACGTGAGGTCTCTTTCCCTTTGGTCTTTTGTTGGGCTTCAACCTTGTGAGCTAGAATGACTAACTCTTCCAAAGTTGAGTAGGGGTGTAGTTCGACAACATTGGCAATTCGAGGATCCAAACCGCCAAGAAAACGAACCAAAGTTTGGGGTTCGTCCTCTTCAACATCACACTTCATGGTCAATCCTTCGAATTCTCTTGCATACTCCTCTACTGATTTCGTTCCTTGTTTCAATTTGTGGAACTTCTGAAAATTCTCTTGAATATAGTAAGTAGGTAAGAACTTACTCTTCATCATTTTCTTCATTTTAGGCCAAGTTCTGACCTTGTCTTTGCCTTGCCTTTGCCTCTTTGCATTTATATTCGACCACCAAGTGGACGCATATTTTCTAAGTTTCAAGGCAATGATTTTCACTTTCTTGTCCTCCGGGGTATTCTTATAATCGAACACTCTTTCCACCGTGTTCAACCATTCGATGAACTCGTCGGCATCAATCTTGCCATCATATTCTGGAATATCAACCTTGATATCATTGTTTGGTCTTGTTCTTGAAGTTTCATCTTCGAGCTCTAGGTCACTGCTTTGTTCACTCCGAGTAGGTGAACCTTCTCGTTGCCTAATGAGTCTCCTCATTAGATCCGCCATTTCAGTTTGCATGGCAGCCATTTGAGCCTTTAAGCTCTCCTTCTCTTCTTCATTTTTCTGAATGAACTCTTGCCAATTGGGTGGGGGATTCGACATTTTGTGTGTTTTGTTTTTTTTTTTTTTTTTTTTTTTTTGACGTGGAGGTAAAGGAAAGAAAGGGGTTGTTTTTGTGGAGGAGAAAGGTGGCTAGACCTGCATGGGCCACCAAATGTTGTAACCTTGTTGTAGCACAAGAAGATTACAAGGGACTAGCCACTAAAGTAAAGGATAGATCAAGTTTCAAAGATGGATACAGAAATAACACCACCAACTTCGAGGACTTGGGCTTTAATTCGTGAACTTGGATACAGATTTCACCACCAAATTCAACAAATTAGGTTCCTAAGATCACAGCCTAATTGAGCCACAAATTAGACAAGCAAAGGATAATTGTTTCGGATTTCTTGAGGAAAAACCAAGACAAATTTAAGTGTTTGTTTTTGATTCAAAAAGTTCTGATTTTTCATTGATATGCAAGCCACTATTTATAAGTACAATTAGGATAAGCTAGGGTAATTAGAAAGTCTAATCCTTATCCTAAGAAATCAGAAATGGTGGTTGCAAATGAAGATAATAAAATCTGAATTTGAGGAGCTTGGGCAGCCGGCTTTTAAGCTCCATTTTAATGTCTTCTTAATTGCTTTGTCTCTCTTTTAATTGCTCTTTTAATCCTCTTGCTTGGCAGCTGAATTCTGGAAGTTTCTTGTAGCTTTGATTGTATTGATGACTTCTTGTATTCCCCTAGAGGCTGCCGGTTTTAAACTTCGAAGGGGGCTGCCGGTTTGCACTTGAGGCTGCCACCTTGCCATCTTTGGATCTTGAGGATGCCATCTTCAAGGCTGCCATCTCTGGATCTTGAGGATGCCATCTTGAAGCTGCCATCTTTGGACTTCCAATACTGCCGGTTTTGAGTTTTAAAGCTGCCGGTTTTGAGTTTTAAAGCTGCCGGTTTTTAGGGTTTCAAGGCTGCCAGCTTTGCTTCTTTGATCTCCTTGCAAGCCGCCAGTTTACTGCTAGCCTTAATTAACTAACTACTTGACTGAATTTAAAATAACTCAAACAAATTAAAAGGGGTTCGATTTATACTAACAAGGATCGAACCCTACTAAACACAAAGTTAAACTGAAAATTTAATAGACAAAATTAAATAGGACTTGAGTAGGTTGGATAACTAATCCAACCATGTCATGGATGCAAGTTCGAACCATGGTGACTATTTTACCACTCTGAACCAAGGAGTTGGGAGGCCGGATCACAACACATATGACAAGGAGTTCTATGCCATAGTGAGAGCAATGGACCATTGGTCTCATTATATTCGACCAAGGCCCTTCTTCCTTCACTCCGATCATGAAGCATTGAAGTACATCAATGGGTCTCACAAGTTGAGTTCACATCATGCCAAGTGGGTAGAGTTCCTTCAATCCTTCACTTTCTCCTCTAAGTACAAAGAGGGCAAGAGTAACGTGGTGGCAGATGCACTTTCTAGGCGGCACATCCTCTTGACTACTTTGGATGTGAAACTTTTGGGGTTCGAATTTCTGAAGGAGCTCTACGTAGATGATGGGTATTTTGGGGCACTTTTCAAGGAGTGCCAAGAGAAGTGTGTTGGTCCTTTTGTGATTCAAGAAGGGTTCCTTTTCAAGGGGAATAAACTATGTGTTCCTAAGTGTTCTCATCGGGAGCTCATGGTTAGAGAAGCACACCAAGGCGGATTGGCCGAACATTTGGGGTACAATAAGACGTATGACATTCTAAAGGAGCATTTCTATTGGCCTAAGATGTATGTTGATGTGCAGGCAGTGATAGTAAGATGTGCTCGTTGTGCCCAAGCTACGAACTATGGTGAGCAAGCACTTGAGGGATTGGGATTTGAAGCTACCTCACATTGAATTTGCCCACAATCGGTCGCATCGTGTAGCAACCGGGAGGACTCCTTTTGAAGTTGTCTATGGATATAATCCACATATTCCCATAGACTTGGTTTCCAGAATTCCTAAAGAGGAGATTAATTTTGGTGCTAAGGAGAGGTTACAAACCATGATGAAGATGCATGAAGAAATGAAGAGCCGAATTAAAAAATCAAATGCTAGCCATGAAGCAAAGGCCAACAAGCACAAGGCAAGGAGAGAGTTCAAGGTGGGTGATCTAGTTTGGCTACATCTCCTGAAAGAAAGGTTTCCATCCAAGAGAAAGAACAAGCTAATGCCAAGGGCCGAGGGACCATTCGAAATCATTGATAAGGTTAGTGACAATGCCTTTAAACTCAAACTTCCGGGTGATTTTGGGGTTCATGTAACATTCAATGTGGGTTATCTTACACATTTTTGGGAAGATGAGCCGGATTTGGGGCCAAATCCTTTCTTAGAGGAGGAGGTTGATGCAGGAGCAAGTGTCGATTTTCAAGATGAAGCACCTCATGCCATTACAACATCCTTGGCCAATGGAGGACCGGGCAAGCTAGAAGCTCCATTGTTCCTCACCTTGATTTACTTAGTCTAATTTACTTTGTTGGGTTGTAATAAAGTATTAAACTATGAACTATGTTTGTTTTATGCTTTTTTCTAAGATAGCATTTGTATTGGAGCTAGGTATACAAACAAAGGAAGCTTGGGAAGCCTTGCATGACCATGTAGGGGGTCAGCACAACCGTGCAGGAGCTCGTGCAAAGGCCATAAGCTAGGGGAAGAACATGCACGACCGTGCAGTTGAGTAGTGCACGATCGTGCAAGAGTCAATAGCTGAAGAAGAGCCCTGCACGACCGTGCAGTTGTATGCTGCACGACCGTGCAGAGGTCAGTAGCTGGGGCAGAGCACTGCACGACCGTGCAGGTCAACTACACGATCGTGCAGAGGTCAGTGGCATAATTTTTGGCTTGCACGATCGTGCAGGCTAATGTTGCACGATCGTGTAGCCTACAGGTCGAGTTTTTTTAAAGCTGCACGAGTTTTCCTTCTTTTTCCTTAAGAGTTTTTTTTGAGTTGCTAATCTTAGCCATTGATTATCCCTAATCAAAGGCTTAGATTAATCCACTTCCTTTTAGGGTAATGCACATATAAATAGCTCCTTTAAAAGCTTTGTAATCATCTTTTTTTCTTAAATCAAAATCTGAGCATTATCTCTCTTGTGGCCCTTTGTGAGCTCTATTCCTTGGTGGAACAAAAACCTTGCTTAACTTGGTGATAGGTAAGTCTAAATCCTTTATTTCTTTGTGTTTATGATTGGATTTAGTATAGCTCTTGTTGATTATTGCTTAGCTTTAGATCTTCAAGTTCATATCCATGATTTTTGCTTTTGTTCATGGTGTTTGTTGAGTCTATGTATGGATGGACGAATTTCTTGCTAGATTTTGATTGTTTTGAAACCCCATACTACATCAAATTGGTATCTAGAGCTTGAGGTTTCAATACCTCCATTATCCTTGGGTTATTCATTGAAAAAATTTCTGAAATTTTTGTAGGTGTTTTTGTGCACAGGTGTTTGATAAATTATCTAGGTGGTCTTTTCTTGCTCTGAAACCCATACTTCCTTGTCTAATCATAATAGGACATTGAAGTAAGCTCTAACTCCTCAAAAGAAGTATCCTCTCTTACATAGTCCACAAATTTCTAGCCATACTTTCATACATTCATACACTATGGATGATGAAAGAAGTAGAGCGGATGGGTTTAGGCGAAACATGCCTTTTGAAGAAGCTAGACTTGTCTATGTTGAGAATAGTGTTGAGGAGCTAAGAAATGGGATGGCCAAATCGCTTGACACATTTGATAGACACTTTAGACACTCCCCTCACACTCCACCCGTTGATGAGTCTATAAGGGGCTCAAACCCACCCAATGGAAATGACAACAATGGTAATAAGGATATCAAGTTGGACCTTCCGGACTTTGATGGTAGTATGGATCCTCATGACTATCTTGAGTGGGTTAGAACTATTGAACACCTTTTACTACAAAGGCTATGATGATGAGAAACGTTGTAAGTTGGCTATTGTCAAGCTTAAGAAGCATGCGGCTATGTGGTATGAAAATTTGAAAAATCGAAGGAAGAAGGAAGGAAAAACTAAAATCACTTCATGGGACAAACTTAAGAAACCATGAAGAGGAAATTTGTGCCATGGGATTTCACTCAAGACTCTTACCTCAAAATGAACTCACTCAAGCAAGGGACTATGAATGTTGAGAAATATTGGAACATATCGAATCGAGGAAGCTCGTTCCCGGATCGATTATGGCTACGAATTCATCTACGAACAAGCTAAAAAACACGCAGCTTTGTAGCTCACTTTGTGGACAAACTCGTATAGTCTAAACCAAATGAAAAGAATCACTCTTACCACTCAATTTAGGCTAAAACTACTATAAACACACGAAAGCTCCAAAACTCCATTCAGAACAATCGTGTATCTCTAAATTAAGACTTCAAAGAAACACTCTTAGCTCTTAATTTAGGGTAACAAAATCAGTAGCCGGTAATTAGCTACACTAAAATTAAACGAAAACCAAAAGTAATAAAGGGATAATTCTAGAGATTAGGAACACTAATCTCCAAATGGGATATTTTAGCTAATAGATGGAAGAATCGCTCTTGAATCTACTGCTAAATAAACTACCGAGTTAAGAGAATCGCTCTCAAAACTCAACAATCAAATCTGACTAACTCCTAAGATAATCACTCTCGAAGTCAATAATCAGTTTGGCTAGCTTCGACTAAGAGGGTCGACCTCTTACTTTAATAGCCTAGATAACTAATTAAGAGGTTCGGCCTCTTAATCATTCATCTAGCACGAAGTCTTGTAGCTAGACAACTCCCAAGAACTTCAAACCATGCTAGCTTCTAAGCACACAATTTAAAAACTAAAGAAAAAAAACACAGTTTTCAAACCATTATTCATAAACTTCAAATCTGATTTTTACATAACTAGTACAAGCTATTTATAATAAAACTAAAGCTAAGGCTACTACTACTATTACATGAATAAACAAAGCAAAGAAAGCCAAAATATCAAGCTTAAACACCCCCATACGTCCCCCCTCTTTGGCAGCCATTTTGAGCAACTTGTTCCACTTACATCCACTTGCACAAGTTGAAACAATTCAGCACCACTCATGCTTGTTGTAGCTTCTATCACTCACCTAAGCTATGTCAAGCTCTAACCAAGTTGTATGACACCAAGCAAGGCTAGTAGATGATGCAGCAAAGCTACTCAACCAACTTGCAAGACCACACACAAAGCCCACAAGCCAACTTGCAACAGCTGAATTACGTAGAAGCTAGGCAGGGGTAACTCGCGACTCGCGAGATTGGGTCGCGACTCGCGACCTTCTTGGGTCCCTGGGTTCGTGACTCGCACCTCGTGACTTGCTACTGGTTCGTTTGTGCAATTTTGTTCCGTAGTTCACCTACTTGCATATTAAGCTATCAAACTATAAGAGCTTTGCTAACTATTACAATATACATTCCAAAATAACTAAAACTACTCATCTAAAGTACTAATTAAACTATTACAAAACAAAACGAAAGCATTAGACTAAGTAGTAGCTAAAACAAATAGGCATAATTGAAACTAAGCTATTACAAATCTATTACAAAATCTAATACTACTAATCACCATTCTTTGGCACACTTATTCTGATGCACACTCTCTTTCTTCAAAAAAAATTATCCTCGATTTTAGAACTTAAATCGAGGATGGTCCACGTCGAACAAGGCTAACTGATACCAAATGGAACATATCGAAACCAGGGACAAGTTCCCGGATCGATTATGCCTACGAATAAATCTACGAACAAGCTAAAACACACGCAGCTTTGTAGCTCACTTTGTGGACAAACTCGTGTAGTCTAAACTAAATGAAAAGAATCACTCTTAACACTCAATTTAGGCTAAAACAACTATAAACACAAGAAAGCTCCAAAACTCCATTCAGAACAATCTTATATCTCTAAATTAAGATTTAAAAGAAACACTCTTAGCTCTTAATTTAGGGGTAACAAAATCAGTAGCCGGTAATTAGGCTACACTAAAATTACTATAAACCAAAAGACAAGAAAAAGGGATATTTTAGAGATTAGGAACACTAATCTCCAAATGGGATATTTTAGCTAATAGATGGAAGAATCGCTCTTGAATCTACCGCTAAATAAACTACCGAGTTAAGAGAATCGCTCTCAAAACTCAACAATCAAATCTGACTAACTCCTAAGAGAATCACTCTCGAAGTTGAGACAGGATTAGTGCCTGATCTTGAAACGACAAAAGAGATACTCCTTAGTGCTAATCCCATCATTGAGATTAGTTCTTTTCATGGTCCTTTTATTAGTTCCTTTTTGTCACTTATGTCTAATCTTGGTCCTGTTTAGTCCGTTTTGTTAAAAACTAAACTTTAGCTGATAGTTTATTTGCTTTGATTTGTATTAAGTAGTAGATTGCACTATCTTTGAAGCAGGGGTCACGAGGTGCGACTTGGATGTTGAGACCTGAACTTAGAGTCCAGAGGTAAGTCGCGAGTCGCGAGTTTTGGCCGTGAGTCGCGAGCCTACTTGGCTTGGGCTACGTACTTTGAAGCATTACAGGTGCATGATCCAGAGGGATCTCGCGAGTCGCGACTCTGTTCTGTCTTGGCTACGTACTTAAGCATTTCAGGGTGTGAACTTCCAGTGGTGTCTCGCGAGTCGCGACCCATACTCGCGACTCGCGAGGGCTCTCTGGAAGAATGCATCTGCTTCAGCCTAAGTACGTAGCCAAGACCACGAATGGTTCGCGACTCGCGACCAAGACTCGCGACTTGCTACTGGAACATGTACTCTGTTTCAGCTCAAATACGTAGCCAAGACCACGAAGGCTCGCGACTCGCGAAGAAAACCCGCGACTCGCGACTTCCTACTGGAATGCACGTCTTGCAATCAACAATCAAGTCGCACCTCGTGAAGAAAACTCGCACCTCGTGACCCCTGCTTCAATGTTAGTGCAGTCTACTACTTAATACAAACCGAAATAAATAAAACTACGAACTAAAGTTTAGGTTTACAAAACGGATTAAACAGGACCAAGATTAGACATAAGTGATACAAAGGAACTAATAAAAGGACCATGAAAAGAACTAATCTCAATGATGGGATTAGCACTAAGGAGTATCTCTTTTGTCGTTTCAAGATCAGGCACTGATCCTGGTTCATCCCCTCCCTCTTCAATAGGAATTGACCTCAATTCTAGCAGTTCATCATCTTCTAAATAAGGAGATAAGTCACCCACGTTGAAGGTTGCCGCAACTCCATAATCACCCGGAAGATCGATCTTATAAGCATTATCACCATAACGCTCTAAGACCTTAAAAGGACCATCTGCTCTTGGCATTAGCTTGTGTTTCCGCTTCCCCGGGAACCTCTCTTTCCTCAAATTAATCCATTCCAAATCTCCTGGAGCAAAGATTTTTGGTTTCCTCCTCTTGTTGGCCTTTTTCTTGTACCCCTCATTGGCTTTCTCAATGTTTCCTCGGACCTCCTTGTGAATCTTCACCATGGCTTCGGCCTGAGCTCTAGCATCACCGTGAACATAAGAATCCCTAGGTAAAGCAATAAGATCAATAGGAACATAAGGGTTAATGCCATAAAAAATTTCAAATGGGGAGTGTTTTGTAGCATAAGTAGGTGTCCTGTTGTAAGCGAACTCAGCATGACATAGTTTCACATCCCAATCCTTGTCGGTTTTGCTCACTAAACCCCGAAGTAACGACCGCAATGTCTTGTTAGTCACCTCAGTCTGCCCATCTGTTTGTGGATGATGAGACGTGCTGAATAGTAGTTTAGTGCCCATAAGCCTCCACAAAGTTCTCCAGAAGTAACTCAAAAACTTACTGTCACGATCAGAGACAATAGTTTTAGGTATCCCATGTAAGCGCACCACTTCTCGAAAGTACAAGCAAGCGACATTCACCGCATCTTCAGTCTTGTGACATGGAATAAAGTGTGCCATCTTCGAAAACCTATCCACCACCACCATCACCGAGTCTCTCCCCCTTTGAGTCCTAGGCAGTGCCACTATGAAGTCCATGCTCACATCCTCCCATGGCTTCTCCGGAACTGGTAACGGAGTGTACGACCCTTGCTGAAAAGAACTCTTTGACCTCTGACAAACCCCACATCGAGCCAATACAGCTTGGATCTCACCAACCATGCGTGGCCAATGAAAGTGCTCCTGTAGTAACTCAGTAGTTCTGTTGATGACGAAATGACCAGCCAACCCACCTCCATGAGCCTCCCGAATCAATAACTCCCGAACCGGACATTTTGGAACACAGAGCTTGTTCCCTTTAAATAAGAACCCATCCACCAACTGATAATTATTTTTAGAACCGGATTCACAATCAACAAACAAGTCACGAAAATCACCATCAAGTGCATAGTATTCTTTTATCAATTCGAACCCAAGATCCTTGGTATCCACCGTTGTCAGTAGCGAATGTTTCCTGGAAAGAGCATCAGCAACAATATTTGCCTTTCCGGCTTTGTATTTAGCAACAAAGTCAAAAGATTGTAAAAATTCTACCCATTTGGCATGTCGAGCACTGAGCTTATGCTGCCCATGTATGTACTTTAACGACTCATGATCAGAATGTAAAACAAAGGAAGCAGGACGCAAATAATGACTCCAATGTCCTAAAGCTCTAACCATAGCATAAAACTCTTTATCATAAGTAGAATAGTTCAATCTAGTACCACTAAGCTTCTCGCTAAAATAAGCGATAGGCTTACCCGACTGAATCAAAACAGCCCCAATACCTGTCCCACTCGCATCACACTCAACCTCGAAAGGTTTAGTAAAATCAGGTAATGATAACATAGGTGCTTCACACATCTTTACCTTAATCAATTCAAAGGCCCTTTGAGCAGCAGCAATCCACTCAAATTTCCCATGTTTAGTACACTCAGTTATAGGAGCTAATAAAGTACTGAAATTTTTTATAAATCTCCTAATAGACGCTAAACCATGAAAAGACCTCACATCAGTCACACATTTTGGAACCGGCCAAGTAGAAATGGCGTCTACTTTAGCAGGATCCGCCTTCACCCCTATGTCAGAAATAATGAAACCCAGAAAACTAACTTCATTTTGCATGAACGAACACTTCTCTAACTTCCCAAAAAGTTTATGTTTCCTTAGCGTTTCAAATAACAGACACAAATGATTCAAATGATCCTCCTTGTTAGCAGAATAAACAAGAATATCATCTAAATATACCACTACAAACTTGCCTAAAAATGGCCTAAGTACTTCATTCATCAATCTCATGAACGTACTAGGGGCATTTGTTAGACCGAAAGGCATGACAAGCCACTCATACAAGCCATATTTCGTTTTAAAAGCGGTTTTCCACTCATCACCCTCACTGATGTGATCCGTCCTCCAAGCTCCTTGGTTCGAAATGGCAAGCTAGTAGCCATGGTTCGAGATGGCATTCATAACATGGTTGGATTAACTATCCATCCAACTCAAGTCCTTTTTACTCTAGTTTATTGAGTTTAACTTTGTTTTTATTGTAATTTGGGTTCGGTCCTTGTTTATGTAAACTGAACCTCTTTTGTTTAAGTTGTTTAAGTTAAGTCAAGTTAGTTTAATCAAGGCAAATAAATGAAGCAAAGTTGACAGGTCTAGAAGCTCCCAAAACCGGCAGCCTTAGGGCAATTAAAGAGAGCACTTAAGAGGAGACCAAGCAATTATGAAGGCATTGAAGAAGAGCTTGAAACAAGGATGGATGCTCCTCCTTTAGTTCTGATTTGTTATCTTCAAGGATAGGATTATCCTTTTAGATTACAAATTCACCACTTGTTCTGATTTTTATCTCATCTTTAGGATAAGCTTTGTAATCTTAATTTGCACCTCTAATTCTGATCTTTAGGATAGGATTAGATTTCCTAATTATCTTTAGCTTATCATTGGATGTAATTATAAATAGTGGCCTTGAGCATCAATGAAAAATCAGAACTTTTGAATCAAAAACAAACACTTAAATTTGTCTTGGTTTTTTCCTTAAGAAATCCGAAACAATTATCCTTTGCTTGTCTAATTATTGGCTCAATTAGGCTGTGATCTTAGGAACCTAATTTGTAGAATTTGGTGGTGAAGTCTGTATCCAAATTCCTCGAATTATAGCCCAAGTGTAGAAGTTGGTGGTGTTATTCTGTATCCAACTTTAACCTTGACCTATCCCTTATCTTAGTGGCTAGTCCCTTGTAATCTTCTTGTGCTACAACAAGGTTACAACATTTGGTGGCCCATGCAGGTCTAGCCACCTTTCTCCTCCACAAAATCAGCCCCACTCACCCAATCACTCCAAAAAAACAACCCCTTTCTTTCCTTTACCCCACGTCAAAAAAATAAATATAAAAAAAAAAAAATTACACAAATGTCGAACCCTCCTCCAAATTGGCAAGAATATTTACAGAAAAGTGAAGAAGAGAAGGAGAGTTTAAAGGCTCAAATGACTACCTTGCAAACCGAAATGGCAGATTTGATGAGAAGACTCATCAGACAAAGAGAAGGCACACCTCCTCAAAGTGAACAAAGTAGTGAAGAAGATGAGGATGAAACTTTGAGATCAAGACCAAATAATGATATCAAAGTTGATATTCCAGAATATGATGGAAGACTTGATGCAGATGAGTTCATTGAATGGATGAGCACAGTAGAAAGAGTGTTTGATTACAAAAACACGCCGGAAAACAAGAAGGTAAAAATTGTTGCTTTGAAACTCAGAAAGTATGCATCCACTTGGTGGTCAAATGTTTGTGCAAAAAGACAGAGGCAAGGCAAAGAAAAGGTTATAACATGGCCTAAAATGAAGAAATTGATGAAAAGTAAGTTTTTACCAACTTACTACACACAAGAAAATTTTCAGAAACTTCATAATCTAAAACAAGGTGTCAAATCAGTAGAGGAGTATGCAAGAGACTTTGAGGGTCTAACAATGAAGTGTGATGTTGAGGAAGATGAACCCCAAACTTTGGTTCGTTTTCTTGGAGGGTTAGATCCCAGAATAGCCAATGTTGTTGAATTACACCCTTACTCAACTTTAGAAGAGTTAGTCATTCTAGCTCACAAGGTTGAAGCCCAACAAAAGGCCAAAGGAAAAGAGACCTCACGTCCCTTTTTCAAATCAGCCCCTTCCCCATTTAACCGTCCATCTCAAACCCCACTCAAAATAACCTCCCCTAATCCTTCTAAACCACAAAATCAGTCCTCTACTCCCTCTAAACCACAAAATTCAGCCCAACCCAGAAAATGTTTTCGATGTCATGGCTTTGGTCATATTTCAACCGAGTGTCCAAATAAGAGAGTAATCTCTTTGATTGAGTATGAAAAAGAAGAACCAGAAGAGGATCATGATGATAATGATATTGGAGAATCGGATCAGGAACATAATGAAGTGCTCCTAGGACCCGACGAAGGAGAGTGTTTAGTTGTAAGGCGTGCCCTTAGCAACTTGGTCGACAAAGAAGAGAATTTACAACGAGAGGCAATCTTTCACTCCCGTTGTACCATCAAAGTTGATGAAAGCAAGGTGAAAGCAATCAAAGAGTGGCCCACGCCACAATCAGTCCAGCAAGTAAGAAGTTTTCATGGATTAGCCTCCTTCTATAGGCGATTCGTGAGAAATTTCAGTACTCTCATGGCTCCAATCACCGAACTCACAAAGCTCTCCAAGTTTGAATGGAATCCAAATGCTCAAAAGGCATTTGAAGAGGTTAAAAGGATGCTTATTACTGCACCTATTCTTGTTTTACCTAACTTTGATGATGTATTTGAAATTGAATGTGATGCTAGTGGTGTTGGAATAGGAGCTGTCCTATCTCAAAATAGGCGTCCCATTGCCTATTTCAGTGAAAAGCTCAATGATGTTCAAAGGAGATATTCAACATATGACAAGGAGTTCTTGGCTCTTGTTCGTGCTTTGGATCATTGGCGACATTACCTACTGCCTAAGGAGTTTATCCTTCATTCTGATCATGAGGCACTCAAGTTCTTGCAAAGCCAACAGAAGCTCCATGCTCGCCATGCCAAATGGGTTGAATTTCTTCAATCCTTCCATTTCGTCATCAAACACAAGAAAGGAGAAATGAACAAAGGTGCTGATGCTTTGTCAAGGAGATATGTGTTGCTTAATTCTTTGAGCACACGTGTGATAGGTATTGAAGAATTGAAGCAATGCTATGATGAAGATTCTGATTTTGGAGAACTTTTTCAAAAGTGTAAAAACCACCCCCATAAGGATTTTTACATTTTGGATGGTTTTCTTTTCAAGGGAAACAACCTTTGTGTCCCTAAATCAAGTTTGCGAGAGAGCTTAATCAAGGAGTTCCATGAAGGAGGAATGGCTGGCCAATTTGGAATAGAGAAGACCCATGCTCTTGTTTCTGAATATTTCTATTGGCCACGGTTGAAAAGAGATGTAGAGTTCATTGTTAAAAGATGCGTGAAATGCCAAAAAGCTAAGAGCCATCAATTGCCTCAAGGGTATCTTCTGCCATTACCAATACCCCAAGCTCCGTGGGAAGATGTAAGCCTTGATTTTGTGATAGGGCTTCCTCTAACTAAAACCAGAAAAGACTCGATCATGGTGGTTGTTGATCGGTTTTCAAAAATGGCCCATTTCATCCCATGCCATACTACTCATGATGCTAGCCGTGTAGCTGATCTCTATTTCAAAGAAATTGTTCGCTTACATGGAATTCCCAAGTCAATGGTTAGTGATCGAGACACCAAGTTTCTAAGTCATTTTTGGCTTACCCTATGGCGCAAAATGGGAACAAAGCTGAAATTCAGTACTTCAAGCCATCCCCAAACTGATGGTCAAACCGAAGTCACCAATAGGACTTTAGGGTCATTACTACGGTCCTTAACTACGAAGCGTCCTAGCCAATGGGAAGATATGCTACCTCATGCTGAGTTTGCCTACAACCGAGTTCCTAGCCGTACGACAAGTCTAAGTCCATTTGAAGTTGTCTATGGGTTCAATCCGTGTACTCCAATCGATTTGGCCCCAATTCCAACTCCAACAAAATACAGCCAAGAAGCTAGTGAACGAGCAAAAGAAATCCAAACCATTCATGAGAAAGTTCGAGGGCAAATAGAACGAGCTAATACAAAGATGAAGGAGTATTATGATAAGAAGAGAAGCTCGGTGCATTTCAACAAAGGCGATCTGGTATGGATCCATTTGAGGAAGGAACGCTTTCCCACCAAGAGGCGTTCTAAACTAAGTCCCAGAAGTGATGGTCCATTTGAAATAGTGGAGAAGTTGAATGACAATGCTTACAAGGTAGAATTACCAGGGGATTATGGAGTGTCATCTACCTTTAATGTGCAAGACTTGTCCCCCTATTTTGATGAGCTTGAAGAGTTGCCAAGTTTGAGGTCAAACTCTTCCAAAGAAGGGGAGAATGATGTGATCCGTCCTCCAAGCTCCTTGGTTCGAAATGGCAAGCTAGTAGCCATGGTTCGAGATGGCATTCATAACATGGTTGGATTAACTATCCATCCAACTCAAGTCCTTTTTACTCTAGTTTATTGAGTTTAACTTTGTTTTTATTGTAATTTGGGTTCGGTCCTTGTTTATGTAAACTGAACCTCTTTTGTTTAAGTTGTTTAAGTTAAGTCAAGTTAGTTTAATCAAGGCAAATAAATGAAGCAAAGTTGACAGGTCTAGAAGCTCCCAAAACCGGCAGCCTTAGGGCAATTAAAGAGAGCACTTAAGAGGAGACCAAGCAATTATGAAGGCATTGAAGAAGAGCTTGAAACAAG